>OY997270.1:621228294-622428294 GCA_963921465.1 Triticum timopheevii | reverse complement strand
GAAGCAGATAGCACCTCAGGGGCGGCTTCTGGCTGTTCCTGGTGGGCCTGTTCTGCTCCTACACAAGCAAACCAACAATCAAGATATCAGCAAGGAAAGAACACCCACGCGCGCCTGACGGCGGGAAGTGAAATTATGTACTTACGCTGGGGGCTGCGCTGGGGGCTGCTTCGGGGAGAGATTGCCGGGTCCGACAAGGTGGTCTCGGACGCGTCCTCTGTTGTCACAGCAGGATCGTCCTCGATGACAACCACAGGGACCTTGGCCCTCTTCACCGCTCTTTGGGCCAGAGTCCTGGAAAGGAACAAGGTTCAGAAGAAAGCAGATCAGATACAAGACAAGAAACAACAAGAGTCGAAGAAATATAAGTATAACAAAAAAGTCTTACTCCTCTTCCTCTTCTTCCTCCTCGTCGGAGCTGAGCGCGGAGAGGTCGAAGTCTGGTACTCTTTCAGCGCGACGAGGCGGAGGAGTAGGCTCCCTTGGACGCTTGGCGGGAGCTGCGGCAGGATCAGAAGCGGTGGCCCGAGAAGACCCCGCTCCAGTCGCCGGTGCGGCGTGAGATGCTCCCGCGGCAACGGTGCTTGTCGCGGTGGAGCATGTCCCGCGGCGCGGCGGCTGTTGGCCCGTTTGCCGCCCTGCTATGTCTCCGGTCCTGCGGAGGCGCCTTCTTGGTGGAGCTGGGGGCTGCGGTGGGGGAGAGTTGAGCATCATGTTTAATTAGAGATTACAACTGGGAGATGGGGTGTTACATCGCTGCATAGAGGGGGGGGGGGAAGAGTTGGTGTTGACAGTAGCAAGATTGTTAATGTAGATCACCGTCACGATCCTTGCCCCAGCGGCGCTCCGATGCCACCAGGAGAGAGGGGGAGAGAGCCCCGTCCTTATTCTTCTAGCTTGGCCTCCCCCTAGATGGGAGGAGAATTCCCCCTCTGGTCCATGGCTTCCATGGCGGCGGAGCCCCTCCGAGATTGGATCTCCCTCTCTGTTCTGTTATGTTTCGCGTTCCTATTTTCTGGCCCTTCACCGTTTCTTAAATTCCCGGAGATCCATAACTCTAATTGCGCTGAAATTTTTACATGATTTTTTTTCATAAATTATCTTTCTTGCACCAGAAGAAGGGCCCCAACCGACTTACGGGGAGGGCACAAGACACCTGGGGGTGCCAGGCGCGCCCGGTGGGTTGTGGAGGTCATGGGCCTCCGTTAGCGTTGATTCCACCTTCCAAAAATCATAAATATTCCAAAATAATTCTCTATAAATTTTTATCGCGTTTGGACTTTGTTTGATATGGATATTCTGCGAAACAAAAAATATGCAACAAACAGGAACTGACGCTGGGCGCTGGATCAATAGCTTAGTCCAATAAATCATATAAAATGTTGCCAAAAGTCTGTGAAAGTTGCATAATATTGGCATGAAACAATCAAAAATTATAGATACGATGGAGACATATCACTGCACAACCTAATCCAAAGAGCCCAACCTGAATAAGTTATGGTCCTGTAGACCAGGATCCTTCCCCTTAGGCTGGTCATAGTGGGAGTGATATAGGTAGTAACATAACGCACCCCTAGATAAATATGTTTATCTGGCAAGGAGTAAATAAGGAGAGAGGTGTTTGTGGTAACATAATATATTACCATAACATAACGCACCCCCCCGCCCCTGCATCGCCTCCTCCGAGGCGACTCGAGGGAAACCCTAACCGTCGCCGTCGCACCCCTCCTCCACCCTCCTTCCCCTCCGCTGCCACCAGAGGCGTGCACCGGCGTGTGCTCGACACCGATGAAGGTGGCGGCGGGTGAGGGAGTCCTGGACTAGGGGGTGTCCGGATAGCCGGACTATCATCATCCCAAGACTATGAAGATACAAGATTGAAGACTTTGTCCCGTGTCCGGATGGGACTTTCCTTGGCGTGGAAGGCAAGCTTGGCGATACGGATATGTAGATCTCCTACCATTGTAACCGACTCTGGGTAACCCTAGCTCTCTCCAGTGTCTATATAAACCGGAGGGTTTTACTCCGTAGGATGAACAACCATTACAACAATCATACCATAGGCTAGCTTCTAGGGTTTAGCCTCCTTGATCTCGTGGTAGATCCACTCTTGTACTACCCATATCATCAATATCAATCAAGCAGGAGTAGGGTTTTACCTCCATCGAGAGGGCCCGAACCTGGGTAAAAACATCGTGTCCCTTGTCTCCTGTTACCATCCGCCTAGACGCACAGTTCGGGACCCCCTACCCGAGATCCGCCGGTTTTGACACCGACATTGGTGCTTTCATTGAGAGTTCCTCTGTGCCGTCGCAATCAGGAAGGATGCCTCTTCCCGTCTTTAAAGACGGAACCATCACCAAAGGAGCTTTGGCCGCCGGCCAAACTATTCGGCTAGGTGGTTTTCTCATGACCGCCTGTTCGGCCACTGCTTCGATGACGACCTCTCGGGTCATCAAAAGCAATCTTCACGTCAACTCGGAATTCGCCGAGCAGCTGGATCCAATAGAGCTCTCGTTCGTAAACGAGCTCTTGGATCGCATCGCCACCCTGGGAGTCGCTACAAACTACAATCAGATTGGGCTTAAAACCGATCTGAGAGAGATTAACTCTCCCCAGGTTACCCACCACGTTGCGGTAGTAGAGGAACAACGCGGCGACTCTTCTTCTGTATTGAAAACTAGTCATGTCCGGACTCCCGAACCCTCCATGCCGGATTCCCACGGAGGGACGGACGTTGATCAAGTACTAAACCTAAAGTCAGGCATCATACTAGACTCGTTGGACAACGTCCAGCGATCCAAGCTTCCAAATTCGGAAACCTTTTAGCCCTTGAGCCTCGAGATGGGTAGGGTTCCGGACTCAATTCCACCCACCCACCCAGACATATGCGATCTATCTCAAATACGGCAAGAACCCGCTGAAACAGTACATCATTACTGGGCCAGATTCCTCCTGGTTATGGACAGGATAAAGGACTGCCGTGAGAAAAGCGCAATTTCAATTTTCTGCAATAATTGCACAGACGAGGGAATCTTGAACGCCGTCAGTCGTCGCGAAATCACACGCTTCGCCGATCTGGCGTCCATAGTACGAAAGTACTGTGCGATGGAGAGTTTCCGGAAAACCGAAACTAAGTTTTGGGACAATCCGGCCCCGAATACAACCCTAGTCCGAAACAAAAGGGTGCATCACACTCAGGCACCAGGTACAAAAACCAAAAAGCAAAAACCCCATAAAGGGTACGGAACCGTACTGGAGGGATGGCTCAGCGGACCCTGTAAAATTCACAGTACAGAAGGCGCCACTCCAACACATAGCCTTCGAGCATGTTGGATACAGCGGCAAGTGGCCAAAAGTGGCGAAGAGCTTCTAGCCCTGGAGAACCACTCCAACAGTACCAATACGGTGTCAACAGTCTTCGAGACTTTCACATCAAATAATATGCGGAAACGAACAATCCGCAGCCTCGCCTAAGTCTACCAAGTAGCAACAACAAATCCATGGAGCGACACGGCCATCACCTTCAACGCCAGCGACGTACCTAAATTCCGAACAGCCCGAGCACCAGCCGCATTGGTCCTCAGTCCAATAGTGGATGACTTTCGTCTTACCAAGGTACTCATGGATGACGGCAGCGGATTAAACCTCATCTACGAGGAAACTCTTCAAAAAATGGAAATAGACTGGAGCCGCATTGAGCGAAGCATCACAACCTTTAGAGGAATAATCCCTAGCCGGGAAGCACGCTGCACAGGAAAAATCACACTTGATGTGGTGTTCGGCTCGCCGGACAATTACAGGTCCGAGGAAGTCACGTTCCAAGTGGCCCCGTTCAGCAGCGGATATCACGCTATATTAGGACGAGAGGCATTCACAATTTTTCAAGCCATACCCCATTACGGGTACATGAAGCTTAAGATGCCCGGGCCCGGCGGAATAATCACTCTCGTTAGTGATCCGGACATAGCACTTCGCGCCGAAAACAAGACAGCCGCATTAGCCCTGGAGGCACTATCCGAAGCCCTAGCGGCGGAGGAACTCACTGCGCTGCGCTCTACGGTGAGTAGGGATGATGTGATACTCGATAAGTGATCCAAGTCCACCTCCTTTAAACCAGCGGATGAAATAGTCAAATTCCAGGTCCATCCAACGGACCCAACAAAGACGGCCTCCATCGGGGCACAGTTGAACCCTGATGTAGACGCCGCACTACGAGAATTCCTTCGGGAAAATTGGGACATCTTTGCCTGGCACCCTTCAGATATGCCAGGAATCCCACGCAAATTTGCAGAACACAGCCTAAACATCCTAAAAGGATTCAAGCCAGTCAAACAGGCTCTTCGGCGATTTTCCGAACCCAAAAGACAGGCAACGGGAGAAGAGCTAGCCAAACTACTGGAAGCCTGATTCATCAGAGACATCAAACATCCGGACTGGCTAGAAAACCTGGTAATGGTACCAAAGAAGGACAAATCCTGGCGCCTATGTGTCGATTTTAAAGACCTCAACAAGGCCTGCCCAAAGGATCCCTTCCCCCTTCCCCACATCGACCAAATAATCGATGCTACTGTAGGGCACGATTCATTGTGCTTCCTTGACGCATACTCCGGCTACCATCAAATCAAGATGGTGGAGGCGGACCAAGCCGCAATGGCATTCATTACGCCATATGGACCATTCTGCTTCAACACGATGCCCTTCGGACTCAAAAACGCTGGCGCAACATATCAGCGCATGATTCAGACATGTCTGGCTACCCAGATCGGCAAAACAGTAGAGGCATACGTAGATGACGTTGTCGTCAAAACCAAACATGTCGAAACCCTAGTAGACGATTTGAGGCTCACATTCGACAACCTCCGAGCATATGACATTAAGCTGAATTCGGAAAAATGCGTTTTCGGTGTACCAGCCGGAAAGCTCCTGGGCTTCATTGTATCCAGTAGAGGAATTGAAGCAAACCCAGCCAAGATCCGAGCTCTGTCACAGCTAGATATTCCAAAAGACCTCAAACAAATACAAAAATTGACTGGATGTGTGGCGGCTCTAAGCCGCTTCATCTCCCGTTTGGGAGAAAAGGCATTGCCCCTCTATCGCCTCCTCAGGCGCACCAAACACTTCGAGTGGACGGATGCTGCCACCGCCGGACTCGAAGAAATAAAAGCCATATTGGCAACAAATCCGGTCCTGGCTGCGCCTAACCTGGGCGAACCGATGTTGTTATATATCGCGGCAACACATCAAGTTGTAAGCGCGGTGCTCGTCGTCGAACGAGAAACAAAAGGGCATAAATTCCCTCTCCAAAAACCAGTGTACTACGTATCCACTGTCTTAACTCCTTGCAAGTCCCGGTGCCCGCATTATCAAAGATAGCGTACGCGGTGTTCATGGCATCCCGGAAGCTTCGACACTACTTTCAAGAGTGTTCGATAATAGTGGCCTCCGAAGTGCCCCTCAACAACATTATAAACAACCACGACGCGACGGGCAGGATTGCAAAATGGGCCATTGAGCTCTTACCATTTGATATAACTTACAAACCTCGGCGAGCTATAAAGTCGCAAGTCTTGGCTGACTTTGTCGATGAACGGACTGAAGCCGAACTCCCTAAAGAGTACGGCGCATACTCCAATTGGATTATGCATTTCGACGGCTCCAAAATGTTGGCCGGCTTGGGGGCTGGCATCGTATTGACGTCCCCAACCGGAGACACAGTCCAATACGTACTTCAGATAACGTACACGGACTCCAACAATGCAGCCGAATACGAGGCCCTCCTACATGGCCTCCGGATGGCAATCTCCATGGGCATTCAACGCCTAAAGGTGCGCGGGGATTCAAACCTTGCAATATCCCAAGTAAATGGAGACTTTGATGCCAAGGATCCGAAAATGGCAACCTATCGTAACGATGTCCTAAAAATGTCAGCTCGGTTCGAAGGACTCGAATTCCACCACGTAGCCCGGGATAATAACCAAGCAGCCGACGTATTGGCACGCATCGGCGCGAAACGCGACGCTGTCCCTCCAAACATCTTCCTGGAACAGCTCTTTAAGCCATCCGTACTATGGGAAGAGGAGTCCGGAAATAACAACCCGGAAGCAACCGCACCACCCAACACAGAACAATCTAACATAATCGGCGGCTCAGCCGATGAAATAACACCTTCAGCCCACGAAATAATGGCAGTAATCGCCCCGTGGACAGAGCCATTCCTAGCCTACTTAATTAGGCAGGAACTTCCCGAAGACCAAAATGAGGCCCGCTGCATAGTTCGGCGATCTAAAGCCTACAAGGTCCACGAGGGAGAACTTTATAAGAAAAGCACAACCGGAGTCCTTCAAAGGTGTATCTCTGAAGAGGAAGGGCGAAACCTTCTGGCTGAAATTCATGCCGGACTAGGCGGACACCACGCCGCAGCCCGGGCCCTTGTAGGCAAGGCCTTCCGTACAAGATTTTATTGGCCGACGGCCCGGGCAGATGCTCAGGACTTAGTCCAAAGATGCGTCGGTTGTCAGCTCTTTGCTAATCAGAGCCATATGCCACCCACCGCCCTCAAAACTATACCCATTACCTGGCCGTTCGCGGTCTGGGGGCTTGACATGGTTGGACCCCTTAAAGGGGGAACCCACAAGCAAAAATACCTACTGGTCATGGTGGATAAGTTCACCAAATGGATAGAGGCTAAGCCAGTTAAAACGGCAGAGTCCGGACCAGTGATAGACTTCATATCCGAGGTAGTACACCGTTACGGCGTCCCCCACAACATCATTACAGATAACGACACGAACTTCACGGCCGACGAGGTCAAGCTCTGGTGCAAAAATATGGGCATTAAGCTCGACTACGCTTCAGTTTACCACCCTCAAACCAACGGTCAAGTGGAACGAGCAAATGGTCTAATAATGAGCGGCATCAAACCCAGGCTAGTGCGGTCCCTTACGGAATCTAACACGCACCGGGTAGAGGAGCTCGACTCCGTACTCTGGGGGCTGCGGACCACGCCAAACCATACTACCGGATTCACACCATTTTTTATGGTATATGGCGCAGAGGCAGTTCTGCCCTGCGACATAATTCATGACTCACCTCGAGTGCGCATGTACGAAGAAAGAGAAGCCGAGCTGGATCGGCAGGACAGCTTGGACGCATTGGAGGAGGAACGCGATGTGGCAAAGGCCCGTTCCGCATTCTATCAGCAGCAGGCTCGAAGATATCAAAGCAGAGAAGTACGGGCTAAAACTTACAATGTTGGAGAACTAGTTCTACGTCTGCCGGACAAGAAAAAGGACAAACTCAAGCCCAAATGGGAAGGTCCCTTCATCATCGACCAAGTCCTGACCGGCGGAGCATACCGCCTGCGGAATGCATCGGACAACCGATTCGAGCCGAACCCATGGAACGCAGCCCGCCTTCGAAGATTCTACGCCTAGCGCCGGACTAAGAGTTCGTCTCCTTCCTCCACATTTTCACACTTCAGCTGTCTTTTGTTTCTCTCTCTTCTCCTACCTTTTTCATAAAAGCCCTTGAGGGCCTATTTGCGCATTGTTCGCACACACCTGATGTGCTACCCGCACTCATTATACCTGGGGGCTTCTCTAACAGAAGCTTACTTATAAGGGCTTCATGCCCAGCACATGTGTCAAACTTCCACATGTACCTTTTATTCACCATTATATGCATCGATATGACTTAAGTTTTGGCCAAGCTGGGTTGCCTGGCTCCTGTGCTTACCCCTACGTTCCCGATTGTTCGGCTAGGAGGTAAAGGGAGCACCTCTGTGATTGTTACTGCCGGGTCATCCGGATGTGTACCTCAGACTGGGTGAAGCCGAAAGCTAGCGTTCTTAAGAGAATATTCGGTCGGTGACTTGAAAGATGATTTTTTACACATTTATCTATCTACCCCCAGATGTTTTCCTGCTTTTTTCGCAGTCCGGACATGCACTTTAGGGCATGCCTCCCAGGGAAAGGAACCCTTAACGGAACTATTCTCCCTAGAAGATGTTTCTTACTAACCATGTAATATAACATAACTAGTTGGGCACTTGTCTGATAAAGCACTAATGACCCCTATGCCTGGTCTCCATGCATGCCCCGGTTTTGTCATAACCGAGAAGGTATTCGGACACACTCCGGACTCTAGGGTCCCGAGGTCGAAGCGAAAAGGTCGGCAAAGACAAACGATCTACAATCCGGCTAGAAGGCATTATACATGTCATTTTAAATACATCGTCAAATTGACTGACTGTACTCCTCCTCAATCCCGTCTAACAGGCTGTCTAATTTACAGTCCCGTTGGGAATACTTAGCGGCCAACTCTACTTGGCCATACACTAAGCTCACAGGGATCTCCTTCCCATCGGGCCCCACAGGTCCGACCTCGGCCATGTGGTTTGGATCCGTCTTCTTGTATCGCGTCTTCACCATGGCCAAGGCCTCCCTAGCACCTTGACGGCAGGCCGATATCTTCGATAAATGGAAGCGCTGCTGCGCTCCCTGAAGCTTCTCCGCAAGCTCTCCAAGGCCCCCGGGTAGGGAGACGGATGGCCATAGGGCCTGGACGATGCCACTCATCGCCTGCCGAACACGTTCGAGCAGTTGCACCAGCTCGGGAAGTTGGTCACCCGTCGAACCGGGCATTTCCTCCGCAGGGCGACCTGTGAGCGCACCAACAGACATATTTATGTCAATAGGCTTCCTCGCCGAACTCTTCTTTTCAAAAGAATTCGCTCAAGAACTTACCATAGATGCCGCGACGAAGCCGCTGATTCTCCTTCACGGAGCCAGACAGCTCGGCCCAAACACCTTTCAGCTCTTCCCCAAGCTTGGTATGGGCATCCTGGAGTTTGTTCCTCTCCTGCTGCACCTTCATAAGCACCCTCTCGCCGGCCTTCAGCTGGCGTAGTAGGTGTTGCTTGTCCGGATCCAGTCCGGCAACATCTGCAATATCATTGTCAGACTTACACGCACGCCGCACACCGCTTATCTTTTTGAAATAATGTGTTACCAGGAGGGGTCTCTGTGTCTCCTCCTGCGGCAGCGAGTGCGGCCTCAAGTTGGGCCTTGCACTCTTGTAACTCCTGGGACAATTGGGTATTCTTCTCTGTAAGATCCTGCATATTTAAAGATGTTTAAATCAGTTATTTTAACTACTTTAAGTCTTGGGGGCTACTGGCATATACCGCTATTATAATCCCTTACCCGTATGTCTTTTACATACTGCTCCGTGGCTCTGGTCAAACCATCTTGAGCAGCACGGAGGTGCGCATCTCCCGCGTTAAAGGCATTCAACGCCTCAGGGGAGAAACACGCGTCACGAAAAACTGTCTAGCGGCGCCTATGGTTCATGGCGCTCTCCACCTCAGTCCTGGTGGCGGACAGCCTGTCGGCATCCTCCGTTGGAGGAGTATCTGGCTCGCGCCTTGCGCTCGCCTCCCCCTCCAGACCAGGTGTTGGAACCTGGCTGGCGGAGGCTTGGGTGGCAACCTCGCCGGCTACAGCCCGGCGAGCGCTCTTTCTCCTGAAAAAGTCATGAGCATTAATACACCCCCTAGGAATCTTTTCCTAAATGATGGTCGCGAGCTATACCGTTGCGGTGACGTTTCGCTTCGCACCGCACCCCTCTTCTGCCTGCAGGGTCGGGCTGACCCTTGTTGGTCAGCCGCCGCGGGTTCGGCTTCCCGCCTTGAAGGCACCTCCTGCAAGACACCATTGTATACGGTGGTCAGGAATGCGCAAGGACGAAATAATGGTGTCAGGACTTTGGTCATAAGTACCTGGGAAGCCGGTAACATGCCGGGGTAGTCAGCCGTAATGGCGACTAGAGCGTTGTCCATGCTGAGTTGGTGGAAGACCCCGTAGATTAGCTCCACCTTTATGTCCGGATCCTCTTTGGAGGCCGGATCAAGGAATCTTCCTGGATCCTCGGGTTGTGGAGCCGGACTATGTATGCCCTCCACATCCCGACGCAGTTCCTGCGTCAAAATCGTAAAGTAAGGTACTTAACTTCGAAAGCATGGGTCGGATAAATAAAATGTCCGCTTACCCAGCGCCGAGGGTTATTCATGGAGAACCCATTCAATGGGCTCGTCTGGAGGAAGTCCTCCTTCTCCCCCTTGTACAGGCCGGACAGAATCTTCACCAGATCTTCGGCCGATCCCGACCCTTTGTGGCCATGACGGGTGGCATCATTTCCCCCGTTGAAATCCCACATGGGGTGGCCCCTGTATTGCAGCGGATGCACCCCCCGCATTATGCACGTGGCCATGACTCCAATCATGGTCAATCCGGAATGGGCCAGCAACCTTATCCGGCCCATCAAATAATGGACGCCCTTGTCTTCCTCTAGTTGAGGGCTCCGCGGGCGCCAACTTAGGCGTTTCTTCAGAGGAGCCTTGCTGAACTCCGGGAGGCCGATCTGAACTGGGTCCGGCAGTGGAGCGTCTTCTACATAAAACCATTCCGAAGGCCAGTCTTCGGACGCCTTCTTTGGGGTTTCGGATGGATATCCGGTCCCGGCGATGCGCCATATTTCGGCACCGCCCACTTGATATATTGACCCCTCGTGAGAACGGGGTACGAGGCAGAACAGCCTCTTCCACAGCGCAAAATGGGGCTCGATGCCCAGGAATAGCTCGCAAAGAGCTACGAAACCCGCGATGTGCAGAATAGAGGCGGGCGTGAGGTGATGGAGCTGGAGTCCATAGAACTCCAGAAGCCCGCGGAGGAACGGATGAACGGGAAATCCAAGCCCCCTTATTAGATAGGGGATGAAGCACACCCTCTCTCCTTTAGAGGGACTATGGGTGGCCTCCGCCTGCTTCCCACCTTTGTAAGTGGCCAGCCCGGCTTGAACCGGGACCATAAAGGCCGGAGGGAGATATCCCTCCGCTTGAAGATTCACCAGCTCATTGTGCGGAACTGAACATCTCCTCCAATCTCCTGGCGGAGGGCTGGGAGCGCGAGAGGAGGAGCCGCGTCGACGGTCCATGATGGAATGGGTTTTCGGTTGGAAGCACTCCGATGAGTACTCGCGGAAGGAGGGTGGTGTGATTTGGATCTGGATTCTTATCTCTCTTATAGGCAGATTATTTGCGCAGCTAGGGGGTAAAACATAAAAGATACCCTGGCTTTTCGCATTTGTGCGACGCGTGGAAGAGGGCCATTATTGGGCGTGGAAGCCAAGAAGCGCAACATTTTTAAGGGAGCCGGACACTATTCGGCAGGCACATGGAATTTGAAGGAGAACCCGCCTTGCAACGCCGAAGACTATAAATGCGCTGGACTCGTCGTCATTGAAGCCTGGTTCGGGGGCTACTGAGGGAGTCCTGGACTAGGGGGTGTCCGGATAGCCGGACTATCATCATCGGCCGGACTCCAAGACTATGAAGATACAAGATTGAAGACTTCGTCCCGTGTCTGGATGGGACTTTCCTTGGCGTGGAAGGCAAGCTTGGCGATACGGATATGTAGATCTCCTACCATTGTAACCGACTCCGTGTAACCCTAGCCCTCTTCGGTGTCTATATAAACCGGAGGGTTTTAGTCCGTAGGACGAATAACCATTACAACAATCATACCATAGGCTAGCTTCTAGGGTTTAGCCTCCTTGATCTCGTGGTAGATCCACTCTTGTACTACCCATATCATCAATATCAATCAAGCAGGAGTAGGGTTTTACCTCCATCGAGAGGGCCCGAACCTGGGTAAAAACATCGTGTCCCTTGTCTCCTGTTACCATCCGCCTAGACGCACAGTTCGGGACCCCCTACCCGAGATCCGCCGGTTTTGACACCGACAGCGGGGATCCGGCGGCTCCACGTAGCATGGAGGGCCTCGACATCCGGTGCAGCGGACCAGGGCGGCGGGCCGTTCCCGTCGGAGATGGTGAGGCGCCTCCCTCGGTCTCGAGGGGGGACGAGGAGGCGTCGGTCCTCGGTTGCTGGTGTGCGGCCTCCCCCACGTGGTTGCCGCCGCCAGATGCATCTCATCCTCTCCGCCCTGATTTGCTCCTTCCATCGCCAGATCCGGGTCCCAGTGGCTTAGGCCGTTCTTCCCGGGCGCCGGCAGCACGAATCTCATCAAGTGGGGTTGGATCCAGGGGAAACCCCTGGCTGGCGTAGCCACACCGCAGGCGACGCCCTTGGCGCCGTTCCCCTTCTTGGAGGTTGTGGTGTGGATCCTTGTCCCCCTCCTTCCGTCCCCTGCTAGGTGAAATCCTAGGTCCCCTGATTCGGGCGGCGACGACACATCCGTGTCGTCTTCCTTTTTGGAGGCGCAGTCCGGGGATCGCAGGTGCGGCGAGAGAGTCGGGTTGTGGGTGTGATGGTGGTGGCAGCTTGGTTCTGCGCTTCACTGCCTTTTCTTCAGTGGTCATCGCTGTTACCCTTGTTGCTGCGACTATGGCCGACAGCTCTAGCCCTTCGGTGTGGCTTAATCGCGGACGATAACGGTGCTCGGAGAGGTGTGCTCTGACCTTGCAGGTCTGCTCCTAGTTCCTTCTCCATACGCAGCTTGGACGTCTTCCTTCTGGGTTATAGGGTGAACCGAGCTGCCGCCTACCGGTGCGACATCCTTAGAGCCAGGATGAGAGGGCAGGGGCCCTTTGCAGCAGCAGTTCCAGAGGAGTGTCGGTCCATTACTGTCTTCGAGTTCGGCTACGGTCATGAAGCTTGCACGGTGCTGCATCCTCCCAAGTCCATAGTTAGTCCGGTTGGTGTAGGTCGTTCTGTAGGGTGATGGCTGCAGCACGGCGTCTCTGCTTGCTATCGCTGCTGCCTTTGAGAGTGTTTCGCTTTGCTCCTGGTATCAGCCGCTTGTTTTCTTCTTGCTTTTCCTTGTAAGTTGGTGATCTTGTAATCCTAGCCGGTTGATGGTTTTGTTAATTCAAAGCCGGGCTCTTCTTAAGCCTTCGTTCTAAAAAAATAACATAACACATCTATGCAAAATGAGTCTACAACCAAATAAATAAAGGATTGCATGATACTACACTTGTGTTACTACCCACTATGATGGTAGTAACATGGAGCTCCTATTTGATGTTATTTTTTAAAAACTAGGATCGGACGGACACGAATGGCCCAATTGAGGGAGCTCCGTGGTGGCAAGTTGACTAGCCTCATTATATGTTAAAATTTATTGCGCCACGCGCAGAAGACATCTATACTAGGCCGCCCAATGTGGCGCAGTAAATAGGGAAAATTTCACCATGGGACCATGAGGGATGGAACCCTACATCTCCCGTTGCTGACCACTCGTCGCTAAACACACCACCTGACAAGTTTCACTGCCAAAATAGAAAACGTGGTTTACAGGAACTATGCATCAGCGACCAATTCACTGAAGCGAACCGATTTTAACCTACCCCTGTTTCTTTTTTTTTCATTTCTTTGTATTCCCTTTTCAAATTTATTTTCCTACTTCATAAAATGATTGCTCTTTCAAAACATTCTTCATTAAAAAAATGTTTGTTCCTAAAATAGAAACTACTCACATTAAACAATGATGGAAATTTCAAAAGAATGTTCATGTCTTTTCAAAATTGCTCAGAAAGTCAAAGTGTTAACAAAATTTGAAAAGCATGAAACCATTTGGAACACAAACAATTCTTAAATTTTCTGATCATTTTTTTAAAAACAAGAACAAAATTAGGATTCAAATATTTTCAATAATACAAACTAAAATTTGGAACAATATTTTTCAAAAATATTTCCTCAAAGATTTGCTGTATTTATGAAAAAGATGAAAACATGAACATTTTTGAAATTCCAAGCACATTTTGAAACCGCAAACATTATTTGAAACTCCCTGAATATTTTTTGAATTCTTGATTTTTTTTTGTAAGTGGGGAATTTTTTTAAAATATTCGATTTTTTTAGAAAAGAGAACATGTTATAAAAATGGAAACTTTTCTGAACCTTGAACAAAGTTTCAAAAACACGAACTTTTTTTTGGCATGCGTGAACAATTTTTGAAATCGAGAACACTTTTTAAAACCCGGAACAAAATTTCACAACTTGAACTTTTTTTGAATTTAGAAACATTAATTTTGTTTGTGAATATTTTTTAAAAGACACAAACAAGATTGAAACATGAATTTGTTTTTGAAAAGGTGAAACGTATACATAAAAAAATCAAAATTCAGAACATTTACTAAAAAAAGTGAACAAAATTGGAAAAACATGAAGGAAAATTGATATTTGACAGAAAAGTTTGCAAATTTTAACTAGATTTTTAAATTCTGTAATTTTTTAATTTGTGAATAATAGAAACAATAAACAGACAAGGTAAAATATAAATAAACGAAAAAGGAAAAGAAGAAAAATAAAAAGAAACAGCAAAAGGAAAATAGGATAGAAGAAAAAAGAAAAATAAAATGAAAAAGAAAAAGAAGAAGAAGCCGTTTGGAGACCTTTTAGAAAACCTGAAAAAACTGGCTTAGAGGTCCTTCCGAGAACTGGGAACGCTGAACAAGGTGCGAAACAGCTAAACTGGGCCATCTTCGAACGCTACGTGGAAAAGAGCGACAACTTGCCGCGTCGTGCGGGGAACAAGAAATTCTGGTGGAATTTTGTATTCGCCGCATAGGGAGATCCAGGAATCGTTCCAGCTGGGCCAGCCCGTTTAAGTGGGTTTCCAGCAGGTCTTTTCTTGTTTGGAAACTTCTAGAAGGTTCCTGATCTGGTTTTTTTCCTTGTTCTGTTTCTTTTTTCTTTTCTCTCTTTTTTCCTTTTCTGTTTATTTTTCTTTTGTTTCTATTTCGGTTTTTCACTTTCATTTTCTCTAATTTTATTTTCAATTTTATTCTTCATTTGTTTGTAAAAATTGTTGTGTTTATCGTCTTGTTCATAAATCCAAAAAATTTCCAGGATTTTCATTTTTTTTGTACTTCACAATAAATTTTCAGAATTTTATAAATTGTTCCCATTATGGTAAATTGTTCACAAATTAAGAAAAAAAAAGCGTAATCATAAATGTTCGCAATTTTTCAAAAAATGTTCAAAGTTTCAAAATTTGTTCGCGCTTTAGGAAATATATTTGTGTTTCCAGAATTGGTTTATTATTTTAGAAAATGTTTGCAATTTTATAAAAAAGTTTCAAGTTTCAGAAATAGTTCGTGTTTTAGACTTTTTTGAAGTTTTAGAAAAATGATTATATTTATATTTTTTCATATATACAAATCGTGTTCGGGATATTCAAACTGCACCCAGTTTCAAAATTTTGTTCTGGATTTCCAAATTTGTTCCCATTTTAAATTCCTGTTCACCAATTTCTGGAGTTTCGAAATTTTGTTCTGGGTTTCAAAAAATTTGGGTTTTAAAAAACTGTTTGGGATTTCAAAATTTATTCTAGTTTTCAAAGAAAATTAACCAATTAAAAAACAGTTCGTGTTTTTGGGAAAATGTTCTGAAATTTTAAAAGTATTTGTGTTTTTGAAAATGTTCTCAATTTTGTTTAAAAAATTACCGTTTTAGAATTGTTTTTCGAATTTCAAAAGATGTACCTTTTTCAACTTTTTTGTAAAAATTCAAAAAATGTTCACTTATTGTGAAATTTTTTGAGCATTTTAAAAGTTCTTTTGCAGTTTCAGAAGATGTTCCAGAATTTTGAAATTGTTTGCGTTTGGCAAAATTCCTTAATTTCCAAAAGGTGATTGATATTTGAACTTTTGGTTGGAATTTCTTAAGTAATGTTCAGTTTACGCCGCTGCTCATAGTTCTTTATACATCAGCCTATGTATTTGTTAATAAAACTCAGAGCCGTTCGCAAGCATGGTTAGTGCTCTATGAGGAGATCCATGGTTCGAATCCCACCTCACGCGAGGTGGTGTTTTTTTTGCGCATTTTGCCGTCTGACCGCCAGGTCCTGTTAAGCCCCAACGGGCCGGTCCAGTTGGGCGCGTCCTGTGCGGTCGTCCTTTTGCCGCAGAATGTAGCAAATAGGAGCTCCCAATTGTTGCTAAAAAAAGGAGCTCTGAATTCTGGTAGCGCGTGCTAGCGTTTGCGTGTGGTTAGACGGGTCACTTAGTTGCCCACCTTATCCATTCGTATTGCCTCATCCCAAAGAATTTGTCTTAAATTATCAAGATATGGTTGTTTCTAACATGAGAATTTATCTAGATTCATCTGTATCTAGACAATTCTAAGACAAACTTTTAGGGACGGAGTGAGTACGTTTTTGCTGCTGTTGCTTTTTTGCTGTCTAGTATTACATAAAAAAAACCCGGCTAAAACAACAAACAGTTTCCCCCCAAAAGGGGCTAATATTCTTTCAATGATTATAAAATAAGAGATTATTTCGTGGATTTAAAAAGTTCACACATTTGAATTTTGTCATGAATTTGAAAAAATCTTCCCAAATTTAGAAAATAAATCACGACTGAAAAAATGTTCGCATATTTGAAAGATAGTCAAGGATTAATTTTTTGAATTTGAAAAAAATCTTCATGGATTTAAAAATGTGAATTAATTAAAAAATGTGCAGAGAATTGAAAACAAATCATGAAATAAGAAAAATTTTAAATTTGAAAAAGTGCACTTTTTTAGAAAAACTAAAAGGAAAATAAAAAGGATAAAGGAAAAAGAAACAAAAAATAAAAAGAAAAAGAAAAGACGGAAACAAATTAAGAAGCTGAACAAGAAAGCAAAGAAAAAACACCTTTTTTTTGGCAAACATGCAGGCTTTATTATGTCGTCACATTGTTTACAGGAACAGAAAGAAGATTACCGGGTTGACCTGACCATAAAATTTACTAACCCTTAAAGCTAAAGCATGTTTTGCAAGATTGTGAGCCTTGATATTTGAGATTCAAAACTGATGATTAAAAGTAAAAGAAGTAAAATGGTAGAACGTTCTATAATTTCATGCACGGTAGAACTGAAACTTGTAGAGCTTCCCTCTTTGATGGCTTCAACAAACACCTTGCAATCCGATGCTACAACAATTGTCCGAATATAGAGGTCTTCTGCTAGCGCCTAGGGACACTTGGAGCACCCTTGCTTATTTTCGGCCAGTATAAAATTTCAATCTCCTTCAGTAATGAATTGATAAAACAATTGGTAGAAAAAGGTCTCTGATAAATTTCTTCATGGACAACCTTCCTACTGGCACTCCAGATAGCCCATAGTGCGACAATCATCTTGGTGAACTCCCCACCCAGCAGCTCATCAAGCATTGCGAAAGGCCAATTCTTTGCACTAGGGTCCTGGTTCAAACACATGTTCTCTCCCAAAACTTCATTTGAAAGTGCCCAAACACTAGGTGACATGCTGGAATCATATAGAGAATGTCTCCAACTGTCGACTGCTTCACAAATTTCACAAACACTAGATGTTGCCATGTTTCTATGATGTAACAATTTGGAGGGTACCTTGGTTCACCACAGGTTCGTCCACCCCTTGCTTTTGGCGTCAGTTCTAGATACACTTTCCTGGTCATCTAACCAGCCCTCCCTACCGAGTTTCATCCTAATGATCATCTTGTATGAAGAAGCATTGTAAACAAACACCTCGGGTCTCCATGCCATGGACAAAAAATCTTCAACCCTTCTTGTGCATAGAGGTATCTCAAGTATAGCTTTAGCATTTATGGAAAAAACCCCAGCTAAAACCGTTCAAAATCTTTTGGAAGCTTATCCAGTGCAAAAAGGAATCCTACATAGGCTGGCCGATCTAGCAACAGCTACCCTCCTAGTGCGGTGCTCGCAACAAAAAAAACTAGTAACATGCGCCTTAAGCACCGAATAGGAAATTCATAGTGAAAGGATTGATATGGTTGACTAGAGGGGGGGGGGGGGGTGAATAGGCAAGTCACAATTTTTAGCTTTTCTTGACCAAATTAAACTTACATCAAAGTAGGTTGTCTAGATGTGCAACTAAGTGAACAACCTATATGATGCAGCAACAACAATCACACAAGCAAGCTAGGAAACAACACAATATAAGCTTGCGCAAGTAAAGGTAAGAAATAACCAATAGTGGAGCCGGTGGAGACGAGGATGTGTTACTGAAGTTCCTTCCCTTTGAGAGGAAGTACGTCTCCGTTGGAGCGGTGTAGAGGCACATTGCTCCCCAAGAAGCCACTAGGGCCACCGTATTCTCCTCACGTCCTCACACAATGCGAGATGCCGTGATTCCACTATTGGTGCCCTTGAAGGCAGCGACCGAACCTTTACAAACAAGGTTGGGGCTCTCTCCACAACCGAATTGGAGGCTCCCAACAAAACCACGGAGCTTCACCACAATGGAATATGGCTCCGAGGTGACCTCAGCCGTCTAGGGTGCTCAAACACCCAAGAGTAACAAGATCCGCAACGGATTAGTGGGGGGGGGGGGGGGGGAATCAAATTTCTCTTGGTGGAAGTGTAGATCTGGGCCTTCTCAACCAATCCTAAAGAATCAACAAGTTTAATTGGCCAGGGATAGAGATCGGGCGAAAATGAGCTTTGGAGCAACAATGGAGCTTGGGGGAAAAGAGGTAGGTCAACTTGGGGAAGAAGACCTCCTTTTATAGTGGGGGAAACAATCCAACCGGTACCCCCACTTCAGCCCGCACAGAGCGGTACTACTGCTCAGTGGGGTAGTATTACCGCTGGTGGCAGCGATACTACCGCGACCACCAGTGGTACTACCGTGGTGACTGAGAGTAGATGCCTCAGAAGGGGAACATGAGGGAGAGAGGGGGTTTGGGCGGCACTAGTAGCGGTGGTAACCGCGGTAGTACCTCCCACGGGCGGTACTACCGCTGCTACTGCCGTTACTACTACCGCACAACCCGACACAAGGAGAGCACCCTCGAATCGAGGCGGTAGCAGTGCCAAACAAGGACGGTACTGCCGCCGACGCAACCAACGCGGTATTGCCGCTCCGGGCAGTACTACCGCTTTCGATGAGATGACAAACTCCAAGGAGAGGAAATGAGCTGGGGGTGCAGATATGAAATGTACATGTTAATCCCACCCTAGCCCTTCCAATGCAGACCCCCTCTTGATAGTATGGTGTCTCCTACGACTCAAGTCCACCTACCGAAACGAAAGAGACTACACCGTCTTCACTTAAAGCTCCGAGGGGCAACGAATCATCTTGTGCCTAGACATGAGATATCTGAAATGCTCAATGCACACGATTAGTCTGCAAAAAGCATTGTCATCAATCACCAAAACCACTTAGGAGGAAATATGACCTTGCAATCTCCCCCTTTTTGGTGGATTGATGACAATACGGGATTTGCACATAAGGATATAAAAAATGAACATAAGCAAACCCAGCATCTATAAAATATAGACAGCCCCCCCTAGATGTGTGCACTCTATAGATATGCTTTGGACTGCACGGCACACGTACTAAGATCAACACTCCCCCTATATTTTATAGACAAGGCAAAACTTGCAACAATGAGTGATAAAAAGCATGGAGGCAAGGAAAAGTAAGTGAGCGTGAAGTGAGGGGCACAAGATAGCATATGCTCACAATATACTAATCATACTAGACAATAAGATAAGCTTGAGGGCTTATGTCTCACACCATATGATAGTCTCCTAGTCACACACGAACACAACCACAAACCAAGAAACCAAAGCAAGGAAGGTTCAAAGGACCGAAAGCAAAGCAAACTCGAGACAAGACTCGTAAATCCTACACTCTCTCCCACTTTGGCATCAAGACACCAAAAAGGTAGAGAGAACACCTACGACACAGGTGGTGGTAGACCTCCAAAGCATCACTAGTCACGCTCCTCCTCCTCAGACTCCTCTGCAGCACGGGATGAAGAGCAAACTCTAGTGTCCGCCTCAGAGTCACTCCACCGGCAATGCTGACTGATCCATGGTTCCTCATCCGTGATCCTCTCCTCGGAGCCACTCGCAAACTCAAGACCAACCTGCCTCATAATAGCCTTGTCGCGATGACGAGCCATCTTGGCGTTCACATGAGCCTTGTACTGACCCTTGGCCTGCATGTAGAACAGTGCCTTCATCTTGGCCTTGAGCTTCTTAGCCCATGAGGGCTCCGCTCCAGAGGGCATATAGTCCTCATCATCGTCAGCATCAGCCTCTGCCTCAACCTCGTCAGGACCTGACGAAATCCCATACTTCGGAACCGAAGAGCCCCAGTTCTCCTTCTTCCTCAAACGCTTGATATCAGGAGAGATCAACACGCCAGTCTCCAGCACGACGCCAGGATAAGTGTGCTCCCAAGCCTTCTCAATAAGCAACATGAGAAACGAACCATAGATAGGGCACTTGCGCTCGGAGATAGCAGAGAGAAGCTCAGACCACATGACATGAGAGATATCCAGGGAATCTGCAGTGTTTTCTTCCTTCTCATGCTGACAGAAAAGTAACATGTCCACAAGGAATGAGTGAACCATATCCAAGTTCCCAATGCGCGGGAAAAGAGTCTCCCTGAAGATGCGATGGGGAATGTCCAGGTAGGCAGGCAGCTCATATGTCTCCTTCTTCGTCTCTGGGTTAATCTTCACAGTGCAGAACAGCCAGAGAGCTTGCTTGTGAGTAGAGGTTGTCTTCCAGTGAGTACGAAAGCCAATTGGGTTCTCAAGCCCTTGATCTTCAATCTCAAACAATTCCATGAACGCCTTCCACTTGATAGACAGAAGCTTACCATTATTCATCCAAGTCAAGGTTCTTTTCGCATCAGTGCCCAGATGAACCGTGGCATAGAACTGAGCCACCAAATCCGCATGAAAGTCCTTGTTGAACTCCATGATCCTGAGAATATTCAGCTGATAACACATCTGCAAAGCTTCGCCAAAGTAGGCAGGATCCTTCTTGAGGGAGTCTTGGACTAGGGGGTGTCCGGATAGCCGAACTATCATTGTCGGTGTCAAAACCGGCGGATCTCGGGCAGGGGGTCCCGAACTGTGCGTCTAGGCGGATGGTAAAAGGAGACGAGGGACACAATGCTTTTACCCAGGTTCGGGCCCTCTCGATGGAGGTAAAACCCTACGTCCTGCTTGATTAATATTGATGATATGGGTAGTACAAGAGTAGATCTACCACGAGATCAAGGAGGCTAAACCCTAGAAGCTAGCCTATGGTATGATTGTTGAGATGTAATGTTCGTCCTACGGACTAAGGCCCTCCGGTTTATATAGACACCGGAGAGGCTAGGGTTACACAGAGTCGGTTACAATGGTAGGAGATCTACATATCCGTATTGCCAAGCTTGCCTTCCACGCCAAGGAAAGTACCTTCCGGACACGAGCCGGAGTCTTCAATCTTCTATCTTCGTAGTATGGGAGTCCGGCGGATATTGATAGTCCGGCTGTCCGGACACCCCCTAGTCCAGGACTCCCTCAGTAGCCCCTGAACCAGTCTTCAATGACGATAAGTCCGGCGTGCATAATGTTCAGCATTGCAAGGCGGGTTCCTCCCTTGAATAATTCGGAGAAGATAATGAACACCAGGATAGTGTCCGGCTCTGCAAAATAAATTCCACATTCCTACGTAGAGAGAATAAAACATATACACTGACTCAATCTGCTGACGTATTATGCGGCGTGACATCACACCGCAGCCAAGCCTTCGTTTGAATCGTTTTTTACTACTCCACCTCAGCACGTTTAGCGAAGCGGTTTCCTTGGCACGTCTTGTCGAAGCAGAGATCGTGTTCCCCTTATTCCGGGATTCTCATCAATACGTGCGTGGGTAACCCAACCGTTCTCGTCGCCACACCTCCTCTATCAAAGGGGAATCTCAAACGGTCACGGAGACGGCCCTTGGTATTTCTCCCCTTTTATAAGAGGACCAAGGCCTGTCCTTGTTTTTCAATCCCGCATCGAATCTTTCCTCCGCTCCCAGTTCCAACACCTAGAGCTTCAGATTCGAGCGCCTCGGATCCTCAACAATGTCCGGTTCCGACCTCCAGGGCCGGTGGATGCCCTCCTCCGTCACGGAGGAGGACATATTGAAGTTGCGTGAGGCCAAGTACCTGGCCTATGAAGTTTCGCACAGGTTTCCTGCCCCAGGGCAGGCCATGCCAACCCCCGAGCCCGACGAGTACGTCGTTTTCGTATCTCACCTCCGTCGGGGGTTAGGCTTCCCGACGGATCCCTTCGTGAGAGGGCTCCTGTTCTACTACGGGCTGGATTTCCACGACTTAGCTCTGGAGTCCATCCTCCACATCTCCGCATTTATTATTGTCTGCGAAGCCTTCCTCCGCGTCATCCCCCACTTCGGCCTATGGCTGAAAACCTTTAAGGTGGAGCCGAAGATGATCGGGGGGCGTCAAGAGGAGTGCGGCGGGGCGACCATAAGCAAGAAGGTCGATGCCCCGTGGCTCGAAGGTTCCTTCCAAGAGGAACCGGGATTGTGGCAGCAGGAGTGGTTTTACATCACTGCTCCAAGGGGCAGCAAGCAAAAGCCGCCGCCCTCGTTCCGCCCGGGACCTCCACGGCAACTGATGTCGTGGGTCAACCAAGGGCTCAACTAGGGGCCGTCCGAAGACGTGCCTTCACTGCAGGGCCGGATTCGAGACCTCTAAACGAGGGAGATCAACCTGATCAAGGTGATGCAGGTCATGCTAATTAGGCATCTTCCGCCCTGCAAACGTCGTCCTCTCCGTCTATGGGAGTACAATCCGGAGGGACCTCGTATTCTCCAACATTTTATGGGTGCGTCACCCACGAAGATGTACAAGCTGTTCTTCGGACCGCAGGTAGCGTGTCCGGATTTGGCCGAGGACGCAGGCCTAAGCCGCGATCGCCCGGATACTCAGGTAAATAACTCAGAGTCCGGACATTCCATTTGCATGCCTTTCAAAAGTTCGTCTCCTAACCCTTTGTTCTTTACTGGAATGGGTAGCGCGATCAAGGCTGATAAGGTGTCCGGCCCCCCTCCCAGAGACCGCACTGGAGCCCGTGCTGGTCAGAATGTTGGAGGTTGCGCCCACAGAAGGGGGCGACGGGGAAAATAAAGGAGCTAATACTTCGCCCGAAGGGACGACTGAAGAGGAGGGAACCAAGAACCCCTCCCTTCAAAGGGAAAAGAGGACCGCCTCCGAAGATCCGGAGGCC
The DNA here is from genome assembly GCA_963921465.1 of Triticum timopheevii. Lineage (NCBI taxonomy): Eukaryota > Viridiplantae > Streptophyta > Magnoliopsida > Poales > Poaceae > Triticum > Triticum timopheevii. The sequence goes on along the minus strand of OY997270.1, from coordinate 622,405,261 downwards.
AAAGCCCCTAAGCGTGGGAAGAAATCCTCACCGGGGGGTCCGGCGTCCATAGAGAATCCGGACGCGCAATCATCGCTGAAGGACCAGCTCTCCAACGAGCCGTAAGTATAAAAGAGGAAGTTAATTAATAAAGAAGTACCTTCATTTGTGCTTCTGTGGGTAACCGAACTATTTGTTTCGCAGTTCGGATCTGCAACCTTCTCAGATAAGTTCATCTTCGGGGGACCTTCTTCCGGAGATGATGGAGAGCGATACGCCTCTGTCTGCAGCGCCGCCAGATGAGGCAGGCGAGCCTGAAGTGTCGTCGCGGAGGGCGTCCCCGAGTCCGGAGGGGCCAGAGAGTTCGGCACCCACCGGAGTCCGGCCTGGAGAACTGAAGAGTCTGCTTGAGAGGGCGTCTGTTTCAGAAGATCACCGTGCGTTAATGCGTATGGTGATTGGAAGGATTTCGTCCGCTGAAAGCGGATTGCGTAATGCCGCCATGAGCTTGCTGGCGGGATTTGAGGTATGGGAAAATGGTGCACCCCTTTGTCCTTTAACAGTTTTGCATATAAAAAATGCGCCCTGTATAGATAGTAGCCCCTGAGACTGGGTAGGTTGTCGGCAACGACAGCGTACTGAGGATCAAAATCTAATGAATTGGAGTCCGTCGTTGTTATGCAGGTGGCGGATGGTCCGGGGGCTAGCCGGACTAGAGAGTTTGCCGAGCTAACTCAGCGACTTGACGTGGCAGATGAGGACATCACACTTGTCAATAGGCGACTTGACGAGTCGCAAGGTAAGATAGTTCTCCACAGCCGTTTTATTGAGTGGGTCAAACCCCGCCTCTGATACGTTATATGCTGTTTCTACAGACAATGCTGCTGCTGTGGAGAACCTTCGGGCCGAACTTGCTCTAGCTAAGGAGCAAGCCTGAAGGAGTGACGCGGCTGCCTCAAGGGCGGCCGAGGAATTGAAAGCCGAAAAGGCGGCGCACTGCCTAAGCAGGGCGGAGCTGGCCGAATTGGCCGCGAAAGTAAAGGATGCTACCGACCGCAATGAGGCTCTTGAAAAGGAGCGGTTATCAGAGCGGGAAGACCTGAAAAAGGCCACCGCCGAAGCCAAGGATGCCCGCTCTGCAATGCGGGCTATGAAGGAGGAGCTGCGCCAAGCCGGAGAGATCGCGGCTGGCAAGCCTTTTCTGATGCGGCGCCGGTTTATGGATGCCAAGTATGCTCAATTTGAGCGGCTGTGGAGTTCGGAGGATCCGTATATGGACTTGGCTGCGAGTGCGGCTGATGCCGTTAAGCACTTCCGGAGCCAGGGGGATCACGAGACGGAAGAGTTATATTGGTCTCAATTCCACAGTCCGGATCGCCCTCTTCCGCTGACGGACAGGTTGGCCGAGTGGGCCGAACTAAATAGACTGTCCGGACTGGCCATGACTGACATCGTGGCCCATGTCTGGCCAGAGAGGTCCAAGGCGACGAGCTACTTCGGCCTACTGCAGCAATTCCTTGGGGCGGTGCCGCACATCAAGGAGATGAAACGGTCGGCCTGCATCGAGGGCGCGTGGATGGCTCTGGCCCGTGTGAAGGCGCAGTGTCCGGAGATGGACGCCACCGCTGTTGCTGCCCAGGGTTCGGATGGAAACCGGCTTCCTGCCAAGCATTATTTCGGGGAAGTTATGCGTGGCGCTCGTGTAATAGAGTCGCAGTGCTCAAAAAATGTAACGTTCAATTGAACGCATTAACTTGTAGATCAATGATTATAGTATGAATGCTTTTTATACTTGTGCTTCCAAGTAGTAAAACTTCTCCTGTGCGCCCGTTTACGTATACTTGTGTATAACCTGAAAGATGCAGTCTTCGGCTTCAGCCCCCATGCACAAGGTGCTGGGGTGTTCGCAAAATGGCGCGTTTTCACACTTAATCCGACGTCTCGGTCCTGTTATAAGGAGGTGATAGCGTAGCGAACGAGGCAATCCGGACTATAATGCTTTATCTCTTTCACTTAGCCAGTGGAGCTCGAGGGTGGGGCTACGATATAGCCCCTGATGACACCGCGCATCTCCGGATTCGGGGTGCGTATGTGCCTGACCGGGAAATGGTCCTTCGTCCAAGCGGGGAATTCTAAACATTCCGATAGTCGATCGAGTGGCTGACCAGACTCTCGCTGCATCATGACAGTCAGTTTTCGGCTTTCTCTACTGAGGTGCTCGCCCAGCCGAACTGGGGCACAATCGCAGTAGTTCTCCTAGTGCCGCGTTAGCCGATGATACAGAACGTAAGGCAGCAAAACACAGGAGCCGGGCAAACCCAACATTTGACCAAAGACATGATTCGGAGCTGATGCATATAATGCCTAACTCGAGACGCCGAACACTCCCGAAGGTGTTCGGACTTTATAATAACGGGCGGAATTATGCCCTAAGCCCCTAGTGTCCAGGTACGGGCATGATCTTCTGACGCGGCCGATGCCAAAGCGTCAGGCTCCACTTTGGCTATAGGAAGAAGCCAGTGGAGAGTAACAACAAGAGACAGTGATAAAAAGGTCTACGCAGGGTCTTAATCTGAAAAGAATCCTTGCAACGGGTCCTTACTGCACGTCTGCGCCTGTGTCTCCGTTGCGCCGTTATCTTGGACGGGTAAGCACGTTGTTCATCTGTAGAAAAAGAGGAACGTTTAGTTTTTAGAAACAGTTCATGCAAAAAATATGCAAAAGAAATAAATATAAATAATCAAAGCAAGGTTTATATGAAACCACGGTCAGTTGTGCGCGCAGGCCCTTGTGAAAGGGTATGCGGCTAGGGAGCCTCTAGCCTGCTGAGTCCGGATTCGTCTATCCGAGTCCGGGGTCTTTAAGTGACCCTCGCACTGAAATGGCGCCATGTGGACCGGGCATCCTAAGTGTAAGGGACGCGTAATGCGGTATGGCGTTGAAGCGGACGAAAGCCCTTCGTCCCAACAGTGCTTGATATTCACTTTTAAATGGGACGATATGGAAAATTAATTTTTCGCGTTGAAAGTTGTTCGGCGATCCGAACACGACTTCTAGTAATACCGAGCCTGTGCACTTGGCGTAAGGGCCAGGCGTCACTCCTTTGAAGGAAGTGCGGCTGTGTCGAATTTTGGCAGGGTCTATCCCCATCCGACGGACTGTGTTTGAATATAGCAGGTTTAAGTCACTGCCTCCGTCCATTAGGACGTTTGTGAATTGTAATCCGTCTATGATCGGATTCAATATCAGGGGTGTCCGTCCCGCGTTTCGAACGCTTCTGGAGTAGTCCAGGTGGTCGAAAGTGATTGGTTTTGATATCCAATCTCTATGGTTTGCTGGGCTGGACCGTGCGAAGCTCTTTTTAGAAAGTGCCGCACTATTTTTCCGTGTCCTCACGTGAAGTGAGTTTACTGCTTTGACCCCTTGTGGGAAAGTCTTTTGTTTTCCGGTGCCCTGCTGGCGGGGTTTATCTTCTTCGCTTGACGCGTCGAGCCCCTTGTGTTCGGCGTTTAATCAGCCGGACTGTTTGAAAACCCAGCAATCTCTGTGGGTGTGATTTGCGGGCCTTCCGAGGGTACTGTGGATTTGACATATCCGACCCAAAATTTTATGTAGGTTAGACAGTTCGTCACTGTCATCCTTGAGGGGCTAAGTTTTATGATTGGGCCGCGAGCTTTTGAATCCGGTATTAACTGCCGTGCTCTTTTGGCCTTTCTCTTTATTCCGGCGCTGCTCCTTTCTGTGCCGTGATTTTCCGTTTCCATCTCTTATCTCGGATGTACTTGGGTCGCTAGTGCTGCTTCTTGCTAGCCAGCTATCCTCTCCCGCACAGAAGCGGGTCATGAGGCTTGTTAATGCGGTCATTGTCCTCGGTTTCTCTTGACCGAGGTGCCTGGCAAGCCATTCGTCTCGGACATTGTGCTTGAAAGCTGCTAAGGCTTCAGTGTCCGGACAGTCGACTATTTGGTTCTTTTTGGTAAGAAACCTGTTCCAGAATTTCCGCGCTGACTCTCTGGGCTGTTGAGTTATGTGACTTAAATCATCTGCATCCGGAGGACGGACATAAGTCCCTTGAAAATTTGCTCTAAACGCTTCCTCGAGCTCTTCCCAACTTCCAACAGTGTTTTCTGGGAGGCTTTTGAGCCAATGACGGGCTGGCCCTTTGAGCTTGAGGGGTAGGTATTTTATGGCGTGGAGATCGTCTCCTCTGGCCATATGTATATGCAGTATATAATCTTCTATCCAGACTCCAGGGTCTGTTGTTCCGTCGTAGGCCTCTATGTTTATGGGTTTAAACTCTGCTGGGAATTCATGATCCAGCACCTCGTCGGTGAAACATAGTGGGTGTGCGGCGCCCCTGTACTTGTATGTGCCGCTATCGTCAGACACTTGGCGTGTTGCTTTGCTTGGGGTTTTCTTTTTGGGTCCGTAGATGGACCTGGCTGGGCCATTGGACGGTGGGGGCTCTATGGCCTCCTCGTCGAATTCTGGAAGCAGCTTACGCTTCGGGTAGCTCTTCGATTTGTGGCCATTACCGTACCGTATTTATCTGTGGTTTTGAGTACTTTTCTCCATCTTATTCGGAGCGTGTCTTCCGCTGTTTTGAGCTTCCGTTTTTCCTTCTTCAGGCTTCTTGCTGTAGCGATGAGCCTGCGCTTAAAGAGCTCTTGTTCGACGGGGTCTGCGGGCGCGATGAGTTTGTCATCATTGAAGCTTGTTTTGTCTTCGGAGGGAGGTATATTGTTATGATCCTCAACCTTTTCGTCTGCCGCCCTCTGGTGAGGGCTTGCTTCTGCGTCCTCCTGCACTGAGTCTTGCTGGAGGGGGTTGTCTTCGACACTTTCTGGGGTATTGTTATTTCCTGTGCCGGAATCTATGTTCTTGCTGTGGCGAGATTTTGAGCGGCGCCGCTGACGTCGGCGTTTGGGCTGCTTCTTTAGAGAGTCTGCCTCCGCTGCTTTTTCGCCCTCCCCTTCTTTCGGGGTATCCACCATGTATACGTCATATGACGAGGTGGCCTTCCAGTGCCCTGTAGGCGTTGGTTCCTGTTCGTCTCCGGCATCGTCGTCCATGGCGTCGATGTCATCGGAGTCGTAGTCTAGCATGTCGGTTAAATCCTCGACAGTGGCTACAAAGTGGGTGGTGGGTGGGCTCTGAATTTCTTCGTCGTCCGAACTCCAACCATCCTGGCCGCAGTCCGGCCAGGACTCTCCTGATAGCGAGAGATGCTTCAGGGAATTCAGGATATCGCCAAAAGGCGAGTGCTGGAAGATGTCCGCGGCGGTGAATTCCATAACCGGCGCCCAATCAGGATTAATTGGTAGGGGCGCGGGAGGCTCGGAGTCCGGTGAGGAGTCCGGCGCCTCGGGATCACGAGTTTCGCAGGGGACAAGATTGGTATTCGGCTCCATCGCCGTGGATGTTGAAGCCCCCGGGGCGGCGTCTATCCACCGGCCCTTGATATGGGCAATCGGCTCCGGGCTAGTAGCCGAAGCGGATCCGAGTGCGGCCACCAAAGCACTGCCCGGCGGCAGAGCTAGATCATGCCCATCGTCACAGTGCGGCGCGCTTGGCTGTGGCTCGAGTCCGTCGAAGATTAAGTCTCCGCGGTCATCGGCCATGAAGTTTAAGCTTCCGAATCTGACCTGACGGCCAGGGGCATAGCTTTCGATCTGCTCCAGATGGCCAAGAGAATTGGCCCGCAGTGCAAAGCCGCCGAATACGAAAATCTGTCGGGGGAGAAAAGTCTCACCCTGGACAGCGTTGATGGTTGAAGATGCCATCGAGCCTATCGGTGACGACACAGAGGAACTCTCAATGAAAGCACCAATGTCGGTGTCAAAACCGGCGGATCTCAGGTAGGGGGTCCCGAACTGTGCGTCTAGGCGGATGGTAACAGGAGACGAGGGACACAATGCTTTTACCCAGGTTCGGGCCCTCTCGATGGAGGTAAAACCCTACGTCCTGCTTGATTAATATTGATGATATGGGTAGTACAAGAGTAGATCTACCACGAGATCAAGGAGGCTAAACCCTAGAAGCTAGCCTATGGTATGATTGTTGAGATGTAATGTTCGTCCTACGGACTAAGGCCCTCCGGTTTATATAGGCACCAGAGAGGCTAGGGTTACACAGAGTCGGTTACAATGATAGGAGATCTACATATCCGTATTTCCAAGCTTGCCTTCCACGCCAAGGAAAGTACCTTCCGGACACGAGCCGGAGTCTTCAATCTTCTATCTTCGTAGTATGGGAGTCCGGCGGATATTGATAGTCCGGCTGTCCGGACACCCCCTAGTCCAGGACTCCCTCAATCATCATCGGCCGGACTCCAAGACTATGAAGGTACAAGATTGAAGACTTCGTCCCGTGTCCGGATGGGACTTTCCTTGGCATGGAAGGCAAGCTTGGCAATACGGATATGTAGATCTCCTACCATTGTAACCGACTCTGTGTAACCCTAGCCCTCTCCGGTGTCTATAGAAACCGGAGGGTTTTAGTCCGTAGGACAACAATCACAATAACAATCATACCATAGGCTAGCTTCTAGGGTTTAGCCTCCTTGATCTCGTGGTAGATCCACTCTTGTACTACCCATATCATCAATATCAATCAAGCAGGAGTAGGGTTTTACCTCCATCGAGAGGGCCCGAACCTGGGTAAAAACATCGTGTCCCTTGTCTCCTGTTACCATCCGCCAGGACGCACAGTTCGGGACCCCCTACCCGAGATCCCCCGGTTTTGACACCGACATTGGTGCTTTCATTGAGAGCTCCTCTGTGTCGTCACCGATAGGCTTGATGGCTCCTTCGATCATCGACAATGATGCAGTCCAGGGTGAGACTTTTCTCCTCGGACAGATCTTCGTATTCGGCGGCTTTGCACTGCGGGCCTATTCGCTTTGCCATCTGGAGCAGATCGAAAGCTACGCCCCTGGCCATCAGGTCAGATTTGGAAGTCTAAACTTCATGACTGACATCCGCGGAGACTAGATCTTCGATGGATTCGAGCCACAACCGAGCGCGCCGCACTGTCTCGATGTGCATGATTTAGCTCTGCTGCCGGACAGTGCCCTGGAGGCCGCACATGAGTCCGCTCCGACCCTTAATTCGGAGCCGACTGCGCAGACCGAGGATGGGTGGCTGGACACCGCCTCGGGGGCTGCAACCTCTACGGCGATGGAGCCGAATACTGACCTTGTCCCTTGCGACGCTCGTGACTCCGAGGTGCCGGACTCCTCGCCGGACTCCGAACCTCCTGCGCCCCCTCCAATCGAATCCGATTGGGCGCCGTTCATGGAGTTCACCACCGCGGACATCTTTCAACACTCACCTTTTGGCGACATCCTGAATTCGCTAAAGTATCTCTCGCTATCAGGAGAGCCCTGGCCGAATTGCGGTCAGGATGGTTGGGATGCAGACGACGAAGAAATTCAAAGCCCACCCACCACCCACTTTGTAGCCACTGTCGATGATCTAACCGACATGCTAGACTACGACTCCGAAGACATCGACGGTATGGACGACGATGCTGGAGACGACCAAGAACCAGCGCCTACGGGGCACTGGAAGACCACCTCGTCATACGACATATATATGGTGGACATCCCAAAGGATGGGAATGGCGAGGAAGTAGCGGAGGAAGATTCCTCCAAGAAACAGCCCAAACGCTGGCGTCAGCGGCGCCACTCTAAATCCCGCCACAGCAAGAATGGAGATTCTGGCACCGGAGATAATAACACCCGAGAGAGTGCCAAAGAGAACCCCCTCCAGTAAGATTCAGCACAGGAGGACGGAGAAGCCAGCCCTCATGAGAGAGCGGCAGACGAAGAGGTAGAGGATGATAATTACATGCCTCCCTCCGGAGACGAGGCAAGCCTCAACGACGACGAATTCGTCGTGCCCGAGGATCCCGTCGAACAAGAGCGTTTCAAACGCAGGCTAATGGCCACGGCGAACAGCCTAAAGAAAAAGCAGCAACAGCTTAGAGCTGATCAAGACCTGCTAGCCGACAGATGGACTGAAGTCCTTGCGGCCGAAGAGTACGAACTCGAACGCCCCTCCAAAAGCTACCCCAAACGCAAGTTGCTCCCCCGATTAGAGGAGGAGGCATATAAACCTGCATCACCAGCGCACAATACATATGACCGACCACCTCGTGGCCGCGACAGAGAGGCCTCTAGGCCCTCCACCAGAACCGTACCCCAGCACCGCTCGAAGAGTACGAAGCCACGGGGCAATGCGTCGGACTTGCGAGATATATTGGAGGATAAGGCAAGACAATCAAGATCGATCTACGGATCGCGTGGGCGCCCCCCGATGCACGACGAATACCGTCGCGCTGGATACAGCAACTCCGGCCGGGCCGAACACAGCAGACAAAGCTCGTTGGAACTACGTCGTGATATAGCCCAATATAGAGGCACCACACACCCACTATACTTCACAGATGAAGTAATGGATCATCAAATCCCTGAAGGGTTTAAACCCATAAACATTGAATCCTACGATGGCACAACAGACCCCGCGGTTTGGATCGAAGACTATCTCCTTCATATCCACATGGCCCGCGGCGAAGATCTTCACGCCATCAAATATCTCCCACTCAAGCTTAAATGACCAGCTCGACATTGGCTTAACAGCTTGCCATAGAATGAATTGGGTGTTGGGAAGACTTGGAAGCCGCATTCCTTGACAACTTCCAGGGCACATATGTGCGACCACTAGACGCCGATGACCTAAGCCACATAATTCAGCAGCCAGACGAACCGGCCAGACAGTTTTGGACACGGTTCTTAACAAAGAAAAATCAAATCGTCGACTGCCCGGATGCAGAGGCCCTCGCAGCCTTCAAACATAACATCCGCGACGAGTGGCTGGCCCGGCACCTAGGACAGGAGAAGCCGAAATCCATGGCAGCCCTCACATCACTTATGACCCGCTTCTGCGTGGGAGAGGACAGCTGGCTAGCCCGCAGTAACAACCTCAGCAAAAATTCTGGCAGTCCGGATACCAAGGACCGCAATGGCAGGTCGCGTCGCCATAAAAACAAACGCCGCGTTAACGGCGATAACACTGAGGATACGACAGTCAACGCCGGATTCAGAGGCTCTAAACCCGGTCAGCAGAAAAAGCCATTCAAAAGAACTACTACGGGTCCGTCCAATTTGGACCGAATACTCGACCGCTCGTGCCAGATACACGGCACCCCCGAAAAGCCATCTAATCACACTAACAGGGATTGTTGGGTATTCAAGCAGACATGCAAGTTGATTGCCGAAAACAATGACAAGGGGCTGCATAGCGATGACGAGGAGGAGACCCGGCCGCCGAACAATAGAGGACACAAGGGTTTCCCCCCATAAGTGCGGACGGTGAACATGATATACGCAACCCACATACGCAAAAGGGAGCGGGAGCGTGCACTCAGGGACGTATACGCGATGGAACCAGTCGCCCCGAAGTTCAACCCATGGTCCTCTTGCCCGATCACTTTTGATCGAAGGGATCACCCCACCAGTATCCGCCATGGCGGATTTGCCGCATTGGTTCTAGACCCAATCGTCGATGGATTTCACCTCACCAGAGTCCTGATGGACGGCGGCAGCAGCCTGAACCTGCTTTATCAGGATACAGTGCGCAAGATGGGCATAGACCCCTCAAGGATTAAACCCACAAAGATGACCTTCAAAGGCGTCATACCAGGTGTAGAGGCCAATTGTACAGGCTCAGTCACACTAGAAGTGGTCTTCGGATCCCCGGATAACTTCCGAAGCGAGGAGTTAATCTTCGACATAGTCCCGTTCCGCAGCGGCTATCATGCTCTGCTCGGACGGACCGCGTTTGCAAAGTTCAACGCGGTGCCGCACTACGCATACCTTAAGCTCAAGATGCCAGGCCCTCGAGGAGTCATCACGGTCAACAGAAACACTGAACGCTCCCTCCGAACGGAGGAGCACACAGCGGCTCTCGCGGCAGAAGTACAGAGTAGCCTCTTAAGGCAATTTTCGAGTCCGGCCGTTAAGCGACCGGACACGGCCAAACGCGCCCGGAGTAACCTACAACAAGACCACCTGGCACGTTCCGAGCACGCGTAGCAATGCGGCCCCAACCCCAGCCCTTGCAAAATTGCAAGACTGACCCCGCATACATTATTACGCTCTGGAGATACCATGGGCATAGGGGGAGGGGCACGACCACCACAGGCCCAGAATGCGGCTTAACCGCACCAGGGGCTCCCAAGTGTGTCACTCTTTTTCATTTTTGTTTTTTCTTAACCACATGACTCTGTTCACCTGAGGCCCTGTCCGGCAGTAGACCTGCCGAACTCACAATGCAACAGCCAGGGGAGAAGAAAGGCTACAACGAGTATCCACGTGGTCTCCATTACGAGCATTAAATCCGTTTTATACACCATTCCGCAGCCTACCCCTGGAGGGGGACATGTTTAATAGTCCTATCCCTTGCTTACCGCACTATTTGTATCGTTCTGCATTCATGGCAGTATTTCTTGAATAAACAATGCATCACTTTTTGCTTATAACTGCATTTCTTTCTCATATATATGTTCATTTATGACATGTTGCATCTGTACACTTTGGTACGGCTAAAACACACCAGGGGCTTAAGTTCCCCACATTATGGTGTGATAAGTCCGAACACTTTCACAAGTGCGACACCCCGAGCTTATAGCATTATATGCATCGGCTCCGAATCATGTCTTGGGTCAATAGTTGGGTTTGCCCGGCTCCCATGTTTTGGTACCTTACGTTCCGTTGTATGGGCTAAGGTAGCACTGGGAGAACCACTGCGATTGCGCCCCGATTGAGCTGGGCGAGCGCCTCAGTGGAGAAAGCTAAAACTGACCGTCATGATGCGGCGAGAGCTGGTCGCTGTTCGAGAGGTTTTTTCGAGTCCTTAAAGACTTATGCCGCTTAGAGCGAGGAACCGGCTTTGTCCGGCCCAGGCATGGATAGCGCCCCGAACTCGGTCTTCCGAACACTAGGGGCTTTGCCGAAATTTAAAATTATAGAATTCTACGGCTAAGTGAGAGTGTTCAAGCATTATAAGTCCGGTTGCCTCGTTCGTTGTGTTGAGCGCCTCCCTAGATGGACCCAAAAACGGGAACAAGAGCGCTCAAGTTTATCCCAAACACCCCAGCACTCGTGGCATGGGGGCTGAAGCCGACGACTTGCCATCTCTCAGATTTAATAAACGGCCACACAGAAGGTAATATTTTAAATTAATAAGCGTTGCTTAGCGCATATGAACAAAGTTTTCAGCGCACAGGATAACAAAATGCGAGTCTACTCAAATATTACATCTTTGGAGCACTCACCCGCAATCATGTGGGCACCCTTCAGGACACTCTTATAATACAGTTCGGGCGTGCGATACTCCTTGCCCGCCGGTGGTGCATCTGTCACAAGCTTCTCAACGTCCATCCTGCCCCAGTGCACCTTTGCATGGGCAAGGGCCCGACGGGCACCTTCAATGCAGGCGGAGTGCTTGATGACGCCAACCCAGGGACACGCATCCACCAGCCGCCGCACCAGGCTGAAGTAGCTCCCAGGCATGGCCTCCCCGGGCCATAGCCGAACTATGAGGCCCTTCATGGCCTGTTCGGTCACCTTGTGGAGCTCGACCAGCTGCTTCAGCTGATCGCTAAGGGGCACCGGATGTCCGGCCTCAGCATAATGAGACCAGAATACCTTCTCCGTTGAGCTCCCCTCCTCGGCTCTGTAGAAAGCGGCAGCATCGGACACGCTGCAGGGTAGATCGGCGAACGTTCCTGGAGAGCTCCGAATCCGGGTAAGTAACAGGTAATTCACTTTAACATGCTTGCTTTGCATGAAGAATGCCTTACCCGCCGCTATTTTCTTCAAATCCCCAATTTCCTGGAGGGCCTTCTGGGCTTCGGCCTTAGCGGCTTTGGCACTCTCAAGAGCCGATGCAAGCTCGGACTCTAGAGTCTTCGAGTCACGCTCCAAACTCTCGTGCTTTTCCACGAGAGCCTGGAGCTCTTGCCGTACCTCCGCCACCCGCGCCTCCTGCTTCTCTCGCTCGGCTCGTTCCGCGGCCGCGTTGCGTTCGGCCGCGGACATCGCCTCCTTCAGGGTCGCCAGCTCGTTCGTGGCCCCTGTAGTACCCACGTTATCCTTGTTATTTCTCTCGCAACCAAATCCTTTTCTGTAAGGTACAACTTTAATACGGTGTTACTCACCTTCCTTGTCCTCGAGCTGCTTCTTGGTACGGCCGAGCTCGCTCTCGGACCGCTCGAGGCTCTGCTTCAAGGTATTGACCTCCGCAGTCAGTGCGGCAGAGGTCAGCAGCGCAGCCTGCAAACCCATATTGACATATTTTTTAGACTCCTGCGTATATCTTTTTTAGATCCTCAGTCCGGCTTTTGTTTCCGAACACCGAACCGAGCATCATGGGCTACTGTCTATGCGGTATTATATTACATATCTTAAAATTCTTACCTCAAAGCCTGTTAGAAGGCTGCTGCAGGCTTCGGTCAGCCCACTCTTGGCGAGCTGAACCTTCTGAATCACCGCACTCATGACAGTGCGGTGCTCTTCTTCGATGGAAGCGCCGTTGAGCGCCTCAGGTTGGACGGAGGCCGCCGGCGTCACAATCTTGCCCTTCTTACGAAGGGGCCGCTCGCTGGACTTCGGAACCATTGCAGGTTCCGGTGCGGAGTCCGGTGCGAAGTCCGGGAGGTTGCCCTGCGGCACCTCCGGGGCCTCCTCCTCCTGGCGGGTCCCTTCCCGGGATCCCACCTCGACGTCGTCAGCGTCACGGGGGGTGGAGGCGGTCGGAATGGAATCCACATCTGACGTGCCCAAGGACCCGCTCGACGAAGCGGGAAGATCGTCCTTGGCCGGACTACAGGTTGTATCCGGCATTAGAAAGGCACCGCGTGGCGAAAACAAAAATTATAAATAATCCAGGAGTCCGGATACTTACGATCTCGCCAGGGGCTTGGCCCTTGAGGGCCACTCCTCGTTGCCGTCGCCAACGTTGGCGAAGCAGTCCGGGGGAAGGGTCCTTCCTTTCTTGGACCCTTCGGCCTCCCTCGTTGGGGAGGCCTTCCTCTTCTTCTCTCCCCCTGCTGGGGGAGAGGCCTCTTTCTTCTCCTCCTCGTCTTCAGGGGAGGAGTACGCCTCGGAGTCATCAGACGATGAGTCCGATATCACCTGACGCCGGGAACTCCTTCAGGTTCCCGTGGCCTTCTTCTTGGCCTTCTTCTCCGGCACTACGTAAAGTGCCGGGACCAGGAGCCCTGTCAAACGGGCGTCCGCTGGGTCTTCTGTAAGGGGAGCCAGACAGTTAACCTGTCCGGACGTCTTCTAACAGTCCTGTTAAAGGTATTGGGAGTTTAGATCCCACATAGAGTCAAACTATGAAAAGAATGAGTGTCCCGTAAAGGATAACATAGCTTACCTCACCGGCTGGGCGTTGCGTGCTGAATCCGCGATCTTCGGTTGCGGATGCGGGAGCTTCGGCGCCCTTGAACAGCACCCTCCAGGCAGCTTCGTACGTCGTGTCGAAGAGCCCGCTCAAGGTCCGGTGCTGTGCCGGATCAAACTCCCACAAATTGAAGGCCCGTTGTTGGCAGGGGAGAATCCGGCAGACGAGCATGACCTGGATCACGTTGACAAGCTTAAGCTTCTTGTTCACCAGGGTCTGGAGACAGGACTGGAGTCCGGTCAGCTCCTCCGAACTACCCCAAAGCAAGCCCTTCTCTTTCCAGGAGGTGAGCTATATGGGGATGCCAGATCTGAACTCGGGGGCCGCTGCCCATTTAGGGTCACACGGCTTGGTGATGTAGAACCACCCCGATTGCCACCCTTTGATGGATTCCACGAAGGCACCCTCGAGCCAAGTAACGTTGGGCATTTTGCCCACCATGGCGCCTCCGCACTCCGCCTGGCTGCCCTTCACAACCTTCGGCTTGACGTTGAAGGTCTTAAGCCACAAGCCGAAGCGGGCTGGATGCAGAGGAAAGCCTCGCAGACGACGATAAACGCCGAGATATTGAGGATGAAATTTGGGGCCAGATCGTGGACATCCAGGCCGTAGTAGTACATGAGCCCCCGGACGAAGGGGTGGAGTGGAAAGCCCAGTCCGCGGAGGAAGTGGGGAAGGAATACGACCCTCTCATGGGGCCTGGGGGTGGGGATGAGCTGCCCCTCGTCGGGCAACCGGTGCGCGATGTCGCTGGATAGATATCCGGTGCCGCGCAGTTTCTCTATGTGCCCCTCCGTAACGGAGGAGGCCATCCACTTGCCTCCCGCTCCGGACATGACTGGAGAAGGTCGAGGTGAGATGTGCGGACTTGGGCGCTGGAGCTCGAGTGCGCGGAGATGGATAAGCAAAGGAGGAAGAAGGCGTAGGTAAAAGAGGCGGATCCTTATCCCCTTATATATGCGGACGAAACTATAAGTCCCCACCGGCCTGGTAAAACTCGCTTATCTCCCAAGCTCCACAATCAATGGCGCGGTTGGGTTACCCACATCCGTATTGATGGGGATCCCGGAATAAGGGGAACACGATCTCTGCTTTGACAAGACGTGCCAAGGAAACCGCTTCGCTAAATGCGCTGAGGTGGTATAATAAAAACGATTCAAGTAAAGACTTGGTAGTGGTGTGATGTCACGCCGCGAAATACGTCAGTAGATTGAACTTGTGTAAATATTATTCTCTCTACGGTGGTACGTGGAATTTGTTTTGCAGAGCCGGACACTATCCTGGTGTTCACAATCTTCTATGAATTATTCGGAGGAGGAACCCGCCTTGCAATGCCGAAGACAATATGCGCGCCAGACTCATCGTCATTGAAGCCTGGTTCATGGGCTACTAAGGGAGTCCTGGACTAGGGGGTGTCCGGATAGCCGAACTATCATCATCGGCCGGACTCTAAGACTATGAAGATACAAGATTGAAGACTTCCCCGTGTCCGGATGGGACTTTCCTTGGCGTGGAACGCAAGCTTGGCAATACGGATATGTAGATCTCCTACCATTGTAACCGACTCTGTGTAACCCTAGCCCTCTCCGGTGTCTATATAAACCGGAGGGTTTCAGTCCGTAGGACAACAATCACAACAACAATCATACCATAGGCTAGCTTCTAGGGTTTAGCCTCCTTGATCTCGTGGTAGATCCACTCTTGTACTACCCATATCATCAATATCAATCAAGCAGGAGTAGGGTTTTACCTCCATCGAGAGGGCCCGAACCTCGGTAAAAACATCGTGTCCCTTGTCTCATGTTACCATCCGCCTAGACGCACAGTTCTGGACCCCCTACCCGAGATCCGCCGGTTTTGACACCGACATTTCTCCATAGGCAATGTCGATGGAGCGAACATTGACAAACAGATTCTTCTTCACCTTGATCACATCAAAATAGATTTCCCACTGAAAATGGTTCCAGAACGGGCGGTTGACCAAAGTGGGTTCTTGATCTTTCGCATATGGGTTGCGCAGGTGCCTTTCCCAGAACTCCTTGGCAGACATCTCTGTGACAGACTTGGCCCTAGGCTTGGGCTTGTTCACAACAGTCTTTTTGGGCTGAGAGGAAGGAGGAACACTTGAAGAAGCAGTCCCAGACTCAGAAGTGCGATAGCACTTTGAAATAGAACGCACGGGGTTGATACGACAGACCAGTTGCTTTGAAGGGCCATCACCTAGAACCAAACACAAGAACACGAGAAACAACACAGGAGAATGAGCATAAGCCAGCAGAAAGAGCAACAAATATCAAGGTTTGGTAAGAAAAAGAGGAAGTTGGCATCCAGCGGTAGTACCGCAAATAGGGGAGCGGTAGTACCGCCTAAAGCCCTCAAGCGGTAGTACCGCTCTAGGAGAGTGGTAGTACCGCTCGAGGCGGAGGGGACGGCGGTTCCTCACTACCACAGACAAATCCGGTACTGCCGGGGTGCCAAATTCAAAAATTATCCTACCAAACATCAATCTACTTAGTCTAGAAGCCTTCTCCAACCCACTCAAGCCTTGATTTAGCCAAAAATCAAGAAATGCAATAACTATTGCCCCTAAAGACTAGATCTGAAACCTAGACACAAAGAGAAGAGGAACGGGGGCAATACCAGCATCGATGGCAAGAGGATGGGATAAGTATCGATTCCACCAGAGGAAATGGAGAGGGACGACCCGGAGATGGCGGCCCGCCGGAGCCCTCCCGCGGCGAGTGCGTTGCTCGAGCACGAGGAGGCGTGAGGAGGGCGAGCGAATGGGTATGGGGGAGAAAGAAACTCCCCTTGCCCAACTTAACCCCCCTGTCCCGCCCCGTAGCAGTAGTACCGCTCGGGTGGCGGTAGTACCGCTTGAAGTAAGTCAGTGGTAGTACCGCGCGCCCCCAACGGTAGTACCACCCAGCGAAACAC
Source organism: Triticum timopheevii (assembly GCA_963921465.1). NCBI lineage: Eukaryota > Viridiplantae > Streptophyta > Magnoliopsida > Poales > Poaceae > Triticum > Triticum timopheevii. The sequence goes on along the minus strand of OY997270.1, from coordinate 622,388,873 downwards.
TCAAAGACTAGAAAGAAAAAGGCTTAGCTCAAGAAAGCAATAAAGCAACGACAAAGAGAGGGAGCAAACACAAGGGCCGAAGAACACCCACGAGAGGACAAGTAAATAAAAACACACACCTCTCAAAGAGATGGCGGTGGCCGAGGCCACCTATGTTTGAGTCACTTGGTATGTCACCGCGAAGAATATCCTTGGGCCCATGACCAAAACTCGTCTTTGAAGCACAAGTACCATAAAAAATGGCTAATGTGAAAGAGTTGATCAATTTATGCATAATGGGGCGAGGGAGAGTTCATTGAGAGAACAACACTGCCCCTATGTCCATGCCTACACATAAACAAGACATCAAGAAGAGTATGATGGGGTGTGCATAGGTTCAAGTCACATTGCTCAAATAAATGATATTTAGCTCATGCCTTAACTCGCAAATCTTGCTTCATCCAAGGGCTTCGTGAAAATATCTGGAAGATTATCATGCGTGTTGACATAGTTGAGCTTGATCTCCCCTCGCCTAATGTGATCCCGGATGAAGTGATACCAAATCTCAATATGCTTTGTCTTGAAGTGTTGCACTGGGTTGAGAGAAATCTTGATGGCACTTTCATTATCACACCAAAGAGGCACTTCATCACAAATGACACCGTAATCCTTTAAAGTTTTCCTCATCCATAGAAGTTGAGCACAACAACTACCGGCGGCCACATACTCCGCTTCGGTGGATGAGAGAGACACACAACTTTGTTTCTTAGAAGACCAACTCACCAAAGAGCAACCAAGAAATTGGCACCCTCCAGAGGTTGACTTCCTATCCACTTTGTCTCCCGCCTAATCCGAGTCCAAATAGCCCATAAGGTTGAAGTTAGCTCCACTTGGGTACCATAAGCCAAAGTTTGGGGTATGAGACAAAAATTGAAAGAGTCGTTTGACTGCCACATAGTGGCTTTCCTTAGGTGCAGCTTGAAACCATGCACAAATTCCCACACTCAACATGATATCCGGTCTAGATGCACAAATGTAAAGCAAGGAGCCAATCATGGAACAATATACCTTTTGATCCACCACTTTACCATTGGGATCAATGTCAAGTTGGCATTTGATGGGCATTGGAGTGGAAGCCGGCTTGACATCACTTAGCTTGAATCTCTTGAGCATGTCTTGAGTGTATTTGGCTTGGTTAATGAAGGTTCCTTCTCTTCTTTGTTTGATTTCGAACCTGAGAAAGAACTTCAACTCTCCCATCATGGACATTTTGAACTTCGAGGTCATGAGAGCGGCAAATTCCTCATTGAAAGCTTTGTTAGGAGAACCAAAGATGATATCATCTAGATATAGTTTGCATAAAAACAACTCCCCTTTGAACTTCTTAGTAAAAAGAGTGGGGTCGATTTTCCCAATTTCAAACCCACGATCTTGCAACAACTCGGTAAGGTGCTCATACCATGCACGTGTGGCTTGTTTAAGGCCATAGAGTGCCTTATCGAGTTGGTACACATGATTAGGGAACTTGGGATCCTCAAACCCCGGGGGTTGTTTGACATACACCAACTCATTAATAGGACCATTAAGAAAAGCACTCTTCACATCCATTTGTTGCAACTTGAAGTTATGATGAGAAGCATAAGCAATCAATAAACAAATAGATTCAAGGCGAGCAACGGGAGCAAAGGTTTTACCGTAGTCGATACCCTCGACTTGGACGTAGCCTTGTGCTACCAAACGAGCCTTGTTGTGAATGATAATCCCATTAGCATCTTGCTTGTTCTTGAATATCCACTTGGTTCCGATGACATTATGGTTCCCCGTTGGCCTTGGCACCAATCTCCACACCTTGTTGTGCTCGAAATTGTTGAGTTCTTCATGCATGGCATTAAGCCAATCCGGATCCTCGAGCGCCTCATAGACCTTTTGGGGTTCAACACAAGAAACAAACGCGTGATGTTCACAATAGTTTTCTAATTGTCTACGAGTGCTTACCCCATTTCTTAAACTTCCAAGCACATTCTTCATGAAATGATCTTTGGTAGTGAGCTTGGATGCAATCTTTGCGGCACGACTCTCCAATTCCTCCTCAAGAGAGAGATGAGGAGCGGTAACTTGATCATATTGAGCGTTGTCATGAGCTTATTCTTGATTTGAGCTTGCTCTTGATCTTGAACTTGCTCAGAAGGGAGAACTTGACCTTGGGCATCATTTGGTGGTTCATCACCATCTTGAGATTGATCTTGCCCCTGATCTTGTTCACTTGGTTGAAGGCCTTCACTTTGTTCTTCAGAAGCATGTGGGTCTTGGGTTGGTGATGGTTCCACTTGAGTGGAGCATTGTCCTTCTCCTTCGGCCACAAAGGGGTTCCTCAATGGGTAGGATATGACCAACACCCATTCTTCTTATGGCTTGGGGATGAATTTCATCACCTACATCAAAATTACCACTTTGCTCCACTTGGGAGTCATTATTCTCGTCAAAATCCATGTTACACGTCTCCTCAATGAGTCCTGTGGACTTGTTGAGGACATAGTAAGCATGAGAGTTTGTAGCATAACCAACAAATAAGCCCTCATGAGCTTTAGCCTCGAATTTAGACAAACGAACACCTTTCTTGAGAATGAAACACTTACAACCGAACACCCGGAAGTACTTGAGGTTGGGCTTATTACCGGTGAGTATCTCATATGGAGTCTTGTTCAAGCCTTTGCAGAGATAGAGCCTATTGGATGCATGAAAAGTGGTGTTGATGGCTTTGGCCCAAAAGTTGTAAGGAGACTTGAACTCCGCCATCATGGTTCTTGCCACGTCCATCAACGTCCGGTTCTTCCTCTTCGCTACACCATTTTGTTAAGGGGTGTAAGGTGCGGAATATTGATGCTTGGTCCCCTCATCACTAAGAAACTCATCCAAGGTGTAGTTCTTGAACTCGGTGCCGTTGTCAATTCTTATTGTCAAGATCTTTGCATTGTGTTGACGCTGAGCTTCATTTGCAAAGTCGATGACGGTTTGTTGAGTCTCACTCTTCCTCTTGAAGAAATATACCCAAGTGTATCTTGAATAATCATCCACAATCACCAAGCAATACTTTCTACCCCCAAGACTATCAAAGGAAGGAGGTCCAAAGAGATCCAAGTGAAGGAGCTCCAAGGTCCTCTTCTAGTACATGATAGTCATGGGAGGGTGAGCCTTCTCATGTAGCATTCCTTCGATACAAGCACTGCAAGCACGATCTTTGGTAAAACTAACATTTGTTAGTCCACCGACATGGTCCCCCTTGAGAAGACTTTGCAAAGATCTCATATTGACGTGGGCTAAACGACGATGCCAAAGCCATCCCACATCAACTTTAGCCATTAGGCATGTCGCAGTCTTAGTGGGTCGCTCCGAAAAGTCAATCACATAAAGATCGTTCTTGAAATGCCCAACAAAAGCTACTTTAAGAGTCTTTCTCCACAAGAGGGCCATGGTATCAATATCAAAGAAAGTGGCAAAGCCCATGAGTGCAAGTTGACAAACGGAAAGTAAGTTGTATGCAAGGGACTCAACAAGCATGACTTTCTCGATCATGAGATCATGAGAAACGACCACCTTGCCAAGCCCCAACACCTTAGAAGATGAAGCATCACCCCATGCGACATTGGTGGGCATATATGATACTTTATGCACGTCCACCACCAAGTCCTTGCTTCCGGTCATACGATTTGTGGCTCCACTATCGAGCAACCACGATCCCACACCGGAAGCAAACACCTACAAGAGATCAATGCTTGGTTTTAGGTACCCATTTTGTAATGGGTCCTTTGATGTTAGCAACAAGGGTCTTAGGAACTAAAATAGACCATTCAATGTACTCATAAGAAGAACCAACAAATTTGGCATAAACATGCCCATCACTAGCATGGCATAACACATAAGAAGGGTTAAACTCACCGGTTTTATTTGAAGTAGTGGCATTGCCCTTCTTGACACCTCCACCCTTCGTGTTGTTCTTCTTCTACTTAGGAGTATCCTCTCCCTCCTTCACAAAGGTTTTCTTGAGAGGAGGAGGAGGTTGTGTGGTCTTATCATTCTTCTTCTTGGACTTGGGTGCAAACCCAATCGCCACAACTTCCTTTTGATTGCTCAAAAGATCGTTGAGGTTTTTCTCTCCTTGTATGCATGACACACAACCTTTCTCAAGTTGCTCCTTCAACTTGGCATTCTCCTCCACAAGATGCACATGCTTACAACATGGGTTAGTAGCATTTGCATTATCAATTAAAACCATATGAGGAAACGTGGCTTTCTCCTTGGTTAACTTCACTTGGAGTTGATCATGAGACTCCTTGAGGCTTGCATGAGCACTCTTCAAGGCCTTGTGAGGCTCGTCAAGTATGTCAAACTCCTCCTTGAGTCTAGCATGGCCAACCCCAAGTTTAGCCTTCTCAGAATTAAGCACACGAGATACAACAAGAGCATGATCAAGATCTTTCTTTAATTTAGCATGATCATCGTTGTGTGACTCCTCAAGAGCCAAACGACGACCACACTCTTCCTCAAGCACATTAGAGAGATCCGATATCTCATCGGCATAGTCACGACTATGCTCTTCCATCTTAGAGATGGTTTCTTCGTGAGCCTCGATCATGTCATTGGCTTCACCAAGTTTTTCCAAGAGAGCAACTTAGTGCTTATTGGATTTACCCTTGAGCTTACTCATAAAAGACTCAGATTCATTTTCTTCCTCTTTCGACCCCTCACTTTCATCAATGCAATCCGTCAAAGAAGGATTAGTAGTGATGGTGGTTTTGATGTTGGGGGTTACCTTGTTGGTGGCTTTAGCCATGAGGCACTTGGCGGTGATGTTCTCGTTGGGTGAGTCGAAGAGGGATACCCATGGAGTTGTTGCAATGGCAACGGAGGCCATGGAAACCGTCTCACCGTCTTCATCATCATGATCATCCTCATTGTACTCTTCTTGTTCCACCAACCCCTTGGGAGGAGTCTTCTTGGTGAAGTTGTTCTTGTTGGGGAAGGACTTGGCCTTGGCTTTACGAATAAGCTTGCCACCATTGTCTTCCCTCTTCTCGTACGGGAAATCCACAACAAAGTGACTCACATTGCCACAATTATAGCACGTCCTCACACGTTGCTTGCCCTTGGTTCCACTTGTGTTGTTCTTGTTAACGTTGGGCCTTGTGTTCTTCTTGTTGCCCCAAAATTGTCGTGAAGCAAGATCCATGTGCTCTTGATAGGCATATTTGGTGTCTTCGGGCAACATTCCTCTTCTTCCTCTTCACTCCCTTCTTCCACACTAGCCTTAGCCTTAAAACCAAGGTTGGGCTTCTTTGATTGTTGAGAACGCAACACCGCATTGTCGGTGGTCTTGTCCAAGATCCTCATAGCAACAAACTCATCCAACACTTCACTTGAGGACAAGGCGTGAAAGTCCGACCTTTGACAGATGACGGAGGACATGGCCTTGTGCTAGGGCATCATGGCCTTGAGAAACTTGCGCTTGATCCAATTGTCATCCGTATCCTTGCTCCCATGATCTCAGAGTGAGACCGCGAGAGTGGTTAATCTCCGATAAAGCTCATGAGGTTCTTCATCTTCATTCATAGAAAACTCACCGGCTTCATCTTGTACCACTTTGAAGTTGGAGCGTTGAATGCTTGCGCTTCCCTTATAAAGGGAAACAACATGTTCCCATGCCTCCTTGGCCACGGTGAAAGGTCGGAGGTGAGCAATATGTTCGGGAGGAATTGCTTCTTGGAGAATGAAAAGAGCGGACTCATTGAATTGATGGTTCGCGCTTCTCTAGGAGTGAAGTTGCTTGGGTCGTGCGGGTAGAAACCTTGCTCACTAATTCTCCAAAGATTAGTAGAACTATGATTTAAATGATGTTTAAAGCAATACACCCAAGAAGCAAAATCCTCATTTTTCACAAGCTTAGGAGGAGGATCACATGATTCATATGATTGGACGGAACCGGTCCTCCATAAGTAAGTGGAGGTTCAACATGGGAAAAGATGCCACTCCCACTTATACCACTAGGCATATGAGAATGCTCACTACTAGCTTCCCCCTTTTTGGAGTTAGCATCTGTCACCTTGTTAGCGGGATCAACCACTTTAAAAGGTTCGGTGGATAATTTAAGCCTATCAAGAAATTCCTTAAACATGCCTTTAACCTCGGCCATCATGGAGGTTTTCAATGTGTCCATAGCCACATTGAACTGCTCACAAGAGACCGAGGATCCCGCATCAGCCGTAGACAAAGTGGGATTCGCACCGGGGTGCCCCTCCACCTCGTCCGTGGTGTCAACCATACTCTTTGGACGGCAAAGTCCTTAATAAAGAGATGAGGATCTGATACCAATTGAAAGGATCGATATGGTTGACTAGGGGGGTGAATAGGCAACTAACAATTTTTAGCTATTCTTGACCAAATTAAACTATATCATCAAAGTAGGTTGTCTAGATGTGCAACTAAGTGAACAACCTATATGATGCAACAACAAGAAGCACACAAGCAATCTAGGGAAACGACACAATATAAGCTTGCACAAGTAAAGGTAAGAAATAACCAATAGTGGAGCTGGTGGAGAGGAGGATGTGTTACCGAAGTTCCTTCCCTTTAAGAGGAAGTACGTATCTATTGGAGCGGTGTGGAGGCACAATGCTCCCCAAGAAGCCACTAGGGCCACGGTATTCTCCTCACGCCCTCACACAATGCGAGATGTCGTGATTCCACTATTGGTGCCCTTGAAGGCGGCGACTGAACCTTTACAAACAAGGTTGGGGCTCTCTCCACAACCGAATTGGAGGCTCCTAACGAAACCACAGAGCTTCACCATAATGGAATATGGCTCCGAGGTGACCTCAACCATCTAGGGTGCTCAAATACCTAAGAGTAACAAGATCCGCAAGGCATTAGTGGGGGAAATCAAATTTCTCTTGGTGGAAATGTAGATCCAGGCCTTCTCAACCAATCCCTAAAGAATCAACAAGTTTGATTGGCTAGGGAGAGAGATCAGGCGAAAATGAGCTTTGGAGCAACAATGGAGCTTGGAGGAAAAGAGGTAGGTCAACTTGGGGAAGAATACCTCCTTTTATAGTGGGGGAAACAATCCAACCGTTCCCCCACTTCAGCCTGCACAGAGCGGTACTACTGCTCAGTGGGGCGGTACTACCGCTGGTGCCAGCGGTACTACCGCAGTGACTGAGAATAGATGCCTCAGAAGGGGAAGGGGAGGGAGAGAGGGGGTTTGGGCGGCACTAGTAGTCACTACAAAAAAAAGACACATCCGTGACATTTTGGGCCGAACGATAATTTTTTCTGTCATACTTATGACACTTCTATGACGATAATTGTGACAAAACCTCGCATCATCATAGATGTAGTGGGATCCTACTTCTATGACAAAAAATCATGACAGAAAATGGGCTTTTCGTCCTAGGCGGGATGGAGACGCAGCTGCATGACATTCTTTGGGGCGTCCATGGCGGAAAAAACCATGGTAGAAGCAAGGGCGAGGAAAATTTCAGCGAGTTCCCGGTTACGGTGGGTGGTCGGGGGCCGAGCGATGCGCATTTCTCTCGTACACGTACGCACGTGTGTGCGAGGCGTTGGGATCTAACTGAACCCGAGCGAGGCATTGGGCTCTAACTGAACCCGAGTGATTGCACTGCAGGCTACGCGATTACTAAACCCGAGCGATCGATCGATGGCTGTTAACTGAACCCGATCGAGCGATTCCTTCGCTACTGCTGCTAACTGAAGCTGATCGATGGTGCCTTTGGATGAACAGTGAGCATTACGTGTGGGGGGGGGGTTGATGAACACTGAGCGGTGGGGGTGGATGAATAGGACCCCGTGGTGTTGCCTCTGGATGAACAGGACCCCAACCGATCGAGCCGGTTGGGGCTGGATGAACAGGACCCCATGGAGGGCTGGATGAACAGGACGACCCTGTGGAGGGGTGGATGAATGGTAGACGATGGAGGGGTGGATGAACAGTAGCCCGTGGGAGGGGTGGTTGAACAGGAGCCCGCGGAGAGGGTTGGTTGAACAGTAGCCGGTGGAGTAGCGCACGGTGGAGGCTGGATGAGCTGGAGCCCGTGGATGAACAGTCGCAGGTGGAGGCTGGAGGAGGTCGACGGTGGATGAACAGTAGCCCGTGGAGGCTGGAGGAGGTCGATGGTGGAGATGAACAGTATCCCGTGGAGTCCCGTTTTGCGGTATGCCACACCCCTCCCGATGAACAGGACCCCCGTTTCGACCGTAGCGCTCCAACACAAGTCCGTTTCCTCCATTTTGCGGTACGCCACACCCCTCCCGATCAACAGGACCCAGTTTCGACCGTAGGAGGTCCAACACAAGTATGTTTTCTCTGTTTTGCGGTACGCCAGACCCCTCCCGATGAACATGATCCCGTTTCGAACATGGCCGGTCGAACACAAGGCCGTTTCCTCCGTTTTGCGGTACGCCAGGCCTCGTTTCCATCGTCTATTCCATCCAAGCCCTCCCGATGAACACGACGACGCATTCCGTTCCGACCCAGCCAGTTGGCTCCCCATGAACACGACGACGACACTGTTTCTCCATTCTGACGCAGCCATGTACACAAGTCCTGGCCGTACGTATGCGTGAGTAGGCGTTTGAGACCCCGCCCGTATGTACGTATGTGGCCTTATTTACTTTCTTGCATCCTGGCCATTGTACGTATGTGTACATGGTACGTGCGCGCCTCTACTACGACACGTGCGCGCCTCTACATCGACCAGTATGTACGTACACATTCGCAACCAGAATGACAATGCTACGTACGCTTCGACCAGGTGGGTCCCGACTGTGAGGCACTTCCTTGCGTGCGAAGATGTAGCTGGTGGGTCCCAGCAGTCAGGGGGGCGAATCGCTTTTTTTTTGCCTAGACGCACTTCCTTGGGTGCAAAGATGTAGCTGGTGGGTCCCAGCAGTCAGGGGAGCGAATCGGGTTTTTTGCCCGGGCGCACTTCCTTGCGTGCGAAGATGTAGCTGGTGGGTCCCAGCAGTCACGGGGGCGAATCGTTTTCTTGCCCGGACGCACTTCCTTGAGTGCAAATATGTAGCTGGTGGGTCCCAGCAGTCAAGGGGAGAATGTTTTTTTCGCGAAATACGGTGGCCCGTCCGGTGGGTTCCTGCTGTCAGGTGGAGGAGTGATTATTTTGCGCGTAATAAGGAGGCACTTCCTTGCGGCCGTCGTGGACCGAGCTGTTAGTCTCTCCTCGTAGAGTACTCTTTCGATGAAAGTCGTTCCTTGACCACGTTAACCATGCCGCGCCGAGAGCACCAGGGCGGTGGATGACGGAGAGGCCTAGGAAGGGGACGACGCGGAGCCGGGGAAGACACGGCAGTGGAAGCCCACACGGAGAGGAGTACGAGGGTTCACTGGTTCGGCTGCGGTGTGAGGCTGTCGTCGCCGCAGAATAACAGGGGGTGTGGGTGAGTAGAGGGATGGCCTGGCCAGCGGTGGGAGTAGTAGGGGGCGGTGAGGCCTTCGCGGCATCACAGCCGGCCACGGGAGGCAGGAGCACGCGGCACGACCGGCGCTGGTTTGGGCGGCTAGAGCAAGAAGACTAGAGGTTGAAGAAGCACTACGGTCGTTGGATGGACATCGTACAGTCACTGGAGCTAGAATCATTCATATTGACTAAGTTGGCAAAACCCTCCGTCCCTGTCAACTTAGTTGTCCCACAAGTCAGCCTCCCACTATGGTGGGTCCCAGCTAGCAGGGGGTATTCATTTTTTTGTGCGTAATAAGGAGGCACTTCCTCGCGTGCGAAGATATAGCTGGTGGGTCCGACCTGTCAGCGGGGGGAATGTTTTTTTCATGAAATACAAAGGCCCTTCCGTTGGGTCCTAGCTCTCAGGTGGAGGAATCATTATTTTGCGCGTAATAAGGAGGCATTTCCTTGTGTGCGGCCATGGACCCAGCTGTCAGCCTCTCCACGTACAGTCCACGTCCGATGGATGTCGTTTGTTGACCATGTTGACCAGGCCGCGCCGAGAGCACCATGGCAGTGGACGACGACGAGGCCTAGGAAGGGAACAACATGGAGCCGGGGAAGACTCGACAATGGTTGCCCACGCGGTGGGGAGAGGGTTTACTGGTCCGGCTGCCGTCGTCGGAAAATAACAGGAGGTGTGGGTGAGTAGAGGAATGGCCTGGCCAGCAATGAAGTAGGATGGGGCGGTGCGGCCTGTGCGGCAGCACAGCCGGCCACGGGAGGCGGGAGCAGGCAGTCCACCGGTGCTGGTTTGGGCGGCTGGAGCAAGAAGATCAGATGTTGAAGAAGCAGCACGGCCGTTGGATTAACATCCAATGGTCACTACTGCTAGAATCGTTTGTGGACTAAGTTGACAAAGCCTTTCGTACACGTCAACCTAGTAGACCCACAAGTCAGCCTCCAAACCTGTCCCAAACAGCATACAGCCCGAAATTTCTAGCCAGATTCAAATTAATTTTAAATCTAAATATACCTTAATTTAAATTCAATGAAATTTTACCCGCATAAAAACAATGAAATTTAAAATATCAAAATCCAAAAGAAAAAGGTATTTTGGAACTAATTGCCTGTTTGCTGTATTTTTTCATTTTACAGCCCTTTATTATTACTTATAGCCCGTTTCTTATTACTTATAGCCCCCTCCTTGTCTTGAAAGATTTCCGGCCCAGCAGGGCGTAGAAAAGCAAGTAGGCCTACGTTGGTTATTCTGCAAAAAACAAAATAGCTGGCTAGCCATTTTCAGAAAGGAAAAAACAAACTAGGCTGGTCACGTGCTAAACATATGAAATAAAAGCCTGGGCTAGACGGTCCACAGGTCCCGCACAACCCAGTTGATACCCTTCTCCATCCCGAAAAACAAAATTACTGCGCACTGCTGGGTCCCTACTGTCATCGTCACCATGTACAGTCATCTCCTTATTCCTCTCGGTTGTTGACCATGTTGACAACACCGGAGGGCGGCGCCGCGGCGAGAGAACCAAGGCGGAGGACGATAGTGAGGCCTTGGACGGGAACGAACAGGAGCCGACGAAGATGCGTAGAGTTTTAGGGTGTGATGTGGCCACGATGCGTGCGCGGCAGCACAGCCAGTCGTGGGAGGCAGGAGCAGGCGGTCCCGCCGGCGCTGGTTTGGCTTTGGCGGCTCGAGGAAGAAGAGACTGAAGAAACACGATAGACGTTGAATGTCAATCCAATGGTCAAGGTTGGCACAATCGTTTGTTGACTAAGCCAACACCAAGTAGCATACTTTTTTTATATATAGGAAGAAAAGAAAAACTAGGCTCGTTCGCCTGATAACATTCCCGAAACTGCGACCGTTCGATCTTGTGTCGCAACTAAAACTGCGAGGAAAATGCGTTCGTCTGCTCCTCCTCCCAGGGAACATTCGCCACATAAGTGACTAGCACCCTTGGTTTTCAACCGAGAGGTCTTGGGTTCGAGTCCCAGGAACTCTCAATTTTGTCCTCCTTCCTTCCTCGCAAAAAAGGGAAAGAAAATCAAAGACTTGGGAAGGTGTATAGAACAAGCTAGTGTACCAGTAAAGAGACGTGCTGAGTTTTAGAAAAAAGAGAGACGTGCTCCTATAGCTGGTTCGAATCCAAACCTAGACTATGACTATATATGGTGCTATGCTACTCTGCAAGTAATGAAACTGACATATCCAACATTCGCTTCTCCTCTTCTCTACTTACTCTGCCTAACATTAGAAGCTCTGGCTGCAGCAACCATGTCCATTGGCTGCTCGTCCACCTACTATTCAGTAGGCAACAACCAGATATGCGCCAAGTCACCACCCGTACCATCGCCTGTGGGTCTCATCACACCCCCGCCAGCACGCGCACCGCAGCCGATTGCTCATTGCAACCAGCTGTCGTTGGTGTGGTTCCACTGCTACAAATCACGTAGAGTCATCCGTCGTGTCTCAACCACAATACTCAACCCTGGCCGAGTCTTCTACAAATGCCCGAATCATGGGGTAATAATATGTTTAAGTGTTGTTATGCTGCTTTCAGTTGCTGATTTTTTTAATAGTTTGGTTGATGATCTTCCAATTTGATTCGTGCAAAAAAGGGAAGATTCGTGTGATTTGTATTTCTAGGAAGTTGCTGATGTGGGGGAATGCAACTACGCTGATTATTTGGTTAGCTGAGGAATCCCAATACTAGCAGGTTGGGGTGTTGGACAAGTAACTGAAGGAACGTCAGAAGAGGAAGATACAGAGTAGAAGGTTAAAGATGCAGTTCCTCTGATCATGGCCAAGCAACAAGTGCTGAACGGCCTTGATAGCAATGAGGAGATGAAAGAGCTTGTGAAGATAACGGGCAAAATCGATGTGCTCTGTAGGATGATTGTCTCTTTATTTGCAGTGTATGTAGCACTCGTGATGTATTCAGTGGCTATGACATGAGCACTTTGCTGAAACTAGTAATGAATGAAACCTGTGTAGTAGGCTGGGCGTAGTGTTGTGAACATCTAATGATTTCTATTAACGGAAATCAGGGGGTATCCCCTTTTGCTAATAAATAAATAAATCGCAGAGGCCCTGTCGGGCCAGCTTTGTTCTCATTCGAAGACGTCGAGCAAATTGTAGTCCAACAGCAAACTATGTCATCAAATTCAAGTTTCACAGCCAAATATGAGTAAAACTAAACAACAATGTCATCATGTTTTAGTCGTCATACAATCACCAAACACAAATCAGCATACATAACAAGTGATGTTCTCACAGCAAAATACTAAACAACATGTTCATCAGGTTTCAGTTGTCATAGAAAACACAATTTCACATAGTAGATAAAAAAGTCTTCTGACAGGAAAATACGACAAAAGCAATGTAATCATCATCCGCAGCAGCAGCGTCAACATCTTCGCCATGTGTATCAGTCTGAACCGTAATTCCCCACGGTGTCATCTTCTTCTTCATCCTCAACGTCCTCGAACGTTGGCTTCTTATTGATCAACTCTTGTATGTCCACAGCACGACATGCAATCTTTTCACCAGCGTCATTGACGTGATGGTTCTCAAAGATATTAGGAACATCTGTGTTATCTTGTACATCAGGAGCAGCATAAGCATCATCTTGTTGTGCAACTTCATTAAACGAATTCTTCTGCTCAAACCTTTGCAATACTCTCCAGCCATCACTACGTGCAAATGTGTCTTCCAAGAAAAATATCTGTGTTGCTTGATTTGCCAAAATAAAAGGCTCGTTGGTCTGGTATCCCGCCTTTACATTGATGGATTTGAAATAATCAGCAGCTCTGGTTTTTGCGATCCTGGAAAATAGGTTATACCAACGACAACACAACAGAACCACACACCGATGATCCTCGAAACTGGAGATATACTGCAACTGAACAATGTCTGTTATGTTAGCATACATTTCAGTTATCTCTTTGTCATACGTATCCGTGCTCATGATGGCATTGTTTTGTGTCTTCCTGCCTTCGTCTCGTGCAAGGATGTTGTAGCGCACATCTCCAACAACGCAAGATTCATAATGTCTTACCCGAGTATCAGGACCCATTGCTAGTGAGTAAAGGGCATCATCAACTGCCTGCCCATCAACACAAGATTCATAATGTCTTACCCGAGTATCAGGACCTATTGCTAGTGAGTAAAGGGCATCATCAACTGCCTGCCCATCCTCTCGCATCTTCTTAACCTATGGTTAGAAAATAGACAAGCTGATCATCTTATGTACTCAATATATTAAAAAAACTGACAATGCAATTCAAAAGCTTACATGGCTCTTGAACCATTTCGCAAATCCTGCCATAACCAGTTTGTCAATGTTTCTTGGATTTTGCGGCAGTAACTCCTTTTTGTAGATGTTGCACAACATAGTGATTGTGTCAAACATCTAAATATATAAGAATGTGCTGCAAGTTTAGTAGATTACGATGTATAAGCTGCAGTACTTAGCACTTACTTGATATAAGGTAGTATCTCAGGACAGTTATTCAACACATACCAAACCATTTTGTCCAAATCTTTAGGTTTGTCCTCTTGTCGACTCTTCCCTGTAACTCGAATAGAATAATCAAAAACATTGAGCCCGGGATTGTCTTCACCCACCTCTTTGCTAAGCTGATCAGCTATTTCAATGTATTTTGAGCAGAATGTCAACGCTTCTGTAGCAATGTAGGCCTCTGCAATGGAACCCTCGGGTCTAGCTCTGTTCCTAACATATCCCTTGAAAGTGCCTAGCCGCCTTTCAATAGGGTACATCTAGCCATACTTTACTGGACCTCTAAGTAGTGCCTCATCAGGCAAATGAATAGCCAAATGCACCATCACATCAAAGAAGGATGGAGGATATATCTTCTTAAGGTCACCTAGGATAGTTGGTATCTTGTCTCTAAGATGCTCCAAAGCATCTATCGTGATATTTCTACTGCAGAGTTCCCTGAAGAATTGTGCCAACTCTTCAACTTCTCTGTATAAGTCAGGGCAGCCCAATCCTCTAAGGATAACAGGTAAAACACTTTGAAGTAGGACGTGGCAGTCATGAGTTTTCAACCCTTGTACCTTGTTTCCATCTGCACTGACTCTCCTTTCAGGGTTGGAAGCAAATCCATGTGGGAATCTCACATGTGATAGGACCTCGCATAATTCTTTTCTTTTTACCTTGTCCAAGACGTACACAGCTGGTGCCATATCCCGTGGTTTACCTTCATCTGGCACCTGCAAATCCTGTCTGATACCCAGGCGTGTCAAATCAATCCTAGATTTTAAGGTATCTTTCATCTTGCCTTCAATATTAAGAAGTGTGCCGATAATGCTGTCACATATATTTTTCTCTATGTGCATCACATCAAGATTATGCCGCAGATCCAAATCTTTCCAATACTCCAAGTCCCACAAAGTGGACCTACGGGTAAACAATAATGTCTCTTCTGCCCTGCCACACTTCCTTTTCCCGCTACCATTACCAGGATGGTTTCCTGGTGTAATATGCCTGACCTTCTCTAATTCCACTTGCAACTCATCAGCGGTGAGCCTCTTTGGCGCATCACGGTTTTCATGCTTTGCATTGAGCACATGTCTTCGGTATTTTCTAGGATGCGGCATGTCCTTGGCAAGGAAACGGCGGTGTCCAATGTAACAAATCTTGCTAAGTATTGCGTATGACAGCGGATTCCTATCACAGCGAACACATGCATTGTAACCATGTGTCGTTCGCCCTGACATAGTGCCCAAAGCCGGATAATCATGGATGCACCAAATTATAACAGCACGCCGAAAGAAATCAGCTGGTGGGCTGCTATATAGGTCTCGAGTGAGAACACCCCTCCATAGCTGTTGAAGTTCCTCCACAAGAGGCTCCATGAACAAATCAAAATCCTTTCCAGGACTTTTTGGACCTGGGATGAGCAAGGCCATCATGTAGTTTGATTCTTTGGTGCAGACATTTGGAGGCATGTTGTAAGGGATAACAAGCACTGACCACATGCTATATGTGGCGCTCTGGTGGCCCAATGGGTTAAATCCATCTGAAGTTATGCCAAGTCTAATGTTTCTCGGGTCGGCAGCAAACTTTTTGTGTTTATGATTGAAGCTTTTCCACTCACCACCATGAGATAGATGGCTCATTACATTCTGATCTCTGTACTCCTGGTTCCTAGAATGCCACCGTACATCCTCTCTTGTTTCAGCATCATGAAACAACCTCTGCAATCTTGGTATAATTGGAAAATGTCTCAGAACATTATGAGGAATCCTCTTCATAGCATCGCCATCTTTCCATCTTGATGATTTGCATTTCGGGCATTCACTTAAGTTGGCATAATCCTTCCGGAGCAGAACACAATTATTCTTACAGAAATGGATCATATCATATCCAATTACAACCGCACGAAGGAAATTCTTCATTTTACTGTAGGTGTGTGGCAGCTCAGACGCATCTGGGAAAGATCTGTGGAAAGCAGCCAACATCGCATCGAATGATTTGTTGGTTATCCGCTCAGATGTCTTCACCTGAAGAAAGGTGACCATAGCTGAGAATACTGACAGCTTATTTCCTGGGGTGACAGCCACGTTGCATTGTTCCAACATGTGGGCCCACCGTTTTTCTTCTGCAGGTGAAAGTTCACGGAATGCACGCGCATTTCATAGCATTGTTTCAATGTGGGTCAAACTCACTGGCTCCGCCACCACTACCTCCTCCTCCTCTTCCACCTGAGCATCAGGCAGATCAAGATGGTGATCTGCTGCTTCCACGTAGTTAATAACATTGACGTTCACAGTTTCACCATGATGAACCCACCTAGTATATGTGACCAACATCCCATACAAGTGTAGATGATTTTGCACAGTTGACTGGGGTCTTGTAACTGAATTCATACAACGGCTACACGGGCAGAGCACAAGTGATTTCGGACCACCGTACTCAGCTCTGATAAAGTTCATGAAGTTTTCAACCCCCTCGACATATGCAGCGGAGAATCTTCGAGCAGAAGTTATCCAAGTCCTATCCATCTGTTAGACATAAAAATTAGTTCTTCTACTAGATATTACAGGAAAAACATATATGCTTTTTTATGAAGTCCAGAAAAAATACCTAGGTCGATGTCTAAAGCTATGGCAAGATATTTGGACGAGCAAATCTAAGTAACGAAATATATGTAAAGCTAATTCAGCAAACATATTTGAGTGCTAAATTATGGTAGGCTGTTTCAGCAGTCAATGAGGCTGAGCACACATCCATCGAACTATCGAAGGTCATCGAAGGAACAAAGATCGAGTATAAAATGGTGTAGAGCTATTTCACCTAACAGATTTGCTACTAGACCATGGCAATCTACGTCACAATAAATATATGGCAGGGTATTTTAGCAACTAATCGGCCTTGGCATGCCATCTCAGCTAAGCAGATTGAGTGCAGAACAGGGCAAGGAAGCTTCTTAAGAAGCACTGTAACTACTTCGGCAAACAGTGAGATTAACAGCGTCTATCAGCTAACATTCAGCGCTACACCGACATGAATGGGGCCTCGGTCTAGAATGCGCGTACCGTGGGAGAAGCTGACCGCCATGAGTCTCCACACGAACGTCGCCAGCGGTGGCGGCGCTGACCGCCGTGTGCCTCCACAAGAACGTAGCCAGCGGTGGCGGCGCGGCTAGAGGACGACAGTCTACGAGAGCGTACTGTGGGAGCGAGAGGATCGCCGTGCGTCCCCTCAATGAACCGCGGCACTGACGTATCAGCACGGCGAGGACGACGGCTTTGGCGGAGCAAAAGGGGTACGGGGGGGGGGAGGGGATTTGGGGAATATTATTGTCTAGTTGGCCGAAGGGCGGTTGAATCGGATTTGGGGGGAATTTTTGGGTGGGTGGGGGGGGGAGGATTTTCACGCGGTCGGCGGGGGGAGTTTGGCGCATGGTCGGATTCTCCAAGTGCAGTCGCACGTGTCATTGAAGAGTCAAGCCGAAGCGTGTTCCGTTTGCGTGTGCCATGTGCAGGACCGAACATGTGTGGGGTCAATGCGACCGCGACAGGAGTGATGTGAGTGTAACGCCTTTTTTCCTTTTAAACTAGGTGCTTCGCCCCCTCAAAAAAAAACTTGTTGCTTCGCGCGATCCATCGATACTACTACTAGTAATCCGGTAATCCCGACTAAAACGGTGCGGCCGGGTCTTTTCCCGCGCGATATGCTGGGAGATTGGCTTAGTTGGGTTTTTTTAGGACGAGTAATGCTACACCGGCTATGTAATCCCGGTTACGTAATTAACGTAATGTGAAACATGTGAGCTGTTGATTGTAGATTGGGGGGGGGGGAGGGGCCCACCACCATGAAAATCAGGGGAGGAGAGAGAGAGAGGCAATTTATGTTAACCCTTTTGTAGGTTCCCGTAGATGTAGAAAGATGTGAAATGCGTCAATGTGTAGTGGACGTACTATTGGAGTGCCTAAGATAAATTATGTATGTATAGACCCTATGTGTTTATTTTACTTCGCATGTTAGATTTGTCTCGGTTCAATAACAAGAAGAGTTGGTGATGATGGTGTGCCTGTCATCCTGCAATATAGGTCGTCCGATCTATATCTAATGGATAGGAAGGAAACTATGACAATTTACCCGCACTCCTCTCCACATTTGCAGATAAGGCTTTCCCTCGTTCATCCTTTTCTCCCACAAGATCTTGATCTTCCGTGCAATGCACGGGCATCTTGCTAGTACTCCTACAATATACTATATTATTGTGAAAGTTCATATACACCGGCCGAGATTAATGCAAACACGTAAAATTTTCATTACATTTCGAACTTTTATAGGACAGAAAAATAAAAGAAACCCGACCCTAAACCTATTCTATGGCGGTGACCGACATCCTCCATCTGCGATCTCTTTGTACGGGGGTGGGGTTCAAGACCCGTGAAGTGAAGGTGCGGTCTCCGGCGAGGAAGATTAGAACACGGGATACGGACCGGCTAGTTGGCACACCATGCCCTGCCGCCTCCCATGCCCTACTCATCCTCGGAGGAGTCCCCGACCTTGGCGGTGCCGGACGTTGGACGGGCAAGTAGGACGCGTGGCTGACGGTGCTCCCATCGTCGGCCGCCAGCATGGCCACCGCTTGTGCAGTCGCATCCGCGTCCAGCTACGTCGCTATTGCGTCGCGAGAGGCAACTTGAGCGAGGGCGGTGACCTCGAGGTTCATCCCGGAAGACAAGCTCTCCCGCAGAGCGTTCGCGCTGGCGGTCATGGCGGATGTGGTGCCAGGTAGGAGGACGATGCGCTATGGTGTGGAGGTTAGCTGGGCGTTGCCGCTTTAAGTAGCGCATTCCAATGAGGCCAAGCATCCGGGTGCGTCATTAAGTCACCAGAGTTGGTTCCTTGGGCACCGAGCCACTTAACGACGGCATACGAACGGATGACATGAATGCGGGCAGCTAGCGCCGGCTGGGAACGCACCGCGCGACGGCACAAGGGACGAGGGTTTTGGTGTGCCAGGGTAGTCAGCTGCGGTCATGGCAATGTTGGAGATGCCCTTTGCTCACATGCGATCCCCGCATGTCATTGAAAAAGCAAGACAACCCGGCATGGTCTCAGGTCCTGAGGATGTAGTTGGCCGCGCTATACCTCTCCGCGGACGCGCTGCGGCGCCCCGTGCATCCTCGACGAGCCGGGTGTTGGGGTGTGTTTGGATTGTGGCCAAAGTGCACCTTACCAAAATTTTGGTCATGACCGAAAGATTGGTCTTTGTTTGGATGGTTGACATTTTTTTTGGCATGCCAATGAACTCTAGCCAACTCTAGTTCATTTTTCTTGCCAATGTCGGACAAATCATGGGCAACCAATACCTCAACCAAAATTTTAGCTACCCAATGCTTTGATGGGGCAACCTTGGGCACAAACCAAACATACTGTTGGTCGTGCCATAGCACTAACGCCACCCTCGGCACACTGAAACCGACCGTGTATAGCGACGGTGAGCGTGTCGCTCACCGCGGTCGCCGTGTCCAGAGGCGGTGCTGGAGCTGCGCCACATTGTTGGCCCCCACGACCCACATGAACGGTTGTCGGTGGTGAGGAGGTCATGTGCCAGCTCCTCCATTGGACTAGTCTGCGCTACGTCGTCCCGACGGGTGTGCCCCACATGTCGGTTTCCCCATTTTCCCGGCCATATTCGAGCGTCAGTGCTCCATGTTGCGCATTAGGCCTTTCACTATGTAGGCCAAGCGAGACAACTTATTGTTTATTTGAGCCGTTCAAGTATAATCATGTGGCGTTTGCTTATTTCTCATTCCTCTCCAACCCTCTTGTCCATCGATCATGTCGCCCTCCGGTCGAGTCCATCCTCCCGCATGCCTCATTTGAACATTCCGTCAAGTACCATTCGCATGTACCCACCCTAGTTCTCTTTCAATCGATCTCCGGACCCCGAGATGAAATCGGGAGAGAACAAGTGGGGGCACATGATACCTAAGGCGGATTCAAAATTTTGAACCGGTGATCATAGCATCCGCAAATCATATATAAAGGGTATTCAATGTTTGTTTTGTTTTTGAACGTACAATATACTCCCTCCTATCCTTTCTAGTTTACATATAAGTTTTATGTGTAGTCAAAGTATCTCTACTTTGATCAAAAAAGTATCAACATTCAGCAACACCCAATAAATATTGTTAGATTCGTACATACTCCTAGATTTGTACTCGAGATGGTTTCCAATTTGTTTTCAACCATGTGAATGTGCTTGTTCTCGCACATGCTCTTCCTACTAGGATTTCGCCACGTATAGCCAGTCCAATAGTAACTTTTTTAAGCTCCCTGTCCAATAGTACTAGTGGAGTACTGACAACATCTTTACTAGAGTATGCAGTCCTCATAGTAGTACTCCCTCCTTCCATTTATATAGGGCCCATGTGGAGGAGAGAGATGTGAAAAAGTAACACTACAAGAAATATGTCAACTTATGACCTTCTGTCAGTGACCCTGGAAGAATTGGTCATAGATTTATGACCATTTGAGACCAATTGGTCAAAAGCTGTTCGAGGGGCTCCAAACCCTAAACCATTGCGACCATTTTGGTCAGAAAGGTCATAATTTCCTTACATGAAATGGTCATAAAGCTAACAGCGCTAGTCCGCTGCCTTATTTCTATTTGTTAACGACCAATATAGATGGTCATAGCCTTGTAAATTGTGGTGGGTTGCTATGACTAGGCGCCACCTCATCAGTTTTGCCTATGTGTCATGTCCATGTGGCAGTTTTTGCCCTAGGTTGTGAAGCAACCTATATTTCTGTCATTCCCAAAATTCCCAAAAAAATCTCATAAATTCTTTGGGTCATATCTTCGTCAAATATGTAAAAACCTTCCTTGCCTAGTTCAAAAATAATTCAAAAATATTCATTTTCCTATTCTGTTCAGAGTAACAGTTTGTGAAGGAAGTACCACTTTGGCATGTCCAAATAGTATCCATTTTCTACAATGCTTTCCTATGCCCAAATAACCATCCTCCACCAAATGCCAGCTCAATCCATTCATTATTTTGAGCCGAGCTTCAACATTCGTATTTATGTCCAGTGTGGTGGTTTGCAAAGCAAGTACCACCTAGGCTCCTCCTTTTGAGCTGAAAATTTGTGAAAACGGTCTTCTTAGTAACTGATCATCCTCAGCCAAAACTCACGCCCATTAGCCATGTACATTTCCCGTACCGCTAATTCATGTTTGAGCATCGATTGGTCTCCTCGTGAGAATCTTATGTTATAATTTTCTTCCTAGCACCAACCTGGGGAGTGCCCAACCCACTAGACATGCCTAGGCCGCCCAGAACACATGGCAACGCCACAGTCACGCGGTGACCACGCGGCGGGCATGCAAGTTTACGCGCTCTAGAGTTGGGGCCCTCGGCCACCGCCCAAACCTGGACGTATCGCCACCAAACCATGTATTTATGATTAAATAGGTCCTTATGTAACTAGAAATGATTTTTGGAAAAAAAATAAATAGCAAACTATGAGGTAGCTGCAGTTCAAATTTGACCCGCTTCCAACTAAATCGGCAGAAATTTGTCTTTTTCACGAGAGGTGGATCAAAAAATTTTACACCAGACCATTTTGTCAATTGTGCATTAAATATGGCCTAGTATTTTTAAAAATGATTTGGTCCAATTTTGCAACAATTATTTGGTAGTTCCTTCACAAAAAAAACCTCCTTTCGGGCTCTCGAAAAATGGAAAATGGTTTTTTCGTCCAACGAAAATGAAAACTTCCTTAGGTAACATTGTTTGCTATTCCAATATGCACCCTTGTGCACAATATGAGATCATTTGAACAAACTATGCCATGAATGTGGCCATAAGATTGATCATTTGGCTTGAAAGCCATGAATCTTCACACTTGATAGCTCATTTCTGAGAACACTTTTTTAAAATAATTACCGTATTACAAGTTTATTATTTTTCCTTGAAACTTGGTCACATATAATGACACAATGCGATGGTTTTCCAATTTTTTGATTTTTTTTGAATTTTTTATGCCCGTTTCAAAATGCGGTCAAAATGGCAGGCTTGACCGTTCCTAGCTAGTGGTTGAATCTTGGAATTTTTTTGGTGTTTCCATGATTAAATAGATAATTATGTACCTAGAAATGATTTTTGGAAAAAATAAAGAGCAAACTATGAGGCAGCTACAGTTCAAATTTGACCCGTTTCCAGCTGAATCGACGACAATTTGTCTTTTTTGTCAGAGGTGGATCAAAACTTTTTTCACCCAACCATTTTGTCAATTGTGCATTAAACATGGCCTAGTATTTTATAAAATTGATTTGGTCCATTTTTGCAACAATTATTTGGTAGTTCCTTCACAAAAAAACCTCATTTCGGGCACTCGGAAAATGGAAAATGAATTTTCCGTGCAAAGAAAATGAAAACTCCCTTAGGCAACATTGTTTGCCATTCCAATATGCACCCTTGTGCACAATACGAGATCATTTGAACAAACTATGCCATGAATGTGGCCATAAGATTGATCATTTGGCTTGAAAGCCATTGATCTCCACACATGATAGCTCGTTTCTGAGAACACTTTTTTAAAATAATTGCCGTATTACAAGTTTGTTATTTTTCCTAGGAACTTGGCCACATATGATGACACAATGCGAAGGTTTCCCAATTATTTGATTTTTTTTGAATTTTTTATACCCGTTTCAAAATGCGGTCAAAACGGCGGGCTTGACCGTTCCTAGCTAGTGGTTGAATATTGGAATTTTTTTGGTGTTTCTCTGATTAAATAGATACTTATGTACCTTGAAATGATTTTTGGAAAAAATAAAGAGCAAACTATGAGGCAGCTACAGTTCAAATTTGACCCGTTTCCAACTGAATCGACGTCAATTTGTCTTTTTCACCAGAGGTGGATCAAAACTTTTTTCACCCAACCATTTGGTCAATTGTGCATTATATATGTCCTAGTATTTTAGAAAATTGATTTGGTCCAATTTTGCAACAATTATTTGGGAGGTCCTTCACAAAAAAACCTCCTTTTGGGCACTCGGAAAATGAAAAATGGTTTTTTCGTCCAAAGAAAATGAAAACTTCCTTAGGCAACATTGTTTGCCATTCCAAATATGCACCCTTGTGCACAATATGAGATTATTTTAACAAACTATGCCATGAACGTGGCCATAAGATTGATCATTTGGCTAGAAAGCCATGAATCTTCACGCATGATAGCTCATTTCTGAGAACACTTTTTTAAAATAATTACCATATTACAAGTTTATTATTTTTCCTGGAAACTTGGTCACATATAATGACACAATGCGAAGGGTTTCCCATTTTTTGATTTTTTTGAATTTTTTATGCCTGTTTCAAAATGCGGTCAAAACGGCGGGCTTGACCATTCCTAGCTAGTGGTTGAATCTTGGAATTTTTTTGGTATTTCTCTGATTAAATAGATACTTATGTACCTAGAAATGATTTTTGGAAAAAGTAAAAAGCAAACTATAAGGCATCTACAGTTCAAATTTGACCCGCTTCCAGCTGAATCGGCGGGAATTTGTCTTTTTCACCAGAGGTGGATCAAAACTTTTGACACACAACCATTTTGTCAATTATACATTAAGTATGTTCTAATATTTTATATAAGTGATTTGACCTAATTTTGCAACAAATATATTGTAGCTCCTTCACAAAAAAATCATTTTCGGCACTTGCAAAATGGAAAATGAATTTTTAATCAACCATGACCAATTTTTTAGTCAACTACGACCAATTTAAATGGTCATGACATCGTACCCGTGTGCTGCATTTTGATTGGTCTGTGGGTGTTTCACGCGGATCGTGGATCGAACACCGTCGGATGCTCGCGGATCCAATGGCAGTCCACAGCCCAAGCCCACCTAAGCCGAAACCCTAGTCCTCGTGGACATTTTCCATCCACCCCCCCCGCCTCCTTTCTTTCTCACTCCCTCTCGCGACCCCAACCCCTCCCTCCCGCGACCTCCTCTCCCCCGATCCCATCGGCCGGCGCGACCTCCGCTCCACATCCTCCGGCCCGGCCAGCGACCTCCTACCCCAATGCCGGCGCGCGGCAGATCCAACCCAGCAGCCGTCCCTTCTCCCCCGTCTCCTCCTCCCATCAGATCCATCACCGCCGCCACCTCCTCATCCCCTCCTCCCTTCAGATCCATCCACCCGCTGCCGCCCCTTCTCCCCCGTCTCCTCCTCCCATCAGATCCATCGCCGCCGCCACCTCCTCTTCTCCTCCTCCCTTCAGATCCATCCACCCGCTGCCGCCCCTTCTCCCCCAGACCAAGCAACCTCCTCTCCTCATGCAACAGAGACAACAGCGCCGCTGCCCAGCGACAACAACATTGCGGCTGGCTTGCTCGCCGGCGCGCGCGTGCGTGCTTCAAGGCGCGGCGCTCCGTCGAGCTGGCCGGACCATGGAGTGCGCGTGGCCTGCCTAGGGTTTGCGGTGGCAGTGCTGCACGTCGTGTCTCCGGCCACCAGGACGGCGACGACGCGAATCTCGGAGACCTCTCGGCCTCTCCCGGCCTCAAACGCTCACCCGTAGCCCTCCCCGTGGCTAGGGCTACGGCACCTCCATCGTCAGCACGGCTCCGGCGACATTGGAAGCTCCTCCCCGACATCTGCCGCGCCCCCACACGCCGCGCCGCCCCTGGATGGTACTCGAGCTCCATCCCCTCCTCTCTCTCTCTCTCTCTCTCTAATGTCTGCTCTGTTCTTTAACTGTTGGTATGCAGGAGGAAGTTGTAGATAAACTGGATGGCAAGAATGGATGGCGCCTGAGGAGGGGGTGCTGGACGACAAGGAGGAAGTTGTAGGTGAGCTCGTCCCCTCCTCCTCTCTGCTCTATTAATTTGCTAGTACTAGGATTGGCCATTGCTTCTATGGTGTTAGAATTTGGCACTGAACCTCGTGTGGGTTGGATTGATTTTGCACAAAGAGCCTAGCATCATATCAGAACTGAATCATCTTTTTAGGTTCGCTGGAATGCATCAGTATAGCAAACCGAACACATCATGCATCACAACAAAGAGCCTAACAGAAGTTTTGCTCTACTCCTTGCTAGTTCTGTAATTAGATGCATTTTGTAGATAAATTGTTGGCCATCTATGATGGATTTACAGTGCTAATTTGGTTGTACAGCCTTTCCGAGAACCGGCAAGGATACTTCAAACATTAATTTTCTATTACAATGGTTTCATTAATCTGGTCTCAAAGTTCAGTTTAGTTGGTTCAGTTTTGTAGTTTAACTGATCTCATTTGCCACATGCACTGTCTTACAATGATTTACAATTCACCGATATGCTCACAAATGGACAGCATCAATGATATGCTCTCAAATTTGTTTTCCATAATATTGACAGGAGCATTGCTCTTTCTGTTAGTAGAAAAGAGGAAGTTTAAATACAATTTCAGTACAGGGGCCAACCCCTAGCACCTTTGTACACAACCCAGATCATCAATGAGTATTCTGCTCACATTTTGACATGCATAAATGACCTGCTCTTAAATTGATAACACAAGTACTCCATGTTTGCTTCTTCTTTATTTCAGTATTTCTTGCTTGCATGTTTGCTTCTTCTTTCTGCTGAAGCAGTTGAGTTGATTTTCTGCTCTTAGTTTCTGTAGCAGTTAGAGGAGGAGTTGGTGCCGAGAACTGGACCGGATGTGCTTTGATACGTGATCTACAGCGCCCTTGATCTTAGGTGCGTGATCTGCAATGACCTAGCTTGTTTTTTGTGACTAAATTCAGTTAGAACAAGTTAAGCTTCAGACTGCATATAAAAAAAGAATAAAAACAGACTCCTAAATTCAGTTAGAACAAGTTGAGTACTTGGAGTATATTCAGCGCCCTTGCTTGTTTGTTCTGACTAAATTCTGTTGCTTCGCTTTGCTGTTTGTTTCTCCTATAGTGTATATTATATTACTTGGTTTGTTGTTTGCAACGCTGCCTGCGTGCTACTGTCTAGTTTGCTGTTGCTTTTCGTGCTTCATCGACTTTCAGGATTTGGGTGTGTTTTCTGAATTTTCGTGCTTGTTATGATGCAGTATGCTTCGACGGGATTGAGGTGGAGGCCAGCAGCTAGGAGCTGAGCAGCTGTACAGAGCCGGAGGTAAGATTGAGGTGGACCAGATTGCTAATGTCTACCCAGTACAGTACATGTTCGTTGTTTGCTAGAGAGCTGAGAGCTACCCAGTGCAATAATGATGAATCCCAGCTTGTACAAATAAATGAATGATAAGCAGGCTAAGCAACATAATAACCAGGCTTTAGTTGTCTCCTAATTGCTATCCAGTACAGTACATGAACAGATTTACATATTTGTTGAAATTCTCAATGCATGTACTATGTAGGCTTGAGACTGAGTTGCTGCTCAGGGTCAAGCTGGTGGGAGGGGTTTAGTGCATCCATGGTACTTGATATTAGATGTAATTTTTGTTATGATTATTAAGGAATGGGCAGCTAGTGATCTGTGTGGTTCTAGTGAATGGGCAGCTGCAGGTGTAGACTACGGTGATGTGCACCGATAGTACTGCAGTAGTAGCAACATACTAGCCCAGCTCTGAAGAAAAGCATGTAACAAAATTGATGCATATGATTAAACTGATCCCAAGCAACATGATCTTTTTCTTGCTCCGAGATCCCAAGTGTGGTGTTGTACTTTTGTTGTACTTGATTGATGTCCTGCTAGCTGCTACTGTTAATTGTTACTGCCATGATGTTAACACTGCTTAGAATATGTTCTGCGCCTTAATTCTAGTAGCATTTGTTGTCAAAAGCGTGATTGTATTGTGAGCCATCAATTTCCTGGAGTCTTCTTAGAGCTTGCTGGCATTAGGATCGACCCCTAGCTGCTTGTGTATTTGTTTATTATTTTGTTCAATATTCTTTTCCTAGCTATTGTATGCTTGAGGATATTGCTTTCATTCTGAATTTACAGCCATGATAATGATCGTTTCCTGTCTTTTATAGGAGCTCCAGGCTCAAGAAGTTGGAAAAAGGGAACGCTTCATCTTTGTAGCTAATTATAGTATTTCATAGCAGCACTTTTGTAGTTGTTCTAAATTCCTGGATGATGTGAACTATGGCATGATTGTAATATATATAATATACTCATTTTGGTCGCCATTTATGAAAATTTGTGTGATTGGGGCTCTCTGGACCAAAATACTGGTTACTTTATTGTTGATACTTTATTGTTGATATGTCGGAAATGAAACATATACTATTTGGGCCCTAAAAGGCCACAAATTAAACAATTCAGGAAAAATGAACAAAATTACTAAAAGAATCAATTGTGAAAAGGCGATGGCTAAGTAAATAAAAAGGCTTAGGCCCAAAAACGAAATAGATCAAAAAAGGCCATGATCCATGAAATAAAAAGGCCAAATTGTTGGGCCAGGCCCATGTAGCTAGAGAAAATTAATAGAGAAAATATACAGTAAAAAGGCCGAATTCTTGGGCTAGGCCCATGTAGAAAACCAAATTGGACCGGGATGAATCTTGTGCCACATCAGCTTGTCACGCTGGATGCCTACGTGGACTGGGGAGGTTGCTAGTGACCAAAACAGAACAATAGGCTTATTTTGGTCATAAACGTTTGCGACCATTCCAGAAGAAAGGTCGCTATAGTCAGTTTACGACGGCCAGCTTTTGACCTTCTGTTTTTGGTCACAAAAAGGTCATAAATGGAAATTTGTGACCATTCAGTGACCAATAGTGGTGGTCATAAGTTGACATATTTCTTGTAGTGTAAGGGGAGTGAGCTCTCATGCAAGAGCCTAGCTATATACGCATTCCTAGTTAAATACAATAAATATGAAGAAAGAGATAGAGAGGAGATGGAAAAAGTACTAATACAATAGCCAACCTTATAATTTTTTTGCGCGAAATAACCAACCTTATAGCCCACACTACTGTATGAGTGCATATAATAGATGATGGCCATAGATGACATGGCAGTCCCTCATAGCCATCGACTGGCTATATTATCAACCATGCTCTATTGCATTTTTAAAACCGCATTTGACTATTGACAAGATTAATAGTACATGAGATGTATAATGTGAAAATTATATCATTGGAAACTCCTTTCACATACGAATTTGACCGTATGCTTTGTGTAAGTTGCATGTCATATATTATTACTCTAACATTTGGTCAAAGTTAGCCTCGAAAAACGCATTAGGCCTTGTATAGTAAATGGAAGGAGGGAGTAGTAGTGGAAGTGGATCCTCTGACATAGGTATCCCTGCCTTACCCTCCCTTTCGGTCACTTACTGGAGGACCCCATGCTTGCTAGGCCCCGCATGTCAGTTACTCAATGGGTTCGGCCACGTCAGGGGATCCTCATCTGTAGTATACTCCCTCTGTTTTTATTTACTCCGCATAAAACGGAGGGAGTGGTAGTATAATAAATGACACGGGCGGGGGAGAGGGAGGGACGTCGGTTTGCTCTCAACTGCGGTCCCACAAGTGAGCGAAAAAGCAAGACGAAGCGCGTTCCATTCGGTGAGCGACATGGAGGGTCCAGCGTGCCAGGCTGCAATGCGAATGCGAGAAGAGCGATGTACAGTCAAAACCGATTGACCGGTCGTCATCGGAACCTATTCACACCAGAACATTCGCTGCTCGGCCTATGCCAGCCACTGCCCTAAAACCACACCTAATATCCAGCCCATTCCCCCACCTTTCGATCCCCTATCCCGCATCAAGCGTCCCCTAGTTTGCTGGAAAGCCATGGTGCGCCGCAAGATCACTTACTACAAATGCTGACGCCGGAGCGCCGCGCAGAAATCACGGCTGTGGTCAGCGCCACAGACCTCCGTTCCCAAGCTCGCTTTGCGGCGGGCCAATCCCCGAGTTCTCTGGAGACAAGCTACGAGGAGGAGGAAGCCGATCCAATGTTCATGGCGGAGGTCGCGACGCAGAAGGCCCCCGATGGGTATGAGACGATGGACGTCGACTTTGTGCCGGCGTCCGAGTCCCCCATGGTGCAGGCGGACCAGCGGTTCAACATGGCGATACTAAAGGAGGACCGGGAGGTAGAGGCTCAACTCGACGCGGAGTGCGCGCATGCCACTGCCATCGAGGCTCTCCTGCAGGCGGAACCTGATGTCATGGATGTGAACCGGACGGCGAAGGCTCAACTTGAGGTGGAGCGCACGAATGCCGTTGCCATCATGGCCCACCTACAGGCGGAACCGGGCGTCCTGGACTTGAACCGGGCGGCAGAGGCTCAACTCGACGTGGAGAACGTGGATGCCGCTCTCATCGACGCCCTCCTGCAGGTGGAACCGGACGTCCTGGACTTGAACCGGGCGGCGGAGGCTCGACTCGAAGCGGAGCGCGCGGATGCCGCTGCCATCGAGGCCCTCTTGCAGGCGGAACCGGACGTCCTCGACTTGAACCGGGTTGTGCTCTCGTCCGTGCAGAGCGCCCGCACGCTCCGAGTGAATGAGTAGCTGGAGGCCGAGGACAACCACGGTGAGGAGACAAACGTCAGCAGCTACGGCTGGTTCGCGCCGGTAGCCAAAGACGACGAGGCCGTCTCATTCCGCGAGCAGTGATAGTTTTTCTTTATGTTGTTGTTTTTATGGATCTTTTGCTGTGTAAAAACATATATTGTAATGCAAGTCGCCTGACTTGGGTCAGTGTACCATTTCAGCGGTCGAATGAATATCCTACGTCTCCTAACCCTTCTTCCTCACCTCTTCTTCTTCCCCAACAGACCACCGCACGGGCCGTACGGGATACTCCCCAACATCGGTTGGATAAACATACTCTATGAACAAAATTTATGTGTCAGCGGTAGGATGGCTGAGTTTAGTTTGTTCACATGCAACAACATGTGTCAGTGAGGGTGTGTTCCCTTGGTTGGGTTTGCGGCATGCAGGAGCGACTGTGTGAGGGTGCGGTGCGACCACGGCATGCAGGAGCGACCGTGTGAGGGTGGGGTGCGACCGCGATAGTCGTGCGCAAGTGTACCTCCTTCTCATTTTGAAAACTTTAGGCAAGCTTGGCAAAAATGTGTGGCGAAGTATGGCAATGCAAGGCCTAGACCCAAAGAGGATAAGTACGTACGTACTAGGAGTACTAGTGTTAAAAAAGAAAGGCGGGGTTTTCCTTCGCGGGATTTAATCGATACAAATCCTCATTTCACGTGTCAATTAATGCGTATTTTTTTCTCCAAAGACCAAAGAGCTAACCATCTCACTCATCATCGCTTGATTAATGCAGTGCCATGCAAACCAACCTTCTCACTTCTGCATGCATGCAGGGGATATTAATGTCCTTGGTTGCTAGTACAAGGCAAACCCCATCAATTTTGCCTCGATTAGTGTTAGGGGCCTTTTGCAAATTGTAATTTTGATATACTGGCCTTGTGTACAAAAAAATGGAGGTAGTAACTATATTTGACTTCCTTCCCCATTGCGGTGACGGCGACGATATCTCGAACGTTGTCGTTTGGCGAAGTGCGTTCGACGGAGAACACCATTGAGGGAGACCACGGTAAGTCGTTTGCATCCAGGAAGTCCGTTGAACCAAAGGACGCGTAAATGTACTAGTACTACTAGTACACAATAGCGTCATCCGTCCAGCTTAGTGCGGTGAGATGGTTTCTCGAACAAGACGATGGAGAAGCGGAGTCAGCGAAGAGTGAAATGATGGTTTCTTTGTCCGTGCTTTTGTGATTTGACGCCTCACTGCTTTGTGATTTGTGATAGAAGGGATAGGAGAGTAGACTCTGTGCTCTATACTGTACTACATGCGTCCAAGCATGGGAGAAAGAGGAGAGACATTGCATTTTTCTATTCCTTCAATCAATCAATCAGGGAGCTTCGGTTCCATCTTTTTGGCTTTGGCAACACCGTCCACAATGGTTCCCACGATGACAAAAGCTATTTTCACATTTGGCTACACATTGTGGATGCCCTTAACCGTACCACTTAGTTTTGCTCCTGTGTGCTATCTATACAAATATCAATTATATTGATCTAAAAAATTATAGAATCAAGATTAATAAACAGGAGGTGATTTTGCCGCGCGGATGGCGGGGGAGGTTTCTTATTTTTAGAGGATGTTGTCCTGGCGGTTTGCTAACATGCGGTCCCACGTGTCAGTGCTTTACCAAGCCGATCCGCGTCCCACATGTGGCAGAACAACGGCAGAAGCAACACGTGGTTAAGTTTGAGAAGATGAGGGAGAAGCGGATTTAGCAACGAGTGAAATGATGGTTGCTTCGTCCCTCCAACTACGGGAAAGATGCAGCTTTGTGATTTGACGCCTCATTGCTCATTACTATGTCGGCGCCATGACTGGGGTGCTTCACCCCGGTTGCTCTGCACTGTATTCCGGTATGGCACGTGGACCCGGTGGCTTGATGTCGCACATGTTGGCGAAAGGGACTAGAAGATTTATGAAAGCGAGCGCCCCACTCTTACAACGGAGGAGTACACGACACGACGACCCAGTGAACTGTCACTTGTACTGTATAGTACTATAGTTTCGCTATTTCGCACGATCCATCGGTACAAACCTATTTAAGCCTGAGAGTGTGTGTTGGTCGTGTGGTGTACTAGTGTGTGCATGCATGCGTGCGTGTGTGCGTCTGAGTGTTGCATGCGTGCGTGGCTGCGTGTGTACGTGTGAGTGTTGCATGCGTGCGTGGGTGCATGTGTTTGTGTGAGTGTTGCGTGCATGCAGTTCAAGTGCATGCGTGCGTGTGTGTATAATCACCACACCAGCTCCTGTGTGTTAAAACAGATGACTCATCATACCAATACAAGGTCACCTTGTCCGCTGTGCCCGCGGTCATGACTTCGAACCACCGTTCAATATTTTTTTGTCGTTTGTTTTCATTCTTACTAGCAAGATGCTCGTGTGTTGCACGTAACATCAAGATGCATTTGTATGACTAGTTTATCTTGTGAGAGAAAAGGATGAATGAGGGAAGGCCTTATTTGCAAATGTGGAGAGATGTGTGGGTACCTTTTTGGAAAATTGCCATAGTTTCTTTCCTATCCGTTAGATATAAATCGAACGGCCTATATTGCAGGATGGCAGGCACACCATCATCACCAACTCTGTTTTTTTATAAGAGTGTATATATTTTATAAAAGTGTAGATGTAGGGTAGATACAAGCCGACAGGTGGGCACGATGGTAGTGAGATAATGTGAAGCAACACTAGAGGTGCCACGTGGAGCATTTAACTGGTCAACTAGTCATGTCTTGAGCAAATACAGAGTTGTACGGTGAGCCTGTGACTGTATAATAACCACTAAACGTAAATGGTGACCGTGATGAGTGGATCCTGAAGTCCAATGTACGTATCATTCTTTCGCTTCAAATACAATGATCGTCATTGTATATATCGCGAGAGAAAGATGAAACATGCGTGAATGTGATGGGGGCTTACTTTTAGAAGACCTAGAGATAGTTTGTGTGCATACGTGAAAGGGGCGTAAAGGGGGGGTATGCGATGGAGAGAGAGATGCTTTTCGTTTCTCTTTATTATGACTAACTTTGTATATAGTATAAAAATATACAAATTCAGAGTGCGGAATAAATATCATTGTGGGCACCGTGCAATGCAAATTAGCGTTCATACTCCTCCATATAACTTTGTAATGTTGTATATATGTAGGAATTCTAAAATAATTTTTTGGCCACACTTTATTCAAAAGGAATGTTGTATGCAAAATAAACGTGAAGAGAGGGCTTTTTAGATCAATGGGGTACGTGATGTAACATGTGTGAATGTGTAGTTGATGCATTTGGCGGGGCCTAGAGAGGTATGTGTGTGTATTACGTATTCGAGAGAGGCATGGATAGAGGGGCCGGCGGCGGCGGGGGGGGGGGGGGGGGGGGGGCGTGGGAGAGATAGCATGAGAAATGAGAGTGGTCTAGAGAGAGAGACGCATGTGATGTCACGACGAGAGATTCCCTTGAGTGTGTATATGCAAGGGGGGTGGGGATAGATGCACCAGGAGAATTTTTTTGTGTGTGTGGTGTTTGTGTTGGTATGTGTGGGTGTGAGAAGATAACGAGACGTGGGGGCAGAGGGTGTGTCACTGCGTGAGGTCCAGTGGGTCGAGGTGAGGCCCTTAGTTCGGTTCCATCCTGCGCCACATTGGCCGGCCCGTGACGTATTTAGGGAGACCCATGGATGACTAGTCGTACAAGACAAAGATAACAGAATTGTGAAGGACTCTGTGTCCACTGACAAAGCCGGCTAGGATTTGTAACCCTAGGTTCTCGGACTAAGGTAACCCCTTTACCTCTGATATTACTATTCATCCAACCTAACTTTAAGGGGCATCCTACAGAATGCTCTACTAGAATCATACTCGTCAATTAGGAAGAGAGGTGTGAGACAATGTGTGAGAGACAGGCCTAAAGATAATGTGCGTACAGGAGACACGTAGGCAGGTCTGTGTATATAGGAACGGTCGATGGGGATTATGCATGTGTATGCTTGCGATTGGAGGAGTGCTTGTCATAAAGGTTAGTCAAAACAGTTGTAAATGGTTACGAGAGGGAGGGAGGGGTATATCTAGAGCATGTGTGAGATACCACCGATGGAGAGTGAAACTACACGTAAAGGACTGCTGTACACATTGATTAAAGATATAAATTGTATCCAAATATTAGGATGGGATCATGATATTTGCAATTCGCGTAAGGAACGGTCATTGATCCATCAGACATCTAGATTCTATCAAATTTGAGCATGTATATGTTATTATTCGACACAATTGATCCACATAGTTAGTATTTTGAACTCCAGACCATGCATCGCTTTAGCAATCGAATATAAACGTGTGTATAGTTCATGTTGTGTGTGTAAAGCACATTATACATACCAAAGTTACACAATGAACATTATAAATAGCTACCTATGAACTAGCATACATTTGAATTCAACTTAAGGTGGTTTAAAAAAATAGAATTCAACATGAAGTCCATTATATTATTTGAATTTGATATCATGGCATTTGTAAATCATACCTAAATTATGGGGGCACCAATCTTTGCTCTGATTTTGTGCATAATAGCATATGTAGTCGTGTACAAAATAGATTCAAATTTAGCTCCTCCATTCCAAAATAATCGTAGTTATAGGATTTTCAAGTGTCAATATTTCAAAAAGAAGCGGATAATTTAATGAGGTTTTCAAACATACAAGGTCAAATATAATGTTGTCCATTTAGGTCAATCCTCATAGTTCAAGAGTACTCTAAACGTGAATGCTTATGTTTCAAAATTTCGAACGAAGCACCAAAAGAGCCTCTACTCGCCCGAAACCGCGTGAGAACAATGTTTGATAGTACAAGGAAACTACTTTTCTAATAACTCCGACCCGTGAAACCTACCGGCCCGATGTCCAAAGGTATAAACCGGGGTAGGTTTGTAGCTTCATCTAGACGCCACGCAGCCGCCTCCGAAAAACATTCATACACAATGGCCGCCTAAGCACACATGCACGCGGCCAAAATTGCTCCCGCCCACTATTTGGGACACCTGGGATTACCATCCTACCCCCGACCCGCAGTAGGTCCGAAATTTAAGAGGGGGGCAAAGTTTGTACTTTCCCCAAATTTCAAACAAGCGCGTCCCATCTTTTGTTCAAAAAAGCCAAAAACAAGCACGTCCCAGACCGAAACATGGTTCTCCCCCCCCCCCCCCCGCCCACCCGTCCAATTCCCCATTGATACTCCATGGGCGCAAAATCTACCTATCGACCAACCGCGAAACCCCGGCGTCCTCCGTCCGCCACCCCATCCGACCCATCAACCGCCGCCCTCCTCCATCACGCCGGAGCCGATACCCCGACATCGTCGTCCACCGCAACCTCAACCGTAACGCCCTCCACGGCTAGTAGTTGAAGCCGAGGCCGAGTCGTCCGTACCCGAGCCAGTTCAACCACACCGTCCTGCGCCTCACCGCTGCCGCTCCAACTTCGCCACCGTCCACCCCACCGGAGTTGTTCCTGCTACGCCGTCCTTCGCTGCCTCGGATCTGCATCCCCTCCGCCGATATACGGCCATGACAACACAATCAACAATTTGGCCATGGGCTTGTCCAAGGATCCACGGCTCTCCAAACATCGGTTCCCCGGGAAAAACAAGAAGATCGCCGCGACATGTGGAGGTGACCACATTGGCAACCGATAAGGGTACTCCTCTTCCCTTATTTGTGCAAATCTTACGTGTCTGCTTGCATGGTATTCATCCCATAGAAGACACTAGTTGACCGCTTCTTCTTCATACTAGATGTTCCTAGTAACTCGCGATGCACAAGGTTTCTCCTCATATACTATTTGACCTTAGCTAGAGGTCCATGGCCCCCCCCCTGAATTTCAATTTCTGGTCAGTTGATTCCCAATTAACGGAAGCATTCCCCGGCGTAACAGGCGCTAGTACGCCTATTACACCGGGAAGCAGCGCCTTGGTGTTTATCTTAGGGGCGTGTGGGGCCTAGAGCTACTGGCGCCCGATCTGGAGGTCGGCCGGGATTAAAGGGATGGCCCGGGGGCGCTGGCAAGCACAGCGGTGGTCTGAGGTAGAGGGGAGGGCGGGGCGGCGGAGGCAAGGGTCTGGGCTGGTGGTCGCTGGCGGTTCGAGAAAGATCGTCAACAGTGACTGGCGAGAGGTAGATGAAGGCCATCTGCCCGCTCCTTATAGATCGGACGGTTCATTAAAAAAATCGACTGACCTATTTATTTTCAGTCGACTATTATCTTAGATATGACCACATGTGGTGGTGTGGTGGAGTACCTGCATTTCCTGTGCTCATATATTACAAAATCATACAGAGTAGAACCTAATTTTGTTTGCCATGCAATGTTCTAGACCTATCATATGTCTCCTATCATTTATTTTTCAGCCACCTGCTATCTGCTACTTTTACAGTGCACTAGTTCTGCACACACTTCACCCTTACTCTCACTATTGTGTTTTTATGCAAGGGTATTTCAGACTCTGCTACCAAGAGAGAAGCCAAAAATAAAATAGACAAGTCGCTCCAGCATGGTACGCGGATAGGCCAGACACGTTTCACCCTTATAAAGGGTGCAGTGTGCCAGTGTCAGCATATGGAGACGGTAAACGTAGCTCTGGAGTTGATGACCTCGCTCGCAATGAACCAACATCCCAGGTGCTTGCTTTAACTTCACGGTGTCATATGTGGTTGCATGTTCCATATGGTGTCTAGCTTGTATTTGAAAGGCCGAAGTCGGTCTTTATTAAGATAAGAAAAGATATTTTTTATATGAACCACCATCCCGTGAGCACCAGAAGAAAAATAGCTAGTCAGGGCACTGGCCGAGCCAGTGACAAGCCCAGCAAAGACAGGCATCACCTGGAACCCAACTAAAAAGCCGCGATGGTGGCGAAGTAGCCCGCCTCCCACCAGGCTCTCAGGTCCTAGATGGTCATGCTCACCACTCCAGCCGGATGTCTAGCTTTTATTGCTTCCAATTTGGTTAAATTGCATCTGCTTAGCTTACACATTATACCTTTGAATATGACATGCCTTTCTGTTTATGGTACATACTAGTACATCTGTGTATTAACCATGTTCTTACATCAAACTAATGTTCTTGTGTATCCCTCATCAATCACTTATGACGAGGCAGGCAGGCAAGTGGACTA
The DNA here is from genome assembly GCA_963921465.1 of Triticum timopheevii. Taxonomy (NCBI): domain Eukaryota; kingdom Viridiplantae; phylum Streptophyta; class Magnoliopsida; order Poales; family Poaceae; genus Triticum; species Triticum timopheevii. The sequence goes on along the minus strand of OY997270.1, from coordinate 622,352,217 downwards.
TTCCTCATTTAAAGAATGCAGCGTCAGCCTCCCGACAAGAATCTCAAGAAACAACAAGGCTAGATGAAGATAGTGAACGTAGCTTTGTAGTTGATTACCCCATTTCCCCTACACTAGCATCGCAGGTGCTTGCTCTAACTTGGCAACGTGATATGTGGTTGCATGTTGCATATGGTGTCTAGATTGTAATTCTTCCAATCTGGTTAAACTGCATGTGCTAGTCTGCTTAGTTTATACATTATACCTGTTAATGTGACATGCCTTCCTGTATTTAGTACATAGTACATCTGTCTATTAAGCATGTCCTTACATAAAACTATTGTTTTTTTGTATCCCGCATCAATCAATATGACGAGACACCTTTAGTATATGCAGTGCAATATTAGTTGCATCTTTCATACAATTTATAGCATGCGCTGCTTCTAATTTGTTGAAATTCCATTTATGGTGGGACACTTTTAACTTGGCAGAGTCATATTGGTTGCATCTTTCATGTGGTGTCTAGCTTGCATTGCTTCTTATTTGTTGGAATGGTTTCTGCTTAGTTTACACAAACAGTTGTGAACATGCCATGCCGTCCTGTTTTTCGTACATATTCCATCCTGGTATCATGTGTTTGCCTTACATCAAAGTAGTGATTGTCAGTATCATGCATGAATGAGTTCTGAAGAGAGAATTTTATTGCTTTTTTTTGTCGGTTTTACTTGACAATTCAAAATCAATAAAGCGGAAGGAAGTTAGCAAGGCAGCGGATAAAGGTGCTCCTTCCAAACGGAGGGCCTCTACAGTTTCTGCTCCTCCACACCCCCAAGATGATTTCCAAGACAGCACATGCATATACACTCAACAAAGCTGTGTTTATGATGAGCACGTCTCCCATAGTGCACCATCACCGGTGCTACCTCTAACTTGGCATTGTTATATGTGGTTGCATGTTATGTGTGATGTCTAGCTTGTATTGCTTCTAATTTTGTTGGATTCCATATGCTTACTTTACACATTATACTTGAATAAGACACATGTTCCTGTTTCTAGAACATACAATATCTGTCTATCACACCATATTCTTACATCAAATTACTACTGTTGTGTAACCTGCAACAATGACTTATCATAAGACAGGTTTGACTTCGGAGTGTGATATAGGTTACATATCGCATTCTTTTCTAGCTTGTACTACTAATTTTTTGAAATGACACTTATGACGAGACAGTTTTAACTTGGTAGAGTGATATTCGTTGCATCTTTCATATGGTATCTAGCTTTCATTGCTTCTAATTGGTTGAAATGCCTTGTCCTTAGTTTACACATCATAAGCTGTGAATATGCAATGTTGTGAATATGCAATGGCACTAATGATGAGAGACCTCTAACTTGGTAGTGTGATGTTGTTTGCATCTTGCATATGATTTATTTCTTGTATTGCTTCACATTTGTTTAAACGCCATTTATGATGAGACACTGTTAACTTGGCAGAGCGATATTTGTAGCATCTTTCATATGGTGTCTACCTTCCATTGCATTGCTTCTAATTTGGTGAAATGTCTTCTGCTTAGTTTACACATCATAGTTCTGGTTATCTCTTCCGTCCTGTTTTTCATACATATTACATCCTCCTATCATGTGGTTGTGTAACATCAAAGTTCAGTTCGTCTGCATCACGCATCAATTTGTTCGGAAGAACTAAATTGTTATTCGTTTTTCTTGTCGGCTTGACTTAACATGGCATAGAGAAAGAGGAAGAAACACAGAATGGCAGGGAATGAGAAGCGGATGAATCCTGCAGATTCTACTGGTACTGATGGTGCAATAGAAGGTCAAAGTCCAGCGGAAAATTCTACAAACACGGCATCCCATGCTACACGAGCTCCAAAAAAAGCCAAACAGAAACAAATAGCTGCCACCAAACAAGCAGAGACAACCCTAGTTCTTGCAACACCTACCACAGTACTACGAGCTGCACAAGTTACTCGTGCATCAACTGAGCTAGCAGCACGTTCCCAAGCTCCCTTGCCACCTGACACTACTTCCCAAGCACTCTTGTCACAAGACGAGTTGGCAAGATCAGATGAACCTTGTGAGCTTCAATAGCAAGAAGGTAGTTGTTGGAGTCAAGTTACAGTTGCATGCTTCTTTATATGTAGTCTCACAGTTTGATGTACACTAGCACTTCCTATGTTCATTGTTGGACTAGCACCTAGGCGCAAGAGGAAACAAACATCAGGGATAATGCTCGATAGGTTAACTAAATCTAGAGGAGGAAGAATGGTGATCCGTTTTGAGGCAGGTTTAAAAAGGCCACGTGATGCTACAGAGTCAGCCAAGTTAGTATCAGAGGCAGCGGTTGCCATTAGGTGTCATGTACATATCCTCCCAACATGGATTCAGTACAGGAATGACAAAGACGAAACCCAGTTAAACACCTTCCTCGACCATTTATCTGTAAGTATGGTTATGTATGGAAATTAGTAATATCGTCTTGCTCAGTCCCATACTTTCTAGGTTGATGATAATGAGACTCCCATAATTTTCAACAGATGAGGTTCAAGTTGGATAGCCAAGATGATGCAACCAGACAAGCTTGCACCCATGTTTTCAAGTTTGCTCTGCGACAGTATCGGTATAACTTGAGAAAACTCACTTTGAAGGCAAGGCTAACAGTGAACTTTCCCAAACATCTCCAGTGGAAAATATATCAGATGAAGACTGGAGGGGCCTCGTTAAACACTAGTCTGATCCGAAGTATCAGGTACATTATATATATGTGATCAGATCACATGTTGAAGTCCTATTTACGCATGTGCCACACAAATCTATCTTCTTGTAGGTGAACTGTTCAAAGAACAAGGCCAACTGTACGAAAGTGAAATTCCAACAGACGACAGGATCTCGTAGCTATATTGCACACTGCGAGGCTCTTGTAATTAGTTGTTGTTTCACTCTTTTCACTGTACCATCAGATCTATATTGACTTGTTCCAAATGTAGAGGAAAGCCCGCAAGGACCAAAAAGTACCTGAACCAAATGTTGTGGAAATCTTCAAGGATTGTCACACCAGCAAGAAGAAGGGCATGACTACACCAGTCAAAGCCGCTGTTGTAAGTCCTTAATCCTCATGCCTTTTAACTACTGCTTACTCTGACTTGTGCCTTGAACTGCATGGTTTGCAACATATGGCTATTACTCTTTTCAATTTTATACACAATTGTCTTAGCGTATCATTGCACCTTACAAGGTTTAAAAGAGAGGAGTGATGTTCCTTTGATCTTGACCCGTGATCTAGTTCCGTGCTGGACTTGCCCACACAACGTTACAATTGCCTGTTTGTCTGTTCTTAGTTGTTTTGTGATATGAATGATGTCATACTATGCTTACCGTATTATAAACTTCGTCTCTTTATCCTTAGCCCTCAATACAATGTGAAGAAATAGACAATACATTAGCGATGGTACATGGTCATATTTTTGGAACCTGGTTTTATTATGTACTTTGCAATAAAATACAACTAAAATTTTACATGGGTTCACCAGAATAAGTTCTGTATATAGAACAAGGCTATTTTGTTTGGTTTTGCTGCCTCCTTAATATCTTCTGTTCTGGTACTACTAATGTAAAAACTCTTTTCAGCGAGCTATGGAAAAAATGGTGGAACCGCCACCTTCAGAAGGTGGCGAGGCAACTATAACCGCAATGTCAGCTCTTGCTATAGTGGGTCAGTACCTGTCCACTAACAGTGCCAAAAGCACGCTCCTGCGTAATACTGGGTTGGTTCTTAAGGCAATCTCGTCCAAACTGCCTCCTGATCAAGATATGCAAGCTCAAAGCAATGTTGTATCTACGCTCCAGACACAAGTCCATTCCCTAACAGAGACCCTTTGTGAAACAAGGAGAGACATTGTTCGATGTCGTCAAGATATGCATGGTTTTGAAACCAGACTATCAGACATTTGCTATGTTGTTTAGGAGCCTAGGAGAAATGAAGGCGAGGGTTATGGTGCTCCATCGGACAATACAACATGAAAACATAACAGTCATGTCAAATGAACTAAGCTTCTGAACTTCTGGTGGTGCACTTATATGCCACACTGTTAAGTTTTATGCCAACCTTCCTTTTGTTATATAGTTGTAATTTGTTTTGGTGCGATACAAAATTTATTCTTAACGTGTAGCCACCGGCTGAAGAAAACAGCAAGCCATTTTGGTATAGTGTAGCGTGTTCCCTATATTTGCACTGGTGGCGATCTTTGATGCCGAGTGGATGTATTCTGTGCAATCGCCTTAATAGCCTAGCGTTAGTTTCGGCCTTATTTATTTCCTAGTCTTCTTTTTCCCTGGTTTACTAGTGGCCGCAACAACCATGGGCCATATACAGGCCGTAGGATCCATGGGCCTCCTACGGGCCGTCGATAAATGGGCCTCCAACTGGGCCGTAGAATCGGTGGGCCTTGGGCCGTCGGATAAATGGGTCTACATGGGACGTAAACGGGCGTAATTGGTATCGGCCCAGCATGGTAACGGGCCGTTAAAAGGCCGGAGGACAGCAAAGGCTTAATTTTGTCACAGGCATAACGGGTCGTTAATGGGCCAGAATATAGGACGGGCTGGAAATGGCGCAACGGGTTAACAGGCCAGAAATGGTCCGACTCTTGCCATGGGCTGAATTTGGCCCATTAGGGGAACATGCCTGTAATGGGTCGGAAGTAATCGAGGGCCGGAAAGGAGCCCAAGAACGTATGGGTCGTCAATTGGCCGAAAGCTAACACGGGATGGAAACGGCCCATGTGAATCAAGGGCCGTTAACGGGTACAAAGAAAATTACTGTTCATTATGGGCTAGAGTCACCGTGGGCCTCTAAAGGGCCTAAAGATACGAAGGCCTCATATGGGCCGAAAGACGTTGTGGGCCATACATGGGCCGAAAGTCAAATGGGCTGGTGTTATATTCGACGGCCCACATGACGTTGTTGGGCCGATTTCCTTTAGGGCCTAACGGGCCGTGAATTACCGGGCCGTAAAATGGGCTATTTGCAAAGAGACCGTTAACAGGCTTTTCATGGGCCAGCCTGTTAACTTTTGACCAAGTCAAATGGGCCGGCTTTGTAAGCTAAATGGGCCAGTGGTGGGCCGTGGCATGTGTCGACATATCATAGGCGCCTATCTGATCCACTAACGAGCTAACACGTGCTTCGTCCGGCCTATAAGAATTTTACATGTGGAAATTTACCATTGGTCGGGGCTGTTAACGGGTTATCGGATCCAAAACCCGACCCGATAGCTTAACGGCGTTCCGTTATGGTGGATGCCACGTGTCGGACACTTCTGTGATGATAATTTTGGTAATGTCATGGAACACTTCTACGACAGCACAGGTATGACTATCTTGATTCTGTCATAAAATCGTCATGGATGTACATGCATGACAAAAAGCGCGACCTATTGTGACAAACACGTATCATCACTGAAGTGTATTTTTTTGTAGTGAGTGGTGGTAATAGCGGTACTACCTCCCACGGGTGGTACTACCGCTGCTACTGCCGCTACTACTGTCGCACAACCCAACACGAGGAGAGCACCGTCAAATTGAGGCGGTAGCAGTGTCGGTACTACCGCCGACACACCCAAGCGGTACTGCCACTGTGAAATAGCGATACTGGCGCTCCGAGCCGTACTACTGCTGGCCCCTCACAGCCCCCACTTTCGATGTAATGACAAACTCCAAGGAGAGGGAATGAGCTGGGGGTGCAGATATGAAGTGTCACTACTGCAGGATGCTGCTAACGCGACACTACGATCAGAGACCCTTCGAGAAACTGTGTGCGATGCAATAATCACAAACGGTGGTGTAAGAAAACCGTCAAAAATGTGCAAATCATTTGCAATGATGGATGCATCAAACATGGTTCAGATTTTAGTTGCGTGTGCGATGCAGGGCATACGGTTGATCCAGCAGAACTGTTTGCGATAAGGAAGAACAACAGAAATGGCAACCATATCAATGTGTGTGCGATATACGGCATACAGTTCCCTCTGATGAACTGTGTGCTATTAGGGAATGCAACACAAACAGTCAGCTAGATCAAGGTCTGTGTGATATATGCCATACGGTTCACCCGGACAAACTGTTTTCGATTAGGCAAGAGAACGGAAACGGTTCATATTAACATGATGTGCGTGATATGCGGCATTTGCAATTAGCCAAAAGAACACAAACGATTCGTGTAAACCAGATTTGTGTGATGCGCAGCAAACAACCCACTCGGATGAACTGTTTGGGATGAGAAATTATAACACAGACTAGGGCTGGAAAAAAAGCTCGAAGCTCGCGAGCTAAACAAGTAGCTCGTGACTCGGCTCGAATCGACTCGAACTCGAAGAATAACGAGTCGAGCCGAGCTTTAGTTTAAGATCGTTTGTAGACCAAATTAGACGTGCCAATCTCACGAGTACTCATGTAACTCGTTAGGCTCGATATAATAGATCAGCCACCCCCAATACAAAGAAAGATCGGCCACTAAACAACCAACGTCCTAGGCGCACAACCCAAGGCCGGGCAGTTGAAGGCCTAGCCTCCTAGGAGACTCATGCGTTACAAGAAAATTACAATTGTTTAGTGATATATATGTTTAATATTTGAGGGCTTTATGTTTATATCTTAAACGAGCTTAACAAGCTAAACGAGCCAGCTCGCGAGTTATACGAGTCGAGTCAATCTTGGGTTTGAGCTCGTTATAGTAACGAGTCGAGTCGAGCTAGCTCGTTAACGAAACGAGCTCTAGCGAGTCGAGTCGAGCTGGCTCGACTCGGCTCGAATTCCAGCCCTAACACAGACGGTTACTATAGTAAGTTAGTGTGTGATTCTGTTCGTTCAAAAAACATTGAAAAATGCAAACTAGTTGCTTGCGGTGGCTAGGAGTATCGCACACGATGCGTCTGCGACTACTCGTGTGCAATGTAAGTAGGTCGTGAGTGTTTTGTGCCTTGCCACATGTGGCATTTTAAATTATCCTGAATATGTAAGACAATTATTAACCGTTGCCATTGTAAATTTGCCTCAACGGCGAGCAGAGCGCGCGCAGGGATGCCACGGACCCGCAAAAAAGGAAAGAAAGAAAAGCAGGGACGCCACGGCGAGCAACCACGTGGTCAAACTTCTGGCACCCCGTGGGAGACGCGACGGCGCATCCATAGGACACGATGGTGATATCATAACCAGGCAGCAAAGACCAACGTCGTGGAAGCACTAGAGAGGTCCCGCCATGATGCGGCAGCCACAGCAGAGATGTCCCGGCACGCCGCGGAGCCCTCGAACGAGCTCTCATGGGCACACGAGGGCTCTCACAAGCGCACTCGTCATGTCGGCGATCGCGACAAGCTGGTGTTGCTAAAGTCCTTGGCCAGCGACGACGACAATCTCGCTGGCATCATTAAGCTGCAGGGGCTGGTCGACGGCTTGACGAAGCTGCTCGAGATCAGCGATGCCTCGGTTGACAAGACAACCAGCCTCGTCGAGCAACTCATGGGTGACAATGCGAAGCTCCTCAAGGCGCTCACCGAGAAGGAGGAGGAGGCCGCCGGCTAGAAGATGCTGCATGAGAAGAGTAGTGCCTCGGGGATGATGCTGATAGCGGTCGTCGAGGAACTGATGGATGACTTGTGGAAGCTTCGGATCGAGCGCGAGCAGGAGGTGGAGGAACCCGTGGCTACTTTCAAGCAATCTCGTGAGGAATTGAGGAAGGATCTGGAGGATGTTATCGCCCGGTGATCCATCGAAGAGTAGATACATTAGCGATCGAGATCGTTATCTATGATTTCCTTCTTCTCTTGCCCCCGTGTTATCCGGACTTTGCCGCATGTGGCATTTAAAATTATCCGGAATATGTAAGACAATTATTATCTGCGCCATTGTAAATTTGTCGTCGTACTATCCGTTGCCATTTTATTTGTCGTCGTATTATCCATTGACCTATGTGGCAATTTAAATTAGGCTGGAATACAAGTTGAAAACACGAACGAAGCAAATGCCGCCATGGGATCACAACCAAACACCCTCCGTCCACCAAAAAACCCCTCTGTCCAGGTGCTTTATTTAACCCATCAATGGTGAAGTTTTGAGTGAGGCGGGCGGCGACTGGTGCATGGAGGTCAAAGAGCTCGCTTCCCGGAGAGCATGGGCGGCCTTGCTGCTTGCACGTGTCCCGTCGAGCCTGCGAGGTGGACAGGATGCACGCATCCCATCGAGCCTGCGCGGCGAACTTCTCGCACGCGTCCAGTCGAGCGTGCAAGGCAGACTTCTCGCGCTCATCCTGTCTAATCAAACAGCTGCACGCACGCAATTGAGTATGGTTAAATATTGACACGGTTCATATAATACAACCATTTGTGATATTTACGTGTCAGCTTATTGTTTCAAAAAGGACTTCATTGGCTACTAATGTGTGCGCATCTTCTCAAACTGGACGATTTTTTTACCATTGCATATATGTGCCATGTCATGAAACCATGCCAAGTTTTATGTTTTTTGGGTGAGTTTGATTTACTAGGATTTAAAAGCCAAGGTTCTCAATGTTTCAGGACGACGACAAGTTTGTAATTCATTCTCATTCCTTAAATGAGACCTAAACATGCACCCAATGACACATGTACGATTTCCCACCCATTTTGCTTCACTGGAGCATGTGCTTGTAGTTCAAATTTGAATTATGGACTACATTTAACGCGTAGAAAACTTAATTAGTAATATATACAATGGCCAAACGAATCGTAAATAGTTTCAAATTTCGGCACGACACTCCTGTTATTCTATGTTGCCTGTAGAAAACAAATTTCAAGGCTTGAAGAGGTAATGATTATCATTTCGCCCACCGAAACCACGAGGATTGCGAGAAGCGTCGGTTTGTAAGAGGCTTGTAATATAGCTTCGCCCAAATTGGACAATTATATGTACCATGTAGTGACACCCTGCCAAGTTTCATGATTTCCAGGTGAATTTTGGATTTACAGAGATTTATAAACTGAGATTCGCAATGTTTGTGGCCAAGGCAGGATGGTGAGACGGTTGAATTCATTCCCATTTCGTTCCATGGGAACTAAACATGCACCCCAAGGACACATGTACGTTTTTTTCTAGTCATTTTTGTGCATTGGAGCATGTATTTGTAGTTTGGATTTGAAAACTCAATTAATGAATAAAAAGGGTCAACCGAACCCTGAATAATTTCAAAGTTCAGTGCGAATATCCCGTTGTTCGGTACGTGTTGCATGTAGAAAAAAATACGAGGCTAGAAGACGGAGTGATTATCGTTTGGCCCACAAAGGGACACGTTTCCCTATCAAAACCACGAGGGTTCTTGCGACAGGCTTCGGTTTGTAAGAGGTTTGTAGTAAAGCTTGGCCCAAATTGGCAATGTTTTTACCACGACATATATGTGCCATGACGTGACACCATGCTACCTTTAATGACTTTCTGGTGAGTTTTCAATTTATGGGGATTTAAAAACTGAGATTCCAAAAGTTTGAGGACGAGCCAAGACGCCGGTCAGGTTGTAATTTGTTCCCAATTCCTTGCATGGGACCTAAACATGCACCCAAGGACACATGCATGTATAATTTTTCTAGCCATTTTGGTGAACTGGAGCACGTATTTGTACTTTAGATTTGAATTATGGACATTAAATGCCTAGGAAACTCAATTAGTGTATAAAAAGGCTAAACGATCCCTGAATAAGTTTAAATTTCAGCATGGATATCATGTCGTTCCATGTTGCCCGTAGAAGAAAATACAAGGCGAAAAGAGGGAGCGACTATGTTTCACCACAAGGGGAACACGTTTCCCTATCTGAACCATCAGGCTTCCTTTGAGAGAAGCTCCGGTTTGTAAGAGGTTTGTAATAAAGCTTGGCCCAAATTGGCAATGTTTTTACCACGACATATAAGTGCCATGACTTGAAACCATGCCACCTTTGATGACTTTCTGCTTAGTTTTGGATTTTATGGGGATTTAAAAACCAAGATTCCAAATGTTTGAGGACGAGCCAGGACACCGGTACAGTTGTAATACGTTCCCATTCCTGGCATGTCACCTAATTAAACATGTACCCAAGGACACATGCATGTACAATTTTTCTAGCCATTTTGGTGAACTTGAGCATGTATTTCTAGTTCAGATTTGAATTATGGACATTAAATGCCTAGGAAACTCAATTAGTGTATAAAAAGGCCAAACAAACCCTGAATAAGTTTAAATTTCAGCATGGATATCATGTCGTTCCATGTTGCCCGTAGAAGAAAATACAAGGCGAAAAGAGGCCGGGATTACGTTTCGACAACAAGGGGAACATGTTTCCCTATCGGAACCACAAGGCTTCTTGTTGAGGGAAGCTCCGGTTTGTAAGAGGTTCGTAATAAAGCTTGGACCAAATTGGACAATGTTTTTACCATGACATAAATGTGCCATGACGTGACACCATGCCTACTTTCATGACTTTTTGGTGAGTTTTGGATTTACGGGGATTTAAAAACCGAGATTCCAAATGTTTGAGGACGAGCCAGTACGCTGGTACGGTTGTAATTCGTTCCCATTCCTAGCATGCATGGGACCTAAACATGCACTCAAGGACACATGCATGTATATTTTTTCTTGCCATTTTGGTGAACTGGAGCATGTATTTGAGGTTCAGATTTGAATTATGGACATTAAATGCCTAGGAAACTCAATTAGTGTATAAAAAGGCCAAACAAACCTTGAATAAGTTTAAATTTCAGCACAGATATCCTGTCGTTCCATGTTGCTCATAGAAGAAAATACAAGACGAAAAGAGGCTGTGTTTACGTTTCGACAACAAGGGGAACATGTTTCCCTATCGGTACCACAAGGCTTCTTGTTGAAAGAAGCTCCGATTTGTAAGAGGTTCGTAATAAAGCTTGGCCCAAATTGGACAATGGTTTTACCACAACACATATGCACCAAGACGAGACACCATGCCAACTTTCATGACTTTCTGATGAGTTTAGGATTTACGGGGATTTAAAAACTGAGATTCTAAATGTTTGAGGACGCGCCAGGATACTGATACGGTTGTAATTCATTCCCATTCCTCACATGGGACCTAAACATGCACCCAAGGACACACGTATAATTTTTCTAGCCATTTTAGTGAACTGGAGCATGTATTTGAAGTTCAGATTTGAATTATGGACATTAAATGCCTAGGAAACTCAATTAGTGTATAAAAAGGCCAAACGAAAGCCGTGTGCCTACCAAACCGTAGCCGACGCCGCGCGCGATCAGAGTCGTGCGTTCTAATTGGCCAGAATCCAAACCCCATGGATCGTACGTCTGCACCGTTGGATGCTCCCAGATCGAACGGCAACCCTCAGCCCTTTCGATAACACATGTAGTACATGGGTAAGCACTGTGCGCATGCGTCGTGCTAGCTCACGCTTCCTTCTCTTGTACGCTTTCTAAACATGCTATCGTTTCCCGCCACTCCTTCTAATCAGTTTCCCGCCTCTTCTCCCATCGGTTTCCCGCTACCAGTGCAGTGCTCATTGAAGGCTAGACGACGACACACCAGCCATCGCACACAGTTTCTAAAAGAACAAATGTGCATGATAGGAGGGAGTAGGTCCCATAGGGTGACCAGCGTGAACCGCCTTAATGGCAAGGAGGCAATTCCTATCAGCAAGATGCCGCTTCCCATCCGCTAGCCTAGTCAAATAGAACGCAGAAGTTAAGCATGCTCGGGCTGGAGTAGTCCAAGGATGGGTTACCCCGTGGGAAGTTGCATATATTATATAAACCTTGGGATCATCTTTGTTTTGCTAATTTGTAGACAATGTTTTTATAGGCTCTTTTTTGCTGTAAAATCACCACGACTGCGCAAGCGCGAGCAAAATGGTGCAGGTACTGGCTTAAGCGTGTGCGATGCAAGTGCGCTGTAAAATCACCACGACTGCGCAAGCGTGAGCAAATGATGGAGGTACTGGTTTAACCGTATGCGATGCAAGTGCGCTGTAAAATCACCACGACTGCGCAAGCTAAAGGCAGGTGAGTTTATTTAGAAAGTAGGATGAACCGTGTGCGATAGACCAGCTAGCTAGAAATATAAAAACAAACTACCCGCCTTGAGCGTTGCAAAAATCAGCGGTTCCGCCACTTTTCCTTATTATCATACACGTACATTCTTATTGGACCGTGCGCGATCTTGGCCACTCCCGCCCCGCATCAATTCCTTTACCCAAATTTTAGTAGCCGCCATACTTCAACTGTCGCCCACAGTCCTCCAGCACCGACCTTACAGTAAAATTGCAGTAGCCGAGGCATTTGAACCGTCACCTTCCCTCGTCCACCACCATCTCCGTCCACCATTACTAAAATTTTCAACAGCTGCGGCGTATCCTCAAACACCACAACCCCCCCCCCCCACCACCACCACCACAGTCCCACCACCCGCCCCTCCACCCCCTCGAACCCTAGCTCGCGACCGCCACCAACCAATGCTGGTCTGCCCATTCCTCCTAGCTTACATAATAAAGTTTAGGTTACCCAGTGATTCCCATACTGTCACCCAACTCCCCTGAGTTTTTAGATGAGGCTTGCGGTGTCCCTCCCCGCCAGATCCACATCCCCTTCTCTAGAATGTCGCAGCCTAAGCTCGACCACATATCCCGGGGAGCCCGACGAGCGTTCGGCCAAGAAGTGGTTTATCATGGCCACTCCGGCGGATGTTGGCGAGAGGTGGCCGCCGTTCGCCCCGACCTGTCGATCCCAAAGCAACACGTCACCGCGGAAGCCGGCGAAGACGTCGACTACGTTGCCATGTCGAAGGCTTCATGTCAGCGGGCTTGCGTATTACTGTATCTCGGGAAAGCTGGCTACAACTTCAAACTCGTTGACAGCGACGGCTTCACACGGGCCATGTCACAGGTTACGTGGTCCATCCCCAACCCCTCTGGTTCAACCGCCGTCGATCTCTTCGACGTCCCTACTGCTGATCTCCTCCGCCAAGCGGTCAAGGATTTGCGATCCTTATACGCCATCGAGCCCATTTTGTCATTTCTGAAGAACATGTTCTACAGCGGCGGCTTGGAAACCTCAATTGCCAAGTCAGATCTTGTCGACACGACCACGACCACGAGGAGGGCACCCACAAAGGTTCTTCCACCATGGGTCTGTGCTCTTCCAACTGGAAGGATCCCATCCATGAAATGTGAGGCAACATCCTATCAGCAAATCTTACCTTTTCTAGCTTGCCAACCCGTACCCTTTGTTGTAGTAGCATTTGCCGTGCGGTGCTATAACTGTGTCGTGTTTAATTATTTCAGTTATGCAAAAATGTATTGTTCAATAGGGCTATGTGATGTTTAAGTATGAATTATCCACTTCAGTTTCACGAACGGCTATATTTGGTTGTTTATAGTGAGTAGATGCCTTGTTTATCTGTGTTTGGTTGTTAGTTTGGTTACAGTGAGCATTTTTCTAGTTATCAAGCCGATGCCTTGTTTATATGTATTTTGTCTTAGTTTGGTTGAAGTTAGCATTTTTCCAATTATCAAGCAGATGCTTTCTTTATCTGTATTTGGTTGGTAGGTTGCTTTTTTTAGCATTTGTCCAATTTTCAAGCATATGTCTTGTTTATCTGTATTTGCTTGTTAGGTTAGTTGCAGTGAGCATTTGTCCAGTTTTCAAGTATATGCCCTGTTTATCTTTATTTGCTTTTTAGGTTGGTTCCAGTGAGACTCTGTCCAGTTTTCAATGGCTATATTTGGTTGTTATACTGATCATTTATGCCTTGTTTATTTTAGTCATTCATAATGTGTTGTTCATTATGTGCAAGTCAGAATTGTGTCGCTCGATGATACGTCTCCAACGTATCTATAATTTTTGATTGTTCCATGCTATTATATTATCTGTTTTGGATGTTTAATGGGCTTTAATATCCTATTTTACATTATTTTTTGGACTAACCTATTAACCGGAGGCGTAGTGCCAATTTCTGTTTTTTGCGTACTTTAGAGTTTTGCAGAAAAGGAATACCGAACGGAATTCAAATGGAATGAAACCTTCGCGATGATCTTTCTTGGACCGAAAGCAAACCAGAAGACTTGGAGTTGAAGTCAGAGACGCAACGAGGCGTCCACGAGGCAGGAGGTTGCACCCCCACCCTCGTGGGCCCCTCGTAGCTCCACCAACCTAGTTCTTTCGCCTAGATATACTCTTATACCCTAAAAACATCAGGGGGAGCCACGAAATCACTTTTCCACCGCCGCAACCTTCTGTACCCGTGAGATCCCATCTTGGGGCCTTTTCCGGTGATCTGCCGGAGGGGGAATCGATCAGGGAGGGCTTCTACATAAACACCATTGCCTCTCCGATGAAGCGTGAGTAGTTTACCACAGACCTTCGGGTCCATAGTTATTAGCTAGATGGCTTATTCTCTCTCGTTGATTCTCAATACAAAGTTCTCCTCGATATTCTTGGAGATATATTCGATCTAATACTCTTTTGAGGTGTGTTTGTCGTGATCCGATGAATTGTGGATTCATGAACAAGATTATCTATGAATATTATTTGGTTCTTCTCTGAATTCTTATATGCATGATTTGATATCTTTGCAGGTCTCTTCGAATTATCGGTTTAGTTTGGCCGACTAGATTGATCTTTCTTGCCATGGGAGAAGTGCTTAGCTTTGGGTTCAATCTTGCGGTGTCCTTTCCCAGTGACAGTAGGGGCAGCAAGGCACGTATTGTATTGTTGCCATCGAGGATAAAAAGATCGGGTTTATATCATATTGCTTGATTTTATCCCACTACATCATGTCATCTTGCTTAATGTGTTACTCCGTTCTTATGAACTTAATACTCTAGATGCATGCTGGATAGCGATCGATGTGTGGATTAACAGTAGTAGATGCAGGCAGGAGTCGGTCTAATTGACACGGACGTGATGCCTATGTTCGTGATCATTGCCTTAGATGTCATCATAATTATGCGCTTTTCTATCAATTTCTCGGCAGTAATTTGTTCACCCACCGTAATACATGCTATCTCGAGAGAAGCCACTAGAGAAACCTATGGCCCCCGGATCTCTTTTCCATTATATTAAAGTCTCTTTTCCATATTGTTGAATCTCGTTTACTAGTTTGCAATCTTTACTTTCCAATCTATACATCAAAAATACCAAAAATATTTACTTTATTATCTCTATTAAATCTCACTTTTGAGAGTGACCGTGAAGGGATTGACAACCCCTTCATTGTGTTGGTTGCAAGTGCTTTATTGTTTGTGCAGGTATTCCGTGACTTGTGCATCATCTCCTACTGGATTGATACCTTGGTTCTCAAAACTGAGGGAAATACTTACGCTACTTTGCTGCATCACCCTTTCCTCTTCAAGGGAAAACCAACGCAAGGTCAATAGGTAGCAAGAAGGATATCTGGCGCCATTATCGGGGAGATCTACGCCAAGTCAAGCCATACCAAGTACCCATCATAAACTCTTCTCCCTTGCATTACATTATTTGCCATTCGCCTCTTGTTTTCCTCTCCCCCACTTCTAAAATGATTTTCGAAAACTTTTGCCTTTTCTTCGCCCCTCTTCCGTTTGATCTTTTGTTTGCTTGTGTTTCCATGTGCCTTCCTTTTGCTTGCATCTTTGCTTGCCAAAAAGTTTATGGATCCTCATCATTTTCTAATCTTTTTAAGAGATCCAATAATGATGAACCAATTGCTAGTGAATTGAGTGCACTAGATTATCTTTATGAGGTTTTGATTGAAATTCATGAATCTGAAAATTGTGATGAAGTGCTTTATGAAGTGATTCACGATAGACCTTTGAATAAAAAGCATGATGGCAATGATGTTATTATAAATTCTATTAATGTCAATTGTGCTAAAAATATGCAGAACCCTAGGCTTGGGGATGCTAATTTTGCTATGTCTACTACTTGTTGTAATGATCATGATTGGGGTGATTCTTCGTATGATCTTGAAAAATTATTTAAGCCCCATGATGAATATGAGATTGATAATAGTGTTTGCTATATTGTTGAAAGTGGGTTTGGAAGAGTGTCAACTTTGGATCCCACATATTTGGAGAATGTTCAATCTTATGAAATTTTTGATGATAGTGGGTTTGGAGAGGTCATGACTTTAGTTAATATTAATCCCACTATTTCGGAAGAGTGTCAACTTCACATGCATGTGGATCATGTTTTGATATTTTGTTGAATTTTCTAATGATCCCACATGTAATTATTATGAGAGAGAAAAATATGGTTGTAGAAATTTTCATGTTACTCAATTACCTCTCGTTATGTTGAGATTGCTATTATTTCTTTCCACTTCCTTGCATATGCTAGTTTTTGCTTGCTATGATAATTTGTTTGCCTATAAGATGCCTATGCATAGGAAGTATGTTAGACTTAGATGTGTTTGTCACGTTTTTAATGATGCTCCCTTTGCGCTTCAATTCTTGTCTTTCATGTGAGCATCATCAAAATCTCAATGCCTAGCTAGGGGTGTTTAAACAATAGCACTAGTTGGGAGGCAACCCAATTTTATTTTATTTTCTTTACTTTTTGCTCCTGTTTAGTAATAAATAAGTCATCTAGCCTCTGGCTAGATGTGGTTTTAAGTTTTAATTAGTGTTTGTGCCAAGTAGAAACTTTGGAAAGACTTGGGTGAAGTCTTTGCGATCTTGCTGTAAAAAAACAGAAACTTTTGCGCTCACGAGAACAAATTACTCACGTCCAACAATTTTTCAGAATTTTTGGAGTTACAGAAGTATTCAAAAGTTACAGATTGCTACAGACTGTTCTGTTTTTGACAGATTCTGGTTTTCGTGTGTTGTTTGCTTATTTTGATGAATCTATGAGTAGTATCGGGGGGTATGAACCATAGAGAAGTTGTAATACAGTAGGTTTAACACCAATATAAATAAAGAATGATTTCATTACAGTACCCTAAAGTGGTGGTTTATTTTCTTATACTAATGGAGCTCATGAGATTTTCTGTTGAAGTTTTGTGTTGTGAAGTTTTCAAGTTTTGGGTAAAGATTTGATGGATTTTGGAATAAGGAGTGGCAAGAGCCTAAGCTTGGGGATGCCCAAGGTACCCCAAGGTAAAATTCAAGGACAACCAAAAGCCTAAGCTTGGGGATGCCCCGGAAGGCATCCCCTCTTTCATCTTCGTCTATCGGTAACTTTACTTGAGGCTATATTTTTATTCACCACATGATATGTGTTTTGCTTGGAGCGTCTTGTATGATTTGAGTCTTTGATTTTTAGTTTACCACAGTCAGCCTTGCTGTACACAACTTTTGGAGAGAAACGCATGAATTGAAATTTATTAGAATACTCTATGTGCTTCACTTATATCTTTTGAGCTAGACAATATTGCTCTAGTGCTTCGCTTATATCTTTTTAGAGGACGGCGGTGGTTTTATTTTATAGAAATTGTTGAACTCTCATGCTTCGCTTATATTATTTTGAGAGTCTTTTAGAACAACATGGTAATTTTCTTTGGTTATAAAATTAGTCCTAATATGATGGGCATCCAAGATGGGTATAATAAAAACTTTCATATAAAGTGCATTGAATACTATGAGAAGTTTGATTCTTTATAATTGTTTTGAGATATGAAGATGGTGATATTAGAGTCATGCTAGTAGAGTAGTTGTGAATTTGAGACATACTTGTGTTAAAGTTTGTGATTCCCGTAGCATGCACGTATGGTGAACCGTTATGTGATGAGGTTGGAGAATGATTTATTTATTGATTGTCTTCCTTATGAGTGGAGGTCGGGATCGCCTGATGGTTAACTCCTACCAACCCTTCCCCTAGGAGCATGTGTATAGTACTTTGTTCTGATAACTAATTTATTTTTGCAATAAGTATGTGAGTTCTTTATGACTAATGTTGAGTCCATGGATTATACGCACTCTCACCCTCCCACCATTGCTAGCCCCTCTAGTACCGCGCAACTTTCGCCGGTATCATACAACCACCATATACCTTCCTCAAAACAGCCACCATACCTACCTATTATGGCATTTCCATAGTCATTCCGAGATATATTGCCATGCAACTTTCCACTATTCTGTTTATTATGACACGCTCCATCATTGACATATTGCCTTGCATGATCATGTAGTTGACATCATATTTGTGGCAAAGCCACCGTTCATAATTTTCCATACATGTTACTCTTGAATCATTGCACATCCCGGTACACCGCCGGAGGCATTCACATAGAGTCATATTTTGTTCTAAGTATTGAGTTGTAATTCCTGAGTTGTAAGTAAATAAAAGTGTGATGATCTTCATTATTAGAGCATTGTCCCAGTGAGGAAAGGATGATGGAGACTATGATTCCCACACAAGTCGGGATGAGACTTCAGACGAAAAATATAAAAAAAAGAGAAAAAAAGAGGCCATATAAAAAAAGAAAAGGCCCAAATAAAAAAATGAGAGAAAAAGAGAGAAGGGGCAATGCTACTATCCTTTTTCCACAATTGTGCTTCAAAGTAGCACCATGATCTCCATGATAGAGAGTCTCCTATGTTGCCACTTTCATATACTAGTGGGAATTTTTCATTATAGAACTTGGCTTGTATATTCCAATGATGGGCTTCCTCAAAAGTTCCCTAGGTCTTCGTGAGCAAGCAAGTTGGATGCACACCCACTTAGTTTCTTTTTTTGAGCTTTCATACACTTATAGCTCTAGTGCATCCGTTGCATGGCAATCCCTACTCACTCACATTGATATCTATTGATGAGCATCTCCATAGCTCGTTGATACGCCTAATTGATGTGAGACTATCTTCTCCTTTTTGTCTTCTCCACAACCACCATTCTATTCCACCTATAGTGCTATGTCCATGGCTCACGCTCATGTATTGCTTGAAGATTGAAAAAGTTTGAGAACATCAAAAGTATGAAACAATTGCTTGGCTTGTCATCAGGGTTGTGCATGATTAAATACTTTGTGTGATGAAGATAGAGCATAACCAGACTATATGATTTTGTAGGGATAACTTTCTTTGGCCATGTTATTTTGAGAAGACATGATTGCTTTGTTAGTATGCTTGAAGTATTATTATTTTTATGTCAATATTAAACTTTTGTCTTGAATCTTTTAGACCTGAACATTCATGCCACAATAAAGAAAATTACATTGATAAATATGTTAGGTAGCAGGAATTAAGCTTGGGGATGCTTGATACGTCTCCAACGTATCTATAATTTTTTATTGTTCCATGCTATTATATTATCTGTTTTGGATGTTTAATGGGCTTTAATATGCTCTTTTATATTATTTTTTGGACTAACCTATTAACCAGAGGCCCAGTGCCAGTTTCTGTATATTTTTTTGCCTATTTTAGAGTTTTGCAGAAAAGGAATACCAAACGGAGTCCAAACGGAATGAAACCTTCGCGATGATCTTTCTTGGACCAAAAGCAAACCAGAAGACTTGGAGTTGAAGTCGGAGATGCAACGAGGTGTTCACGAGGCATGAGGGCGCGCCCAGGGGAGTAGGCACGCCCCCCACCCTCATGGGCCCCTCGTAGCTCCACTGACCTAGTTCTTTCGCCTATATATACTCTTATACACTAAAAACATCAGGGGAGCCACGAAACCACTTTTCCAACGCCATAACCTTCTGTACCCGTGAGATCCCATCTTGGGGCCTTTTCCGACGATATGCCGAAGGGGGAATCGATCACGGAGGGCTTCTACATCAACACCATTGCCTCTCCGATGAAGCGTGAGTAGTTTACACTAGTAGAAAAGGGGGCATTTGTCCCGGTTCGTAAGGGCCTTTAGTCCCGGTTCATGAACCGGGACTAATGGGTCGTTACTAATACCTCCCCCCTTTAGTCCCGGTTCTTACACGAACCGGGACAGATGGGCATCCACGTGGCCGCTGCGGGAAGCCCAAGCAGGGGGGCCTTTGGTCCCGGTTGGTGACATAAACTGGGACCAAAAGGCTTCCACGCGTCAGCAGCTAGCTGGAGCTGATGTTTTTCTTTTTTTTCAAAAAAAGGGGCTGCTTTAGGGGTTTGGGGGGTTATTTTTAGGTTGTTATTAGCTAGCTAATAGAGAGAAGTGTCCTCTCTTATATCTTCGTCCTTGGTTTACCAACGCTACTGCTATGTTCATTTCACCCGCTGATATAATAACTCATGCATGCTTGCATCATACATCATCATATATAATAACAAGTCCTACTAATCATGCATCATCATACAACTTCTACTAGTTATTAATAATAATTCATACGATCATCATCCTCATAGTCATCGAACCCAACCCTACATAATTGTTCTTAGCACATGATCATCAGTATCAGGTAGGACCTAAACACCCTTAAGGTAAAATAGCATAAAACAATATAGACCCTGACTCTCCATTATTAAGAATGGAGATCATCCTGTCTCCAATTCTTGCGCTTCGCTGCCTTTTGCTTCCAAGAAGCTCCTTACGACTGTCCATACATTTTTTCCATTCTTTGATTGTCATGTCTCCACTTCTTTTAGAAACCCGGTATGGACAGTTGAGATTCGTAGGAAGACCTGGTTGTATGTTCAAAACATGAAGGCTACCACGCGTATACATCAGATGAGGCACACAATCATTCGGGATTATCTGTTGAAAAACATAGTAATAACTTCGTAGTTAGCAATGATGTACTAGCTTTAGAAGTGTGCAAAAAGATGCACGAATATCGTAATAGTAAAAAATCTTACCAGGGTATCTCCATGGTAGTTACCGTAGTTCAACACGTGCACTAGTGGCACGTATTGACCATAATGTTGAGGAGTTCGATTGTAGACATTGTAATTCTCAAGATCAGTACAAAATGCGATCAGATGATTTTTATCCTTATAAGTTAATTCGGAGCCATCGGTGTAGTGGGTTTTGTCTACCATCTTCCGCACGTTCTTTGAAGAATGAAAATAAGCTGTTAGTGGAAATAAGCTGTCAACTATTTTGAAATAAACAATATAAATTACTTAATAACTATGTTAAGCTCACATGGGGGAAGAATTGGAGGTGTATCCACAAGGACCCAAATCGAAGGTCTGTCTTGCTCGATTGTAGGATCACCAAGATCCATGGTGACAAGCATACCCTCATCAAAACCATATATCTTGCAAAGTGCTTCCCATTTTTGCAACCAAAATGGATTACACTCTCAGCATTGTACAACTTTACTTGAAAATCCACACCATGATGGGTCCTTAGGAGAATTTTTTTGGTTTTCATACTTTCATGGTCTTCAAGACCCATCCTCTCCAAGACATAGCGTCTTGCATAGCATGGGATAAGCTAGTCGAATTGGAAAAGATGAAAAATACACGTTAAAATAGTTGAAGTCGTGCTTAATTACGAAAAAAACTATTGTCGTCGTTGTGTACCGTATTAACATCGAAGGTCTCCTCGAGCTTAATGCTGAAGCGCCGATCTTCATCCAGCTCAATGAAACTGTCGCACATACCTCAGTCGTCGTGGCACCAGTCGCACTCCCCCGGGCGGTTTTCGTCGTCCGAGTACGACATTTCCGGCCTATGTTCATAATTCAAATATTAAACTTGTACAATTAAATATATGTACTAAAAAACCTAAATTAGATCATCATTATTAATCACGGGTTGACTATCGGTGATGGTACGTAGCTCCTCCTTTCATTCCCGAGTGCATTATTACACCAAATTGTCTAGCACACGGGAATGAAGGAGAAGCTACCCCCACGACGGCGTGGATGATGTAGGGGCTCCTAGATTTCTGCATAGTGCTCTCCAATTTTAGCATTCAAAGTAGGAGTACTTTTCCAATATGACAATTCAATAAGCAAAACCAAATCATAAAATAAAGTAGTATTCAAATTAGCATGCATTCAATTATAAGCAAAAGTACATCATCTCTTGTGTCCGTACATCGTCAAATATTATCACTAATACTCCTTGAATACTATCATACATATAGCATCACCAATACAGCTAGAACCGTGGCGCCCGACGGGTATCGTCGCGGGCGGTGGACACCCAAAGATAAGGAACCATCACAGGATCATAGCTCCAGTGAGATCCCTGAAGAACCTGCCAGGTATTATCGAACCTGCCCTCCAATGCAACCATGTAGCGACGGACGTGCTCGTCCTCCTCGCTGACACGGTGACGTACCACCTCCGCGGTGTCCGGAAGCCTCGGCACCGTCACTGGCCCACGCGACCGCCACCAAAAAAGAATCGGGTCAACAACGGGCTGCCTCCTCACCAACCTACGTCCCCCGGAAGGTAGCACCTCCCAATACCAGGCCGGCGGAGCCCAGTCCCGAACATGGCCCTGATAAAATAGGCCTCCACTGCCGAGTCGACGACGACGAGGATGCGGGATAGGCATCACTGACGTCGATGCGGGAACTACTTCTATATATAGTTAAATAAAGTAGCTTATTAAATCAACTAGCTAGTTCAACTATATATGAAGCACTTACTATAAATAAAATAAAGTAGTACTCCCTCTGTTAACTAATATAAGAGCGTTTAGATCACTAATTTAGTATTCTAAACGCTCTTATATTAGTTTACAGAGGGAGTACTTACTAAAAATAAACTAGTTTAACTAATTATATTAAACACTTTCTCTTCTTATTTTTTTCCTTTTTCCTCTATTCTAAATATGAACATATTCATAAATGACTTATATCATTCACAATTTTCCTATACATACACAATAAATTGACAAAGAAAATACTATGAACAAAAAAATCATTAAAATTCTATGAACAAAATTACAACAGAAAAAATCATAAAAATTCTATGAACAGAAAAAAATCATAAAAATTTGACATCTAAATTACTTACACAATATGAAAAAAATTGACATCTAAATTACAACAGAAAAAATCATAAAAATTTGACATCTAAATTAGAACAGAAAAAATAATAAAAAAATCTAACACAATATGAACAAATTAATTACACAATATGAAAAAAAAATCTAACAGAAAAATCTATGAACTACACATCTAAGTTACTACACATCTAACAAAAAAATCTATGAACTACAAAAAAATCTACAAAAAAATCTAACAAAATCTAACTCAATTAACTACTACTAACATCAAATTAAATTAGTTGCTCACGGCGACGGTGTCGTGGACGGCGACTGCGACGGCGACGGCGACGGCGAGGTGCGGCACGGGGCGGGGCGGGGCGGCGCGGCGACGGGCAGGGGCGGGGCGGGCCGGGGCGGCGCGGCGACGGGCATGGGCGGGGCGGCGCGGCGATCGGGGCGGCGCGGGGCGACGATGGCGATGGCGAGGCGGATACGGCGGGCAGCCTGGCGGCGTCCGGCGGGCGGGGAAGAAACTGAACCAAAATTTCACGAGTGCTTCTTATATAGGCAGAGCGTTGGTCCCGGTTCGTGAGACCACCGAGACCAATGCCCCCTTTAGTCCCGGTTGGTGCCACCAACCGGGACCAAAGGCCTCTTTTCAACAGCCCAAAGGGCGGGAAGCAGAGGCCTTTAGTCCCGGCTGGTGCACCAACCGGGACTAAAGGGCGGCTTTGGTACCGGTTGGTGCACCAACCGGGACTAAAGGGGGGTCATTGGTCCCGGTTGGTGCCACCAACCGGTACCAGAGCCGCCCTTTAGTCCCGGTTGGTGCCACCAACCGGGACTAAAGGCCTTGTGCTGCCCGCATCGCGGCACGAAAGTTTAGTCCCACCTCGCTAGCTGAGGGAGCTCGAGAGTGGTTTATGAGCCCCAGTCCCGCTGCCCTCTTGAGATCCTCTCTACTACAGGCTTACGGGCCTAAAATCACTCTCTGTGCTTGTGGGCCTATTGGTCCTACTGCGGGCCTGCATCCTGGCCCTAGTAATGGGTTTCTAGTCGTATGCAGGCCGTGGTGGCCCTGTAGGTGGCACTTTTTTTTAATTTTTCCCAGTTTTTTTGCTTTCTTTTTTGTTTCTAATTACTTATTTATTTTCTTTTATGATAATTCTTTTTTCTTTTAATGTTTTGAACAAAATTCTAATTACTTATTTATTTTCTTTTATGATAATTCTTTTTGTTATTAAAGTTTGTAACAAAATTCTAATTACTTATTTATTTTCTTTTATGATAATTCTTTTTGCTATTAAAGTTTGTAACAAAATTCTAATTACTTATTTATTTTCTTTTATGATAATTCTTTTTGCTTTTAATGTTTTGAACAGAATTCTAATTACTTATTTATTTTCTTTTATGATAATTCTTTTTGCTATTAAAGTTTGTAACAAAATTCTATATAATTTTAGTTTCAATAATACTAGAGGTTTATAAAAGCTTTTTAGTTGATTCCTTCAGTACCAGTTCTAAGGCTGTTACAAAGACATTTTATTTGGTACAGGTTTTAAGGCTGGTGCCCCACGAGCACCTTTTAGTACCGGTTCATGGCATGAATCGATAAAAGAGTTTTTTAGTTGATTCTTTCTGCAGCTGTTTTTTAGTCCCACCTCGCCAAGCGAGAGGCACTCGCAGCGGTTTATAAGCCCTGGTTGTAGAGACGATGAAGGGAGAAGCGCAGTGCTCACCTGCACGTTGGCCTGAAGCTAAGCAACGTGCAGGTGAGCATTGCGCCTCTCTTTCATTTTGGCATGGTATATATAGGCATATCATTGGTCCAGGTTGGTGGTATCAACCGGTTGGTGGCATGAATAGTTAAAATTTGAATTCTTTGAAATTTGTGTGAATCACAAGTTTGTGATTAACTTTACTAACAAAATGAGCATAGATGCGCCTATAGAGAGAATTCAACCTAAATTCATCATAAATTTCTATGAATTCCAGAGAAATTCAGTATGAATTTAGGTCAAATTCCCTGTATAAGGGCATCTATTTTCACTTTGAGAGGAGCTCAACAAGGCAGAGAGGGAGGGGCTTATATACCGGTGTGAGCGCCCTTTGGTTGGCGAGGTGGGACTAAAATCTGATTGCAACGAGGACCAACTCTTTAGTCCCGGTTGGTGGCACAAACCGGGACTAAAGGGCAGCCTTTGGTCCCGGTTCAAGCCACCAACCGGGACCAATGGTGGTGGGCCAAGAGCGAGGCCCATTGGTCCCGGTTCGTCCCACCAACTGGGACCAAAAGGTCCAGACGAACCGGGACCAATGGCCCATGTGGCCCGGCCGGCCCCCGAGGCTCACGAACCGGGTCCAATGCCCCCATGGGTCCTGGTTCTGGACTGAACCGGGACTAATGGGCTGGCCTGGCCTGGACCATTGCCCCCTTTTCTACTAGTGTTACAATAGACCTTCGGGTCCATAGTTATTAGCTAGATGGCTTCTTCTCTCTCTTTGATTCTCAATACAAAGTTCTCCTTGATGTTCTTGAAGATCTATTCGATGTAATACTCTTTTGCGGTGTGTTTGCCGAGATCCGATGAATTGTGGATTTATGAACAAGATTATCTATGAATATTATTTGTTTCTTCTCTGAATTATTATATGCATGATTTGATATCTTTGCAAGTCTCTTCGAAAACTTTGTTTAGTTTGGCCTACTAGATTGATCTTCCTTGCCATGGGAGAAGTGCTTAGCTTTGGGTTCAATCTTGCAGTGTCCTTTCCCAGTGACAGTAGGGGCAGCAAGGCATGTATTGTATTGTTGCCATCGAGGATAAAAGATGGGGTTTATATCATATTGCTTGAGTTTATCCCTCTACACCATGTCATCTTGCTTAATGCGTTACTCCGTTCTTATGAACTTAATACTCTAGATGCATGCTGGATAGCGGTCGATGTGTGGAGTAATAGTAGTAGATGCAGGCAGGAGTTGGTCTACTTGACACAGACGTGATGCCTATGTTCATGATCATTGCCTTGGATGTCATCATAATTATGCGCTTTTCTATCAATTGCTTGGTAGTAATTTGTTCATCCACCGTAATACATGCTATCTCGAGAGAAGCCACTAGTGAAACGTATGGCCCCCGGGTCTCTTTTCCATTATATTAAAGTCTCTTTTTCATATTGTTGAATCTCGTTTACTATTTTGCAGTCTTTACTTTCCAATCTATACATCAAAAATACCAAAAATATTTACTTTATTATCTCTATCAGATCTCACTTTTGCGAGTGACCGTGAAAGGATTGACAACCCCTTTATCATGTTGGTTGCAAGTTCTTGATTGTTTGTGCGGGTATTCGGTGACTTGTGCGTCGTCTCCTACTGGATTGATACCTTGGTTCTCAAAACTAAGGGAAATACTTACGCTACTTTGCTACATCACTCTTTCCTCTTCAAGGGAAAACCAACGCAAGCTCAAGAGGTAGCACTCGACTGCATCAATACCAGTTTGAACGGCTATATTTGGTTCCAGTTATGCTTGATGTAGTTAATACATGCCCTTTATTTCAGTTTTACACATTTATCCAATGATGCTTAAGCATTACCTACGTTCTATTCATTTTCAACAATACCAGTTTGAATTGCAATATTTGATGGTTGTTAAGCCCGCTGTCGGTAACATTGCCTTCCATTTTATATATGCTTTAACAGCATGCTGAAACCAACACATTCAAGCTATCATTTGGAGATGATATTGTTTACCTTTGCTATATTTGTTTGATGATAAGGTTGCCGTACTTATCATGCCTTTCCACTACTTATGCAGGACAACAACGAGAGTGGCCACCATTTTCCGCCGAGGTTAGCTTCATCCCTCGGCTTGTACTCCCCCGTCGTTCCATAATGTAGTGCATATAGATCCAGGCCTGGACACTTGTTAGCTTCTAATATTGACTTGTTGCTTGTAGGTACATATGCCCTTGGCAAGGATCCACGCATCGACCCTTTTTGCGTATAGGACAATGAGATATTCATGAACAAGCATGAAGTGAGAAAACTGATAAGGATTATTAACAAAAAGATACGAATGGTGGCAAGCAAATTATTTGTATATGCTCTATCCAACACAACAGTGAGCTGTAGGATGGTAATTACAAAATCTGCAGCCTTCTCTTTTTACTGCCCATAATGAGTTGTTAGACAACAATGTCTGAATCTTTTTCGTTCGCAGTGGTTCCGAAGCAGTTCACTCAAGATTATCCCGCAAAGTGCATGATTTGTGGACACGCCATGAAAGTTAAAATATTTCATCCAGACTACAATGAGCATCGAAAAGTCATAATGAAGATAATGAAGGATGGACGGGCAACCATCACAAGGGGTTGGCCTAGAGTCGTGCGCGCATTACGCATGGAGGAGGGCACAATATGGGCATTCTGCTTCAGCTTCTCCAGCAACCAGAATGTCTTTCGCCTCTCTTTTTAAAGTCTTTAGTATAACTGTGGTTCATCATTCTTTACTTGGTGCTTCTGTAGTTTTTCAGTATATGTACCTGTGCATTGCATTGGTGGTTGAACCTATATTTGTAATAAACCTGATTGGATATGAAATAAGTGATTGCCGACTTTCAAATTCAAAAATGTGATTTTTTAAATTAGGGATTAATTAGGGATTAATTAGGGATTACACTGCACATGGTTTGCAAAAGCGAAACGTCTACGATAGACGTGGAGATCAGACACGTTTTTAGGATCCGCTACGTGTGGGACCAATCTCCACCGCACACACGATCAGCCAGGAAAAAATGTGTGCGATCAATCTCCACTGCACACACGATCAGCCAAGAAAAAATGTGTGCGATTAACAACAGCATCGCACACAGTTCTTTCTTATTAAATGTTTGCGGTAGCCACCTTATCACACACGCTTCGAAATTATTGACTGTTTATGATGTTATGCGCATCACAAACGTTTGGTACTTCTTGAATTAACTATGTGTGATGTACATACTAACGGAAACGTATTCCTTGAATGGACTGTGTGGAACGTGCATACGAACAGAAACGTTTAGCGGGGGCTCACTGTGTGGGATGTACTTACGACCGAAAATGATTTCGCGTGTATAATTGTATTTTTTAGCACTATTGTACGTATAACCGTATTTGCTCGCTCGCCGGTCGCACACTACCTCATTTTGCGGAGCGTGTGTGCCAGGAGGGTATATCCCCGACAGTTTCTAGGTCGTGTGGGAAGGACCCCCCTATCGCCTACACTCACTTGGCGACGGTTCCAAATGTCGTTGCGGAAAGGGGTTAAAAATTGTTTCTATAGCACCGACGCGTACCAGTGTGTATGTGTTGATCCCACCCTAGCCTTTCCAATGCGGACCCCCTCTTGATAGTACGGTGTCTCCTACGACTCAAGTCCACCAACCGAAATGAAAGAGACTACACCGTCTTCACTTAAAGCTCTGAGGGGCAATGGATCGTCTTGTGCCTAGACATGAGATATCTGAAATGCTCAATGCACGTGATTAGTCCGCAAAAGCATTGTCATCAAACACCAAAACCACTTAGGAGGAAATATGCCCTTACTCATAGATACCAGTGTTGTCCTTGCTTCTGAATATCCATTATAGCACCCACATCGGAGCGCAATGGGTTTACCCATATCGACGGTTTAAGAAGGACACCAAACGTGTGATAAAGATGAAGAAAACAACACAGTTTAAGAACAAGAGCAAATCCAAGAAGAAGGGCAAAGCGAAGAAGGCCGGTTAGACCGATGCTTCTTGAAAACCCAAGGGAGGTGCTGGTTCTGAGACTAAGTGTTACTTCTGTAAGCAGAAGGGACATTGCAAGGGAAACTACAAGAAGTATGTGGCAGAAAAGAAAAGTCTGGAAAGTTCAGCTCAAGTATGAGTGTCATACATGTTATTGACATTTTCGTTGCTAGTCCATACTGACATTCTTGGCGTATTTGATACCAGAACGGTTGCTCATATTTCAATGCAGGGACTACAGAGGCCTAGAAGACTAGCAAAGGAGGAGGTGACGTCCGCTTAGGAAATGGAGTAAAATATGTTCTCAAAGCCATTACATCTACCTTCAGGATTAATATTAGAACTTAGTAATTGTTACTATGTTCCGTCCTTATGTACGAACTTTATATCAGTATGATGTTTATTGCGAGATAGTTATTCATCTAAGTCAGAAAACAATTTTGTACTATTTATATGATTAATATATATATTATGGATGTTGGATTCATTTGATTTTGAATCATTTAAGAATTGCGAATCTTGCCTGATGGGTAAACTGACCAGGACGTTGTTCACACGCCATATGGATCGGGCGAGTGACTTATTGAAAATCATACATTCAGATGTATGTGGTCCGTTGAGTATACCAGTGCATGGTGGATTTCTCTACGTTGTTACCTTCACAGATGACTTAAATAGGCCTCGTCCCTGTTTTCCTCTCGTCCCTGGCGGCTGAAACCCTAGCCGCCGCCAGGGGGAGGCCGTTCTTCCAGCGCCACTCTCCGGCGGCTCCCCTCCGCCGGCGACCTCGGTCGTCGGTGGTGAGGGGGGTCGCCGGATCCATGCGTGTGGATCGTTTTTACTCTCTCGTAGACTAGGTTTTTAGGTTGTTCATCGTCTTTGCTTCGGCGGCGACGATGACAACGCTGAATAAAGATTCTTCGGATCCTTCCCTAATGAGGCCATCGGTCCTATGGTTGGGGATGAATTTGGAAACCAATCTGTTCAAGCAAGGATGGCGTGGCGGCGGCGGCATCCTCGTGGTGGAACTGTGTCCTCGGGCTCCGCCATTGTGACGACGTTTGCTCCAGCGATGGCGCGGACCTTGGGAGGTAGTTCAGGAGTGGATGCAGATTGTGGTCTGCATCGACGACATCTGAAAGACGGAGCATGTGCTGGGCTCGTGGTTGGTGGATGGCAGATATGGTTTCCTCCTTCGGCGTTTTAGTCGTGGTGGGCTGCCAGATCTGGAGTTCGATGGTGTGTCCGGGGTGTTGCCCCGGTCTGATTCGTTCAACGGTAAGGGTTTCACTTTTGGTGAGCCAGCTTGGAGGTCCGTAAAGCTGCATATCAGCGATGGAGCTGCGTCGAGCTCGGGTGAGGAGGTGATTAGTCATTCTTTTCTTCGGTGGCTGCTGCGGTGGTGCCCGAGGCAGGTGACGGACGTTGGTGTCAAGCTCAGAGATGTTTTGCTGTCTTTTCAGTTTTGTCATGTCGGTCTTTACGTGACTTGTACTTTGTTCTTTATGATATGAATGAGACACGTATTACCATGCAAAAAAAAAAGATGACTTAAATAGATATGGTTTTATTTATAATGAGACAAAATTCTAAAACTTTTAGAAAGTTCAAAGAATTTTGGAATGAACTAGAAAATTATCGTAACAAGAAAATCAAATTTCTACGATCAGATCGGGCAGGTGAATATTTGAGTTATGAGCGAAAATCTGAATAGTCGTGGGATTGTTTCAAAACTTACGCCACCCGAAGCACCACAGAGGAGTGGAGTATTCGAGTGTCGTAATCAAACCTTGCTGGCATGGTAAGGTCGATGATGTCATTAACTGAACTACAATCATCGTTTTGTGGTTATGCTTAGAAGCTGTGACTTTTATCCTTAACATAACGTCCGTCTAAGCCTGTTGAATCGGCACCATATGAGATATGGAATAGGAAGAAATCCCTTTTTTCTTAATTTGGGATATAACCAAATAAGCTTGATACCAAATTAGACAAATGCTACTTATCCGAAGGATATTATTGGGTATTACTTCTAACACCAAACCGATGGCAAAGTGTTTGTTGTAACGAACATAGTATTTCTCTAGTAATAATTTCTCGTGAAACAGATGAGTGGGAGAACAATACAACTTAACGAGATTAGTGAATCTTCAACATCAGACCAAATGACAGAGGTGCCAGAAATTGTTCCGGAACCCACACTCCTACGACTGATCCGGAAGCATCTACATGTAATGAAGATACTTCGCCCTTTGGTCAAGTGTGTAGTTGAACCAAGCAGGACATGTAGAATTCATGCTTTACCACGGGTATGTGGACGAAATTTTCATGGTAGATAAAGATGAATCTGTGGAAATGTCTTGATGCCATGAAATCCGAGATAACATCCATGTACGAGAATCAAGTTTAGAGCATGGTAGTCCATATGGAAGGTACTAGACCTATCGATTGTAACTGGTTCTATATGGAAAAAGAAACAGACGCCGATGAAAATGTTTGCATCTACAAAGCTCAACTTGTCGCAAAAGGTTTTCGACAAGTTCAAAGAATTGACTACGGCAAGACGTACTCTCCCGGAGCCATGCGTAAGTCTGTTAAGATTGTACTTACATGTGAGGGATCCCATCTCAACTTGTTCAGTTGGTGCTTCGCCTTGTCAGCTCTGAGCTTTCGGCGACCATAATGTTATCCCTTGGTCTCGAGAAGGGCTTCCAGCGACAAGCTGGAGCTAGAGGTTGGAGTCCACATCACAACCGAACTTTTCCGTTGACCTATCAAATCTTCGGGCCGAATGGCGGCAAAGTTCT
Source organism: Triticum timopheevii (assembly GCA_963921465.1). Classification (NCBI taxonomy): domain Eukaryota; kingdom Viridiplantae; phylum Streptophyta; class Magnoliopsida; order Poales; family Poaceae; genus Triticum; species Triticum timopheevii. The sequence continues at coordinate 622,320,795 of OY997270.1, read as the reverse complement.
TTCCTCCTTATCTTGATGCCAAAAGGGTAGCAGTGTTGCTTCTAGACGGAGTATGCGGAGCAACTGCAAAGGTCGTCAAACCAAGTGGTCCGTCGCAGGCACCGGCACCGGTGATGATTGGATCCGCCATGGAGCATCTTGGACCTGATTACATTTTTTTCCTTCTCTGTTTGGGGTCCATTTCATAAGATCAAGGGATGTCTTTGTAATTTTCAGTTTCTTTGGGGTCTTGTTTATAAGATTTACGGCCCACTGTTTTGACAAAATGCAATGCCCAGTCTTTCTGGCCTCTTCTCCTGTTCAAAAACAAAAGTGAGATGGTAAACCCCGTAGCAAGAAAAGAAATGGAAAACAGAAACCATGTGGCTGATACAGATCGAGAAGCCATCCCAATGCTGTATTCATTCACACGGAATCTTAACTACCGTACTTACCACTCTGGATCTCCACCGCTAGCTTATCACTCTCTGTCGGTCGAAAGATCACCAATTTTAAACCCTAGTCATTCTGTCAGCTTCAGAGTCGCAGTTAATCTGGGCGCCAATAGGCCATGTTATCACCATCTAGATCCCCTTGCTTCACGGGCCCTACATGTTGTACTAGATAAACTAGTCGCAACGACGCAGCACAAATGCAAAGTCCTCAGTAATCAATTGCTGGATGGATCGAGTACTACTACTCTACTACTAATACATGATTGACCTGCAGGAGGGTTAGACTTAGTGTACATACAAGTCCCAATCTAACTGAAATAATTGTTCCGTCCGGAAGGTACAGTACTAGTGCGTAGCATACCTAGTGGGAATGTACCCATTGTAGGCTAAGCTAGCCTACTGTTAGTTTAGCCAACTTCAATCACAGATCAGAACATGGCACTACCCTGACAACAATGGAATGCACATACGCTCATGTGCGGAGCTCTTGCCTTTTGTGATGTTAATGTGAATAGCATCTTGGGATGTCAAGCGGTGGTGCAAAAACATGTTAATTTTGAGATGTGAAATTTTTTGCGTCGGTGAGGTAAGTGATACGTCGTTCAGATGTGCAAAAACATGTTAATTTTGATACGTGCATGCAAAATAAATTCTAGTGGCATAATTAAAGCTTCAGCACAATTATCTAACCTTGACGGTGATACACCAGTGGTGGCGGTGCCATTTTCGACGAAAGTCGGTGGACAAATCCAGGTTGAGATCCATTCGGAAGGAGATTTACAGCTGGAGTTGATTTTCATTAAATTAGGACATTCAAACATCTCATTATCCTCCTATAGCTGCAATAGAATTGCACGTATTGTACTTTTCTGAAATTTGGTCAGACTCTTTGTTTCCGCAATCTTGTTCTGGTTGAATTTTTCAGCGCAAATGATTCTCTCACATGCACGGCGGTGTGGATCTCAGTTAGGGCACATGCGCACTGACAGTGCAGGAATTTGTCGACGCCTAGTTAAACTTCTTGGAGCATCAAGAACATGGTGAACACGTCAGGGGTATATATCTTACTAGTTTGAAAAACTTGATGTGCCAAAAGTCAAATAAGGAACGATGGAGGGCGGCTAAGTTAACCCGAGTACCCAACTACAACTGTAACAGTTGGAGGATATGCATGCTCATCATCATACTATAAAGCCCAGGGTGCAGTAGATACACAGTACACAGAGCACAGCATATTCCTAGAAGACTTGCTCGGCCCAAGTACTACAGCGCTGTGTCTGTCATCTTCAACAATCCAATGGGGAAGCAGACAGCAGTAGTACTAGTGCTTCTCGGTGTGCTCTGTGGAATAGCTTCTCATGGGGTCGACGCCCAGTATTACTGGACGACCGCCACGGCGACGTTCTACGGCGGCGGCGACGGCTCCGGCACTATGGGTAAGTCAGTTTCCCTTCCGCTTCTTTACTTTCCTGCATCATTCTCCGGTGGGAGTGCATAACGTCTAAATTTCTAGTTGTGGGGGGTGTTTAAAGAGTAGAGTAGATTTCTAGTACTACGTTTGGTGTGATATACTCTGCTCATCCGAAGGCGAAGTGACGTTGATCTGATGATGTTTGTATCATATGTATGCAGGAGGAGCGTGTGGGTACGGCAACCTGTACAACTCGGGGTACGGGATCAACAACGCGGCGCTGAGCACGGCGCTCTTCAACGACGGCGCCATGTGCGGCGCCTGCTACACCATCTACTGCGACACCGGCCGGAGCAGGATGTGCAAGCCGGGCACCCAGATCACGGTCTCCGCCACCAACTTCTGCCCGCCCAACTGGGCGCTCCCCAGCGACAACGGCGGCTGGTGCAACCCGCCGCGGGTGCACTTCGACATGTCGCAGCCCGCCTGGACCAGCATCGCCATCTACGAGGCCGGCATCGTCCCCGTCGTCTACAGGAGGTGATTACCACATCCACATACGAGAGTTGATACTTGATATCTACGCAGATCTTTTGTATGAAGCGATGCTACTTCACTTGTGCCTGCAGGGTCTCGTGCCAGAAGCGCGACGGCATCCGGTTCGGCATCTCCGGGAGGGACTACTTCGAGCTGGTGGTGGTGACCAACGTCGGCGGCAGCGGGGTCGTGTCCCAGATGTGGATCAAGGGCTCCAACACCAACTGGCTGGCCATGAGCCGCAACTGGGGCGCCAACTGGCAGAGCAACGCCTACCTCAACGGCCAGAGGCTCTCCTTCCGGGTCAGGCTCGACGACGGCCGCGAGGCCACGGCCAGCGACGTCGCCCCGTCCAACTGGTGGTTCGGGGCCACCTACACTTCCTGGATCAACTTCTACTAGCAGGATCATCCACAGCACTGCTGCTTAATCTATCATCTTTAGTATATAAGTATTAAAATTCATAAGGGGCGCCCTCTGTTGCGATTCGCTATACGTACTAATTAGTTGTGTTTGGCAGCCGCGCGCACATTCGTTCATGCATGTATTAGCATCAGGAACCATGCAAGCACTCTTTCTTGCACCTACGCATAATTAATAACCTGAAGCTTCAGAAACCAGGCAAGCACACAATGCGCAACTAAGAATTATTGTATAAGGAAAATTGTACGAAATGAAGACGGCATACTGGGAGCGGATTAGCAGCACGCAGGGGCGGGGGCACGCAATCCATTTTTCTTTTGGCTTTCTATTTTCAATGAATTATATCTTTCTCAACCAAAAGCTCAAATTAAGTTTCGTTTGCATATATTCATGTTTCTTCTGAGGACGTTTCTCAAACGCGATCCATTTTGACGAGTTTCTAGAACTTCCTTAAGTTTCAACTGCTGATACTTGGCATGAGCGAACAAAATCGCAAGTTTCAGAAGCGGGACTTTAAACTTGTCGTGCCCTATTGCAGAGTCCAACGACTTTGCGAATCACGAGGCAATCGTATGCCTGGCATAGCTAGAGTGCTAGACAAGCGCGTGCTCCTTCACCTGCATGCCCCTGCGAGTTTCTGAGCATACTTCCAACTACAGCCATTTCACTAGATTATCTGAAACCGAGCTAAACTAGCCTCGTCCTCACTCAAGAAAGCAACTCGAAGGAACCCTAACGCAGCCCCACCTCCCTCGACGAACCGCTGCCATTGGACGGCCGCTCCTACCCTAGAGGGTGGTAGGGGGAGCTCGAGGTTAACACGAACGCCGTGGCGGTCGACATTGATGAGCGTGTGACTTGCTTTTCGAGGAAGGGATGATGTGGTTTCCTGTCTGCACAACATACAACGGGGCTTTTTGCACACAACAAGGTGCCAACGAACAACCGTCGTGTGGGCAGATGCATGGGTGCCAGATCTCATCGGTCCAAGCATGTGCAGGTCGGGGGTGAGTGCGGTAACGGACTTCTTGACTATGTGTGTCGGTCGACATGTGATAGCTTGCTCACGTCACTTAGCTTCAAATCCCTCAGATCCAATTTTGAGCTTCCGCCATTTTGTTGTGAGCTCCCGTTCGGCGGCCTGTGGTCTTTGCCACCTCCAAGTGTAGTTTGGACTTCCCTTCTCACTAGATGACAGTTCGAAAAAACGCAATAGCCTTAGTAGGGTGGCAAATGTGGACAGAAGTACCAGAAGGAAGTTTGCATAGGGGGGTTACCCAGATTCGGGCTCTCATGGTGAGGTAACACCGTACGTCCTTCTTTGGATCTGGATTAATGGTGGAGCACCTCGTGCGAGGGGGTTATAGTGGACAAAATGTATATAGCTACCGAGAGTATGGTCTACATTGTAAATGCCTATGACTACCCTAGCCCCGCCTTATATAGGTGACGGGGCTAGGGTTTACATGGGGTCTCAACTGATATCATCGTCGCTGCCATCTAGGTTTGCATGCCAAGGTAGTCTCTTCATCTTTATCTGGGTCTCCAGGCTTCCACTCACGCCGGACCTTTACTAGGCTACTTAGGCCCTAAGGCAGGCCTGCCTGCTGGGCTTCTCACTAAGAGGCCACTCACGGTGTATTACACGGTCAATATCTCCCAAGCAAGTTTGGAGTTGCATTCTTCTTTATCTTTAAGAGTAAGAACCCAGGTGAGCTCTTCCTGCTTGTGGCCTTCCTTCGTGAGTCCGACTTCAGGGGTTCCCAGGCTTGCCAATCGTGCAGCTTCTTGGGCCCGGCTTTAAGACTCTTCAGGTGTGCGCCATGGAGCTCTCGTGGCGTGTCTCCCGTGATGAGCTCGTGCTAAGGTCCATGGTCCGGCGCCGTTTCCGGGCTTGGAGACCCAAAGACCTATGTTGCCGTGATTTTCGACCACTCCTTTGTGCTGGATATTCATCAAAGAGCTAAGATGAAAACTCTCTAGATGGGTTAAGTTGCACTGATCTGAGATTGCCAAAGGATCCCTTCTCACCAGGCCGTTGCCCAGCTCAAGCCACAACGAGAGTCTATCCCTTGTCTCTTATGCTAGAGCTCCTCGTGTCGTCCTGTTTCCCGCGCAATCCTTGGGGGAGTGTGTCACCGCTTTGCATTCCGTGTGTGTGTTTATGAACTAAGGAGAAGGAAATCTTAGGCTATGTGCCTTCTTCTCTCTTTATTTCTCTGTTACTGCCGTTGGGGAAGCTCAGATATGTACTCATAGGCGATGGTGATGGCGAGTAGGAGCGACACGGTTGTCGGCCACGACGGTCATATGGATACCACGGTGAAGAGCGGCACAAGCTCCCATTCTCCTCCTCTACTAGGACGGTTGCCTCGACCAGAGGCACGGGAATTTTTCGATCGATCTCTACGACCATCTTTGACCATCAGCAGGATTTGGTGGCTTAGGGTTCCTACCTGGCCGGCGCACCCTCCTGTGGCTCTATTCCAAGCTGATGGAAGATCCTTTGTCACTTGTCAGCCATGCAGAAGGTGGGAGTGACCTTTGTAAGGGGTAGCCCTTAACTAGTGATTTCAGAGCCCCCCCCCCCCCCCCCCCCCACACACACACACAACCAAGCCGGAAAGAACTGGATCTGGGCTAGCTTCTAAACCATAACCAAATCTTCATAGTGAGAAACATTTATAAATAATTAAAAAAAACTTCGGTGAATAATTTCCCCAAATTCATGAACGTTTTTGTCAAATTGGAAAATAGTTTTTAAATTCATTAAAACAATATAAATTTGTAAGCATTTACATTTTTTTTCAAAAACGCGATGCACTCTTTTTCCCTTCTTTATTTTTGAGGGAAAGCGGTCTTTTTCCTGTCACCGTAGAGCCACAACACCAAAAGGACGACGAGGCGAGCGAGCAAACCTCACCTCGCCTTAAGGGAAGCCAGTAGCGTGCTGGCCTAGTCGGCTTTGGCTCCAAAGGCGTTGACTTTGGGGAGGCCGCCGCGCGAGCCAGGGGTTTCCCCCGGAACCTCACCCAGATGCCAGATCCGCCAGGATGGCAATAGGGGACGCCGAAAGCAGCCGCCAAGGACCGGCGCCAGCACGGATCGGGACAGGTCGGAGCAGGGGCGGAGCTTCTACATGGAGCCATGACGGAATGCGAGGAACCGCCACTGCGCCAGCGTCCGCAGCCCTCACACCGCCCGCACGGCCATGGGAGGCTACCCACCAGAGCCCGCCGGCGCAGACCGCCACCGGCTACACCGCGCCCATCGGCCGAGGCCGCCGCCCCGGGCAGCCAAGGCCCTCCATCGGAGAGGAGGCACCAGATCCCGCCGCCACCATCATTGGGGCCGAGCACCCGAGCCTCGGAGGCCCTCAGGCGGCGGCAGAGGGAGGGGAGGAGAGGAGGTAACGCGGCGGCGGCGCTAGGGTTGGCCCCCGAGTCGCCTCAGAGGAGGTGACGCGGGGGGATCGACGCTAGCGCTCATGATAGAGGCGAGACGACGTATCACAAAGTGCGAGATGTAGTTCTAGTAAACAGGAGCTCCCCAAGGGCAGTGTATGTACCAGAATGCCTCCGTTGATGGATCCAACTATTGAAGTGCATATATTTCAAGGATTTTCGATTGGGTGGTGGCTGTATAACTAATGTTATTTCTACTTATATTGCATAAATATTTACTTCTCATACACTTCAGACACACACTAGTTTGCTTTAAATAAGATTGAACATCACCCTCATTATTGTTCATGTCACACACTAGTTCAATTTCTTAAGAAGAAATATTTGCCCAAGGTAGTATAAAGACTCGGAGCAAATTTGTGATGGAACTCAACACACATGTAAAAGGATTGATGCCTATTTAGCAGCACAAGATGCATAAACCAATCAAGTTGAAGGCACGTATGGGGTGGGCAGGAGCACCAGCGGCGTCTTGCGGTGGAAGGTCAGCGCGCCGGCTTCCTCCATGCTCACCTCCTCCCCCTCCGGCACCGCCCACTCGAAGCCGCACAGCATGTTGGCCAGAGTGTACTCCACGTTCGCCACGCCCATGGCCAGCCCCGGGCAGATCCGCCGCCCGGCGCCGAACGGCACCAGCTCCATGTGCGCGCCGCGGAATTCCACCTTGCCGTGCCTCCCGCCCGCCTCGAACCTCTCCGGCTCGAACTCCTCCGCGTCCGGCCCCCAGCTTGCCGGCTCCCTCCCGATCGCCCACGCGTTCACCAGCACCCGCGTCCCCGCCGGCACCTCGTACCCGCCGATCTCCACCCGCCGCAGCGTCTCCCGCGGCAGCAGCAGCGTCGCCGGCGGGTGCAGCCGCAGCGTCTCCTTCACCACCATCTTCAGGTACGTCAGCTTCGGTAGGTCGTCCGGCTGCACCCTGTTGCCATTGCCGTTGCCGCCGACCGTGGCCCTGATCTCCTCCTGCGCCGTCTTCAGCGCGCGCGGCTTCCTCATGAGCTCCGACATCGCCCACAGGATCGTCACGGAGCTCGATGCCGCCGAGGAACGCGTCCACGAGGACGGCCTTGACGTGGTCCGTCGTGAACCCGTGCTCCTCGCAGAGGCCGAGGAGGGCGTCCACGAGGTCGCCGCCGCCGCTTTCCAGCATGGGGCGCGCGGGGTCCTGGTGATGCTCCAGCACCTCCTCGAAGAAGCCGTCCAGGTCTTTGAATATCCTCTCCCGCCGCGCGACGACGCCGACGAGCCGGTCGACGAGGCGGCCGGCGGCGTTGGGGAAGAAGTCCTCGGCCGAGAAGCTTGCCGACATGTCCATGCCCTCGAACAGCACGTGCTGGAACCGCTCGTACTTGCTCGCGAACGCCTCCGCGCCGTACACGCTCCCGTACGCCACCGTGCCGATGATGCCGTCGGCGACGCGGAACACGTGCTCGTCCAACGCCACCGGTCCCGCCGCGTTGCCCAGGGTGGACATGAGCCTGTCCACCTGCTGCCGCCGCGCGGCCCAGGCGGCGCCGACGCCGCGCGCCCCGACGAGCTCGGCGGCGAGGAGCCTGCGCATGTCGCGCCAGTAGGCGCCGTAGGGCGAGAAGGCGACGCTCTTGCGGCCGTAGGAGAGGCGCGCGGGGCCCGGCGACGCTGGCCGGCTGCAGCAGTCGGCGTCGTGGGCCCTCATCACGTCGCGCGCCGCCGACGCGGAGGAAACCACCACCGCTCGCGCCGCGCCGAGGCGGAGGAGCATGACGGGGCCGTGCCGCCCGGCCAGGTCGCGCAAGCTGCGGTGTGGCAGCGGGCCTAGCTGGTGCAGGTTGCCGAGCACCGGCACCCCCGACGGACCCGGCGGCAGCCTCAGTCCTCTTTCCTCAGGGTCGCGCCTCGTCACCAGCAGGTAGGAGACAATGGCAAGGAGGAGGCCGGCTAGGAGGACGAGGAGTGAGATCGCCATTGCGGATCGATGAAGATGGTGCTGCTCGTGGCTCCGTAGCCGTAGGGGGTTTATAAAGTGGAGTGGCAATGGCATGGCACTGTACGGTTGATGCATGCATGCATGGATGGATTGATGGATACAGCTGTGGGTTTCTTCGGTGTCTCTATAATTGCTGATGGGCTCAATTGCCGTTTTCGCCCGATTTTGATCTTTCGTTTAATTTTGATTCTTCTTCTTTTGTCGATTGGTTGAAAATCATGCCGTTGGTGAATTACTTGTTGCACTTCATTTCCCTGTTCAGGAATTACTTAGCTGGCACGCAAGAACCTAACATTCAAATTTGGCGCCAACTAGTCGAACCTACCTACAAACGTTGGCCGGCATTCAGATCGAATGGAACTATATATATATATATATATATATATATATATATATATATATATATATATATATATATATATATATATATATATATATATCGTCCTTCTTCATTTTGAAATTTCTTTAATAAGGCATCAACGACGCTCTAATAAATCCAAGTCAATGACTTATGTACTCCATCTTCTATGTGTGTGAGTTCCATCGGTTGGTCCTGGTTAGTGAGTAGTGGTCCATGGATCATTTTGGTGGTTATTAGAGCAAGAGATACTAGCTACTAAGATCAATTAGCTGCGGTATTCAATGACTTATGCATGCACTCCATCTTCTCACCACCCAACCTGGCGGTGGCATCTGCCCCTAATGCATAGCATATGTTGAATAGTCTATCTCTTCAATTCGAATTTAGTATCTTAAAAGAAAAGAAAAACACTTTTTTAAAACATAACAGAAATTGTATTTCTCTTCATACACATATTGCTTTCCAAAATTAGTTTTCATGGGGGTCGTCTGAACGACACTTTTCACCTTGTACAATTTCTACGCTTTTTGTAGGTGTCCATTGGTGAAAGCACTATGGCTGTCCATGGCGGACGTGTGGGGGTCACCTGACCTCTCCCGGCTTCAGAAATTGAGACCCGGTTGCTCCTGAATATCACATTTGACTTACTAGACATGGACCGGGTGGTTTTGCTTATTGGCGCATCTAGCACGTTCACAATGAGATCGTCCATGAAAAACCACGTTCGCCGATCAAAGCTTTGCGACACTTTCTCTGTAGCTACTTCAAGTCGCCTATGAGCTTGGATCAACACCCACCCCCTTTATGGCATCAAGGGCAAGGGCTTGGTCTCATACAACTTGAGAGATGCATCATCTGAAGCCATGGCGAGCCCCTTGTTTCATTGCCCAGGCTGTTGAGGGTGGCACCGAGCACGGGCACGTACGGTTAAGTTAAATGTTGACGACTCTTATCATGAGGCGGACATCACTGCTTCTCCACTATATGTACAACAAGCTCATCTTCTACTTTGTTGCCAAATGCCGCACCACACTCAAATGGAGCACCCTGACCATTCTTGTTGAAGCCGACTGCGAGGCATTAACTCTCACTTGCAGCGCCGGCATAAACACTCTTACATTTCTTTACGGAGGGAGTAGCAGAGTATTTCGTATTACTCATATACGATGTAGCAAAAACCCTTTTTAGTCACTACATGGAGAATTTATCGAGAACTGGATGGCTGTCAGGCTTGGTTCTGGTTCGGGGATAATTGAGGACTGGAGCTATGTCAAACTAATGAGCTTTCTTAACTATTAACTTTATTACTTCGGCTTCGATTGCTTGCTGATGAGCTCAATTGCCATTTCCTTTTGCATAACTGAATGATGAGGAGCTGGGTAGAATAAGGATGGTAATTTTACCCACGGGTACGGGTACCCGCGGGTATCGTACCCGTATGGACGGGGTATGGGCATAATTTTATACCCATGGGTAATACCCATACCCTATCCGTTAAGTCATGGGCAGGGTACGGGTATAACCTTGTACCCGTGGGTATACCCATACCCCGCCCGCTTGTAAACTAATGTTAATTTATCGTCTATTAATCATTAATTTATCATGTGTCTTGTCTACTCTATTGACTTATGAGTATGTTGTACTCATCTACCAGTTATTGAGTTGAGTTGATTGTTTTTTTGTCAAATGTGCTATCAATGAGCGTAAAAATGTGAACAACTCATGTACTATTTGTTCTACCTGCTGGGTACCCAATGGGTACGGGTACCCGTCGGGTATGGGTATGGGTAAAGTTTCATACCCATGGGTACGGGTATGGGTAGAATTTTGTACCTAGCGACTATACAGGTATGGGTATGGTATTGCTCTACTCTGCCCATACCCTACCCATTGCCATCCTTAGGGTAGAACAGTTAACCGTCAATGCATGTCCACCATCATTAGCGACATGATGATCTTTTGTCTAATTTATTTCTTCTTTGGCGCCAACTAAGCCTATACCTACAAATGTCAGCTCGTGGACACACTTGACCTAATCAACTTAAGCGTACGAAAGGAACTATAACTATATTAGCATCGTCGTTCTTAATTTTGCGGCACATAAGTATTGTCTTACTAGAATTTTGGAAGTGTCTTTAATAGGGAATTCACGATGTTCTAATAAATCCAGGTCAATGACTTTATGCGCTCCATCTTACTACACATGTGAGTGCCATCAGTTGGTCCTCGTTAGGGACCCATGGATCATGTTGGTGGTTAGAGCGAAGAGCAAGATTAGCCACTGATATATTAGCAGTAGTATTGGATGACTGATGCATGTACTCCATGTTCTCACCATCCAATTGGCTGGCGGCATATATATGCCCCTTCTACGCTTTGCGAATTCCATTTCGGTTATGCATGGATTGAAATCACTTTATAATTTGTTGTGTAGAGAACTAGAGATACACATACTAGAAATATAAGAGCCGGTCAACGGGACCTCCGATACGATGCGTGTTGCCTCAGAGAGCCCGTGCTTCCCACATGCACGCCCCTGGGACCGCCCATTGGCGATGAAACATCTTTTGAACAAACGCAAACATCTATATTTATACCAATATAAAAAAAATCCAAATGGGCAGATCAAAACCATCTCGACCATCAAATCATGTTAACTAGCGGTTCAAATCGCTCCAATGTTGAGCACCAAACACGTTTAACGCTCTAATTACCCACCACTGCCATTGATTATAAACACGTTTTGACTCAACGCTATCCCTTGAAACCTGCCATGTAATTAATATCCTACCATTCCCGCGAAAAAGTAATTGATATCTTACCAAATACCAATGTGCAACAGATATATCTTACCAAATATAACGTGCAACTAATATTCTACCTAATATAAACGTGCATTGCACGCACATTATTACTAGTTATTTGAAAAACCACAAATATTTATTAACAATTCTGAAACCATTTTTTTAAACGAGGATTTTTTTAAAACTCATTTAAAAAATATTATTTCCTAAAAAATATGAATATTTCTTTACGACAAAAACAGTTCCTAAAAATACAAACACTGTTTGGAACTTTAAGATTCTTTCTCAAAATTATGAACATTTTATAAATTATGGGAACAACTTTCTAAAATGTTATTTTTTTCAAAAAATTCATGAACATTTTTTTAGGAAAAGATAAAGATTGCAATAAATATAAATCTTAAAAACCCGTGTGTAGTGAAGAATACGAAAAGAAAAACAGGAAAAATTTAAAATCAGACTGAAACTTTCGAGAAGGTCGCCAAAACTAGAGAAAAAACTCGGACATGAACCTCTAAAAGGCGAGCTCCTATTCCCAACCCGCCCAATTGAAAAAAAAGAGCGTTTAGGAGACTCAAACTGTGAACCTCAACGTTTAGCACCAGACACGATAACCACTTGGTAGATCTCATGATGTGACATATCTGGTAAGTTGGCAACGCACATTTTGAAGGTGGCCATGCACAGAAGGAGATATATGTGATACCAGCTAGGCGTCGGGCGAAAAGTATACATGCAATTATTGAAGACGACACTCATGCGACCGACGAAGTTCATATCATACCGCAAAGGGAGTGAAGCCGCGTCGGGCGAAAAGTATATATGCAATTATTAAAGATGACACTTGTGAGACCGAGAAGTTCAGATCATACCGGCGAAGGAAGTGAAGCCGACGTTCAGGACACCATGCAAATTTTTTACAGTGGACAAAATTCAACTGAAGTTAAATTGAACGCAGGTTCAACATAGTGTGTGCTCTTTTTATTTGTAGGTTCTTCACTAACTGCACGTCTAGTCAAGTGTTTAAATTAGTACTCTGCATATTAGAGTTGCCACTCCCTCCTATTCTCCGCCGCCTCCCCGCCTCGCCCTGGGCGAGGCATAGCGCTGGAGCGCACTGGGCCTGGCCCAGTTACCCAGCCACGTGGGAGGGCTGATGCGACAATGAAGGCGCCTTCCAGGGAGTGCGTCTTCGCTGCGGGGACGTGGGACAAAGCATACATGAATGATCCAATTGCAGAAGCATATGAAACTTTGGTCACGTCTTGTGCAAAACTTTACTATGCGACACCGGCAAGAACCCTTTCTTAGCGTCTTGCATAATAAACATCTTCGGTACTTTGTCAACGTACGTACTTTGGCTTAGCCCTATCAAGCACTTCGATCTATAGATCTTTGTGCCCAATATGTATGCCATTATCTAAGTCCTTCATTATAAAACTCATTTTAATGAATCATTTATATTATTATAAAATGATACATCATTCCCAATTAAGAATACGTCCTCCACATAAAGTATTAGAACTGAAATTATGCTCACACTTACTTTCTTGTAAACCCAGGTCTCTTCGCCATTCTGGATGAAGCCAGCCTCTTTGACCAGTTCATTGAAACAAATACTCAACTCATCGATGCTTTGATTTAGTTCATAAATAGACCTCTAAAATTTGTGTACCTTTTTAGCATCCTTTAGATCTGACATAACCCTTAGGAGGTATCGTATCCACATCCTCGGTTAAAGTTTCATTAAGCAAAACTGTTTTGTCGTCCATCTGTCATCTCTCAGCACCGGTGTTTCAGTCATGTATAAAAGATTCAGTTTTATGTATCACGAACGAGAACTAGCCTGAAGCATATAGATTAAGTTTTATGCATGTACAAATGTGCATATAGATAAAATGTTCTTTCAGTTTAAATTATACTCCTTGTTCTCTCGACAATACATGGTTCAGATAAAATGTTCTTTCAGATTAAAAGCTTCCCAAGGAATACATGGTTTTAGTTGATGTCTCGGCTCTGTTCTGGTCACTTTGGAAATGCAGAAACAGTGTAATTTTTAAGAAAATAATCTATACTGACCCAATGGTTCTTATCAAGTTAATTTGCTTCCGAATCATGGGCTGGTCTATATTACAGATAAAGAAGGAAAACAAAGAGGTGCTGATGCTGGGAGCAAGGTTGGTAGAATGGATTTTTTGTCCAAAAAGACCACTTGCCGAGACGAATTGACAAAAAAGACTACATATAGATCAAACTGGCAAAAAAGACCCCCTAGCCGTGGCGGCAGGCGCGGCAGCCGACGCGTGGCACCTGCCGCCACGCCTGGAGGCGGCAACACCTGCCGCCAAATTGGCAGGCGGCCACCGGCGAGTAACAAAAATTGGTAGGCGCGGCCATCCTGCCACGGAACGGTGCTAGCCTTGTGGGCCATGCCGTCAACGTATGAGGCGGCCTCTGCCGCTGCTGTTCTATGCACTAATTGCAATGCTTTTTGTCTTTTTAGATGGCACTAATTACTACTTCCTTCGTCCGAAAATACTTGTCATCAAAATAGACAAAAAGAGATGTATCTTAAACTAAAATACGTCTAGATACATCTCTTTTTATTTATTTTGATAACAAATATTTCCGGACGGAGGGAGTACAAGACTACGATGACTGAAGCACTATTTGATTCCTGCCTAAAATTTCGTCTATCTCCACACTGATCGTAGTGTTTTGGATCACGTATATTTCTTGCCTAAAATTTCGTATGTTAACTGTTATTTTCATGCCATTAGAGCAACTCCAACGCGCCGACCCAAATAGACGGTGCTTTTGTCTGCGTTTTGTCCATTTGTGTCAGCCACCCGCACGACGTCCGCCCTCTTTAAGATTTGGATCGGTAGTTCGCCTAACGGACGCGACCCATTTTCATGTCCGCTTGCAAATTTCAAAAAAGGCCCGCAGCCACAGATCATGCCAGCGGGCATGTCGTTGCCTGAAGTTAATGCCGGCACCATGCCAGCGGGCATGTCTGTCGCCCGAAGTTCACGTCGGATGGCATGGGCCGCGCGCGTCCCCCCTCCTCAGGATGACGAGCCACCGACCACCAGTGTGGCGTTGAGGTCGATGGGTGTTGGCGCGGGTGTCGAAGGCGCCACCACGCTCACCTCGAGCGAGCATTCCCCGGAGAGTCGGGAGCCTTGTGGGTAGACGTGGAAGCCGGGTATCGGCTGCGTCGCCAACGCGCGGGGAGACTCAGGCAACACCATCCGAGGAAAAGCGGGTGAGCCGGTTCTGGTCGCGGCGACGATGGCGTTGACGAGGCCGTGCTGGCCAGGTTTTAACCCTAGAAACATTGGCACCTCCCTTGTTGCCGCTGCGACGCGGGGGTTGGTGGCCTCCTGCTGCACGGCGGCGGGATGGCAGCCGCCACGATGGCTTCGTCCCTTTGCGTCTATTGCGTGCCTCCGGCCCTTTCCCTTCGTCGATTCCCTTGTGCGCCCCTCGGACGTCAGCTTCTTCTTCGGCTTGGGCGTGGCAGCGGTCTTGCGAGGGGGGAGGCTTGCCAGGTGGAGTAGTTGGCGCGCGTCCGCCTCGTGTATGCGTTGACGCAAATGAGGGCCGGCAAGCGGACAAAAAGCGGACGCGCGTCCGTTTGGGTCGGCGCGTTGAGTTTACTTTTTTGTCCGCGCCGACCCAAACTGACGCGTGCGGACGAAATAGGTCGCCGCATTGGAGTTGCTCTTATATTTGTCATCGGAGTCTACAAGTACACCAATCTGAGAGCACCGACACATCGAAAAAGGGCTTTCCCCACTTTATATTATAAAGCAACCAACATTCAAGAGCACTGATACAAACACACGCCAACACCACACTCAACACACACACCCAAGACCAAATACAAAGGTGCCGGGCACCGACACACCACCCCAACGACTACTAAGCACACTACAAATGAGCAAAGAAGAACCGCTTTGAGCCGACGGAGACCACCACAAGTGCGAACCACCGAGAAGGGTGAGACGGCCAATGTCGGAGCAGGGACTCCAAAACGGTGCCTCCAAGAAGGGCACGACTATGGAAGCCGCGCCGCAACCAAGCCGCAGGAAGAGGCCGCGCCACCGCCGAATGGCGTCACCACCCCTGCGTGTGTTGCTGAGCCCCGCCGTAGCCCAGCACCTCCGGCGGCCAACCATCCCGCACCGGCTGGGGGATCCGCGAGGAAGGGAAAGGAGCGGCCCTACCAACGCCTACACCGGTACAAACTAAAAATACAAGTACATCTGAATTTTAGGCGGGAAATATACGTGATCCAAAACACTGCAATGAGTATATAGACGGATGAAATTTTAGACTGGAATCAAATAGTGCTTCAATCATCGTAGTCTTCGTACCAATCAGTAATTAGTGCCATCTAAAGACGAAAGGCATTGCAATCAGTGCATAAAATAAGGACACGTGGGAATCAATGCAGCAAAGCTATCTCCGTTTTGCAAAACAGCAGCGGCAGAGGCCGCCTCAATCGTTGGCGGCATGGCCATAAGGCCGGCAACGTTCTGTCACGGGACGCCCGCGCCTGCCGATTCCTGTTACTCGCCAGTGGCCGCCTGCCAGTGTGGCGGCCGGTGCTGCCGCCTCCAGGCGTGGCGGCAGGTGCCACACGTCGGCTGCCGCACCTGCCGCCACGATTTGGGGGTCTTTTTTGTCAATTTGATCCATAGGTAGTCTTTTTTGCCAATTCATCATGGCAAGTGGTCTTTTTGGACAAAAAATCGGTAGAATGAGTAGCAAGTGCGCCTTACAAGTTGTCGCCGAGATGGAGATATAACGTGCTAAGGATTGGTGGCTGAAGAAACCAAGGAGGTGACGATCGGTTCTTACTTTGCGGTGTTGTTGTTCGTCGGTGGCGGCTTTTAGTCTCCATTTTCTCTCATTATGATGCATTTATTGAATTCATGCTCCAGCTAATTCATCTAAAAGTCCAAACTGATGGAAGGAGGCGGGCAATATATTTCAACACTCCCCCTTACATCTAGGCTATTGTAGTCCTTAGACGTGGGATCGGTGTAGGCCGCAGAATCGATTTTATTTAATACTGCATTGGCAGGGTATTGAACTCAAGACTTCTTGACTCGGATACCATATTGAATTCATGCTCCAGTCAACTCATCCAAAAGTCCGAACTGATGGAAAGAGGCGGGCAATATATTTCAACAGCATCACGATTTCGTGTATGTGGTTCAAGGAAGTCTCCTTAGTTTGTATCCCTTCCGTTTGAAAATAGATGACCCAATTTTGGAACAGAGGGAGTATGAATGTTTGGATCGTCTCGCAGTCGTTTTTTTTTTTTTTTTTTGCGGCTGCTCTTAGTCGTTTCTGGGTACTTTGGCTTGCTGATGGCTGCTTTGGCCCAGCCACGATGTTCTGTTTAGTTTGTTGCATCAGTCTCGGTAAATCTTAGTCGACCGACACATTCGATGCTATATTTATGAGATTTGTCATTAAGATCGGTGAAAAAAATTCAGTACGGAGTAGCACCCCATGAGAGCCACTGAATTTCGTCGTACAGGCTCTAGCTTTATGATTTGTGCAGCAGGACAAGGACAGCAATATCACCAAAATGATTTGTTTGCGTCTCTTCGCTCTCACTCTAATCACCAAAATGATGCATGCATGCCACATGCTCTTTGGCAACTGTGCCACCTGCCACGTCCATCAACTTCCACGCACATTGCCACTGCCACTCCACTTCATAAACCCCATACCGTCCACGAGCAGAGCACCACAGCGTGAGCTAGGCAGCTAGAGCTAGCTCGACCTCCAGTCGAAACAATGGGGATCTCACTGCTCCACACGCAGTGGCACATGCTCGCCCAGCTGCCCCTGCAATGGCAGCTCCTCCTCCTTCTCGCCGGCCTCCTCCTCCCCGTGGTCTCCTACCTGCTGCTGATAACGAGGGGCGACGTTGAGGGAGGACGGCTGAGGCTGCCGCCCGGCCCTGCGCGGGTGCCGGTGCTCGGAAACCTGCACCAGCTGGGCCCGCTGCCGCACCGCAGCCTGCGCGACCTGGCCCGGCGGTACGGCCCCGTCATGCTGCTCCGCCTCGGCACGGTGCCGACGCTGGTGGTCTCGTCTGCCGCGGCGGCGCGCGACGTGATGAAGGTGCACGACGCTGACTGCTGCAGCCGGCCCGCGTCCTCGGGCCCCGCACGGCTCTCCTACGGCAGCAAAAGCATCGCCTCCTCGCCCTACGGCGCCTACTGGCAGGACACGCGCAGGATCTTCGCCGCCGAGCTCTTCGGCCCGCGGGGCGTCCCCGCCGTATGGGACGCGCGTCGGCAGCAGGTTGACAGGCTAATGGCCACCCTGGGCGCGGCGGCAGCGACGGCGGCTCCGGTGGGGATGGACCAGCACGTCTTCCGCGTCGCCGACGGCATCATCGGCACCGTGGCGTACGGGCGCATCTACGCCGCGGAGGCGTTCGCGCGCAAGTACGAGCAGTTCCAGCACGTGCTCGAGGAGGCCATGGCCATGTCGGCCAGCTTCTCGGCCGAAGACTTCTTTCCCAACGCCGCCGGCCGCCTCGTCGACCGGCTCGCTGGCATCATCGCGCGGCGAGAGAGAATCTCCAGAGACCTCGACGCCTTCTTCGAGGCGGTGCTGGAGCAGCACCTTGACCCCGCGCGCCCCAAGCCAGAGAACGGCGACGGCGACCTGGTAGACGCCCTCGTCAGCGCCTGTGAGGAGCACGGGTTCACGAGGGACCACGTGAAGGCCATGCTCCTGGACGCGTTCCTCGGCGGCGTCGACAGCAGCTCTATCACGATAGTGTGGGCGATGTCGGAGCTGATCCATAACCCGACGGCGCTCAAGAAGGCACAAGATGAGATCAGGGCCGCGGTGGCCGCCCGCGATGTCTCGCCGCCGGGGTTGCCGGTCCAGCCGGACGACCTGCCCAAGCTAACCTACCTGAAGATGGTCGTCAAAGAGACCATGCGGCTGCATCCACCGGCGACTCTGCTGCTGCCACGGGAGACGCTGCGGCAGGTGGAGATCGGCGGCTACGACGTGCCGGCGAGGACGCGCGTGCTCGTGAACGTGTGGGCCATCGGAAGGGACCCGGCGAGCTGGGGGCAAGACGCCGACGAGTTCAAGCCGGAGAGGTTCGAGACGGACGGGAGGCACGGCAAGGTGGACTTGCGCGGCGCGCACTTCGAACTGGTGCCGTTCGGCTCGGGCCGGCGGGTCTGCCCCGGGCTGGCCATGGGGGTGACGACCGTGGAGTTCACGCTGGCCAACATGCTGTGCGGCTTCGATTGGATGCTGCCGGAGGGGACGGCGGCGGAGGAAATGAGCATGGAGGAGGCCGGCAAGCTAACCTTCCACCGCAAGACGCCGCTGGTGCTCCTGCCCACGCCGTACCACTCCAATTAGTATCGGGTTTAACGTATGCGGTGTTGCGCTAGCGTGCCGATGCGACGCACTGGGAGTAGGTGGGACAGTACGAGTTCGCATCATGCGCCCCCTCTTTGTACGTACCAGTTAGCAGCGTGCGAAAGATTTATTTTATGATTCAGAAAAATCTTATCTGGCGACCCGTTCGCTGGAAGAGGGTGGTAGTTTGAAGCTTTTTGCTGCCACATTTTTCCAGCGAAACGGTCGCCGGATGATTGAGAAATATGTCCACGCAAGATAACAAATCTTGCAGCCAAGACCCTGACATTTTGTATCCATGGCCCTAAAGTTTTCGTTTCCTTGCAAACAAGGATAAAATTTTGACAAGTCGTGGGAGATTTCATCAGAAATTTCGGCAGCATAACGCATTGGGAAGAATCGCAACATGCACAATGGCGCCACGAATCGCTCGACAACCATCTCTTCCATTTTGTGCTCTTTCTAATGGAATTATTTCTAGATTATTTCAAAAGGAATTGTGGTGTGCATGCAGCTGAACTTAGCTAAGGCAGTGTTGTCCGTATAGCTCAATCATAGAGGAAATGTGCCGGTGCTTTAGGTGACTTTGAGAGCCTGCTTACCGCGACTATATTTTTTGAGATATTGTATAGTGGTTAAAATAGGTATATTCAATGGGCAACTCAGACATTTTGTAGTACACAATTTGGTTTGTTGGTTTCAGACTACTCTTTTCTTTTGTGTTGGTTTTTCCTGCCCTACATCAGAGTCAGATGAGGTCATTTGTTGGTTTCAGACTACTCTTTTCATTAATGAAAGGAATCAAGCTGACGACATTCGCCGATTTATATCGCTACTTAAGTACCATTTCTCAAGAAGAGGTTTCAGAACTAAATGAGCCCAGCAGTTTTGGTTTGCAACTTCCTTCTTGCCTTGTAAATTAGTATCAATCTATTGAGCTGCATGCAACGAAGCTGGCATTCTTCTAAATTGGTAGTGAAAACTTGTTAGTGGGAAATTAACAGCGTAGATTGTATGTCATATGGCTCGGACTTCTTTTTCCCTTTTGTGGTGGTAACAATGGTGAGATGAGCTTCTTTTTGGGACTGATGAGTGATGACTGGAGGATGCTTTGATTTCTAGGATAGATTATATTTCAGAAAGAATTGCAACACAATGTGGCTACCCCAACTTCCATTCTAGTGCATCATAAATAGAATGTCATGGCTAAATCAACATAAAAGATGACTATCTGAACCACTACAAAACCTGTTCCATTCTAGTGCATCCGAAATCTAATATCGTGGCTAAATCAACATAAAAGATGACTGTCTGAACCACTACAAAACTTGTTAGGCAGCCAAAGCTCAGAATTTCTTGTCATAGTATTTGCAGTACTAAAATGGTGATAGCAGTATTGAGCTTCAAACTTGTTTTTAGATACGATGTAGTACCCCGCTTTTCTTACTAAGCATTTAGCAAGTTAGACCACGATCGCCTACCTCAAAGCACCTGAAATGTCTACCATCTCTTAGTATTGCCAAAAGATTTAAGTAAACATGCTGGACTTTCTTATTATACATATATGCAGCCAGATTTTCTTATGTAGATAGCTAGCTTGTTGTAAACAGTGTCCAGTGATATGACAAAAGGGTAAAAAGTACGTTAATTAATATGAACACTATCTAACAGATCTGCCGCCATGTTTTCAAATTCAGCTATTACCAGCTACAGACTAATTATTGACCGGAAAGAAGTGCATAAAAAAGTTAGCCCCCATGAGCAAACTCAGGATTGGCGTGCTATAATGTTCAAGCTTTGCATAGAAAAATCAAGCTAGACTCAAGAATTAGGTAGAGAGAGGTCAGGTTAGCTAAAACCAAATAAAAGTGAATCCGGTGAATACCTACTTGAGATATTCATTCAGCAATCCTTAATACGTTTGCTCCCACAATTTAGTATCAATCACTTAACTGTGGATATGCTCTATCAAAATTTCAAAAGAGATAGAAAATATGATGGAGATTTGTTACCATCCTGAGTAAAGAGTGATCCCCTCAACAGGAACATACCTGCATCCATACCCCGCTAGTTAGTTGTTATCCGATGACTCCATCTCTGCTTGCCTGCATGTCCCCTAATTAAGTAGAACCATGCATGTACTACATCACAAAAAAGAGAACTCATCAGTCTGAGTTGTGCCATATATCCCAACATTACTTTCTTCAAAGAAAGAAGGTTAGATCCATAGAAAGGGTGTGCTCTTGCGCCAAGAGGGCGAATCAAACCCACAAGCCCTGCTGACGACACGGACGAGGGCACAACTTTGGGTCTCCATGCATGGCATGTATGCATGAGTTGTAGATGAGGCAAGGTGAGGAGTAGATGGAGAAGAAGGGAGAACGCGGGGAGGAGGGATCAGATCGAGATTTATAGAGAGAGGAGGGCAGGAGAGAAACATGGGGAAGCGTTGGATGAGAGGTCGATCCGCGTGACAGCGCGCGAGAGGGCGATGGATGGATGGCATGCGACAGGAGAGTAATAGAGCGCCTGGTTTCGAGGGAGAGAATTAATCCTTTTCACATGCATAGGGAGGAGGGATATATATATATATACTAGGAGTAATAGAGGGATATATATATATACTAGGAGTAATAGAAGGAAACCATCGGACGTGGGACAGGGTTAATTCCTTCCTTGGCGTAGGACTATTGTTAATTGCCTCCAGATAAACTTTTGCATCTCTCTACGTAGTACTATTTGTCTATCTTTTCTTCTAGATTCTAGAGGGGCTGGTATCCATCTATCTTGGAATTGAAGCAGTCTGTTAAGATAATAAGCAACAACAATCTCTCTACGTAGTAGTATTTGTCTATCTTTTCTTTTAGAGGGGCTGGTATCCATCTATCTTGGAATTGAAGCAATCTGTTAAGATAATAAGCAACAACATATATAATGGCATCGATCGGCATTGACGAGCGTGGAGGTGTGTGTTGGCTTGCTGCTGTCCGGTTGGACATGGTCATGTCTCCCGTTTCTGTGCGTGTTTTTCCTGATTACTTGTCTCATGGATTGGGCGGCCAGCCACTTGTTTCTTCTTCTTTTTTACCATATCATTTTGGCAACAATTCAGTCACTCACACAAAGAAGAATTTTACGTATGATACTAGCTGGCCAATTTTCATTCACTACAACTTGTTTAGAATTTTATGTTGGCAACATTTCAAACCAAGAAACTCGGGTCTTTAGCCATCCCTACTTAGCACAACGGTTCATCCATAAATAAACAAAGACAACACTAGTTCAGTTTCTCTCAAAAAATATGATGGCACACCCCGTCATCATCAACCGTGCTCGCCTGTGGTGCAACATGTAAATAAAATGTAGACACGATAGGATCACATAATAAACACAACTCTTCGGGTGACAAGAGAGACAAAGTTTCCACTAACCAAGAAACTTACATATTGATTCGACCCACCAGAATCTCGAATCCCCTCCCTCAATCAATCTTCCTCACTAACCAAGAAACCAAAAAATAAATTGAGAACTTGCATTTTTCAACCAACTCATCGTCAAACAAATCTTGAGCTTGCCATCTATCGCTAATGTATGTACACAACACAGTACCAACCAAAGCACAACAATGACACCAATAAAATCACACATTGCACTGGAAGAGCAGCACCACGGGTCTCGAATCCCTGCCTTGCCCCGCCCCGCATTGGTCTCGCTGGAGAGCCATCTGTTCGTCTACCACTGCCTGCGCGCTGCTCTGGTACTGGTGGTCTTGAACTCTAGAAGCACCTCCCCAAGAACTCTGGACGAACCTCCCCAACAGGAAAGGATGCCAGGGGAGGTCGTGTCACACCTCCAACCTCTCCTAGCACACTACTCGCTCACCGGACGGCCAGATCCTTCGGCACTTGATTCATGTGCCTAAGCTCAAAAGCTTTCCTCTGCCGCTCATAAGACGCCTGCATTATAACATAGGATGTATAAGAACCATAGTTCAATCTGGCAATGGAGCAAGCATAGAGCAAAAGATCAATTAAACATCAACCACACCAAACAAATCTATAAATGGTTGTGTGACCTAGCACTTTCCGATGTTCTTATTTTTTTAAGCCAATACAAACCTATAAATGCACATTTTGTTTTCTTAAACCAGGCCAAACCAAACCTCTCAGCTGCCTGGACTGGATTGTTACATATTTCTAAAGAACTTTCTTTTCTATTGGAACAACAAGGTTTCTATTAATTTCTCAGTCCTAACCAGACCTTTGGAATTTAAAACAGAACATGGTACATTTTTCTCCACTAAAGAAAATGCATGCTCAGAAATGAGCGGGGAATTCGAAATTGAAATTATAGCTTACGAACATTATGCTGTGTAAAGCAAATGATGAACTTGCAAAATTAATTTACTGGTTTTCAAGGATTGTTAATGCTGATGCGAAATGGAAGTGGAAATGAGGGGACAGCTGCCTAATTTGTCTAGCGCTTTTCGCAAGGCAGAGGTTTCATTATATGCAACCTATAGAAGTTTTCAGGTGACTACTACTCTAGAAAATGCGCAGGCTCTTCACAAATAATACAATACTCGACACGATGAGAAGCATCTGTCATGCGGAAGAGCTCAGAGGACACACCTTGTAAAATGAACCAACTTTATCATTAGCAAACATTCTTGGTGACGATAGTTGAAGAGCCCTAGACCAACTGGATCTTCACCTAAACAAAGCAGCAACCGTCAATTAAGTGTTTGGATCCTAGAGACCTACACTGAATACCACTCTACGAAAGGAAAAACCTAAGAGCAGGCAGGTCTCATGGAAATCAAGCCTTTAACAACAACAACAATATTAGACAGCAGCGGAGAGGGATCTGGTCAGGTTAAAAATCTAAGAGAAAACAATCAACCAACCACAACCAAACAGCCTGCAAAAATCAAACCCCGAGAAGACAATCTAGTAGGTACACAGACTATCAACCTGAGACCAACACACCCACGGAGGACCGACTGTGTGGCCCCGAAACAGCCCAAACATCAGCAAAAAATCATAGCACAGTTGCAGAAATCAAGCACCCTACTGCACGAACAGAGAAACCAAGCTGTGTGCATCCACAATGCCCCCTCCCCCCCCCCCCCCCCGCTTGCCCAAGCATAGACCACCAGCAAATAAGCAATCGGTTAGATAAAATGAGAATAAAAGATCTAGGGGTTGACAGGGGTAGCTCACCAGGATGGGAGGAAGAAGAAGCAGCCATCAGTGAGCTCGTCGTCCCAAGCCGCCATGGCTCGTCATCCCCAGTGCTGGAGAGGAGGCAGGGGCGAAGAGGGATGTTGGCCTTGCTCCTACACCTCATCTAGCTGCTAGGAGGGATGTTGACGTCGCGCTCCATGGCTGCGGCTGCTGTGCAGTCGGAACTCCATGGAGGTGTCCACTGACTACACTGCCGGTGCGTGGTAGTGGAGAAGGATCCTGCAGTGGACCGACTACAGAAGAAAAGCATTGACAAGATGTAAACAATTAATTTTGGTTCCAGGTATCAATTGTAGAATACGTTCAGCTACGTCAAGAGGAAAACACTAACATAAACATTATGGAAGCAATGGAACTCCATATATTTCTCTGAATTTTAATCTTCTGACTACAATTAGCAAATGTTAGACTTATAAAGCCAGAGAAATCATCAAATAAGTGTATATGACAAAACTAAGATATGTGCTGTGAGATGACGGACCATACACAAACACCATCATGAACTTGCACCACACAACTAATAAAGTTCTTATTAAGATAGACTCTGAATTTTTACAACATCATGAACCCGTATTGTGGGTTCAACAAGCCTTCCCAACACCATGAACTTGCAACCTTCTATGTTTACATAGGCTCTGAATTATTCACCCATGTTGAACACAAAAGGTTCATAGAAATTGAGATATGTTCTGTGAGTTCAAGAAACCCTACACAAACAACACAATGAACTCTGAATCTACAACTAAAGTTCTTACTGTGGCCCACAGCACCATCCATTTGTTCATATTTCAATAGTCACACAAACCAATGACAACGAGAACCAACTATACACTGAGACACTCTGTCTTACAACCGATTGATCATAAAGCACATGGATACTCACCTATCCATGATAGTGGCTAGGATGCATACTGTGGTGCCCGCGCCACCATCCTAACAACCCGCGCCCGCTGCTGCATGCTGTCAAACTGAGCCATCCTAGCAACCTGCAAGTGAGCGAGTTTAGATAAGTTTCTTACGAATGAGAAACAAACAAACAAACAAACAGAAGCAAAAAAAACTCTATCACTATGTTGGTAATTACACAACCATGTAAATCAATTCAATAAAAGAACAGTCTAGACTTAGCATGTGACACATATATGTAACCTGACACGATAGCAAGAAAAATAAGTAACAGCTAAAGGAGCAATCCATATTTTCTTTATTCTAGGCAGTTGACAATCATGAGTCATCCTATGTATTGCTTCTTTGAACACATACAACAAAGAATAAGAAAGGTGAAACACAAGTCGTAGTTGAGCCAAAGATATGGACTGGACCATTCCTCTCATTTTGCCAATTCTTAGTTGACTCCTAGTACACTCAAGCTGCCCAATATCCCAGGGTAGTTATTATTATTGCATATAACTCTGTAAGATCACCTTACCCAAATACACAAACATTGTGTTCCATTTGATAAAAAGTAACAACTTAAAACCCTAGCACAGGGATCCTACCACGCAAAACATAGAACATTATCAAGCACTATAGCAATAGTAGCATGCGGTAGAAAAAGGGCCTAACCAGCGCAACAGAATTACAAGAGAACAATTCATTGATAAAAAATATGATCACAAGATTGCGGTGGCTGGATCACCACCAACACATATCCAATAACTAAAATCATCGGCTTGATGGCCGGAAACACAGTAACCCACGGCTTGATGGAGGGAGAGAGAGGGAGAGGGAGAGAGAGAAGGGGGGAGACCAAGGACTCACCTGTACAAAGGACAAGGTGACCACCACTGTCGCAGTTGCACATGTGTAGATCTGCTGGATAAGCTTGGTGCATCTTCCGTGTATCAACTTCCCTCCCTTTAACCATGTGACTTCCCAGGCTTTCTCCACCTTGAACTATCATCTCCTGTGAAATTCAAAAAGAACCACCGAGTCAGGTCCTCCCATGCGAATATATGTAATCAAAAAGTACATGTAATCTGCCCATAGCTGGAAATATACGTGATCAACAAGTATAAGCAATCTAGCCATGTAACAGCCAAGAGAATAATCAATATCATCCGACAACAGCCATGTATAAGCATTTCACACTCAGGAATTTCATCTTGTTTGCAAGTTTCAGGAAAGATAAACAGAAACAGAGAAATATAAAGGTGTGACATCTTTCCTGGAGGCAGAAAGGACAAGATTGCGGTGGCCTAAAGAGCACCACCACAAATCACTAGATCATGACTGTCAAGTGCTTAAAATCAATTCATTAAAAAAAGAATTTTAGACTTAGCATGTGACAAACATATGTAATCTGTCAGCATAGCAAGAAACGTATGTGTAACAGCCAAAAGAGCAATCAATATTTTCTTGATTCTAAGCAGTTGACAAGGATGAATTCATCCTATCTATTATTTCTCAGAACACTAACAAGGACTCAAAAGGTGCGACATAGTAGGCCTGGGTATTCGGTAGAAACCAAAATTTCGGTAACTGTTGTTCGTTTTTTTTGTGTGAATTCGGTTTGCATAAGTGGAAACCGAATTTGGCACTAAAATTCAGCTAGGGATTGGACATGTTGTTATTTTATTCTATAATCTTGGTCAAACATTCAAATGGTTGACTTGCACGAAAACAATACACCTTATATTCTGGAACGGAGGTAGTAATGAAGAACACATAAAAATATCAGTGCTAATAGAATCATGAACACTAGATTGGCTCCAATAGCATTTCCGAGAATTTCAAACAGAAAAAGAAACTAATCCATGAGAAACTAATGTGTATGGTTTAGTATATACCTGCGGAGAATTGTCACTTATGACAACACGAGACAAGTCACGCCCAAGAACAGATAGATCTTTAAAGTAGTTGCCCTCCACATAGACGACTCGCGATTAACTTGATGACGGAACAACCTTCTTTTAGGATCAAGAACATTAAGTAGTTGTTGTGCATAGATACTTCGACTAGTTGTCAAGATGATTATCTCAAACATTCTGGCTACTCTCTCCAGGAACTCTTTCAGATGTGGACAACACCGTACATAGATTGTGTGATCTGCGATTTAATGGACTGGGAAAGTGAAAACAGAACATTCACAGGGCTCAACCGTAGAATGCACCAATGTCTCTGCATGACATTATGGCAATAGCTTTAGGTTAGGTTACCACTGAATTCACCAAGGTTACAAATAAGTACTAACACCAGCATACATTACATTTCATCAAGCAAGTAGAAAGATGTAACCAAAAAGACCAGAGATTAGTGCACAACCACAAAATTCCAGTCGGCTAACATTAAGTAACATGAATAGTACATCAAAATGAACATAGTAAATGAAATAATGATGATCATGTTGCAGTAGCCATATAAGGACTAGCAAACATGAGCAATCATGTTTAACAGAAACTTCTAATTGCACAGAGATATGCTTCATGGGTTTCTATAGGTTCAACCCATATCCTTTGCTTCTGCACCCGAGGCATTCCATTCCCATTATGTCGCTGTACGCGGACGACGTGGTGCTATTCTGCCACTGCTCACCCAGCGACATCATCGCGGCATGATGGTGAACTACGCCAAGAGCTCCGCCTCGCTGCTGCACTGTGACACGGACGAGGCGACAACAGCACTTGCGCACCTAGGCTGCCCCATTGCCGACTTGCCGATCACCTACCTCGGGATCCCGCTCCGGTAGGTCGACCGACTGCCGACCAACTGCAGCCCCTAGTTGATGGGATTGCCGGCCGGCTCCCCGCTTGGAAGGCCAACCTGATGAACAAACCTGAGCGGCTTGCACTGGTGAAGTCCATGCTGAGTGCCATCCCCGTGCATCAACTACTCGCCTACGCGCCACCAAAGAAGACGCTTCGTCAAATTGAGAAGATTGAGCGCGGCTTCTTGTGGGCTGGCCGCGCTGCCGCCAACGGAGGCCACTGCCATGTCAACTGGTGCCGCGTTTGCCGTCCCATATCGCACGGAGGCCTGGGAGTCCAGGACCTGGAGCGTGCTGGCCTTGCTCTGCGGCTACGATGGCTATGGTTCTCGCGCACTACCACGAGCGCACCTGGAATAGCCTGGACCTACAATTCTCTGCCGAGGAGTGAGCGCTCTTCTTCGCGTCCACCACGATGACCCTCGGAAACGGAACAACGGCATATTTCTAGGAAGACCGCTGGATAAATGGACAATCCATTTGTGAGATCACCCCGGCACTTTACAAGTGCATACCCAAACACCGGCACAAAATCCAGACCGTCGCTGAAGGACTGCAACGCCATAGCTGGACCATGGGCATCCACGGGACCTTGGGCATACACGAGATTGGCCAATACCTTCAAGCCTGGCTGGCGATCGAGCATATCACGCTCTCGGACACCCCTGATCAGCTAGTTTGGAGATGGACGGCCTCCGGTATATACTCTGCTAGCTCCTGCTATCTTGCCACCTTCCAGGGATCCATGACTTGCTTCTCGTGGAAGCTCGTATGGGAGAATTGGGCGCCACCAAGAGTGAAGTTTTTCCACTGGTTGGCCAACCAAGACCGGTGTTTGACGGCCGACCGCTTGGCTAGACGCGGTCTCCAGCACCAGCCACGATGCTCACTCTGTGACCAGGCTCCCGAGACGATGCGCCACCTCCTCAGTGCCCCTTGGGCAGGCAAACTTGGCATGAGATCCTATCCTGGCTACAGATGACCACTGCAGGGCCAAGCCACGAGGATTCACTCATGGACTGGTGGCTGCAGGCAAGGCAAAACACGCCAACACTGATGCGTAAGGGCCTAGCCTCCATTGCTCTGTTGACACCATGGATGATCTGGAAACAGCGCAACGAATGCATCTTCGAGGGCGCCCAGCCCCTGGTTCAGGTCCTAGTCTCAAAGATCAAAGAGAAAGCCGAGCAGTGGGCAAGAGCGGGCGCCCATGGCCTACGCGTCATTCTACCGCCGACCTAGGACGTGCACTTGTTTCGCTGATCCTCATTTGTAATTGACCTCCTAGGAGGACTGTATCAAAACTCTACCTTTTCATAGACTACATACGAAGCAAAATGAGTGAATCTACACTCTAAAATATGTCCATATACATCCGTATGTAGTTCATAGTGGAATCTCTAAAAGGTCTTATATTTAGGAACAGAGGGAGTAGCTACTAACTAGCAGTACCTTTGTGGAGTAGACCCTCATGTGGAACTCATCGAGGATGTTGGCAGCCCGGATGAACCTCCTTAGAGTCCCCTGAAGACATTCATGATCATATTAAATTGATTGATTTATTACAGCAGCAACATCACCAATTAACTGGTGGATTAGGTATTGACTAGACATGTCCACCTGTGCAAAAATTTCACACACACATACACCACAAGTCCCCAACACACCAAGTAGCTGGCTAGCTATAAAGTAAATAGTTATGTACAGAATACTCGTGACTAAATAAAGTGAATCTCATTCTTGACAGATACAAGAGGCATCTTTTGTATAATAAAGTACAGTAACACAAGGAAAGAGTGAAGTTATGTACACTATACGCTAACTAGGGTTAATTAAAGCGCTGAAAAATCATATGAATAGCTATATGAATGGTCGCTGCTCCAGAAACACAATAATAGAGTCTAGTTACAACAGGGTCACACAGCAATCAAGTCAAGTCCAAATGATTCAATTTGCAAGGACAGAAGTTAGAATAATTTATATGTTCCCATGTGAGATTAAATCAAGTTACAGAAAAAATCCACTGTTTTATCAATCCAGACACAAGTGCAAGCCCATGATTTGTGTTGCATCAACAACAAAAAGCCATGACTTAGCGTGCACTTGGTCACTTCCCTGTCCACACCCCCTACACCCTCACATGTTCATTCAAACCACCAGGTTGCGCCGACAAGAGTTGTGGGTCAAACATGAGTAACCATGAGCCATAGCACGAGTAGTTAAGCCTAGCTACTTAATCATCGACTCGATGGCCAGAACCACAACCAACCACTTGACATGGTCCAAGGCTGTACAGACCATACAGAAGAACGGTAAAAAAAATAGAAGGATGGGGAAGTGAAGAACTCACGACGGGTAGCAGCCGTCCAGACATGAGGAAGACGTCGCCGCAGTTAGCACCGTCCATGCAGGGAAGACGTCACCAAAGCCGACATTTTCCGCTTGCCCAACATTCTGTTAATGTAGACCACCGACATGCTAGGAGCTCCATGGCATTTGGGTCATCGAACCAGCTCTAGATCAGTATGCCTTTGTCTAACTGAAACCCAAAGGCCTGGAAGATATATCACAAAACATCTTAGTCTGTTACTGAAAAAAGGGGTAACTTATTGCCACAAAAATATTCTTACTAACAAATGAATAAATTTCTTCCCGAGGCACTGTAGTCCCAGTGTAAAGTAAAAGGCAGATTATATTCCAACAGAAAATGCTTCACGGGTAATAGTAAGGTGAACAATCCAAACTGAAGGAAATATAGTGCACTGGCCAGGCTAGTAAGATTGGTTTTATGAATAGGTCATTCAGATCATAAAGGATAATGGCTTATGTTCGCTTCACCAAGTCCTGCCTATGAACAATTTAAATTGCAATGCCCAGAGTAACATTTATAGCCCTACTACTTTATATAAATTTTGTTCTACTGAAGAACAACACATAAGAATACCAGTGCTAATGAAATCATGAACACTAGATTAGCTCCAATTACATTTCTGAGAATTTCGAACAGAAAAAACAACCAATCCATGACTAACTAACGTGTATCGTTCAGTAACTACCTATGGAGAATTGTCAACTATCATGACACAAGACAATTCATGCCCACGAACAGGTAGGTCCTTTAAGTATTTGCCCTCCACATAGACACAAGACTCGCGATAAACTCGATGACTGAACAACCTTCTTTTGGGATAAAAAAAATTCAGTTGTTCTGCATAGATACTTTGACTAGCCATGAAGATGATTATCTAAAACATGCTCTCTCCAGGAACTCTTTCAGATACGGGTAGCACCATACATAGATTGTATGATTCGAACTGGGAAAGTGAAAACAGAATCTTCACAGTGCTCAAGGGTATAATGCACCAGTGTCTCTGCATGACATTATGACAATAGCTTCACGTTAGGTTAACACTGAATTCACCAAGATTACAAATAAGAACACCAGGGTATATTTACATTTGATCGAACAAGTAGAAAGATGTAACCTAAAAGACCAGAGATTGGTGCCCAGCCACAAAATTCCACTCGGCTAACATTAAGTAACAAGTTTATAGTTACGTGAATAGTACATAAATAAGAAAGGGAACATATTATATAGATAATGATGATCATGTTACAGTAGCCATATAAGGCTAACAAACATGATCAATCATGTTTACGAGAAAATTATTATTGCACAGACAACATGTTTCATGGGTTCAACCCAGACCATTTGCTTCTCTCCCCAAAAAATATCTTTTGGCCCCTGTCAACAAATATGTTGCAGATACTTGGACTTAGCAGTGGCATACTAATATGTTTTGTTTACGTATGGAAGTAACTGGATTTCTAACCCTCCCACGTTTTTTTATCTGACATTAATATACATTCTACTACCTCGTGACAAATTTACCAAAATTATTCCATCTGGCACCCTTGGCTAAAATGGATCATTCTGCACGCAATTGATGGCCACTCTTGTACTAGACATAATGATAAAAGGCTATATCTTTGGTTAAGTCACCAGTCATATTAATGATTGCTTTGAACTACTTGAATGGCTTATATCAGGAGAAGAGGGTGTAATGTACCGAAATGATAATATTTACTTCATTATTCATAAAAGAAACATCATTAAAATTGTTGTTCATCAAGATATTTTGTCAAGGCTCAAGAGTATATATCAGAGATAGAATATTCACCCAAACAGCCATCTTACCATCCAGATCAAGTACATATGCCCGTGTCACCACATCATTTCCCTAATTTATAGATACTTAAGACGTCGGGGGAAAGTACGAAGCCATACCACCCAAATTACTAGATACTCCCTCCGTTAGTTTTTACTTTGCATATTGGGTTTGTCTTAAGTCAAAGTTTGTTTGGCCTAGTTTATAAAAAATCAAACAGTGACAATACCAAATAAATATCATTAGATCCATCATGTAATATATTTCTATATTATATTTACTTCGCACGTTTCATATAAACTAATATTGGTGCTTACCATGAAATAAAATGCACAATCGTACTATATTAACAGGTGTTGAGATGATAGGTGCATATCTTTTTCCCTAGTTGTTTTTTCTGAAAACACGAGGACAATGTCAACTAGAAAGAAAGCAGCACATAGAGAATGATGATAGACATCAACTGTTTTCCAGTGTCAGGCATTCAAGCATCATGATAGTCATCTAAAGACAAGACCCAGTGCAGCAATAATAGGTACATCATCACAAGGACAAAACTGTTCACCATACTTGACTGAGATATATAATTGCGATAGGCTAATCTAATGATACAAATATATATATACTCCCTCCGTTCCAAAATAGATGACCCAACTTTATACTAACTTTGTACTAAAGTTAGTACAAAGTTGAGTCATCTATTTTGGAACGGAGGGAGTACTTGAGTAGAACAATTAAGTGTGCGAATAATTTTATTTCAGAGGACAAATGTCAAAATAATTGATATGCCTCCAGCTGAGATTAAATCAAGTTACCGGGGAAAAATCCGTTCTTTATCATGACATGAGCATAACAACACCTATCCAATACAAAAAAATGACTGGTACAGGGTCGGCACTTATACAACTCGTGGATATACAATGCAATGGCACTCATGATCATCACGGCAATGCTAGAATGGCAACGATGAGCAGACTACGATAGCTAGTAGTACCTTTGTGGAGTAGACCCTCTCATGTAACTTGTCGAGGATGATGTTGGTGGCCCGGAAGAACCTTAAGTCCCCTGAAGACATTCACGATCAGATTAAATTGATTCATGGGTTCATTACTGCAGCAGCATAACTAATTAACTGGTGGATTAGGTATTGAGTAGATGTATCCAGATGTGCAAAAATGTCAAACAAACATACACCACAAGTCCCCAGCACCCAGTACCTAGCTAGCTATAAAGTAAATACCTATGTACACTGTTCTAGTGACTAAATCATGTGAATCTCATTCTTGACATATGCACAGAAGAGGCATCTTCTATAATAAAGTACAAAAACACAAGGACAGAGTCAAGTTATGTAGGCTGTACACTAGCTAGGGTTAATTGAAGCGCTGCAAAATCATATGAATGGCTGGATCGGCTGCTGCCCCAGAAACACAAGAACAGAGTCCAATTACAGCATGGTCACACAGCGATTGAGATTAATATGTTCAATTACTTGCATGAGTTTACTTGCAAGGACAAAAGCCAGATCAATTAATATGTTCCCAAGTGAGATTAAATCAAGTTAAAGAAAAAATCCATTCTTTACCATGACAGCAGCATAACAACACATATTCAATACAAAAAATTAACTAGTAGATATACTCCCTCTGTAAAGAAATATAAGAGCGTTTAGATCACTACTTTAGTGATCCAATACAATGGCGCTCGTGATCATCACGGCAATACTAGAAAGGCAATGGTGAGCAGATTCAGAAGGTAGCTACTAACTAGTCGTACCTTTGTGGAGTAGACCCTCTCATGGAACTCATCAAGGATGATGTTGATGGCCCAGACGAACCTCCATAGAGTCCCCTGAAGACACATTCACGGTGAGATTAAATTGATTGATTGATTATAGCAGCAACATCACTAATGGGCTGGTGGATTAGGTATTGACTAGATGTACCCAGCTAAGCAACAATGTCATACACACAGACACCACAAGTCCCCAACACAGCAAGTTGCTAGCTAGCCATAAAGTAAATAGCTATGTACACAGTACTAGTGACTAAGTCATGTGAATCTCATTCTGAACATATGCAAAGAGGCATCTTCTATAATAAAGTACAGAGACACAAGGGCATGGTCAAGTTATGTTCACTGTACGCTAGCCAAGGTTAATTAAAGCGTTGCAAAATCATATGAAATGTTGTATGAATGGCCACTGCCCCGGAAACACAAGAACGGTGTCCAGTTACAACACAGTCACACAGCGATTGAGACAAGTCAAATAATTCCATTTGCTAGGACAAAAGTCAGAATAATTAATATCTTCCCAGGTGAGATTAAGTCATGTTATAGAAAAAATCCATTCTTTATCAATTCAGACACAAGTCCTAAACTCACTTGTGTTGCATCAGCAACAAAAAACCATGACTCACGTGGACTTGGTCACTTCCCTCGGTCCATCCCCTACACCCTCACTCATTCATTCAAACCACCAGGTTGCGTCGATGAGAGCTTTTTAAAAAAATGTCATATCCCGTGCCCCCGTACACGTATATATGCTTCTTAGACAAGAACTATAAAAATTAGAAGGATCAGGAAGCGAAGAACCAACCACTGGTAGCAGCCGTCCAGCCATGAGGAAGACATCGCCATAGTCAGCACCGTCCATGCCAATGGAGACATCACGTTCGCGTGCCCCGCATTCTGATAATGTAGACTACCGACATGCTAAGAGCTCCATGTCGTTTGGGTCATCAAACCAACTCTCGATCGGTATGCCGTTGTCTAACTAGAACCAAAGGCCTGAAAGAAAGAAAATGACATAACTATGTGTGTTACTGGAAAAAAAAAGGGCAAGTCATTGCCACAAAATCCTAACAAATGAATAAATATAAGTAATTAGAGTCTCAGTGAACAGCTACAGGGAATTAACTACACCCATGTTACTACTTACTACCCACGGGCTACAACAAGTATACTGCTCAGCAAATCAATTCTAAGGGATGATCGAATTTCTTCCTGGGGCCCTCTAGTCCCGGGGAACAAGTACTACTTACTACTCCCAGGCCACAACAGATCTACTTTCACAATACAGGATGCAAATAAAAAATATTCATTTACATAATTCAATTCAAACACAGAAAGAAAGCAGCACATAGAGAATGATGACAGACATCAACAGTTTCCTAGTGTCAGGCATTCAAGCATCACGATCCTCGTATAAAGACAAGACCCAGTGCAACTATAATAGACACAACTGTTCATCATACTTGACTGAGATATATAATTGCGATAGGCTAATCTCATGGTGCAATACATACCGGACTAGAACAATTAAAAGTGGATTAATTTTATTTCAGAGGACAAAAGTCAAACTAATTGATATGTCCCAGGTGAGATCAAATCAAGTTACAGGGGAAAAAATTCATTCTTTATCATGACAGTACATAACAACATGTACCCAATTCGAAAAAATTTGACTAGTAGAGGGTCTGCACTTGTACAACTTGTAGATATACAATGCAATGGCACTCATGATCATAACAACAATACTAGAATGGCAACAGTGAGCAGACTAAGGTAGCTAGTAGTACCTTTGTGGAGTAGACCCTCTCGAGGAACTCGTCAAGGATGATGTTCGTAACCTGGTCGGACCATGGAGTCCCCTGAAGACATTCACGATCAGATTAAATTGATTGATTACAGCAGCAACATCACTAATTGACTAGTGGATTAGGTATGACTAGGTGTATCCAGCTGTGGAAAAATGTCATACATACGTACACCACAAGTCCCCAACACCCAGTAGCTAGCTAGCTGTAAAGTAAATAGCTATGTACACAGTACTAGTGACTAAATCATTTGAATCTTGTTCTTGACATATGTACAGAAGAGGCATCTTGTAAAACAAAATACAGAAACACAATGACAGAGTCAAGTATGTACACATACGATAGCCAGGGGAAATTAAACCGCTGCAAAATCATATGAATAGCCACTGCCCCAGAAACACAAGAACAGAGTCCGGTTACAGCAGAGTCACACAACAATCGAGTCAAGTGCGAATGATTATTTGCAATAACAAAAGTCATCATAATTAATATGTTCCCAGTTGAGATTAAATCAAGTTGTAGGGGGGAAAATCAATTCTTTATCAATTCAGACACAAATGCTAAACTCATGACTTGTATTTGCATCAGCGACAGAAAGCCACGACTCGGCATGCACTTGGTCACTTCCCTCTATCCATCCCCTACACCGTCCATCGTTCCTTCAAAACTTTGTATGTACATGTGGCTGAGACAGTAGCTACCAGCCATCGTTACATGTCTCAAGTCTCACAGAAAAAACGATCAAGTGTACTACATGATGGTCACTAGAGAGTAGAGACTGGACACTAAGTATCATATATACTAGCCACTCGTCTACCATGCACCCTACACAGCGATTGATTGTGCTAATATCAATACAAAGTAATTTATAATTACTGCCAATTACTCAAACAAAACAAGAATGGCTCTAGAGGAAAAATGACTAACAAGAGAGAGGCAAAATTAAACTTTGAAGCCAGAGTTGTTCTTCCTACCATGAGCCTTGCCAAAGCGCCTCACCTCCTCACAGGCATTCTTGGGTCCCCTCCTACCATGACTAACACAGCTGGAAGGACTACCAACACAAATTGCTGAATTATATTTCAAGAATTAAATTGAAAAGTACACTTCGATAGCAACCACTTTGTAATAGTAACCTATAGTTTCGTGCTCTGAAACTAGTCTGCTGAGATATAACTATAACACTTAGTTCACATCACAAACGACCCAGAAAGGGAAGTTTTCATAGAGATGGGACTATGGTGTATCATCACTGCAGAAACAATCACAATCTAGCCAAATACAAGGTCATGAAAGAAAGAATCAAAATGTTGACTGGACTCATATACAAAAGAGAAGTTTGTATTATGACTGCCCACAAAGTTAAGTTTGCATAGAGTTGGGATTATAGTGTATCATCACTGCAGATATAACAAGACAATATGCCACCACTGAACATTTACATTCACAAGAAAGAGAGTGTCAATCAAAGTTCTTTCAAGTATGATAAAAGCTAAAGTATGACAGAAGCTATAGTGTATCATGACTGACCACAAACTCCGTCAAAGTGACCCGTGAGGCTTTCAATGCAAATGAAAATAACCCTCAGAGTACAGTCCTGATGAAAATTGGTGAAGGGAATTAGCTAAAGCATACATTTTTCCCTTGTTATTTTTTTTGAAAACACAAGGACAATTTCAACTAGAAAGAAAGCAGCACATAGAGAATGATAAGAGACATCACTGTTATCCAGTTTCAGGCATTCAAGCATCATGTTCCAGTGCAACTATAATAGGCACATTATCACAAGAGGCAAAACTGTTCATCATACTTGACTGGGATATATAATTGCGATAGGCTAATCTCATGGTATAATATATACTTGACAAAAAGCTAATGATTTTATTTCAGAGGACAAAAGTCAGAATAATTCATATGTTCCCAGGTGAGATTAAATCAAGTTACAGGAAAAAATAATTTCTTTATCAAGACAGGAGCATAACAACACATATCCAATACAAAAAAAAACGATTAATAGAGGGTTTGCACTTGTACAACTTGTGGATATACAATAAAATGGCACTCATGATCACCACAGCGATACTAGAATGGCAACAGTGAGCAGATTCAGAACATATAGTACCTTTGTGGAGTAATCCTCTCATGGAAATAGGATGATGTTGCTGGCCTGGACAAACCTCCTTGAGTCCCCTAAATTCACAATCAGATTAAATTGATTGATTACAGCACCAACATCACCAATTGACTGGTGGTTTAGGTATTGACTAGATGTATCGGCCAGCTGTGCAAAATTGGCACACACATACACCACAAGTCCCCAACACACCAAGTAGCTAGCTAGCTACAAAGTATAAATAGCTATGTAGACAGTACTAGTGACTAATCATGTGAATCTCATTCTTAACATATGCACAGAAGAGGCATCTTCTATAATAAGGTACAGAAACACAAGGACAGAGTCAAGTTATGTAAACTGTACGCTAGCTAGGGTTAATCAAAGAGCTGTAAACTCATATGAATGGTCGGATTGGCCGCTGCCCCAGAAACACAAAAACAGAGTCCAGTTACAGCAGGATCACACAACGAATGAGTAAAGTCCGAATGATTTTATTTGCAACAAAAAAAGTCAGAACAATTAATATGTTCCCAGGTGAGATTAAATCAAGTTACCAAAAAAAAAATCTCTTTATCAACTCAGACACAAGTGCTAAACTCATTACTTGTGTTGCATCAGCGAAAAAATACATGACTCGGCATGCACTTGGTCACTACTTATCTCTGTCCATCCCCTGCAACCTCACTCATTCATTCAAAAGTATGTCAGTACATGTGGCTGAGAGGGTAGCTAGCTAGCCATTGTTACATGTGTTAAGTTTCAAGAGAAAAAACAAACAAGGGTACTACATGATGGACACTGGAGAGCAGAGACTGCACACTGGAGTAGCCTATATACTAGCCACTCGTCTACCATGCTCCCTTCACGGCAATATTTTGTGCTACTATCAGTATAAAGTGCTTTACTAATTGCTGTCAACTGCTCAAACAGAACAACAGTCGCTCCACGGTAACAACAACTAACAAGAGAGAGGCTGAGTTAAACCTTGAAGCCAGTGCTGCTCCTCCTACCACAAGCCTTCTCAAACTTCCTTTCCTCGGATAGCACGCATGTCTTGGTGTGGTCGTGGAGCACACCAGGAGCCTTGCCAAAGTGTCTCACTGCCTCACGGGCATTCTTGGGTCCCCTCAAGAGGATCCGTAGATGCACGCATTTGCAAATATGAGAGTCATTTACCAACACAACTGGAAGGACTACTAACACAAATGGCTGAATTATATTTCTAGAATTAAATTAAAAGTACACTTCGACAGCAAGTGTACTACTATAAACCATATCTTTTTCCCTTGTTGTTTTCTCTAAAAACACAAGGACAATTTCAACTAGAAAGAATGCAGCACATAAAGAATGATAACAGAGATCGAATGTTTTCCAGTGTCAGGCAATTGAGCATCACGATCCACATCTAAAGACAAGACCCAATTCAGCTATAATAGGCAAATTATCACAAGAGACAAAACTGTTCATCATACTTGACTGGGATATATAATTGTGATAGGCTAATCTCATAGTACAATATATACTGACTAGAACAATTGAAAGTGTGAATAATTTTATTTCAGAGGACAAAAGTCAGAATAATTGATATATTCCCAGGTGAGATTAAATCAAGTTACAGGGGGGAAAATCATTCTTTCTCATGACAGCAACATAACAACACATATTTGATACAAAAAAAAGACTAGTAGAGGCTCTGCACCTGTACAACTTGTGGTTATACAATACAGTGGCGCTCGTGATCATCACGACAATACTAGAATGGCAACGGTGAGTAGAATCAGAAGGTAGCTACTAGCTTGTAGTACCTTTGTGGAGTAGACCCTCTCGTGGAACTCATCGAGGATGATGTTGCTGGACCGGACCAACCTCCTTAGAGTCCCCTGAAGACATTCACAGTCAGTTTAAATTTGATTGATTGTCACTACCTGACTGGTGGATTAGGTATTGACTCGATGTATCCAGGTGTGCAAAAATGTCACACACATACACTACAAGTCCCCGACACACCAAGTAGCTAGCTACTCCCTCCGTCCCATAATGTAAGACGTTTTTTGGCACTAGTGTAGGGCCAAAACATGTCTTATATTATGGGACGGAGGGAGTAGTTATTAAGTAGTAAATAGAAATGTACACAGTACTAGTGGCTAAATCATGTGAATATCATTCTTGATATATGCACAGAAGAGGCATCTCCAATAATAGTTCAAAAACACAAGGGCAGAGTCATGTTATGAATTTACGTATCCATATCGATGCATTCTTGATTTATGTGCTGCGAAATAATATGAATAGCGCTGCCCCAGAATCACAAGAACGGTGTCCAGTTAAAGCAGGGTCACACAGCGATCGAGTCAAGTCCGAATGATTTTATTTGCAAGGAGAAGTAAGGATAACTAATATCTTGCCAGGTGATATCAAATCAAGTTACAGAGGAAAAAAAACATTCTTTATCAAGTCAGACACGAGTGCTGAACTCATGACTTGTGTTGCATCAGCGACAAAAAGCCATGACTGGGCATGCAGTTGGTCACTTCCCTCTGTCCATCCCCTACACTCTCACTCGTTCATTCAAAACTGTGTATGTACATGTGGCTGCGACAGTAGCTGCCAGCCATTGGTACATGTGTTAAGTCTCAGGAGAAAAACAAACGAGTGCACTACATGACTGCCACTGGAGAGCAGAGACTGGACACTGAGTAGCATATATACTAGCCACTATTCTACCATGCTCACTACATGGCGATATATTGTGCTACTATCGGTACAAAGTACGTTACTAATTACTGTCAATTACTCCAAACAGAACAAGAATGGCTCTACAACAGTGACTAACAAGGGAGATGCTGAATTAAACCTTGAAGCAACGGTTGTTCCTCCTACCACGAGCCTTCTCAAACTTCCTTTCGTCTGATCGCATGTACGGCTTCATGTGGTTGTGCGGCACACCAGGAGCCTTGCCAAAGTGCATCCCGGCCTCACAGGCATTCTTGGGTCCCCTCAAGAGGATCTGCAGATGCACACATTTGCAAAAATAAGAGTCCATTCCCATTTCCCACCACAACTGGAAGGAGTATTAACACAAATAGCTGGATTATATTTGTAGAATTAAAATTAAAAAGTACACTTCAACAGCAACCACTTCATAACAGTAGGCAGTAGTTTCATGCTCTGAAACTAGTATGCTCAGATATAACTATGTTCAATTAACAAACGGCCCGCAAAGGGAAGTTTTCATAGATCTGGGATTATAGTGTATCATCAGTGCAGAAATAATCACAATCTAGCCAAATACAAGGTCATGGACGAGAGAAAGGAAATGTTGAGTGGACTCATATAGAAAAGAGAAGTTTATATCATGGCTGCCCACAAACGGAAGTTTCATAGAGCTGGGATTAATGCCGTATCTATCATCACTAGAGAAATAACAAGACGATATGCCACCACTAAACATTTACATGCACGAATAAAAACACAGTGTCCATTCAATGTTCTTTCAAGTATGACAGAACCATAACGTTTAATTGAGATCGGACAACCCAGAGGGAAGTATTCATTGAGCTGGGATTATCATGTCTGATCATTGCAAATCAAAGAAAGAAACAGAGTTATACTCCCTCCGTCCGAAAAAGAAAAGGCTTTTTTGAACGGAGGGAGTATGTACCAAGGTTATGAATTACACGGTGTCAGCATACTCACACTAATATTAAATTATATTTACTAAATATGCTACTCCCATCTGATCCATATTAGTTGACGCTCCTCCATTACAAAGTTGTACTGACTTTGTACTAGATGAGCGTCAATTAGTATGGATCGAAGGGAGTAGAACATCTTGACAGCGAACTTTTGCTTCCCATTACCTGCAGATCGACCGCACCAGTGCAAAAAGAAAAAATTGGAGTAGGTAGCTACAGATCGATGCATACTACTAGGTTTGCATGCCAAGATAATCTCTTCATCTTTATCTGGGTCTCCAGGCTTCCACTCACGCCGGACCTTTACTAGGCCCAATATATATGTCATTATCTAAGTCCTTCATTATAAAACTCATTTTAATGAATCATTTATATCTATATCTATATCTATATCTATACCAATACAAAAGACCCAAAGGGTCAGATCCAATTAATCTCGACCATCAAATCATCTCAATCCAACGACCTACACTGTTTCAATGTCGAGCGCTCAACACGTTTGGCGTGCAGTTAATTTGATGCCAAATATAGTGCTAATCACATAATAATACACAAATAAGTATTCTACTTAATATCCACATGCACTTAATATACTTCCAAATTAATGTGCATTGCACGTACACATTGACTAGTTATTATAAAATGATATAAAATGATACGTCATTCCCAGTTAAGAATATGTCCTCCACATAAAGTATCAGAACTGAAATTATGCTCCCACTTACTTTCTTGTAAACCCAGGTCTCTTCGCCATTCTGGATGAAGCCAACCTCTTTGACCAGTTCATTGAAACAAATATTCACTCGATGCTTTGATTTAGTTCATAAATGGACCTCTAAAATTTGTGTACCTTTTTAGCATCCTTTAGATCAACATAACCCTTAGGAGGTATCATATCCACATCCTCGGTTGAAGTTTCATTAAGCAAAACCGTTTTGACGTCCATCTGTCATCTCTTAGCATTGGTGTTTCAGTCATGTATAAACGCTTCAGT
The DNA here is from genome assembly GCA_963921465.1 of Triticum timopheevii. Lineage (NCBI taxonomy): Eukaryota > Viridiplantae > Streptophyta > Magnoliopsida > Poales > Poaceae > Triticum > Triticum timopheevii. Next base: position 622,278,448 of record OY997270.1, on the reverse strand, counting down.
TTTATGTATCAGAGTTATTTACCCAGAACCACCACACTTGGGGCTAGGGTAACAGGTCAGTACCGCATTTGAGCCATGTCACAAAAAACCACCAACTATGAGACTAATCGGTAACGCGGAGCACTGACTGGCCGATTTAGCCGCGAAAACAGCAAAACCGATAGGTGGGACCCACCTGTCGGGCTGACGTGGCGAAGACTAATCCAAGTCAATATTTGACCAGCTGAGTTGGACGGTAGACCCACCAGTCAGTCACTCATTGTCTTTTGCCTCCTATCTTCCTCTTCCTCGTCTGCTCCCTGCGGCTGCTGGTCTGGAGCGGAGGCCGCGCGGGGGCGCATTGACCGGAGATGGCCTTCGGGAGGAAAGGGACGAGGCGTGGGAAGGGCCCACAGGCAGCGGCCGCGCCGCACGCCCATCCACCCCATCACCCAGACCGCTGCCTCGCCACCGTCCATGGCGTCCGCCGCCCCACCTCGACCCCCTTGTCTCTGTTCCTACTAGCTCCCCCATGAACGCACTCGCTACAAGCAGCTCCTCGCCTAGCTCGCCTACACTGCCCTTGGTCCATGCGGCGCCGGAGGTGGCGCCACGCCGCCCAGCTCCTGGTCCACACCGTGCCGGAGGTGGAGCCATGTCGCGCAACTCCTGGTCCCCGCCGCCCAGCTCCTGGTCCACGCCTCGCCGGATGTGGAGACAGGCCGATTCCGATGCGCAGCTCAGCAAGGGCATCGCCGCGCTGCTCGTGCTCCGGCTCTCTAGCGTGCTCGCGAGGGACATTGCCATGGTGTTGTTGGAGTTCATCTAGCTGCAGAGCACTCGAGGGCCGGCGACGAGCTCCGTCCATCCAGAGCAACCATGGCGACGTCAGCGGCGAGCAGACGAGGGCTAGGGCGCGGGAGGCACGCAGTTGCTCTCCGATCGCCGCTCTCCGGGTGCCTAGAAGGTGCTCGACAGAATGTCCCACAGAAACAATGACATGAAGAAGAATACCATCTAGTCATTGACAGGTGGGGACCAAGTCTCATTTGCCACATCAGTTGGTCAGAATTTTGGTCTTCGTCACGTCATCCTGACAGGTGGGACCAACCTGTCAGTTTCGTTATTTTCGTGAGCAAATCAGACAATCAGTGCTCTCCGTTACGAATTAGGCACAATTTTGATGATTTTTTGTGACATGGCTAAAATGTGGTATCAAATTGTTACCCTAACTTCAAGTGTGGTGGTTTTGGATAAATAACTCTATGTATCACGAACGAGAACTAGCCTGAAGCATATAGATTAAGTTTTATGTATGGAACAGAGAGTGGCTGCTTTGGCCCAGCCACGATGTTCTGTTTAGTTTGTTGCATCAGTCTCGGTAAATCTTAGTCGACCGACACATTCGATGCTATATTTATGAGATTTGTCATTAAGATCGGTGAAAAAAATTCAGTACGGAGTAGCACCCCATGAGAGCCACTGAATTTCGTCGTACAGGCTCTAGCTTTATGATTTGTGCAGCAGGACAAGGACAGCAATATCACCAAAATGATTTGTTTGCGTCTCTTCGCTCTCACTCTAATCACCAAAATGATGCATGCATGCCACATGCTCTTTGGCAACTGTGCCACCTGCCACGTCCATCAACTTCCACGCACATTGCCACTGCCACTCCACTTCATAAACCCCATACCGTCCACGAGCAGAGCACCACAGCGTGAGCTAGGCAGCTAGAGCTAGCTCGACCTCCAGTCGAAACAATGGGGATCTCACTGCTCCACACGCAGTGGCACATGCTCGCCCAGCTGCCCCTGCAATGGCAGCTCCTCCTCCTTCTCGCCGGCCTCCTCCTCCCCGTGGTCTCCTACCTGCTGCTGATAACGAGGGGCGACGTTGAGGGAGGACGGCTGAGGCTGCCGCCCGGCCCTGCGCGGGTGCCGGTGCTCGGAAACCTGCACCAGCTGGGCCCGCTGCCGCACCGCAGCCTGCGCGACCTGGCCCGGCGGTACGGCCCCGTCATGCTGCTCCGCCTCGGCACGGTGCCGACGCTGGTGGTCTCGTCTGCCGCGGCGGCGCGCGACGTGATGAAGGTGCACGACGCTGACTGCTGCAGCCGGCCCGCGTCCTCGGGCCCCGCACGGCTCTCCTACGGCAGCAAAAGCATCGCCTCCTCGCCCTACGGCGCCTACTGGCAGGACACGCGCAGGATCTTCGCCGCCGAGCTCTTCGGCCCGCGGGGCGTCCCCGCCGTATGGGACGCGCGTCGGCAGCAGGTTGACAGGCTAATGGCCACCCTGGGCGCGGCGGCAGCGACGGCGGCTCCGGTGGGGATGGACCAGCACGTCTTCCGCGTCGCCGACGGCATCATCGGCACCGTGGCGTACGGGCGCATCTACGCCGCGGAGGCGTTCGCGCGCAAGTACGAGCAGTTCCAGCACGTGCTCGAGGAGGCCATGGCCATGTCGGCCAGCTTCTCGGCCGAAGACTTCTTTCCCAACGCCGCCGGCCGCCTCGTCGACCGGCTCGCTGGCATCATCGCGCGGCGAGAGAGAATCTCCAGAGACCTCGACGCCTTCTTCGAGGCGGTGCTGGAGCAGCACCTTGACCCCGCGCGCCCCAAGCCAGAGAACGGCGACGGCGACCTGGTAGACGCCCTCGTCAGCGCCTGTGAGGAGCACGGGTTCACGAGGGACCACGTGAAGGCCATGCTCCTGGACGCGTTCCTCGGCGGCGTCGACAGCAGCTCTATCACGATAGTGTGGGCGATGTCGGAGCTGATCCATAACCCGACGGCGCTCAAGAAGGCACAAGATGAGATCAGGGCCGCGGTGGCCGCCCGCGATGTCTCGCCGCCGGGGTTGCCGGTCCAGCCGGACGACCTGCCCAAACTAACCTACCTGAAGATGGTCGTCAAAGAGACCATGCGGCTGCATCCACCGGCGACTCTGCTGCTGCCACGGGAGACGCTGCGGCAGGTGGAGATCGGCGGCTACGACGTGCCGGCGAGGACGCGCGTGCTCGTGAACGTGTGGGCCATCGGAAGGGACCCGGCGAGCTGGGGGCAAGACGCCGACGAGTTCAAGCCGGAGAGGTTCGAGACGGACGGGAGGCACGGCAAGGTGGACTTGCGCGGCGCGCACTTCGAACTGGTGCCGTTCGGCTCGGGCCGGCGGGTCTGCCCCGGGCTGGCCATGGGGGTGACGACCGTGGAGTTCACGCTGGCCAACATGCTGTGCGGCTTCGATTGGATGCTGCCGGAGGGGACGGCGGCGGAGGAAATGAGCATGGAGGAGGCCGGCAAGCTAACCTTCCACCGCAAGACGCCGCTGGTGCTCCTGCCCACGCCGTACCACTCCAATTAGTATCGGGTTTAACGTATGCGGTGTTGCGCTAGCGTGCCGATGCGACGCACTGGGAGTAGGTGGGACAGTACGAGTTCGCATCATGCGCCCCCTCTTTGTACGTACCAGTTAGCAGCGTGCGAAAGATTTATTTTATGATTCAGAAAAATCTTATCTGGCGACCCGTTCGCTGGAAGAGGGTGGTAGTTTGAAGCTTTTTGCTGCCACATTTTTCCAGCGAAACGGTCGCCGGATGATTGAGAAATATGTCCACGCAAGATAACAAATCTTGCAGCCAAGACCCTGACATTTTGTATCCATGGCCCTAAAGTTTTCGTTTCCTTGCAAACAAGGATAAAATTTTGACAAGTCGTGGGAGATTTCATCAGAAATTTCGGCAGCATAACGCATTGGGAAGAATCGCAACATGCACAATGGCGCCACGAATCGCTCGACAACCATCTCTTCCATTTTGTGCTCTTTCTAATGGAATTATTTCTAGATTATTTCAAAAGGAATTGTGGTGTGCATGCAGCTGAACTTAGCTAAGGCAGTGTTGTCCGTATAGCTCAATCATAGAGGAAATGTGCCGGTGCTTTAGGTGACTTTGAGAGCCTGCTTACCGCGACTATATTTTTTGAGATATTGTATAGTGGTTAAAATAGGTATATTCAATGGGCAACTCAGACATTTTGTAGTACACAATTTGGTTTGTTGGTTTCAGACTACTCTTTTCTTTTGTGTTGGTTTTTCCTGCCCTACATCAGAGTCAGATGAGGTCATTTGTTGGTTTCAGACTACTCTTTTCATTAATGAAAGGAATCAAGCTGACGACATTCGCCGATTTATATCGCTACTTAAGTACCATTTCTCAAGAAGAGGTTTCAGAACTAAATGAGCCCAGCAGTTTTGGTTTGCAACTTCCTTCTTGCCTTGTAAATTAGTATCAATCTATTGAGCTGCATGCAACGAAGCTGGCATTCTTCTAAATTGGTAGTGAAAACTTGTTAGTGGGAAATTAACAGCGTAGATTGTATGTCATATGGCTCGGACTTCTTTTTCCCTTTTGTGGTGGTAACAATGGTGAGATGAGCTTCTTTTTGGGACTGATGAGTGATGACTGGAGGATGCTTTGATTTCTAGGATAGATTATATTTCAGAAAGAATTGCAACACAATGTGGCTACCCCAACTTCCATTCTAGTGCATCATAAATAGAATGTCATGGCTAAATCAACATAAAAGATGACTATCTGAACCACTACAAAACCTGTTCCATTCTAGTGCATCCGAAATCTAATATCGTGGCTAAATCAACATAAAAGATGACTGTCTGAACCACTACAAAACTTGTTAGGCAGCCAAAGCTCAGAATTTCTTGTCATAGTATTTGCAGTACTAAAATGGTGATAGCAGTATTGAGCTTCAAACTTGTTTTTAGATACGATGTAGTACCCCGCTTTTCTTACTAAGCATTTAGCAAGTTAGACCACGATCGCCTACCTCAAAGCACCTGAAATGTCTACCATCTCTTAGTATTGCCAAAAGATTTAAGTAAACATGCTGGACTTTCTTATTATACATATATGCAGCCAGATTTTCTTATGTAGATAGCTAGCTTGTTGTAAACAGTGTCCAGTGATATGACAAAAGGGTAAAAAGTACGTTAATTAATATGAACACTATCTAACAGATCTGCCGCCATGTTTTCAGATTCAGCTATTACCAGCTACAGACTAATTATTGACCGGAAAGAAGTGCATAAAAAAGTTAGCCCCCATGAGCAAACTCAGGATTGGCGTGCTATAATGTTCAAGCTTTGCATAGAAAAATCAAGCTAGACTCAAGAATTAGGTAGAGAGAGGTCAGGTTAGCTAAAACCAAATAAAAGTGAATCCGGTGAATACCTACTTGAGATATTCATTCAGCAATCCTTAATACGTTTGCTCCCACAATTTAGTATCAATCACTTAACTGTGGATATGCTCTATCAAAATTTCAAAAGAGATAGAAAATATGATGGAGATTTGTTACCATCCTGAGTAAAGAGTGATCCCCTCAACAGGAACATACCTGCATCCATACCCCGCTAGTTAGTTGTTATCCGATGACTCCATCTCTGCTTGCCTGCATGTCCCCTAATTAAGTAGAACCATGCATGTACTACATCACAAAAAAGAGAACTCATCAGTCTGAGTTGTGCCATATATCCCAACATTACTTTCTTCAAAGAAAGAAGGTTAGATCCATAGAAAGGGTGTGCTCTTGCGCCAAGAGGGCGAATCAAACCCACAAGCCCTGCTGACGACACGGACGAGGGCACAACTTTGGGTCTCCATGCATGGCATGTATGCATGAGTTGTAGATGAGGCAAGGTGAGGAGTAGATGGAGAAGAAGGGAGAACGCGGGGAGGAGGGATCAGATCGAGATTTATAGAGAGAGGAGGGCAGGAGAGAAACATGGGGAAGCGTTGGATGAGAGGTCGATCCGCGTGACAGCGCGCGAGAGGGCGATGGATGGATGGCATGCGGCAGGAGAGTAATAGAGCGCCTGGTTTCGAGGGAGAGAATTAATCCTTTTCACATGCATAGGGAGGAGGGATATATATATATATACTAGGAGTAATAGAGGGATATATATATATACTAGGAGTAATAGAAGGAAACCATCGGACGTGGGACAGGGTTAATTCCTTCCTTGGCGTAGGACTATTGTTAATTGCCTCCAGATAAACTTTTGCATCTCTCTACGTAGTACTATTTGTCTATCTTTTCTTCTAGATTCTAGAGGGGCTGGTATCCATCTATCTTGGAATTGAAGCAGTCTGTTAAGATAATAAGCAACAACAATCTCTCTACGTAGTAGTATTTGTCTATCTTTTCTTTTAGAGGGGCTGGTATCCATCTATCTTGGAATTGAAGCAATCTGTTAAGATAATAAGCAACAACATATATAATGGCATCGATCGGCATTGACGAGCGTGGAGGTGTGTGTTGGCTTGCTGCTGTCCGGTTGGACATGGTCATGTCTCCCGTTTCTGTGCGTGTTTTTCCTGATTACTTGTCTCATGGATTGGGCGGCCAGCCACTTGTTTCTTCTTCTTTTTTACCATATCATTTTGGCAACAATTCAGTCACTCACACAAAGAAGAATTTTACGTATGATACTAGCTGGCCAATTTTCATTCACTACAACTTGTTTAGAATTTTATGTTGGCAACATTTCAAACCAAGAAACTCGGGTCTTTAGCCATCCCTACTTAGCACAACGGTTCATCCATAAATAAACAAAGACAACACTAGTTCAGTTTCTCTCAAAAAATATGATGGCACACCCCGTCATCATCAACCGTGCTCGCCTGTGGTGCAACATGTAAATAAAATGTAGACACGATAGGATCACATAATAAACACAACTCTTCGGGTGACAAGAGAGACAAAGTTTCCACTAACCAAGAAACTTACATATTGATTCGACCCACCAGAATCTCGAATCCCCTCCCTCAATCAATCTTCCTCACTAACCAAGAAACCAAAAAATAAATTGAGAACTTGCATTTTTCAACCAACTCATCGTCAAACAAATCTTGAGCTTGCCATCTATCGCTAATGTATGTACACAACACAGTACCAACCAAAGCACAACAATGACACCAATAAAATCACACATTGCACTGGAAGAGCAGCACCACAGGTCTCGAATCCCTGCCTTGCCCCGCCCCGCATTGGTCTCGCTGGAGAGCCATCTGTTCGTCTACCACTGCCTGCGCGCTGCTCTGGTACTGGTGGTCTTGAACTCTAGAAGCACCTCCCCAAGAACTCTGGACGAACCTCCCCAACAGGAAAGGATGCCAGGGGAGGTCGTGTCACACCTCCAACCTCTCCTAGCACACTACTCGCTCACCGGACGGCCAGATCCTTCGGCACTTGATTCATGTGCCTAAGCTCAAAAGCTTTCCTCTGCCGCTCATAAGACGCCTGCATTATAACATAGGATGTATAAGAACCATAGTTCAATCTGGCAATGGAGCAAGCATAGAGCAAAAGATCAATTAAACATCAACCACACCAAACAAATCTATAAATGGTTGTGTGACCTAGCACTTTCCGATGTTCTTATTTTTTTAAGCCAATACAAACCTATAAATGCACATTTTGTTTTCTTAAACCAGGCCAAACCAAACCTCTCAGCTGCCTGGACTGGATTGTTACATATTTCTAAAGAACTTTCTTTTCTATTGGAACAACAAGGTTTCTATTAATTTCTCAGTCCTAACCAGACCTTTGGAATTTAAAACAGAACATGGTACATTTTTCTCCACTAAAGAAAATGCATGCTCAGAAATGAGCGGGGAATTCGAAATTGAAATTATAGCTTACGAACATTATGCTGTGTAAAGCAAATGATGAACTTGCAAAATTAATTTACTGGTTTTCAAGGATTGTTAATGCTGATGCGAAATGGAAGTGGAAATGAGGGGACAGCTGCCTAATTTGTCTAGCGCTTTTCGCAAGGCAGAGGTTTCATTATATGCAACCTATAGAAGTTTTCAGGTGACTACTACTCTAGAAAATGCGCAGGCTCTTCACAAATAATACAATACTCGACACGATGAGAAGCATCTGTCATGCGGAAGAGCTCAGAGGACACACCTTGTAAAATGAACCAACTTTATCATTAGCAAACATTCTTGGTGACGATAGTTGAAGAGCCCTAGACCAACTGGATCTTCACCTAAACAAAGCAGCAACCGTCAATTAAGTGTTTGGATCCTAGAGACCTACACTGAATACCACTCTACGAAAGGAAAAACCTAAGAGCAGGCAGGTCTCATGGAAATCAAGCCTTTAACAACAACAACAATATTAGACAGCAGCGGAGAGGGATCTGGTCAGGTTAAAAATCTAAGAGAAAACAATCAACCAACCACAACCAAACAGCCTGCAAAAATCAAACCCCGAGAAGACAATCTAGTAGGTACACAGACTATCAACCTGAGACCAACACACCCACGGAGGACCGACTGTGTGGCCCCGAAACAGCCCAAACATCAGCAAAAAATCATAGCACAGTTGCAGAAATCAAGCACCCTACTGCACGAACAGAGAAACCAAGCTGTGTGCATCCACAATGCCCCCTCCCCCCCCCCCCCCCCGCTTGCCCAAGCATAGACCACCAGCAAATAAGCAATCGGTTAGATAAAATGAGAATAAAAGATCTAGGGGTTGACAGGGGTACCTCACCAGGATGGGAGGAAGAAGAAGCAGCCATCAGTGAGCTCGTCGTCCCAAGCCGCCATGGCTCGTCATCCCCAGTGCTGGAGAGGAGGCAGGGGCGAAGAGGGATGTTGGCCTTGCTCCTACACCTCCTCTAGCTGCTAGGAGGGATGTTGACGTCGCGCTCCATGGCTGCGGCTGCTGTGCAGTCGGAACTCCATGGAGGTGTCCACTGACTACACTGCCGGTGCGTGGTAGTGGAGAAGGATCCTGCAGTGGACCGACTACAGAAGAAAAGCATTGACAAGATGTAAACAATTAATTTTGGTTCCAGGTATCAATTGTAGAATACGTTCAGCTACGTCAAGAGGAAAATACTAACATAAACATTATGGAAGCAATGGAACTCCATATATTTCTCTGAATTTTAATCTTCTGACTACAATTAGCAAATGTTAGACTTATAAAGCCAGAGAAATCATCAAATAAGTGTATATGACAAAACTAAGATATGTGCTGTGAGATGACGGACCATACACAAACACCATCATGAACTTGCACCACACAACTAATAAAGTTCTTATTAAGATAGACTCTGAATTTTTACAACATCATGAACCCGTATTGTGGGTTCAACAAGCCTTCCCAACACCATGAACTTGCAACCTTCTATGTTTACATAGGCTCTGAATTATTCACCCATGTTGAACACAAAAGGTTCATAGAAATTGAGATATGTTCTGTGAGTTCAAGAAACCCTACACAAACAACACAATGAACTCTGAATCTACAACTAAAGTTCTTACTGTGGCCCACAGCACCATCCATTTGTTCATATTTCAATAGTCACACAAACCAATGACAACGAGAACCAACTATACACTGAGACACTCTGTCTTACAACCGATTGATCATAAAGCACATGGATACTCACCTATCCATGATAGTGGCTAGGATGCATACTGTGGTGCCCGCGCCACCATCCTAACAACCCGCGCCCGCTGCTGCATGCTGTCAAACTGAGCCATCCTAGCAACCTGCAAGTGAGCGAGTTTAGATAAGTTTCTTACGAATGAGAAACAAACAAACAAACAAACAGAAGCAAAAAAAAACTCTATCACTATGTTGGTAATTACACAACCATGTAAATCAATTCAATAAAAGAACAGTCTAGACTTAGCATGTGACACATATATGTAACCTGACACGATAGCAAGAAAAATAAGTAACAGCTAAAGGAGCAATCCATATTTTCTTTATTCTAGGCAGTTGACAATCATGAGTCATCCTATGTATTGCTTCTTTGAACACATACAACAAAGAATAAGAAAGGTGAAACACAAGTCGTAGTTGAGCCAAAGATATGGACTGGACCATTCCTCTCATTTTGCCAATTCTTAGTTGACTCCTAGTACACTCAAGCTGCCCAATATCCCAGGGTAGTTATTATTATTGCATATAACTCTGTAAGATCATCTTACCCAAATACACAAACATTGTGTTCCATTTGATAAAAAGTAACAACTTAAAACCCTAGCACAGGGATCCTACCACGCAAAACATAGAACATTATCAAGCACTATAGCAATAGTAGCATGCGGTAGAAAAAGGGCCTAACCAGCGCAACAGAATTACAAGAGAACAATTCATTGATAAAAAATATGATCACAAGATTGCGGTGGCTGGATCACCACCAACACATATCCAATAACTAAAATCATCGGCTTGATGGCCGGAAACACAGTAACCCACGGCTTGATGGAGGGAGAGAGAGGGAGAGGGAGAGAGAGAAGGGGGGAGACCAAGGACTCACCTGTACAAAGGACAAGGTGACCACCACTGTCGCAGTTGCACATGTGTAGATCTGCTGGATAAGCTTGGTGCATCTTCCGTGTATCAACTTCCCTCCCTTTAACCATGTGACTTCCCAGGCTTTCTCCACCTTGAACTATCATCTCCTGTGAAATTAAAAAAGAACCACCGAGTCAGGTCCTCCCATGCGAATATATGTAATCAAAAAGTACATGTAATCTGCCCATAGCTGGAAATATACGTGATCAACAAGTATAAGCAATCTAGCCATGTAACAGCCAAGAGAATAATCAATATCATCCGACAACAGCCATGTATAAGCATTTCACACTCAGGAATTTCATCTTGTTTGCAAGTTTCAGGAAAGATAAACAGAAACAGAGAAATATAAAGGTGTGACATCTTTCCTGGAGGCAGAAAGGACAAGATTGCGGTGGCCTAAAGAGCACCACCACAAATCACTAGATCATGACTGTCAAGTGCTTAAAATCAATTCATTAAAAAAAGAATTTTAGACTTAGCATGTGACAAACATATGTAATCTGTCAGCATAGCAAGAAACGTATGTGTAACAGCCAAAAGAGCAATCAATATTTTCTTGATTCTAAGCAGTTGACAAGGATGAATTCATCCTATCTATTATTTCTCAGAACACTAACAAGGACTCAAAAGGTGCGACATAGTAGGCCTGGGTATTCGGTAGAAACCAAAATTTCGGTAACTGTTGTTCGTTTTTTTTGTGTGAATTCGGTTTGCATAAGTGGAAACCGAATTTGGCACTAAAATTCAGCTAGGGATTGGACATGTTGTTATTTTATTCTATAATCTTGGTCAGACATTCAAATGGTTGACTTGCACGAAAACAATACACCTTATATTCTGGAACGGAGGTAGTAATGAAGAACACATAAAAATATCAGTGCTAATAGAATCATGAACACTAGATTGGCTCCAATAGCATTTCCGAGAATTTCAAACAGAAAAAGAAACTAATCCATGAGAAACTAATGTGTATGGTTTAGTATATACCTGCGGAGAATTGTCACTTATGACAACACGAGACAAGTCACGCCCAAGAACAGATAGATCTTTAAAGTAGTTGCCCTCCACATAGACGACTCGCGATTAACTTGATGACGGAACAACCTTCTTTTAGGATCAAGAACATTAAGTAGTTGTTGTGCATAGATACTTCGACTAGTTGTCAAGATGATTATCTCAAACATTCTGGCTACTCTCTCCAGGAACTCTTTCAGATGTGGACAACACCGTACATAGATTGTGTGATCTGCGATTTAATGGACTGGGAAAGTGAAAACAGAACATTCACAGGGCTCAACCGTAGAATGCACCAATGTCTCTGCATGACATTATGGCAATAGCTTTAGGTTAGGTTACCACTGAATTCACCAAGGTTACAAATAAGTACTAACACCAGCATACATTACATTTCATCAAGCAAGTAGAAAGATGTAACCAAAAAGACCAGAGATTAGTGCACAACCACAAAATTCCAGTCGGCTAACATTAAGTAACATGAATAGTACATCAAAATGAACATAGTAAATGAAATAATGATGATCATGTTGCAGTAGCCATATAAGGACTAGCAAACATGAGCAATCATGTTTAACAGAAACTTCTAATTGCACAGAGATATGCTTCATGGGTTTCTATAGGTTCAACCCATATCCTTTGCTTCTGCACCCGAGGCATTCCATTCCCATTATGTCGCTGTACGCGGACGACGTGGTGCTATTCTGCCACTGCTCACCCAGCGACATCATCGCGGCATGATGGTGAACTACGCCAAGAGCTCCGCCTCGCTGCTGCACTGTGACACGGACGAGGCGACAACAGCACTTGCGCACCTAGGCTGCCCCATTGCCGACTTGCCGATCACCTACCTCGGGATCCCGCTCCGGTAGGTCGACCGACTGCCGACCAACTGCAGCCCCTAGTTGATGGGATTGCCGGCCGGCTCCCCGCTTGGAAGGCCAACCTGATGAACAAACCTGAGCGGCTTGCACTGGTGAAGTCCATGCTGAGTGCCATCCCCGTGCATCAACTACTCGCCTACGCGCCACCAAAGAAGACGCTTCGTCAAATTGAGAAGATTGAGCGCGGCTTCTTGTGGGCTGGCCGCGCTGCCGCCAACGGAGGCCACTGCCATGTCAACTGGTGCCGCGTTTGCCGTCCCATATCGCACGGAGGCCTGGGAGTCCAGGACCTGGAGCGTGCTGGCCTTGCTCTGCGGCTACGATGGCTATGGTTCTCGCGCACTACCACGAGCGCGCCTGGAATAGCCTGGACCTACAATTCTCTGCCGAGGAGCGAGCGCTCTTCTTCGCGTCCACCACGATGACCCTCGGAAACGGAACAACGGCATATTTCTAGGAAGACCGCTGGATAAATGGACAATCCATTTGTGAGATCACCCCGGCACTTTACAAGTGCATACCCAAACACCGGCACAAAATCCAGACCGTCGCTGAAGGACTGCAACGCCATAGCTGGACCATGGGCATCCACGGGACCTTGGGCATACACGAGATTGGCCAATACCTTCAAGCCTGGCTGGCGATCGAGCATATCACGCTCTCGGACACCCCTGATCAGCTAGTTTGGAGATGGACGGCCTCCGGTATATACTCTGCTAGCTCCTGCTATCTTGCCACCTTCCAGGGATCCATGACTTGCTTCTCGTGGAAGCTCGTATGGGAGAATTGGGCGCCGCCAAGAGTGAAGTTTTTCCACTGGTTGGCCAACCAAGACCGGTGTTTGACGGCCGACCGCTTGGCTAGACGCGGTCTCCAGCACCAGCCACGATGCTCACTCTGTGACCAGGCTCCCGAGACGATGCGCCACCTCCTCAGTGCCCCTTGGGCAGGCAAACTTGGCATGAGATCCTATCCTGGCTACAGATGACCACTGCAGGGCCAAGCCACGAGGATTCACTCATGGACTGGTGGCTGCAGGCAAGGCAAAACACGCCAACACTGATGCGTAAGGGCCTAGCCTCCATTGCTCTGTTGACACCATGGATGATCTGGAAACAGCGCAACGAATGCATCTTCGAGGGCGCCCAGCCCCTGGTTCAGGTCCTAGTCTCAAAGATCAAAGAGAAAGCCGAGCAGTGGGCAAGAGCGGGCGCCCATGGCCTACGCGTCATTCTACCGCCGACCTAGGACGTGCACTTGTTTCGCTGATCCTCATTTGTAATTGACCTCCTAGGAGGACTGTATCAAAACTCTACCTTTTCATAGACTACATACGAAGCAAAATGAGTGAATCTACACTCTAAAATATGTCCATATACATCCGTATGTAGTTCATAGTGGAATCTCTAAAAGGTCTTATATTTAGGAACAGAGGGAGTAGCTACTAACTAGGAGTACCTTTGTGGAGTAGACCCTCATGTGGAACTCATCGAGGATGTTGGCAGCCCGGATGAACCTCCTTAGAGTCCCCTGAAGACATTCATGATCATATTAAATTGATTGATTTATTACAGCAGCAACATCACCAATTAACTGGTGGATTAGGTATTGACTAGACATGTCCACCTGTGCAAAAATTTCACACACACATACACCACAAGTCCCCAACACACCAAGTAGCTGGCTAGCTATAAAGTAAATAGTTATGTACAGAATACTCGTGACTAAATAAAGTGAATCTCATTCTTGACAGATACAAGAGGCATCTTTTGTATAATAAAGTACAGTAACACAAGGAAAGAGTGAAGTTATGTACACTATACGCTAACTAGGGTTAATTAAAGCGCTGAAAAATCATATGAATAGCTATATGAATGGTCGCTGCTCCAGAAACACAATAATAGAGTCTAGTTACAACAGGGTCACACAGCAATCAAGTCAAGTCCAAATGATTCAATTTGCAAGGACAGAAGTTAGAATAATTTATATGTTCCCAGGTGAGATTAAATCAAGTTACAGAAAAAATCCACTGTTTTATCAATCCAGACACAAGTGCAAGCCCATGATTTGTGTTGCATCAACAACAAAAAGCCATGACTTAGCGTGCACTTGGTCACTTCCCTGTCCACACCCCCTACACCCTCACATGTTCATTCAAACCACCAGGTTGCGCCGACAAGAGTTGTGGGTCAAACATGAGTAACCATGAGCCATAGCACGAGTAGTTAAGCCTAGCTACTTAATCATCGACTCGATGGCCAGAACCACAACCAACCACTTGACATGGTCCAAGGCTGTACAGACCATACAGAAGAACGGTAAAAAAATAGAAGGATGGGGAAGTGAAGAACTCACGACGGGTAGCAGCCGTCCAGACATGAGGAAGACGTCGCCGCAGTTAGCACCGTCCATGCAGGGAAGACGTCACCAAAGCCGACATTTTCCGCTTGCCCAACATTCTGTTAATGTAGACCACCGACATGCTAGGAGCTCCATGGCATTTGGGTCATCGAACCAGCTCTAGATCAGTATGCCTTTGTCTAACTGAAACCCAAAGGCCTGGAAGATATATCACAAAACATCTTAGTCTGTTACTGAAAAAAGGGGTAACTTATTGCCACAAAAATATTCTTACTAACAAATGAATAAATTTCTTCCCGAGGCACTGTAGTCCCAGTGTAAAGTAAAAGGCAGATTATATTCCAACAGAAAATGCTTCACGGGTAATAGTAAGGTGAACAATCCAAACTGAAGGAAATATAGTGCACTGGCCAGGCTAGTAAGATTGGTTTTATGAATAGGTCATTCAGATCATAAAGGATAATGGCTTATGTTCGCTTCACCAAGTCCTGCCTATGAACAATTTAAATTGCAATGCCCAGAGTAACATTTATAGCCCTACTACTTTATATAAATTTTGTTCTACTGAAGAACAACACATAAGAATACCAGTGCTAATGAAATCATGAACACTAGATTAGCTCCAATTACATTTCTGAGAATTTCGAACAGAAAAAACAACCAATCCATGACTAACTAACGTGTATCGTTCAGTAACTACCTATGGAGAATTGTCAACTATCATGACACAAGACAATTCATGCCCACGAACAGGTAGGTCCTTTAAGTATTTGCCCTCCACATAGACACAAGACTCGCGATAAACTCGATGACTGAACAACCTTCTTTTGGGATAAAAAAAATTCAGTTGTTCTGCATAGATACTTTGACTAGCCATGAAGATGATTATCTAAAACATGCTCTCTCCAGGAACTCTTTCAGATACGGGTAGCACCATACATAGATTGTATGATTCGAACTGGGAAAGTGAAAACAGAATCTTCACAGTGCTCAAGGGTATAATGCACCAGTGTCTCTGCATGACATTATGACAATAGCTTCACGTTAGGTTAACACTGAATTCACCAAGATTACAAATAAGAACACCAGGGTATATTTACATTTGATCGAACAAGTAGAAAGATGTAACCTAAAAGACCAGAGATTGGTGCCCAGCCACAAAATTCCACTCGGCTAACATTAAGTAACAAGTTTATAGTTACGTGAATAGTACATAAATAAGAAAGGGAACATATTATATAGATAATGATGATCATGTTACAGTAGCCATATAAGGCTAACAAACATGATCAATCATGTTTACGAGAAAATTATTATTGCACAGACAACATGTTTCATGGGTTCAACCCAGACCATTTGCTTCTCTCCCCAAAAAATATCTTTTGGCCCCTGTCAACAAATATGTTGCAGATACTTGGACTTAGCAGTGGCATACTAATATGTTTTGTTTACGTATGGAAGTAACTGGATTTCTAACCCTCCCACGTTTTTTTATCTGACATTAATATACATTCTACTACCTCGTGACAAATTTACCAAAATTATTCCATCTGGCACCCTTGGCTAAAATGGATCATTCTGCACGCAATTGATGGCCACTCTTGTACTAGACATAATGATAAAAGGCTATATCTTTGGTTAAGTCACCAGTCATATTAATGATTGCTTTGAACTACTTGAATGGCTTATATCAGGAGAAGAGGGTGTAATGTACCGAAATGATAATATTTACTTCATTATTCATAAAAGAAACATCATTAAAATTGTTGTTCATCAAGATATTTTGTCAAGGCTCAAGAGTATATATCAGAGATAGAATATTCACCCAAACAGCCATCTTACCATCCAGATCAAGTACATATGCCCGTGTCACCACATCATTTCCCTAATTTATAGATACTTAAGACGTCGGGGGAAAGTACGAAGCCATACCACCCAAATTACTAGATACTCCCTCCGTTAGTTTTTACTTTGCATATTGGGTTTGTCTTAAGTCAAAGTTTGTTCGGCCTAGTTTATAAAAAATCAAACAGTGACAATACCAAATAAATATCATTAGATCCATCATGTAATATATTTCTATATTATATTTACTTCGCACGTTTCATATAAACTAATATTGGTGCTTACCATGAAATAAAATGCACAATCGTACTATATTAACAGGTGTTGAGATGATAGGTGCATATCTTTTTCCCTAGTTGTTTTTTCTGAAAACACGAGGACAATGTCAACTAGAAAGAAAGCAGCACATAGAGAATGATGATAGACATCAACTGTTTTCCAGTGTCAGGCATTCAAGCATCATGATAGTCATCTAAAGACAAGACCCAGTGCAGCAATAATAGGTACATCATCACAAGGACAAAACTGTTCACCATACTTGACTGAGATATATAATTGCGATAGGCTAATCTAATGATACAAATATATATATACTCCCTCCGTTCCAAAATAGATGACCCAACTTTATACTAACTTTGTACTAAAGTTAGTACAAAGTTGAGTCATCTATTTTGGAACGGAGGGAGTACTTGAGTAGAACAATTAAGTGTGCGAATAATTTTATTTCAGAGGACAAATGTCAAAATAATTGATATGCCTCCAGCTGAGATTAAATCAAGTTACCGGGGAAAAATCCGTTCTTTATCATGACATGAGCATAACAACACCTATCCAATACAAAAAAATGACTGGTACAGGGTCGGCACTTATACAACTCGTGGATATACAATGCAATGGCACTCATGATCATCACGGCAATACTAGAATGGCAACGATGAGCAGACTACGATAGCTAGTAGTACCTTTGTGGAGTAGACCCTCTCATGTAACTTGTCGAGGATGATGTTGGTGGCCCGGAAGAACCTTAAGTCCCCTGAAGACATTCACGATCAGATTAAATTGATTCATGGGTTCATTACTGCAGCAGCATAACTAATTAACTGGTGGATTAGGTATTGAGTAGATGTATCCAGATGTGCAAAAATGTCAAACAAACATACACCACAAGTCCCCAGCACCCAGTACCTAGCTAGCTATAAAGTAAATACCTATGTACACTGTTCTAGTGACTAAATCATGTGAATCTCATTCTTGACATATGCACAGAAGAGGCATCTTCTATAATAAAGTACAAAAACACAAGGACAGAGTCAAGTTATGTAGGCTGTACACTAGCTAGGGTTAATTGAAGCGCTGCAAAATCATATGAATGGCTGGATCGGCTGCTGCCCCAGAAACACAAGAACAGAGTCCAATTACAGCATGGTCACACAGCGATTGAGATTAATATGTTCAATTACTTGCATGAGTTTACTTGCAAGGACAAAAGCCAGATCAATTAATATGTTCCCAGGTGAGATTAAATCAAGTTAAAGAAAAAATCCATTCTTTACCATGACAGCAGCATAACAACACATATTCAATACAAAAAATTAACTAGTAGATATACTCCCTCTGTAAAGAAATATAAGAGCGTTTAGATCACTACTTTAGTGATCTAATACAATGGCGCTCGTGATCATCACGGCAATACTAGAAAGGCAATGGTGAGCAGATTCAGAAGGTAGCTACTAACTAGTCGTACCTTTGTGGAGTAGACCCTCTCATGGAACTCATCAAGGATGATGTTGATGGCCCAGACGAACCTCCATAGAGTCCCCTGAAGACACATTCACGGTGAGATTAAATTGATTGATTGATTATAGCAGCAACATCACTAATGGGCTGGTGGATTAGGTATTGACTAGATGTACCCAGCTAAGCAACAATGTCATACACACAGACACCACAAGTCCCCAACACAGCAAGTTGCTAGCTAGCCATAAAGTAAATAGCTATGTACACAGTACTAGTGACTAAGTCATGTGAATCTCATTCTGAACATATGCAAAGAGGCATCTTCTATAATAAAGTACAGAGACACAAGGGCATGGTCAAGTTATGTTCACTGTACGCTAGCCAAGGTTAATTAAAGCGTTGCAAAATCATATGAAATGTTGTATGAATGGCCACTGCCCCGGAAACACAAGAACGGTGTCCAGTTACAACACAGTCACACAGCGATTGAGACAAGTCAAATAATTCCATTTGCTAGGACAAAAGTCAGAATAATTAATATCTTCCCAGGTGAGATTAAGTCATGTTACAGAAAAAATCCATTCTTTATCAATTCAGACACAAGTCCTAAACTCACTTGTGTTGCATCAGCAACAAAAAACCATGACTCACGTGGACTTGGTCACTTCCCTCGGTCCATCCCCTACACCCTCACTCATTCATTCAAACCACCAGGTTGCGTCGATGAGAGCTTTTTAAAAAAATGTCATATCCCGTGCCCCCGTACACGTATATATGCTTCTTAGACAAGAACTATAAAAATTAGAAGGATCAGGAAGCGAAGAACCAACCACTGGTAGCAGCCGTCCAGCCATGAGGAAGACATCGCCATAGTCAGCACCGTCCATGCCAATGGAGACATCACGTTCGCGTGCCCCGCATTCTGATAATGTAGACTACCGACATGCTAAGAGCTCCATGTCGTTTGGGTCATCAAACCAACTCTCGATCGGTATGCCGTTGTCTAACTAGAACCAAAGGCCTGAAAGAAAGAAAATGACATAACTATGTGTGTTACTGGAAAAAAAAAGGGCAAGTCATTGCCACAAAATCCTAACAAATGAATAAATATAAGTAATTAGAGTCTCAGTGAACAGCTACAGGGAATTAACTACACCCATGTTACTACTTACTACCCACGGGCTACAACAAGTATACTGCTCAGCAAATCAATTCTAAGGGATGATCGAATTTCTTCCTGGGGCCCTCTAGTCCCGGGGAACAAGTACTACTTACTACTCCCAGGCCACAACAGATCTACTTTCACAATACAGGATGCAAATAAAAAATATTCATTTACATAATTCAATTCAAACACAGAAAGAAAGCAGCACATAGAGAATGATGACAGACATCAACAGTTTCCTAGTGTCAGGCATTCAAGCATCACGATCCTCGTATAAAGACAAGACCCAGTGCAACTATAATAGACACAACTGTTCATCATACTTGACTGAGATATATAATTGCGATAGGCTAATCTCATGGTGCAATACATACCGGACTAGAACAATTAAAAGTGGATTAATTTTATTTCAGAGGACAAAAGTCAAACTAATTGATATGTCCCAGGTGAGATCAAATCAAGTTACAGGGGAAAAAATTCATTCTTTATCATGACAGTACATAACAACATGTACCCAATTCGAAAAAATTTGACTAGTAGAGGGTCTGCACTTGTACAACTTGTAGATATACAATGCAATGGCACTCATGATCATAACAACAATACTAGAATGGCAACAGTGAGCAGACTAAGGTAGCTAGTAGTACCTTTGTGGAGTAGACCCTCTCGAGGAACTCGTCAAGGATGATGTTCGTAACCTGGTCGGACCATGGAGTCCCCTGAAGACATTCACGATCAGATTAAATTGATTGATTACAGCAGCAACATCACTAATTGACTAGTGGATTAGGTATGACTAGGTGTATCCAGCTGTGGAAAAATGTCATACATACGTACACCACAAGTCCCCAACACCCAGTAGCTAGCTAGCTGTAAAGTAAATAGCTATGTACACAGTACTAGTGACTAAATCATTTGAATCTTGTTCTTGACATATGTACAGAAGAGGCATCTTGTAAAACAAAATACAGAAACACAATGACAGAGTCAAGTATGTACACATACGATAGCCAGGGGAAATTAAACCGCTGCAAAATCATATGAATAGCCACTGCCCCAGAAACACAAGAACAGAGTCCGGTTACAGCAGAGTCACACAACAATCGAGTCAAGTGCGAATGATTATTTGCAATAACAAAAGTCATCATAATTAATATGTTCCCAGTTGAGATTAAATCAAGTTGTAGGGGGGAAAATCAATTCTTTATCAATTCAGACACAAATGCTAAACTCATGACTTGTATTTGCATCAGCGACAGAAAGCCACGACTCGGCATGCACTTGGTCACTTCCCTCTATCCATCCCCTACACCGTCCATCGTTCCTTCAAAACTTTGTATGTACATGTGGCTGAGACAGTAGCTACCAGCCATCGTTACATGTCTCAAGTCTCACAGAAAAAACGATCAAGTGTACTACATGATGGTCACTAGAGAGTAGAGACTGGACACTAAGTATCATATATACTAGCCACTCGTCTACCATGCACCCTACACAGCGATTGATTGTGCTAATATCAATACAAAGTAATTTATAATTACTGCCAATTACTCAAACAAAACAAGAATGGCTCTAGAGGAAAAATGACTAACAAGAGAGAGGCAAAATTAAACTTTGAAGCCAGAGTTGTTCTTCCTACCATGAGCCTTGCCAAAGCGCCTCACCTCCTCACAGGCATTCTTGGGTCCCCTCCTACCATGACTAACACAGCTGGAAGGACTACCAACACAAATTGCTGAATTATATTTCAAGAATTAAATTGAAAAGTACACTTCGATAGCAACCACTTTGTAATAGTAACCTATAGTTTCGTGCTCTGAAACTAGTCTGCTGAGATATAACTATAACACTTAGTTCACATCACAAACGACCCAGAAAGGGAAGTTTTCATAGAGATGGGACTATGGTGTATCATCACTGCAGAAACAATCACAATCTAGCCAAATACAAGGTCATGAAAGAAAGAATCAAAATGTTGACTGGACTCATATACAAAAGAGAAGTTTGTATTATGACTGCCCACAAAGTTAAGTTTGCATAGAGTTGGGATTATAGTGTATCATCACTGCAGATATAACAAGACAATATGCCACCACTGAACATTTACATTCACAAGAAAAAGAGTGTCAATCAAAGTTCTTTCAAGTATGATAAAAGCTAAAGTATGACAGAAGCTATAGTGTATCATGACTGACCACAAACTCCGTCAAAGTGACCCGTGAGGCTTTCAATGCAAATGAAAATAACCCTCAGAGTACAGTCCTGATGAAAATTGGTGAAGGGAATTAGCTAAAGCATACATTTTTCCCTTGTTATTTTTTTTGAAAACACAAGGACAATTTCAACTAGAAAGAAAGCAGCACATAGAGAATGATAAGAGACATCACTGTTATCCAGTTTCAGGCATTCAAGCATCATGTTCCAGTGCAACTATAATAGGCACATTATCACAAGAGGCAAAACTGTTCATCATACTTGACTGGGATATATAATTGCGATAGGCTAATCTCATGGTACAATATATACTTGACAAAAAGCTAATGATTTTATTTCAGAGGACAAAAGTCAGAATAATTCATATGTTCCCAGGTGAGATTAAATCAAGTTACAGGAAAAAATAATTTCTTTATCAAGACAGGAGCATAACAACACATATCCAATACAAAAAAAACGATTAATAGAGGGTTTGCACTTGTACAACTTGTGGATATACAATAAAATGGCACTCATGATCACCACAGCGATACTAGAATGGCAACAATGAGCAGATTCAGAACATATAGTACCTTTGTGGAGTAATCCTCTCATGGAAATAGGATGATGTTGCTGGCCTGGACAAACCTCCTTGAGTCCCCTAAATTCACAATCAGATTAAATTGATTGATTACAGCACCAACATCACCAATTGACTGGTGGTTTAGGTATTGACTAGATGTATCGGCCAGCTGTGCAAAATTGGCACACACATACACCACAAGTCCCCAACACACCAAGTAGCTAGCTAGCTACAAAGTATAAATAGCTATGTAGACAGTACTAGTGACTAATCATGTGAATCTCATTCTTAACATATGCACAGAAGAGGCATCTTCTATAATAAGGTACAGAAACACAAGGACAGAGTCAAGTTATGTAAACTGTACGCTAGCTAGGGTTAATCAAAGAGCTGTAAACTCATATGAATGGTCGGATTGGCCGCTGCCCCAGAAACACAAAAACAGAGTCCAGTTACAGTAGGATCACACAGCGAATGAGTAAAGTCCGAATGATTTTATTTGCAACAAAAAAAGTCAGAACAATTAATATGTTCCCAGGTGAGATTAAATCAAGTTACCAAAAAAAATCTCTTTATCAACTCAGACACAAGTGCTAAACTCATTACTTGTGTTGCATCAGCGAAAAAATACATGACTCGGCATGCACTTGGTCACTACTTATCTCTGTCCATCCCCTGCAACCTCACTCATTCATTCAAAAGTATGTCAATACATGTGGCTGAGAGGGTAGCTAGCTAGCCATTGTTACATGTGTTAAGTTTCAAGAGAAAAAACAAACAAGGGTACTACATGATGGGCACTGGAGAGCAGAGACTGCACACTGGAGTAGCCTATATACTAGCCACTCGTCTACCATGCTCCCTTCACGGCAATATTTTGTGCTACTATCAGTATAAAGTGCTTTACTAATTGCTGTCAACTGCTCAAACAGAACAACAGTCGCTCCACGGTAACAACAACTAACAAGAGAGAGGCTGAGTTAAACCTTGAAGCCAGTGCTGCTCCTCCTACCACAAGCCTTCTCAAACTTCCTTTCCTCGGATAGCACGCATGTCTTGGTGTGGTCGTGGAGCACACCAGGAGCCTTGCCAAAGTGTCTCACTGCCTCACGGGCATTCTTGGGTCCCCTCAAGAGGATCCGTAGATGCACGCATTTGCAAATATGAGAGTCATTTACCAACACAACTGGAAGGACTACTAACACAAATGGCTGAATTATATTTCTAGAATTAAATTAAAAGTACACTTCGACAGCAAGTGTACTACTATAAACCATATCTTTTTCCCTTGTTGTTTTCTCTAAAAACACAAGGACAATTTCAACTAGAAAGAATGCAGCACATAAAGAATGATAACAGAGATCGAATGTTTTCCAGTGTCAGGCAATTGAGCATCACGATCCACATCTAAAGACAAGACCCAATTCAGCTATAATAGGCAAATTATCACAAGAGACAAAACTGTTCATCATACTTGACTGGGATATATAATTGTGATAGGCTAATCTCATAGTACAATATATACTGACTAGAACAATTGAAAGTGTGAATAATTTTATTTCAGAGGACAAAAGTCAGAATAATTGATATATTCCCAGGTGAGATTAAATCAAGTTACAGGGGGGAAAATCATTCTTTGTCATGACAGCAACATAACAACACATATCTGATACAAAAAAAAGACTAGTAGAGGCTCTGCACCTGTACAACTTGTGGTTATACAATACAGTGGCGCTCGTGATCATCACAACAATACTAGAATGGCAACGGTGAGTAGAATCAGAAGGTAGCTACTAGCTTGTAGTACCTTTGTGGAGTAGACCCTCTCGTGGAACTCATCGAGGATGATGTTGCTGGACCGGACCAACCTCCTTAGAGTCCCCTGAAGACATTCACAGTCAGTTTCAATTTGATTGATTGTCACTACCTGACTGGTGGATTAGGTATTGACTCGATGTATCCAGGTGTGCAAAAATGTCACACACATACACTACAAGTCCCCAACACACCAAGTAGCTAGCTACTCCCTCCGTCCCATAATGTAAGACGTTTTTTGGCACTAGTGTAGGGCCAAAACATGTCTTATATTATGGGACGGAGGGAGTAGTTATTAAGTAGTAAATAGAAATGTACACAGTACTAGTGGCTAAATCATGTGAATATCATTCTTGATATATGCACAGAAGAGGCATCTCCAATAATAGTTCAAAAACACAAGGGCAGAGTCATGTTATGAATTTACGTATCCATATCGATGCATTCTTGATTTATGTGCTGCGAAATAATATGAATAGCGCTGCCCCAGAATCACAAGAACGGTGTCCAGTTAAAGCAGGGTCACACAGCGATCGAGTCAAGTCCGAATGATTTTATTTGCAAGGAGAAGTAAGGATAACTAATATCTTGCCAGGTGATATCAAATCAAGTTACAGAGGAAAAAAAACATTCTTTATCAAGTCAGACACGAGTGCTGAACTCATGACTTGTGTTGCATCAGCGACAAAAAGCCATGACTGGGCATGCAGTTGGTCACTTCCCTCTGTCCATCCCCTACACTCTCACTCGTTCATTCAAAACTGTGTATGTACATGTGGCTGCGACAGTAGCTGCCAGCCATTGGTACATGTGTTAAGTCTCAGGAGAAAAACAAACGAGTGCACTACATGACTGCCACTGGAGAGCAGAGACTGGACACTGAGTAGCATATATACTAGCCACTATTCTACCATGCTCACTACATGGCGATATATTGTGCTACTATCGGTACAAAGTACGTTACTAATTACTGTCAATTACTCCAAACAGAACAAGAATGGCTCTACAACAGTGACTAACAAGGGAGATGCTGAATTAAACCTTGAAGCAACGGTTGTTCCTCCTACCACGAGCCTTCTCAAACTTCCTTTCGTCTGATCGCATGTACGGCTTCATGTGGTTGTGCGGCACACCAGGAGCCTTGCCAAAGTGCATCCCGGCCTCACAGGCATTCTTGGGTCCCCTCAAGAGGATCTGCAGATGCACACATTTGCAAAAATAAGAGTCCATTCCCATTTCCCACCACAACTGGAAGGAGTATTAACACAAATAGCTGGATTATATTTGTAGAATTAAAATTAAAAAGTACACTTCAACAGCAACCACTTCATAACAGTAGGCAGTAGTTTCATGCTCTGAAACTAGTCTGCTCAGATATAACTATGTTCAATTAACAAACGGCCCGCAAAGGGAAGTTTTCATAGATCTGGGATTATAGTGTATCATCAGTGCAGAAATAATCACAATCTAGCCAAATACAAGGTCATGGACGAGAGAAAGGAAATGTTGAGTGGACTCATATAGAAAAGAGAAGTTTATATCATGGCTGCCCACAAACGGAAGTTTCATAGAGCTGGGATTAATGCCGTATCTATCATCACTAGAGAAATAACAAGACGATATGCCACCACTAAACATTTACATGCACGAATAAAAACACAGTGTCCATTCAATGTTCTTTCAAGTATGACAGAACCATAACGTTTAATTGAGATCGGACAACCCAGAGGGAAGTATTCATTGAGCTGGGATTATCATGTCTGATCATTGCAAATCAAAGAAAGAAACAGAGTTATACTCCCTCCGTCCGAAAAAGAAAAGGCTTTTTTGGATGGAGGGAGTATGTACCAAGGTTATGAATTACACGGTGTCAGCATACTCACACTAATATTAAATTATATTTACTAAATATGCTACTCCCATCTGATCCATATTAGTTGACGCTCCTCCATTACAAAGTTGTACTGACTTTGTACTAGATGAGCGTCAATTAGTATGGATCGAAGGGAGTAGAACATCTTGACAGCGAACTTTTGCTTCCCATTACCTGCAGATCGACCGCACCAGTGCAAAAAGAAAAAATTGGAGTAGGTAGCTACAGATCGATGCATACTACTAGGTTTGCATGCCAAGATAATCTCTTCATCTTTATCTGGGTCTCCAGGCTTCCACTCACGCCGGACCTTTACTAGGCCCAATATATATGTCATTATCTAAGTCCTTCATTATAAAACTCATTTTAATGAATCATTTATATCTATATCTATATCTATATCTATACCAATACAAAAGACCCAAAGGGTCAGATCCAATTAATCTCGACCATCAAATCATCTCAATCCAACGATCTACACTGTTTCAATGTCGAGCGCTCAACACGTTTGGCGTGCAGTTAATTTGATGCCAAATATAGTGCTAATCACATAATAATACACAAATAAGTATTCTACTTAATATCCACATGCACTTAATATACTTCCAAATTAATGTGCATTGCACGTACACATTGACTAGTTATTATAAAATGATATAAAATGATACGTCATTCCCAGTTAAGAATATGTCCTCCACATAAAGTATCAGAACTGAAATTATGCTCCCACTTACTTTCTTGTAAACCCAGGTCTCTTCGCCATTCTGGATGAAGCCAACCTCTTTGACCAGTTCATTGAAACAAATATTCACTCGATGCTTTGATTTAGTTCATAAATGGACCTCTAAAATTTGTGTACCTTTTTAGCATCCTTTAGATCAACATAACCCTTAGGAGGTATCATATCCACATCCTCGGTTGAAGTTTCATTAAGCAAAACCGTTTTGACGTCCATCTGTCATCTCTTAGCATTGGTGTTTCAGTCATGTATAAACGCTTCAGTTTTATGTATCAGAGTTATTTACCCAGAACCACCACACTTGGGGCTAGGGTAACAGGTCAGTACCGCATTTGAGCCATGTCACAAAAAACCACCAACTATGAGACTAATCGGTAACGCGGAGCACTGACTGGCCGATTTAGCCGCGAAAACAGCAAAACCGATAGGTGGGACCCACCTGTCGGGCTGACGTGGCGAAGACTAATCCAAGTCAATATTTGACCAGCTGAGTTGGACGGTAGACCCACCAGTCAGTCACTCATTGTCTTTTGCCTCCTATCTTCCTCTTCCTCGTCTGCTCCCTGCGGCTGCTGGTCTGGAGCGGAGGCCGCGCGGGGGCGCATTGACCGGAGATGGCCTTCGGGAGGAAAGGGACGAGGCGTGGGAAGGGCCCACAGGCAGCGGCCGCGCCGCACGCCCATCCACCCCATCACCCAGACCGCTGCCTCGCCGCCGTCCATGGCGTCCGCCGCCCCACCTCGACCCCCTTGTCTCTGTTCCTACTAGCTCCCCCATGAACGCACTCGCTACAAGCAGCTCCTCGCCTAGCTCGCCTACACTGCCCTTGGTCCATGCGGCGCCGGAGGTGGCGCCACGCCGCCCAGCTCCTGGTCCACACCGTGCCGGAGGTGGAGCCATGTCGCGCAACTCCTGGTCCCCGCCGCCCAGCTCCTGGTCCACGCCTCGCCGGATGTGGAGACAGGCCGATTCCGATGCGCAGCTCAGCAAGGGCATCGCCGCGCTGCTCGTGCTCCGGCTCTCTAGCGTGCTCGCGAGGGACATTGCCATGGTGTTGTTGGAGTTCATCTAGCTGCAGAGCACTCGAGGGCCGGCGACGAGCTCCGTCCATCCAGAGCAACCATGGCGACGTCAGCGGCGAGCAGACGAGGGCTAGGGCGCGGGAGGCACGCAGTTGCTCTCCAATCGCCGCTCTCCGGGTGCCTAGAAGGTGCTCGACAGAATGTCCCACAGAAACAATGACATGAAGAAGAATACCATCTAGTCATTGACAGGTGGGGACCAAGTCTCATTTGCCACATCAGTTGGTCAGAATTTTGGTCTTCGTCACGTCATCCTGACAGGTGGGACCAACCTGTCAGTTTCGTTATTTTCGTGAGCAAATCAGACAATCAGTGCTCTCCGTTACGAATTAGGCACAATTTTGATGATTTTTTGTGACATGGTTAAAATGTGGTATCAAATTGTTACCCTAACTTCAAGTGTGGTGGTTTTGGATAAATAACTCTATGTATCACGAACGAGAACTAGCCTGAAGCATATAGATTAAGTTTTATGTATGGAACAGAGAGTGGCTGCTTTGGCCCAGCCACGATGTTCTGTTTAGTTTGTTGCATCAGTCTCGGTAAATCTTAGTCGACCGACACATTCGATGCTATATTTATGAGATTTGTCATTAAGATCGGTGAAAAAAATTCAGTACGGAGTAGCACCCCATGAGAGCCACTGAATTTCGTCGTACAGGCTCTAGCTTTATGATTTGTGCAGCAGGACAAGGACAGCAATATCACCAAAATGATTTGTTTGCGTCTCTTCGCTCTCACTCTAATCACCAAAATGATGCATGCATGCCACATGCTCTTTGGCAACTGTGCCACCTGCCACGTCCATCAACTTCCACGCACATTGCCACTGCCACTCCACTTCATAAACCCCATACCGTCCACGAGCAGAGCACCACAGCGTGAGCTAGGCAGCTAGAGCTAGCTCGACCTCCAGTCGAAACAATGGGGATCTCACTGCTCCACACGCAGTGGCACATGCTCGCCCAGCTGCCCCTGCAATGGCAGCTCCTCCTCCTTCTCGCCGGCCTCCTCCTCCCCGTGGTCTCCTACCTGCTGCTGATAACGAGGGGCGACGTTGAGGGAGGACGGCTGAGGCTGCCGCCCGGCCCTGCGCGGGTGCCGGTGCTCGGAAACCTGCACCAGCTGGGCCCGCTGCCGCACCGCAGCCTGCGCGACCTGGCCCGGCGGTACGGCCCCGTCATGCTGCTCCGCCTCGGCACGGTGCCGACGCTGGTGGTCTCGTCTGCCGCGGCGGCGCGCGACGTGATGAAGGTGCACGACGCTGACTGCTGCAGCCGGCCCGCGTCCTCGGGCCCCGCACGGCTCTCCTACGGCAGCAAAAGCATCGCCTCCTCGCCCTACGGCGCCTACTGGCAGGACACGCGCAGGATCTTCGCCGCCGAGCTCTTCGGCCCGCGGGGCGTCCCCGCCGTATGGGACGCGCGTCGGCAGCAGGTTGACAGGCTAATGGCCACCCTGGGCGCGGCGGCAGCGACGGCGGCTCCGGTGGGGATGGACCAGCACGTCTTCCGCGTCGCCGACGGCATCATCGGCACCGTGGCGTACGGGCGCATCTACGCCGCGGAGGCGTTCGCGCGCAAGTACGAGCAGTTCCAGCACGTGCTCGAGGAGGCCATGGCCATGTCGGCCAGCTTCTCGGCCGAAGACTTCTTTCCCAACGCCGCCGGCCGCCTCGTCGACCGGCTCGCTGGCATCATCGCGCGGCGAGAGAGAATCTCCAGAGACCTCGACGCCTTCTTCGAGGCGGTGCTGGAGCAGCACCTTGACCCCGCGCGCCCCAAGCCAGAGAACGGCGACGGCGACCTGGTAGACGCCCTCGTCAGCGCCTGTGAGGAGCACGGGTTCACGAGGGACCACGTGAAGGCCATGCTCCTGGACGCGTTCCTCGGCGGCGTCGACAGCAGCTCTATCACGATAGTGTGGGCGATGTCGGAGCTGATCCATAACCCGACGGCGCTCAAGAAGGCACAAGATGAGATCAGGGCCGCGGTGGCCGCCCGCGATGTCTCGCCGCCGGGGTTGCCGGTCCAGCCGGACGACCTGCCCAAGCTAACCTACCTGAAGATGGTCGTCAAAGAGACCATGCGGCTGCATCCACCGGCGACTCTGCTGCTGCCACGGGAGACGCTGCGGCAGGTGGAGATCGGCGGCTACGACGTGCCGGCGAGGACGCGCGTGCTCGTGAACGTGTGGGCCATCGGAAGGGACCCGGCGAGCTGGGGGCAAGACGCCGACGAGTTCAAGCCGGAGAGGTTCGAGACGGACGGGAGGCACGGCAAGGTGGACTTGCGCGGCGCGCACTTCGAACTGGTGCCGTTCGGCTCGGGCCGGCGGGTCTGCCCCGGGCTGGCCATGGGGGTGACGACCGTGGAGTTCACGCTGGCCAACATGCTGTGCGGCTTCGATTGGATGCTGCCGGAGGGGACGGCGGCGGAGGAAATGAGCATGGAGGAGGCCGGCAAGCTAACCTTCCACCGCAAGACGCCGCTGGTGCTCCTGCCCACGCCGTACCACTCCAATTAGTATCGGGTTTAACGTATGCGGTGTTGCGCTAGCGTGCCGATGCGACGCACTGGGAGTAGGTGGGACAGTACGAGTTCGCATCATGCGCCCCCTCTTTGTACGTACCAGTTAGCAGCGTGCGAAAGATTTATTTTATGATTCAGAAAAATCTTATCTGGCGACCCGTTCGCTGGAAGAGGGTGGTAGTTTGAAGCTTTTTGCTGCCACATTTTTCCAGCGAAACGGTCGCCGGATGATTGAGAAATATGTCCACGCAAGATAACAAATCTTGCAGCCAAGACCCTGACATTTTGTATCCATGGCCCTAAAGTTTTCGTTTCCTTGCAAACAAGGATAAAATTTTGACAAGTCGTGGGAGATTTCATCAGAAATTTCGGCAGCATAACGCATTGGGAAGAATCGCAACATGCACAATGGCGCCACGAATCGCTCGACAACCATCTCTTCCATTTTGTGCTCTTTCTAATGGAATTATTTCTAGATTATTTCAAAAGGAATTGTGGTGTGCATGCAGCTGAACTTAGCTAAGGCAGTGTTGTCCGTATAGCTCAATCATAGAGGAAATGTGCCGGTGCTTTAGGTGACTTTGAGAGCCTGCTTACCGCGACTATATTTTTTGAGATATTGTATAGTGGTTAAAATAGGTATATTCAATGGGCAACTCAGACATTTTGTAGTACACAATTTGGTTTGTTGGTTTCAGACTACTCTTTTCTTTTGTGTTGGTTTTTCCTGCCCTACATCAGAGTCAGATGAGGTCATTTGTTGGTTTCAGACTACTCTTTTCATTAATGAAAGGAATCAAGCTGACGACATTCGCCGATTTATATCGCTACTTAAGTACCATTTCTCAAGAAGAGGTTTCAGAACTAAATGAGCCCAGCAGTTTTGGTTTGCAACTTCCTTCTTGCCTTGTAAATTAGTATCAATCTATTGAGCTGCATGCAACGAAGCTGGCATTCTTCTAAATTGGTAGTGAAAACTTGTTAGTGGGAAATTAACAGCGTAGATTGTATGTCATATGGCTCGGACTTCTTTTTCCCTTTTGTGGTGGTAACAATGGTGAGATGAGCTTCTTTTTGGGACTGATGAGTGATGACTGGAGGATGCTTTGATTTCTAGGATAGATTATATTTCAGAAAGAATTGCAACACAATGTGGCTACCCCAACTTCCATTCTAGTGCATCATAAATAGAATGTCATGGCTAAATCAACATAAAAGATGACTATCTGAACCACTACAAAACCTGTTCCATTCTAGTGCATCCGAAATCTAATATCGTGGCTAAATCAACATAAAAGATGACTGTCTGAACCACTACAAAACTTGTTAGGCAGCCAAAGCTCAGAATTTCTTGTCATAGTATTTGCAGTACTAAAATGGTGATAGCAGTATTGAGCTTCAAACTTGTTTTTAGATACGATGTAGTACCCCGCTTTTCTTACTAAGCATTTAGCAAGTTAGACCACGATCGCCTACCTCAAAGCACCTGAAATGTCTACCATCTCTTAGTATTGCCAAAAGATTTAAGTAAACATGCTGGACTTTCTTATTATACATATATGCAGCCAGATTTTCTTATGTAGATAGCTAGCTTGTTGTAAACAGTGTCCAGTGATATGACAAAAGGGTAAAAAGTACGTTAATTAATATGAACACTATCTAACAGATCTGCCGCCATGTTTTCAGATTCAGCTATTACCAGCTACAGACTAATTATTGACCGGAAAGAAGTGCATAAAAAAGTTAGCCCCCATGAGCAAACTCAGGATTGGCGTGCTATAATGTTCAAGCTTTGCATAGAAAAATCAAGCTAGACTCAAGAATTAGGTAGAGAGAGGTCAGGTTAGCTAAAACCAAATAAAAGTGAATCCGGTGAATACCTACTTGAGATATTCATTCAGCAATCCTTAATACGTTTGCTCCCACAATTTAGTATCAATCACTTAACTGTGGATATGCTCTATCAAAATTTCAAAAGAGATAGAAAATATGATGGAGATTTGTTACCATCCTGAGTAAAGAGTGATCCCCTCAACAGGAACATACCTGCATCCATACCCCGCTAGTTAGTTGTTATCCGATGACTCCATCTCTGCTTGCCTGCATGTCCCCTAATTAAGTAGAACCATGCATGTACTACATCACAAAAAAGAGAACTCATCAGTCTGAGTTGTGCCATATATCCCAACATTACTTTCTTCAAAGAAAGAAGGTTAGATCCATAGAAAGGGTGTGCTCTTGCGCCAAGAGGGCGAATCAAACCCACAAGCCCTGCTGACGACACGGACGAGGGCACAACTTTGGGTCTCCATGCATGGCATGTATGCATGAGTTGTAGATGAGGCAAGGTGAGGAGTAGATGGAGAAGAAGGGAGAACGCGGGGAGGAGGGATCAGATCGAGATTTATAGAGAGAGGAGGGCAGGAGAGAAACATGGGGAAGCGTTGGATGAGAGGTCGATCCGCGTGACAGCGCGCGAGAGGGCGATGGATGGATGGCATGCGGCAGGAGAGTAATAGAGCGCCTGGTTTTGAGGGAGAGAATTAATCCTTTTCACATGCATAGGGAGGAGGGATATATATATATACTAGGAGTAATAGAGGGATATATATATATACTAGGAGTAATAGAAGGAAACCATCGGACGTGGGACAGGGTTAATTCCTTCCTTGGCGTAGGACTATTGTTAATTGCCTCCAGATAAACTTTTGCATCTCTCTACGTAGTACTATTTGTCTATCTTTTCTTCTAGATTCTAGAGGGGCTGGTATCCATCTATCTTGGAATTGAAGCAGTCTGTTAAGATAATAAGCAACAACAATCTCTCTACGTAGTAGTATTTGTCTATCTTTTCTTTTAGAGGGGCTGGTATCCATCTATCTTGGAATTGAAGCAATCTGTTAAGATAATAAGCAACAACATATATAATGGCATCGATCGGCATTGACGAGCGTGGAGGTGTGTGTTGGCTTGCTGCTGTCCGGTTGGACATGGTCATGTCTCCCGTTTCTGTGCGTGTTTTTCCTGATTACTTGTCTCATGGATTGGGCGGCCAGCCACTTGTTTCTTCTTCTTTTTTACCATATCATTTTGGCAACAATTCAGTCACTCACACAAAGAAGAATTTTACGTATGATACTAGCTGGCCAATTTTCATTCACTACAACTTGTTTAGAATTTTATGTTGGCAACATTTCAAACCAAGAAACTCGGGTCTTTAGCCATCCCTACTTAGCACAACGGTTCATCCATAAATAAACAAAGACAACACTAGTTCAGTTTCTCTCAAAAAATATGATGGCACACCCCGTCATCATCAACCGTGCTCGCCTGTGGTGCAACATGTAAATAAAATGTAGACACGATAGGATCACATAATAAACACAACTCTTCGGGTGACAAGAGAGACAAAGTTTCCACTAACCAAGAAACTTACATATTGATTCGACCCACCAGAATCTCGAATCCCCTCCCTCAATCAATCTTCCTCACTAACCAAGAAACCAAAAAATAAATTGAGAACTTGCATTTTTCAACCAACTCATCGTCAAACAAATCTTGAGCTTGCCATCTATCGCTAATGTATGTACACAACACAGTACCAACCAAAGCACAACAATGACACCAATAAAATCACACATTGCACTGGAAGAGCAGCACCACAGGTCTCGAATCCCTGCCTTGCCCCGCCCCGCATTGGTCTCGCTGGAGAGCCATCTGTTCGTCTACCACTGCCTGCGCGCTGCTCTGGTACTGGTGGTCTTGAACTCTAGAAGCACCTCCCCAAGAACTCTGGACGAACCTCCCCAACAGGAAAGGATGCCAGGGGAGGTCGTGTCACACCTCCAACCTCTCCTAGCACACTACTCGCTCACCGGACGGCCAGATCCTTCGGCACTTGATTCATGTGCCTAAGCTCAAAAGCTTTCCTCTGCCGCTCATAAGACGCCTGCATTATAACATAGGATGTATAAGAACCATAGTTCAATCTGGCAATGGAGCAAGCATAGAGCAAAAGATCAATTAAACATCAACCACACCAAACAAATCTATAAATGGTTGTGTGACCTAGCACTTTCCGATGTTCTTATTTTTTTAAGCCAATACAAACCTATAAATGCACATTTTGTTTTCTTAAACCAGGCCAAACCAAACCTCTCAGCTGCCTGGACTGGATTGTTACATATTTCTAAAGAACTTTCTTTTCTATTGGAACAACAAGGTTTCTATTAATTTCTCAGTCCTAACCAGACCTTTGGAATTTAAAACAGAACATGGTACATTTTTCTCCACTAAAGAAAATGCATGCTCAGAAATGAGCGGGGAATTCGAAATTGAAATTATAGCTTACGAACATTATGCTGTGTAAAGCAAATGATGAACTTGCAAAATTAATTTACTGGTTTTCAAGGATTGTTAATGCTGATGCGAAATGGAAGTGGAAATGAGGGGACAGCTGCCTAATTTGTCTAGCGCTTTTCGCAAGGCAGAGGTTTCATTATATGCAACCTATAGAAGTTTTCAGGTGACTACTACTCTAGAAAATGCGCAGGCTCTTCACAAATAATACAATACTCGACACGATGAGAAGCATCTGTCATGCGGAAGAGCTCAGAGGACACACCTTGTAAAATGAACCAACTTTATCATTAGCAAACATTCTTGGTGACGATAGTTGAAGAGCCCTAGACCAACTGGATCTTCACCTAAACAAAGCAGCAACCGTCAATTAAGTGTTTGGATCCTAGAGACCTACACTGAATACCACTCTACGAAAGGAAAAACCTAAGAGCAGGCAGGTCTCATGGAAATCAAGCCTTTAACAACAACAACAATATTAGACAGCAGCGGAGAGGGATCTGGTCAGGTTAAAAATCTAAGAGAAAACAATCAACCAACCACAACCAAACAGCCTGCAAAAATCAAACCCCGAGAAGACAATCTAGTAGGTACACAGACTATCAACCTGAGACCAACACACCCACGGAGGACCGACTGTGTGGCCCCGAAACAGCCCAAACATCAGCAAAAAATCATAGCACAGTTGCAGAAATCAAGCACCCTACTGCACGAACAGAGAAACCAAGCTGTGTGCATCCACAATGCCCCCTCCCCCCCCCCCCCCCCCCGCTTGCCCAAGCATAGACCACCAGCAAATAAGCAATCGGTTAGATAAAATGAGAATAAAAGATCTAGGGGTTGACAGGGGTAGCTCACCAGGATGGGAGGAAGAAGAAGCAGCCATCAGTGAGCTCGTCGTCCCAAGCCGCCATGGCTCGTCATCCCCAGTGCTGGAGAGGAGGCAGGGGCGAAGAGGGATGTTGGCCTTGCTCCTACACCTCATCTAGCTGCTAGGAGGGATGTTGACGTCGCGCTCCATGGCTGCGGCTGCTGTGCAGTCGGAACTCCATGGAGGTGTCCACTGACTACACTGCCGGTGCGTGGTAGTGGAGAAGGATCCTGCAGTGGACCGACTACAGAAGAAAAGCATTGACAAGATGTAAACAATTAATTTTGGTTCCAGGTATCAATTGTAGAATACGTTCAGCTACGTCAAGAGGAAAACACTAACATAAACATTATGGAAGCAATGGAACTCCATATATTTCTCTGAATTTTAATCTTCTGACTACAATTAGCAAATGTTAGACTTATAAAGCCAGAGAAATCATCAAATAAGTGTATATGACAAAACTAAGATATGTGCTGTGAGATGACGGACCATACACAAACACCATCATGAACTTGCACCACACAACTAATAAAGTTCTTATTAAGATAGACTCTGAATTTTTACAACATCATGAACCCGTATTGTGGGTTCAACAAGCCTTCCCAACACCATGAACTTGCAACCTTCTATGTTTACATAGGCTCTGAATTATTCACCCATGTTGAACACAAAAGGTTCATAGAAATTGAGATATGTTCTGTGAGTTCAAGAAACCCTACACAAACAACACAATGAACTCTGAATCTACAACTAAAGTTCTTACTGTGGCCCACAGCACCATCCATTTGTTCATATTTCAATAGTCACACAAACCAATGACAACGAGAACCAACTATACACTGAGACACTCTGTCTTACAACCGATTGATCATAAAGCACATGGATACTCACCTATCCATGATAGTGGCTAGGATGCATACTGTGGTGCCCGCGCCACCATCCTAACAACCCGCGCCCGCTGCTGCATGCTGTCAAACTGAGCCATCCTAGCAACCTGCAAGTGAGCGAGTTTAGATAAGTTTCTTACGAATGAGAAACAAACAAACAAACAAACAGAAGCAAAAAAAAACTCTATCACTATGTTGGTAATTACACAACCATGTAAATCAATTCAATAAAAGAACAGTCTAGACTTAGCATGTGACACATATATGTAACCTGACACGATAGCAAGAAAAATAAGTAACAGCTAAAGGAGCAATCCATATTTTCTTTATTCTAGGCAGTTGACAATCATGAGTCATCCTATGTATTGCTTCTTTGAACACATACAACAAAGAATAAGAAAGGTGAAACACAAGTCGTAGTTGAGCCAAAGATATGGACTGGACCATTCCTCTCATTTTGCCAATTCTTAGTTGACTCCTAGTACACTCAAGCTGCCCAATATCCCAGGGTAGTTATTATTATTGCATATAACTCTGTAAGATCATCTTACCCAAATACACAAACATTGTGTTCCATTTGATAAAAAGTAACAACTTAAAACCCTAGCACGGGGATCCTACCACGCAAAACATAGAACATTATCAAGCACTATAGCAATAGTAGCATGCGGTAGAAAAAGGGCCTAACCAGCGCAACAGAATTACAAGAGAACAATTCATTGATAAAAAATATGATCACAAGATTGCGGTGGCTGGATCACCACCAACACATATCCAATAACTAAAATCATCGGCTTGATGGCCGGAAACACAGTAACCCACGGCTTGATGGAGGGAGAGAGAGGGAGAGGGAGAGAGAGAAGGGGGGAGACCAAGGACTCACCTGTACAAAGGACAAGGTGACCACCACTGTCGCAGTTGCACATGTGTAGATCTGCTGGATAAGCTTGGTGCATCTTCCGTGTATCAACTTCCCTCCCTTTAACCATGTGACTTCCCAGGCTTTCTCCACCTTGAACTATCATCTCCTGTGAAATTCAAAAAGAACCACCGAGTCAGGTCCTCCCATGCGAATATATGTAATCAAAAAGTACATGTAATCTGCCCATAGCTGGAAATATACGTGATCAACAAGTATAAGCAATCTAGCCATGTAACAGCCAAGAGAATAATCAATATCATCCGACAACAGCCATGTATAAGCATTTCACACTCAGGAATTTCATCTTGTTTGCAAGTTTCAGGAAAGATAAACAGAAACAGAGAAATATAAAGGTGTGACATCTTTCCTGGAGGCAGAAAGGACAAGATTGCGGTGGCCTAAAGAGCACCACCACAAATCACTAGATCATGACTGTCAAGTGCTTAAAATCAATTCATTAAAAAAAGAATTTTAGACTTAGCATGTGACAAACATATGTAATCTGTCAGCATAGCAAGAAACGTATGTGTAACAGCCAAAAGAGCAATCAATATTTTCTTGATTCTAAGCAGTTGACAAGGATGAATTCATCCTATCTATTATTTCTCAGAACACTAACAAGGACTCAAAAGGTGCGACATAGTAGGCCTGGGTATTCGGTAGAAACCAAAATTTCGGTAACTGTTGTTCGTTTTTTTTTGTGTGAATTCGGTTTGCATAAGTGGAAACCGAATTTGGCACTAAAATTCAGCTAGGGATTGGACATGTTGTTATTTTATTCTATAATCTTGGTCAGACATTCAAATGGTTGACTTGCACGAAAACAATACACCTTATATTCTGGAACGGAGGTAGTAATGAAGAACACATAAAAATATCAGTGCTAATAGAATCATGAACACTAGATTGGCTCCAATAGCATTTCCGAGAATTTCAAACAGAAAAAGAAACTAATCCATGAGAAACTAATGTGTATGGTTTAGTATATACCTGCGGAGAATTGTCACTTATGACAACACGAGACAAGTCACGCCCAAGAACAGATAGATCTTTAAAGTAGTTGCCCTCCACATAGACGACTCGCGATTAACTTGATGACGGAACAACCTTCTTTTAGGATCAAGAACATTAAGTAGTTGTTGTGCATAGATACTTCGACTAGTTGTCAAGATGATTATCTCAAACATTCTGGCTACTCTCTCCAGGAACTCTTTCAGATGTGGACAACACCGTACATAGATTGTGTGATCTGCGATTTAATGGACTGGGAAAGTGAAAACAGAACATTCACAGGGCTCAACCGTAGAATGCACCAATGTCTCTGCATGACATTATGGCAATAGCTTTAGGTTAGGTTACCACTGAATTCACCAAGGTTACAAATAAGTACTAACACCAGCATACATTACATTTCATCAAGCAAGTAGAAAGATGTAACCAAAAAGACCAGAGATTAGTGCACAACCACAAAATTCCAGTCGGCTAACATTAAGTAACATGAATAGTA
This sequence comes from Triticum timopheevii, assembly GCA_963921465.1. Lineage (NCBI taxonomy): Eukaryota > Viridiplantae > Streptophyta > Magnoliopsida > Poales > Poaceae > Triticum > Triticum timopheevii. Next base: position 622,239,684 of record OY997270.1, on the reverse strand, counting down.
CATCAAAATGAACATAGTAAATGAAATAATGATGATCATGTTGCAGTAGCCATATAAGGACTAGCAAACATGAGCAATCATGTTTAACAGAAACTTCTAATTGCACAGAGATATGCTTCATGGGTTTCTATAGGTTCAACCCATATCCTTTGCTTCTGCACCCGAGGCATTCCATTCCCATTATGTCGCTGTACGCGGACGACGTGGTGCTATTCTGCCACTGCTCACCCAGCGACATCATCGCGGCATGATGGTGAACTACGCCAAGAGCTCCGCCTCGCTGCTGCACTGTGACACGGACGAGGCGACAACAGCACTTGCGCACCTAGGCTGCCCCATTGCCGACTTGCCGATCACCTACCTCGGGATCCCGCTCCGGTAGGTCGACCGACTGCCGACCAACTGCAGCCCCTAGTTGATGGGATTGCCGGCCGGCTCCCCGCTTGGAAGGCCAACCTGATGAACAAACCTGAGCGGCTTGCACTGGTGAAGTCCATGCTGAGTGCCATCCCCGTGCATCAACTACTCGCCTACGCGCCACCAAAGAAGACGCTTCGTCAAATTGAGAAGATTGAGCGCGGCTTCTTGTGGGCTGGCCGCGCTGCCGCCAACGGAGGCCACTGCCATGTCAACTGGTGCCGCGTTTGCCGTCCCATATCGCACGGAGGCCTGGGAGTCCAGGACCTGGAGCGTGCTGGCCTTGCTCTGCGGCTACGATGGCTATGGTTCTCGCGCACTACCACGAGCGCACCTGGAATAGCCTGGACCTACAATTCTCTGCCGAGGAGTGAGCGCTCTTCTTCGCGTCCACCACGATGACCCTCGGAAACGGAACAACGGCATATTTCTAGGAAGACCGCTGGATAAATGGACAATCCATTTGTGAGATCACCCCGGCACTTTACAAGTGCATACCCAAACACCGGCACAAAATCCAGACCGTCGCTGAAGGACTGCAACGCCATAGCTGGACCATGGGCATCCACGGGACCTTGGGCATACACGAGATTGGCCAATACCTTCAAGCCTGGCTGGCGATCGAGCATATCACGCTCTCGGACACCCCTGATCAGCTAGTTTGGAGATGGACGGCCTCCGGTATATACTCTGCTAGCTCCTGCTATCTTGCCACCTTCCAGGGATCCATGACTTGCTTCTCGTGGAAGCTCGTATGGGAGAATTGGGCGCCACCAAGAGTGAAGTTTTTCCACTGGTTGGCCAACCAAGACCGGTGTTTGACGGCCGACCGCTTGGCTAGACGCGGTCTCCAGCACCAGCCACGATGCTCACTCTGTGACCAGGCTCCCGAGACGATGCGCCACCTCCTCAGTGCCCCTTGGGCAGGCAAACTTGGCATGAGATCCTATCCTGGCTACAGATGACCACTGCAGGGCCAAGCCACGAGGATTCACTCATGGACTGGTGGCTGCAGGCAAGGCAAAACACGCCAACACTGATGCGTAAGGGCCTAGCCTCCATTGCTCTGTTGACACCATGGATGATCTGGAAACAGCGCAACGAATGCATCTTCGAGGGCGCCCAGCCCCTGGTTCAGGTCCTAGTCTCAAAGATCAAAGAGAAAGCCGAGCAGTGGGCAAGAGCGGGCGCCCATGGCCTACGCGTCATTCTACCGCCGACCTAGGACGTGCACTTGTTTCGCTGATCCTCATTTGTAATTGACCTCCTAGGAGGACTGTATCAAAACTCTACCTTTTCATAGACTACATACGAAGCAAAATGAGTGAATCTACACTCTAAAATATGTCCATATACATCCGTATGTAGTTCATAGTGGAATCTCTAAAAGGTCTTATATTTAGGAACAGAGGGAGTAGCTACTAACTAGCAGTACCTTTGTGGAGTAGACCCTCATGTGGAACTCATCGAGGATGTTGGCAGCCCGGATGAACCTCCTTAGAGTCCCCTGAAGACATTCATGATCATATTAAATTGATTGATTTATTACAGCAGCAACATCACCAATTAACTGGTGGATTAGGTATTGACTAGACATGTCCACCTGTGCAAAAATTTCACACACACATACACCACAAGTCCCCAACACACCAAGTAGCTGGCTAGCTATAAAGTAAATAGTTATGTACAGAATACTCGTGACTAAATAAAGTGAATCTCATTCTTGACAGATACAAGAGGCATCTTTTGTATAATAAAGTACAGTAACACAAGGAAAGAGTGAAGTTATGTACACTATACGCTAACTAGGGTTAATTAAAGCGCTGAAAAATCATATGAATAGCTATATGAATGGTCGCTGCTCCAGAAACACAATAATAGAGTCTAGTTACAACAGGGTCACACAGCAATCAAGTCAAGTCCAAATGATTCAATTTGCAAGGACAGAAGTTAGAATAATTTATATGTTCCCATGTGAGATTAAATCAAGTTACAGAAAAAATCCACTGTTTTATCAATCCAGACACAAGTGCAAGCCCATGATTTGTGTTGCATCAACAACAAAAAGCCATGACTTAGCGTGCACTTGGTCACTTCCCTGTCCACACCCCCTACACCCTCACATGTTCATTCAAACCACCAGGTTGCGCCGACAAGAGTTGTGGGTCAAACATGAGTAACCATGAGCCATAGCACGAGTAGTTAAGCCTAGCTACTTAATCATCGACTCGATGGCCAGAACCACAACCAACCACTTGACATGGTCCAAGGCTGTACAGACCATACAGAAGAACGGTAAAAAAAATAGAAGGATGGGGAAGTGAAGAACTCACGACGGGTAGCAGCCGTCCAGACATGAGGAAGACGTCGCCGCAGTTAGCACCGTCCATGCAGGGAAGACGTCACCAAAGCCGACATTTTCCGCTTGCCCAACATTCTGTTAATGTAGACCACCGACATGCTAGGAGCTCCATGGCATTTGGGTCATCGAACCAGCTCTAGATCAGTATGCCTTTGTCTAACTGAAACCCAAAGGCCTGGAAGATAATCACAAAACATCTTAGTCTGTTACTGAAAAAAGGGGTAACTTATTGCCACAAAAATATTCTTACTAACAAATGAATAAATTTCTTCCCGAGGCACTGTAGTCCCAGTGTAAAGTAAAAGGCAGATTATATTCCAACAGAAAATGCTTCACGGGTAATAGTAAGGTGAACAATCCAAACTGAAGGAAATATAGTGCACTGGCCAGGCTAGTAAGATTGGTTTTATGAATAGGTCATTCAGATCATAAAGGATAATGGCTTATGTTCGCTTCACCAAGTCCTGCCTATGAACAATTTAAATTGCAATGCCCAGAGTAACATTTATAGCCCTACTACTTTATATAAATTTTGTTCTACTGAAGAACAACACATAAGAATACCAGTGCTAATGAAATCATGAACACTAGATTAGCTCCAATTACATTTCTGAGAATTTCGAACAGAAAAAACAACCAATCCATGACTAACTAACGTGTATCGTTCAGTAACTACCTATGGAGAATTGTCAACTATCATGACACAAGACAATTCATGCCCACGAACAGGTAGGTCCTTTAAGTATTTGCCCTCCACATAGACACAAGACTCGCGATAAACTCGATGACTGAACAACCTTCTTTTGGGATAAAAAAAATTCAGTTGTTCTGCATAGATACTTTGACTAGCCATGAAGATGATTATCTAAAACATGCTCTCTCCAGGAACTCTTTCAGATACGGGTAGCACCATACATAGATTGTATGATTCGAACTGGGAAAGTGAAAACAGAATCTTCACAGTGCTCAAGGGTATAATGCACCAGTGTCTCTGCATGACATTATGACAATAGCTTCACGTTAGGTTAACACTGAATTCACCAAGATTACAAATAAGAACACCAGGGTATATTTACATTTGATCGAACAAGTAGAAAGATGTAACCTAAAAGACCAGAGATTGGTGCCCAGCCACAAAATTCCACTCGGCTAACATTAAGTAACAAGTTTATAGTTACGTGAATAGTACATAAATAAGAAAGGGAACATATTATATAGATAATGATGATCATGTTACAGTAGCCATATAAGGCTAACAAACATGATCAATCATGTTTACGAGAAAATTATTATTGCACAGACAACATGTTTCATGGGTTCAACCCAGACCATTTGCTTCTCTCCCCAAAAAATATCTTTTGGCCCCTGTCAACAAATATGTTGCAGATACTTGGACTTAGCAGTGGCATACTAATATGTTTTGTTTACGTATGGAAGTAACTGGATTTCTAACCCTCCCACGTTTTTTTATCTGACATTAATATACATTCTACTACCTCGTGACAAATTTACCAAAATTATTCCATCTGGCACCCTTGGCTAAAATGGATCATTCTGCACGCAATTGATGGCCACTCTTGTACTAGACATAATGATAAAAGGCTATATCTTTGGTTAAGTCACCAGTCATATTAATGATTGCTTTGAACTACTTGAATGGCTTATATCAGGAGAAGAGGGTGTAATGTACCGAAATGATAATATTTACTTCATTATTCATAAAAGAAACATCATTAAAATTGTTGTTCATCAAGATATTTTGTCAAGGCTCAAGAGTATATATCAGAGATAGAATATTCACCCAAACAGCCATCTTACCATCCAGATCAAGTACATATGCCCGTGTCACCACATCATTTCCCTAATTTATAGATACTTAAGACGTCGGGGGAAAGTACGAAGCCATACCACCCAAATTACTAGATACTCCCTCCGTTAGTTTTTACTTTGCATATTGGGTTTGTCTTAAGTCAAAGTTTGTTTGGCCTAGTTTATAAAAAATCAAACAGTGACAATACCAAATAAATATCATTAGATCCATCATGTAATATATTTCTATATTATATTTACTTCGCACGTTTCATATAAACTAATATTGGTGCTTACCATGAAATAAAATGCACAATCGTACTATATTAACAGGTGTTGAGATGATAGGTGCATATCTTTTTCCCTAGTTGTTTTTTCTGAAAACACGAGGACAATGTCAACTAGAAAGAAAGCAGCACATAGAGAATGATGATAGACATCAACTGTTTTCCAGTGTCAGGCATTCAAGCATCATGATAGTCATCTAAAGACAAGACCCAGTGCAGCAATAATAGGTACATCATCACAAGGACAAAACTGTTCACCATACTTGACTGAGATATATAATTGCGATAGGCTAATCTAATGATACAAATATATATATACTCCCTCCGTTCCAAAATAGATGACCCAACTTTATACTAACTTTGTACTAAAGTTAGTACAAAGTTGAGTCATCTATTTTGGAACGGAGGGAGTACTTGAGTAGAACAATTAAGTGTGCGAATAATTTTATTTCAGAGGACAAATGTCAAAATAATTGATATGCCTCCAGCTGAGATTAAATCAAGTTACCGGGGAAAAATCCGTTCTTTATCATGACATGAGCATAACAACACCTATCCAATACAAAAAAATGACTGGTACAGGGTCGGCACTTATACAACTCGTGGATATACAATGCAATGGCACTCATGATCATCACGGCAATGCTAGAATGGCAACGATGAGCAGACTACGATAGCTAGTAGTACCTTTGTGGAGTAGACCCTCTCATGTAACTTGTCGAGGATGATGTTGGTGGCCCGGAAGAACCTTAAGTCCCCTGAAGACATTCACGATCAGATTAAATTGATTCATGGGTTCATTACTGCAGCAGCATAACTAATTAACTGGTGGATTAGGTATTGAGTAGATGTATCCAGATGTGCAAAAATGTCAAACAAACATACACCACAAGTCCCCAGCACCCAGTACCTAGCTAGCTATAAAGTAAATACCTATGTACACTGTTCTAGTGACTAAATCATGTGAATCTCATTCTTGACATATGCACAGAAGAGGCATCTTCTATAATAAAGTACAAAAACACAAGGACAGAGTCAAGTTATGTAGGCTGTACACTAGCTAGGGTTAATTGAAGCGCTGCAAAATCATATGAATGGCTGGATCGGCTGCTGCCCCAGAAACACAAGAACAGAGTCCAATTACAGCATGGTCACACAGCGATTGAGATTAATATGTTCAATTACTTGCATGAGTTTACTTGCAAGGACAAAAGCCAGATCAATTAATATGTTCCCAAGTGAGATTAAATCAAGTTAAAGAAAAAATCCATTCTTTACCATGACAGCAGCATAACAACACATATTCAATACAAAAAATTAACTAGTAGATATACTCCCTCTGTAAAGAAATATAAGAGCGTTTAGATCACTACTTTAGTGATCCAATACAATGGCGCTCGTGATCATCACGGCAATACTAGAAAGGCAATGGTGAGCAGATTCAGAAGGTAGCTACTAACTAGTCGTACCTTTGTGGAGTAGACCCTCTCATGGAACTCATCAAGGATGATGTTGATGGCCCAGACGAACCTCCATAGAGTCCCCTGAAGACACATTCACGGTGAGATTAAATTGATTGATTGATTATAGCAGCAACATCACTAATGGGCTGGTGGATTAGGTATTGACTAGATGTACCCAGCTAAGCAACAATGTCATACACACAGACACCACAAGTCCCCAACACAGCAAGTTGCTAGCTAGCCATAAAGTAAATAGCTATGTACACAGTACTAGTGACTAAGTCATGTGAATCTCATTCTGAACATATGCAAAGAGGCATCTTCTATAATAAAGTACAGAGACACAAGGGCATGGTCAAGTTATGTTCACTGTACGCTAGCCAAGGTTAATTAAAGCGTTGCAAAATCATATGAAATGTTGTATGAATGGCCACTGCCCCGGAAACACAAGAACGGTGTCCAGTTACAACACAGTCACACAGCGATTGAGACAAGTCAAATAATTCCATTTGCTAGGACAAAAGTCAGAATAATTAATATCTTCCCAGGTGAGATTAAGTCATGTTATAGAAAAAATCCATTCTTTATCAATTCAGACACAAGTCCTAAACTCACTTGTGTTGCATCAGCAACAAAAAACCATGACTCACGTGGACTTGGTCACTTCCCTCGGTCCATCCCCTACACCCTCACTCATTCATTCAAACCACCAGGTTGCGTCGATGAGAGCTTTTTAAAAAAATGTCATATCCCGTGCCCCCGTACACGTATATATGCTTCTTAGACAAGAACTATAAAAATTAGAAGGATCAGGAAGCGAAGAACCAACCACTGGTAGCAGCCGTCCAGCCATGAGGAAGACATCGCCATAGTCAGCACCGTCCATGCCAATGGAGACATCACGTTCGCGTGCCCCGCATTCTGATAATGTAGACTACCGACATGCTAAGAGCTCCATGTCGTTTGGGTCATCAAACCAACTCTCGATCGGTATGCCGTTGTCTAACTAGAACCAAAGGCCTGAAAGAAAGAAAATGACATAACTATGTGTGTTACTGGAAAAAAAAAGGGCAAGTCATTGCCACAAAATCCTAACAAATGAATAAATATAAGTAATTAGAGTCTCAGTGAACAGCTACAGGGAATTAACTACACCCATGTTACTACTTACTACCCACGGGCTACAACAAGTATACTGCTCAGCAAATCAATTCTAAGGGATGATCGAATTTCTTCCTGGGGCCCTCTAGTCCCGGGGAACAAGTACTACTTACTACTCCCAGGCCACAACAGATCTACTTTCACAATACAGGATGCAAATAAAAAATATTCATTTACATAATTCAATTCAAACACAGAAAGAAAGCAGCACATAGAGAATGATGACAGACATCAACAGTTTCCTAGTGTCAGGCATTCAAGCATCACGATCCTCGTATAAAGACAAGACCCAGTGCAACTATAATAGACACAACTGTTCATCATACTTGACTGAGATATATAATTGCGATAGGCTAATCTCATGGTGCAATACATACCGGACTAGAACAATTAAAAGTGGATTAATTTTATTTCAGAGGACAAAAGTCAAACTAATTGATATGTCCCAGGTGAGATCAAATCAAGTTACAGGGGAAAAAATTCATTCTTTATCATGACAGTACATAACAACATGTACCCAATTCGAAAAAATTTGACTAGTAGAGGGTCTGCACTTGTACAACTTGTAGATATACAATGCAATGGCACTCATGATCATAACAACAATACTAGAATGGCAACAGTGAGCAGACTAAGGTAGCTAGTAGTACCTTTGTGGAGTAGACCCTCTCGAGGAACTCGTCAAGGATGATGTTCGTAACCTGGTCGGACCATGGAGTCCCCTGAAGACATTCACGATCAGATTAAATTGATTGATTACAGCAGCAACATCACTAATTGACTAGTGGATTAGGTATGACTAGGTGTATCCAGCTGTGGAAAAATGTCATACATACGTACACCACAAGTCCCCAACACCCAGTAGCTAGCTAGCTGTAAAGTAAATAGCTATGTACACAGTACTAGTGACTAAATCATTTGAATCTTGTTCTTGACATATGTACAGAAGAGGCATCTTGTAAAACAAAATACAGAAACACAATGACAGAGTCAAGTATGTACACATACGATAGCCAGGGGAAATTAAACCGCTGCAAAATCATATGAATAGCCACTGCCCCAGAAACACAAGAACAGAGTCCGGTTACAGCAGAGTCACACAACAATCGAGTCAAGTGCGAATGATTATTTGCAATAACAAAAGTCATCATAATTAATATGTTCCCAGTTGAGATTAAATCAAGTTGTAGGGGGGAAAATCAATTCTTTATCAATTCAGACACAAATGCTAAACTCATGACTTGTATTTGCATCAGCGACAGAAAGCCACGACTCGGCATGCACTTGGTCACTTCCCTCTATCCATCCCCTACACCGTCCATCGTTCCTTCAAAACTTTGTATGTACATGTGGCTGAGACAGTAGCTACCAGCCATCGTTACATGTGTCAAGTCTCACAGAAAAAACGATCAAGTGTACTACATGATGGTCACTAGAGAGTAGAGACTGGACACTAAGTATCATATATACTAGCCACTCGTCTACCATGCACCCTACACAGCGATTGATTGTGCTAATATCAATACAAAGTAATTTATAATTACTGCCAATTACTCAAACAAAACAAGAATGGCTCTAGAGGAAAAATGACTAACAAGAGAGAGGCAAAATTAAACTTTGAAGCCAGAGTTGTTCTTCCTACCATGAGCCTTGCCAAAGCGCCTCACCTCCTCACAGGCATTCTTGGGTCCCCTCCTACCATGACTAACACAGCTGGAAGGACTACCAACACAAATTGCTGAATTATATTTCAAGAATTAAATTGAAAAGTACACTTCGATAGCAACCACTTTGTAATAGTAACCTATAGTTTCGTGCTCTGAAACTAGTCTGCTGAGATATAACTATAACACTTAGTTCACATCACAAACGACCCAGAAAGGGAAGTTTTCATAGAGATGGGACTATGGTGTATCATCACTGCAGAAACAATCACAATCTAGCCAAATACAAGGTCATGAAAGAAAGAATCAAAATGTTGACTGGACTCATATACAAAAGAGAAGTTTGTATTATGACTGCCCACAAAGTTAAGTTTGCATAGAGTTGGGATTATAGTGTATCATCACTGCAGATATAACAAGACAATATGCCACCACTGAACATTTACATTCACAAGAAAAAGAGTGTCAATCAAAGTTCTTTCAAGTATGATAAAAGCTAAAGTATGACAGAAGCTATAGTGTATCATGACTGACCACAAACTCCGTCAAAGTGACCCGTGAGGCTTTCAATGCAAATGAAAATAACCCTCAGAGTACAGTCCTGATGAAAATTGGTGAAGGGAATTAGCTAAAGCATACATTTTTCCCTTGTTATTTTTTTTGAAAACACAAGGACAATTTCAACTAGAAAGAAAGCAGCACATAGAGAATGATAAGAGACATCACTGTTATCCAGTTTCAGGCATTCAAGCATCATGTTCCAGTGCAACTATAATAGGCACATTATCACAAGAGGCAAAACTGTTCATCATACTTGACTGGGATATATAATTGCGATAGGCTAATCTCATGGTATAATATATACTTGACAAAAAGCTAATGATTTTATTTCAGAGGACAAAAGTCAGAATAATTCATATGTTCCCAGGTGAGATTAAATCAAGTTACAGGAAAAAATAATTTCTTTATCAAGACAGGAGCATAACAACACATATCCAATACAAAAAAAAACGATTAATAGAGGGTTTGCACTTGTACAACTTGTGGATATACAATAAAATGGCACTCATGATCACCACAGCGATACTAGAATGGCAACAGTGAGCAGATTCAGAACATATAGTACCTTTGTGGAGTAATCCTCTCATGGAAATAGGATGATGTTGCTGGCCTGGACAAACCTCCTTGAGTCCCCTAAATTCACAATCAGATTAAATTGATTGATTACAGCACCAACATCACCAATTGACTGGTGGTTTAGGTATTGACTAGATGTATCGGCCAGCTGTGCAAAATTGGCACACACATACACCACAAGTCCCCAACACACCAAGTAGCTAGCTAGCTACAAAGTATAAATAGCTATGTAGACAGTACTAGTGACTAATCATGTGAATCTCATTCTTAACATATGCACAGAAGAGGCATCTTCTATAATAAGGTACAGAAACACAAGGACAGAGTCAAGTTATGTAAACTGTACGCTAGCTAGGGTTAATCAAAGAGCTGTAAACTCATATGAATGGTCGGATTGGCCGCTGCCCCAGAAACACAAAAACAGAGTCCAGTTACAGCAGGATCACACAGCGAATGAGTAAAGTCCGAATGATTTTATTTGCAACAAAAAAAGTCAGAACAATTAATATGTTCCCAGGTGAGATTAAATCAAGTTACCAAAAAAAAAATCTCTTTATCAACTCAGACACAAGTGCTAAACTCATTACTTGTGTTGCATCAGCGAAAAAATACATGACTCGGCATGCACTTGGTCACTACTTATCTCTGTCCATCCCCTGCAACCTCACTCATTCATTCAAAAGTATGTCAGTACATGTGGCTGAGAGGGTAGCTAGCTAGCCATTGTTACATGTGTTAAGTTTCAAGAGAAAAAACAAACAAGGGTACTACATGATGGACACTGGAGAGCAGAGACTGCACACTGGAGTAGCCTATATACTAGCCACTCGTCTACCATGCTCCCTTCACGGCAATATTTTGTGCTACTATCAGTATAAAGTGCTTTACTAATTGCTGTCAACTGCTCAAACAGAACAACAGTCGCTCCACGGTAACAACAACTAACAAGAGAGAGGCTGAGTTAAACCTTGAAGCCAGTGCTGCTCCTCCTACCACAAGCCTTCTCAAACTTCCTTTCCTCGGATAGCACGCATGTCTTGGTGTGGTCGTGGAGCACACCAGGAGCCTTGCCAAAGTGTCTCACTGCCTCACGGGCATTCTTGGGTCCCCTCAAGAGGATCCGTAGATGCACGCATTTGCAAATATGAGAGTCATTTACCAACACAACTGGAAGGACTACTAACACAAATGGCTGAATTATATTTCTAGAATTAAATTAAAAGTACACTTCGACAGCAAGTGTACTACTATAAACCATATCTTTTTCCCTTGTTGTTTTCTCTAAAAACACAAGGACAATTTCAACTAGAAAGAATGCAGCACATAAAGAATGATAACAGAGATCGAATGTTTTCCAGTGTCAGGCAATTGAGCATCACGATCCACATCTAAAGACAAGACCCAATTCAGCTATAATAGGCAAATTATCACAAGAGACAAAACTGTTCATCATACTTGACTGGGATATATAATTGTGATAGGCTAATCTCATAGTACAATATATACTGACTAGAACAATTGAAAGTGTGAATAATTTTATTTCAGAGGACAAAAGTCAGAATAATTGATATATTCCCAGGTGAGATTAAATCAAGTTACAGGGGGGAAAATCATTCTTTCTCATGACAGCAACATAACAACACATATTTGATACAAAAAAAAGACTAGTAGAGGCTCTGCACCTGTACAACTTGTGGTTATACAATACAGTGGCGCTCGTGATCATCACGACAATACTAGAATGGCAACGGTGAGTAGAATCAGAAGGTAGCTACTAGCTTGTAGTACCTTTGTGGAGTAGACCCTCTCGTGGAACTCATCGAGGATGATGTTGCTGGACCGGACCAACCTCCTTAGAGTCCCCTGAAGACATTCACAGTCAGTTTAAATTTGATTGATTGTCACTACCTGACTGGTGGATTAGGTATTGACTCGATGTATCCAGGTGTGCAAAAATGTCACACACATACACTACAAGTCCCCAACACACCAAGTAGCTAGCTACTCCCTCCGTCCCATAATGTAAGACGTTTTTTGGCACTAGTGTAGGGCCAAAACATGTCTTATATTATGGGACGGAGGGAGTAGTTATTAAGTAGTAAATAGAAATGTACACAGTACTAGTGGCTAAATCATGTGAATATCATTCTTGATATATGCACAGAAGAGGCATCTCCAATAATAGTTCAAAAACACAAGGGCAGAGTCATGTTATGAATTTACGTATCCATATCGATGCATTCTTGATTTATGTGCTGCGAAATAATATGAATAGCGCTGCCCCAGAATCACAAGAACGGTGTCCAGTTAAAGCAGGGTCACACAGCGATCGAGTCAAGTCCGAATGATTTTATTTGCAAGGAGAAGTAAGGATAACTAATATCTTGCCAGGTGATATCAAATCAAGTTACAGAGGAAAAAAAACATTCTTTATCAAGTCAGACACGAGTGCTGAACTCATGACTTGTGTTGCATCAGCGACAAAAAGCCATGACTGGGCATGCAGTTGGTCACTTCCCTCTGTCCATCCCCTACACTCTCACTCGTTCATTCAAAACTGTGTATGTACATGTGGCTGCGACAGTAGCTGCCAGCCATTGGTACATGTGTTAAGTCTCAGGAGAAAAACAAACGAGTGCACTACATGACTGCCACTGGAGAGCAGAGACTGGACACTGAGTAGCATATATACTAGCCACTATTCTACCATGCTCACTACATGGCGATATATTGTGCTACTATCGGTACAAAGTACGTTACTAATTACTGTCAATTACTCCAAACAGAACAAGAATGGCTCTACAACAGTGACTAACAAGGGAGATGCTGAATTAAACCTTGAAGCAACGGTTGTTCCTCCTACCACGAGCCTTCTCAAACTTCCTTTCGTCTGATCGCATGTACGGCTTCATGTGGTTGTGCGGCACACCAGGAGCCTTGCCAAAGTGCATCCCGGCCTCACAGGCATTCTTGGGTCCCCTCAAGAGGATCTGCAGATGCACACATTTGCAAAAATAAGAGTCCATTCCCATTTCCCACCACAACTGGAAGGAGTATTAACACAAATAGCTGGATTATATTTGTAGAATTAAAATTAAAAAGTACACTTCAACAGCAACCACTTCATAACAGTAGGCAGTAGTTTCATGCTCTGAAACTAGTATGCTCAGATATAACTATGTTCAATTAACAAACGGCCCGCAAAGGGAAGTTTTCATAGATCTGGGATTATAGTGTATCATCAGTGCAGAAATAATCACAATCTAGCCAAATACAAGGTCATGGACGAGAGAAAGGAAATGTTGAGTGGACTCATATAGAAAAGAGAAGTTTATATCATGGCTGCCCACAAACGGAAGTTTCATAGAGCTGGGATTAATGCCGTATCTATCATCACTAGAGAAATAACAAGACGATATGCCACCACTAAACATTTACATGCACGAATAAAAACACAGTGTCCATTCAATGTTCTTTCAAGTATGACAGAACCATAACGTTTAATTGAGATCGGACAACCCAGAGGGAAGTATTCATTGAGCTGGGATTATCATGTCTGATCATTGCAAATCAAAGAAAGAAACAGAGTTATACTCCCTCCGTCCGAAAAAGAAAAGGCTTTTTTGAACGGAGGGAGTATGTACCAAGGTTATGAATTACACGGTGTCAGCATACTCACACTAATATTAAATTATATTTACTAAATATGCTACTCCCATCTGATCCATATTAGTTGACGCTCCTCCATTACAAAGTTGTACTGACTTTGTACTAGATGAGCGTCAATTAGTATGGATCGAAGGGAGTAGAACATCTTGACAGCGAACTTTTGCTTCCCATTACCTGCAGATCGACCGCACCAGTGCAAAAAGAAAAAATTGGAGTAGGTAGCTACAGATCGATGCATACTACTAGGTTTGCATGCCAAGATAATCTCTTCATCTTTATCTGGGTCTCCAGGCTTCCACTCACGCCGGACCTTTACTAGGCCCAATATATATGTCATTATCTAAGTCCTTCATTATAAAACTCATTTTAATGAATCATTTATATCTATATCTATATCTATATCTATACCAATACAAAAGACCCAAAGGGTCAGATCCAATTAATCTCGACCATCAAATCATCTCAATCCAACGACCTACACTGTTTCAATGTCGAGCGCTCAACACGTTTGGCGTGCAGTTAATTTGATGCCAAATATAGTGCTAATCACATAATAATACACAAATAAGTATTCTACTTAATATCCACATGCACTTAATATACTTCCAAATTAATGTGCATTGCACGTACACATTGACTAGTTATTATAAAATGATATAAAATGATACGTCATTCCCAGTTAAGAATATGTCCTCCACATAAAGTATCAGAACTGAAATTATGCTCCCACTTACTTTCTTGTAAACCCAGGTCTCTTCGCCATTCTGGATGAAGCCAACCTCTTTGACCAGTTCATTGAAACAAATATTCACTCGATGCTTTGATTTAGTTCATAAATGGACCTCTAAAATTTGTGTACCTTTTTAGCATCCTTTAGATCAACATAACCCTTAGGAGGTATCATATCCACATCCTCGGTTGAAGTTTCATTAAGCAAAACCGTTTTGACGTCCATCTGTCATCTCTTAGCATTGGTGTTTCAGTCATGTATAAACGCTTCAGTTTTATGTATCAGAGTTATTTACCCAGAACCACCACACTTGGGGCTAGGGTAACAGGTCAGTACCGCATTTGAGCCATGTCACAAAAAACCACCAACTATGAGACTAATCGGTAACGCGGAGCACTGACTGGCCGATTTAGCCGCGAAAACAGCAAAACCGATAGGTGGGACCCACCTGTCGGGCTGACGTGGCGAAGACTAATCCAAGTCAATATTTGACCAGCTGAGTTGGACGGTAGACCCACCAGTCAGTCACTCATTGTCTTTTGCCTCCTATCTTCCTCTTCCTCGTCTGCTCCCTGCGGCTGCTGGTCTGGAGCGGAGGCCGCGCGGGGGCGCATTGACCGGAGATGGCCTTCGGGAGGAAAGGGACGAGGCGTGGGAAGGGCCCACAGGCAGCGGCCGCGCCGCACGCCCATCCACCCCATCACCCAGACCGCTGCCTCGCCACCGTCCATGGCGTCCGCCGCCCCACCTCGACCCCCTTGTCTCTGTTCCTACTAGCTCCCCCATGAACGCACTCGCTACAAGCAGCTCCTCGCCTAGCTCGCCTACACTGCCCTTGGTCCATGCGGCGCCGGAGGTGGCGCCACGCCGCCCAGCTCCTGGTCCACACCGTGCCGGAGGTGGAGCCATGTCGCGCAACTCCTGGTCCCCGCCGCCCAGCTCCTGGTCCACGCCTCGCCGGATGTGGAGACAGGCCGATTCCGATGCGCAGCTCAGCAAGGGCATCGCCGCGCTGCTCGTGCTCCGGCTCTCTAGCGTGCTCGCGAGGGACATTGCCATGGTGTTGTTGGAGTTCATCTAGCTGCAGAGCACTCGAGGGCCGGCGACGAGCTCCGTCCATCCAGAGCAACCATGGCGACGTCAGCGGCGAGCAGACGAGGGCTAGGGCGCGGGAGGCACGCAGTTGCTCTCCGATCGCCGCTCTCCGGGTGCCTAGAAGGTGCTCGACAGAATGTCCCACAGAAACAATGACATGAAGAAGAATACCATCTAGTCATTGACAGGTGGGGACCAAGTCTCATTTGCCACATCAGTTGGTCAGAATTTTGGTCTTCGTCACGTCATCCTGACAGGTGGGACCAACCTGTCAGTTTCGTTATTTTCGTGAGCAAATCAGACAATCAGTGCTCTCCGTTACGAATTAGGCACAATTTTGATGATTTTTTGTGACATGGCTAAAATGTGGTATCAAATTGTTACCCTAACTTCAAGTGTGGTGGTTTTGGATAAATAACTCTATGTATCACGAACGAGAACTAGCCTGAAGCATATAGATTAAGTTTTATGTATGGAACAGAGAGTGGCTGCTTTGGCCCAGCCACGATGTTCTGTTTAGTTTGTTGCATCAGTCTCGGTAAATCTTAGTCGACCGACACATTCGATGCTATATTTATGAGATTTGTCATTAAGATCGGTGAAAAAAATTCAGTACGGAGTAGCACCCCATGAGAGCCACTGAATTTCGTCGTACAGGCTCTAGCTTTATGATTTGTGCAGCAGGACAAGGACAGCAATATCACCAAAATGATTTGTTTGCGTCTCTTCGCTCTCACTCTAATCACCAAAATGATGCATGCATGCCACATGCTCTTTGGCAACTGTGCCACCTGCCACGTCCATCAACTTCCACGCACATTGCCACTGCCACTCCACTTCATAAACCCCATACCGTCCACGAGCAGAGCACCACAGCGTGAGCTAGGCAGCTAGAGCTAGCTCGACCTCCAGTCGAAACAATGGGGATCTCACTGCTCCACACGCAGTGGCACATGCTCGCCCAGCTGCCCCTGCAATGGCAGCTCCTCCTCCTTCTCGCCGGCCTCCTCCTCCCCGTGGTCTCCTACCTGCTGCTGATAACGAGGGGCGACGTTGAGGGAGGACGGCTGAGGCTGCCGCCCGGCCCTGCGCGGGTGCCGGTGCTCGGAAACCTGCACCAGCTGGGCCCGCTGCCGCACCGCAGCCTGCGCGACCTGGCCCGGCGGTACGGCCCCGTCATGCTGCTCCGCCTCGGCACGGTGCCGACGCTGGTGGTCTCGTCTGCCGCGGCGGCGCGCGACGTGATGAAGGTGCACGACGCTGACTGCTGCAGCCGGCCCGCGTCCTCGGGCCCCGCACGGCTCTCCTACGGCAGCAAAAGCATCGCCTCCTCGCCCTACGGCGCCTACTGGCAGGACACGCGCAGGATCTTCGCCGCCGAGCTCTTCGGCCCGCGGGGCGTCCCCGCCGTATGGGACGCGCGTCGGCAGCAGGTTGACAGGCTAATGGCCACCCTGGGCGCGGCGGCAGCGACGGCGGCTCCGGTGGGGATGGACCAGCACGTCTTCCGCGTCGCCGACGGCATCATCGGCACCGTGGCGTACGGGCGCATCTACGCCGCGGAGGCGTTCGCGCGCAAGTACGAGCAGTTCCAGCACGTGCTCGAGGAGGCCATGGCCATGTCGGCCAGCTTCTCGGCCGAAGACTTCTTTCCCAACGCCGCCGGCCGCCTCGTCGACCGGCTCGCTGGCATCATCGCGCGGCGAGAGAGAATCTCCAGAGACCTCGACGCCTTCTTCGAGGCGGTGCTGGAGCAGCACCTTGACCCCGCGCGCCCCAAGCCAGAGAACGGCGACGGCGACCTGGTAGACGCCCTCGTCAGCGCCTGTGAGGAGCACGGGTTCACGAGGGACCACGTGAAGGCCATGCTCCTGGACGCGTTCCTCGGCGGCGTCGACAGCAGCTCTATCACGATAGTGTGGGCGATGTCGGAGCTGATCCATAACCCGACGGCGCTCAAGAAGGCACAAGATGAGATCAGGGCCGCGGTGGCCGCCCGCGATGTCTCGCCGCCGGGGTTGCCGGTCCAGCCGGACGACCTGCCCAAACTAACCTACCTGAAGATGGTCGTCAAAGAGACCATGCGGCTGCATCCACCGGCGACTCTGCTGCTGCCACGGGAGACGCTGCGGCAGGTGGAGATCGGCGGCTACGACGTGCCGGCGAGGACGCGCGTGCTCGTGAACGTGTGGGCCATCGGAAGGGACCCGGCGAGCTGGGGGCAAGACGCCGACGAGTTCAAGCCGGAGAGGTTCGAGACGGACGGGAGGCACGGCAAGGTGGACTTGCGCGGCGCGCACTTCGAACTGGTGCCGTTCGGCTCGGGCCGGCGGGTCTGCCCCGGGCTGGCCATGGGGGTGACGACCGTGGAGTTCACGCTGGCCAACATGCTGTGCGGCTTCGATTGGATGCTGCCGGAGGGGACGGCGGCGGAGGAAATGAGCATGGAGGAGGCCGGCAAGCTAACCTTCCACCGCAAGACGCCGCTGGTGCTCCTGCCCACGCCGTACCACTCCAATTAGTATCGGGTTTAACGTATGCGGTGTTGCGCTAGCGTGCCGATGCGACGCACTGGGAGTAGGTGGGACAGTACGAGTTCGCATCATGCGCCCCCTCTTTGTACGTACCAGTTAGCAGCGTGCGAAAGATTTATTTTATGATTCAGAAAAATCTTATCTGGCGACCCGTTCGCTGGAAGAGGGTGGTAGTTTGAAGCTTTTTGCTGCCACATTTTTCCAGCGAAACGGTCGCCGGATGATTGAGAAATATGTCCACGCAAGATAACAAATCTTGCAGCCAAGACCCTGACATTTTGTATCCATGGCCCTAAAGTTTTCGTTTCCTTGCAAACAAGGATAAAATTTTGACAAGTCGTGGGAGATTTCATCAGAAATTTCGGCAGCATAACGCATTGGGAAGAATCGCAACATGCACAATGGCGCCACGAATCGCTCGACAACCATCTCTTCCATTTTGTGCTCTTTCTAATGGAATTATTTCTAGATTATTTCAAAAGGAATTGTGGTGTGCATGCAGCTGAACTTAGCTAAGGCAGTGTTGTCCGTATAGCTCAATCATAGAGGAAATGTGCCGGTGCTTTAGGTGACTTTGAGAGCCTGCTTACCGCGACTATATTTTTTGAGATATTGTATAGTGGTTAAAATAGGTATATTCAATGGGCAACTCAGACATTTTGTAGTACACAATTTGGTTTGTTGGTTTCAGACTACTCTTTTCTTTTGTGTTGGTTTTTCCTGCCCTACATCAGAGTCAGATGAGGTCATTTGTTGGTTTCAGACTACTCTTTTCATTAATGAAAGGAATCAAGCTGACGACATTCGCCGATTTATATCGCTACTTAAGTACCATTTCTCAAGAAGAGGTTTCAGAACTAAATGAGCCCAGCAGTTTTGGTTTGCAACTTCCTTCTTGCCTTGTAAATTAGTATCAATCTATTGAGCTGCATGCAACGAAGCTGGCATTCTTCTAAATTGGTAGTGAAAACTTGTTAGTGGGAAATTAACAGCGTAGATTGTATGTCATATGGCTCGGACTTCTTTTTCCCTTTTGTGGTGGTAACAATGGTGAGATGAGCTTCTTTTTGGGACTGATGAGTGATGACTGGAGGATGCTTTGATTTCTAGGATAGATTATATTTCAGAAAGAATTGCAACACAATGTGGCTACCCCAACTTCCATTCTAGTGCATCATAAATAGAATGTCATGGCTAAATCAACATAAAAGATGACTATCTGAACCACTACAAAACCTGTTCCATTCTAGTGCATCCGAAATCTAATATCGTGGCTAAATCAACATAAAAGATGACTGTCTGAACCACTACAAAACTTGTTAGGCAGCCAAAGCTCAGAATTTCTTGTCATAGTATTTGCAGTACTAAAATGGTGATAGCAGTATTGAGCTTCAAACTTGTTTTTAGATACGATGTAGTACCCCGCTTTTCTTACTAAGCATTTAGCAAGTTAGACCACGATCGCCTACCTCAAAGCACCTGAAATGTCTACCATCTCTTAGTATTGCCAAAAGATTTAAGTAAACATGCTGGACTTTCTTATTATACATATATGCAGCCAGATTTTCTTATGTAGATAGCTAGCTTGTTGTAAACAGTGTCCAGTGATATGACAAAAGGGTAAAAAGTACGTTAATTAATATGAACACTATCTAACAGATCTGCCGCCATGTTTTCAGATTCAGCTATTACCAGCTACAGACTAATTATTGACCGGAAAGAAGTGCATAAAAAAGTTAGCCCCCATGAGCAAACTCAGGATTGGCGTGCTATAATGTTCAAGCTTTGCATAGAAAAATCAAGCTAGACTCAAGAATTAGGTAGAGAGAGGTCAGGTTAGCTAAAACCAAATAAAAGTGAATCCGGTGAATACCTACTTGAGATATTCATTCAGCAATCCTTAATACGTTTGCTCCCACAATTTAGTATCAATCACTTAACTGTGGATATGCTCTATCAAAATTTCAAAAGAGATAGAAAATATGATGGAGATTTGTTACCATCCTGAGTAAAGAGTGATCCCCTCAACAGGAACATACCTGCATCCATACCCCGCTAGTTAGTTGTTATCCGATGACTCCATCTCTGCTTGCCTGCATGTCCCCTAATTAAGTAGAACCATGCATGTACTACATCACAAAAAAGAGAACTCATCAGTCTGAGTTGTGCCATATATCCCAACATTACTTTCTTCAAAGAAAGAAGGTTAGATCCATAGAAAGGGTGTGCTCTTGCGCCAAGAGGGCGAATCAAACCCACAAGCCCTGCTGACGACACGGACGAGGGCACAACTTTGGGTCTCCATGCATGGCATGTATGCATGAGTTGTAGATGAGGCAAGGTGAGGAGTAGATGGAGAAGAAGGGAGAACGCGGGGAGGAGGGATCAGATCGAGATTTATAGAGAGAGGAGGGCAGGAGAGAAACATGGGGAAGCGTTGGATGAGAGGTCGATCCGCGTGACAGCGCGCGAGAGGGCGATGGATGGATGGCATGCGGCAGGAGAGTAATAGAGCGCCTGGTTTCGAGGGAGAGAATTAATCCTTTTCACATGCATAGGGAGGAGGGATATATATATATATATACTAGGAGTAATAGAGGGATATATATATATATACTAGGAGTAATAGAAGGAAACCATCGGACGTGGGACAGGGTTAATTCCTTCCTTGGCGTAGGACTATTGTTAATTGCCTCTAGATAAACTTTTGCATCTCTCTACGTAGTACTATTTGTCTATCTTTTCTTCTAGATTCTAGAGGGGCTGGTATCCATCTATCTTGGAATTGAAGCAGTCTGTTAAGATAATAAGCAACAACAATCTCTCTACGTAGTAGTATTTGTCTATCTTTTCTTTTAGAGGGGCTGGTATCCATCTATCTTGGAATTGAAGCAATCTGTTAAGATAATAAGCAACAACATATATAATGGCATCGATCGGCATTGACGAGCGTGGAGGTGTGTGTTGGCTTGCTGCTGTCCGGTTGGACATGGTCATGTCTCCCGTTTCTGTGCGTGTTTTTCCTGATTACTTGTCTCATGGATTGGGCGGCCAGCCACTTGTTTCTTCTTCTTTTTTACCATATCATTTTGGCAACAATTCAGTCACTCACACAAAGAAGAATTTTACGTATGATACTAGCTGGCCAATTTTCATTCACTATAACTTGTTTAGAATTTTATGTTGGCAACATTTCAAACCAAGAAACTCGGGTCTTTAGCCATCCCTACTTAGCACAACGGTTCATCCATAAATAAACAAAGACAACACTAGTTCAGTTTCTCTCAAAAAATATGATGGCACACCCCGTCATCATCAACCGTGCTCGCCTGTGGTGCAACATGTAAATAAAATGTAGACACGATAGGATCACATAATAAACACAACTCTTCGGGTGACAAGAGAGACAAAGTTTCCACTAACCAAGAAACTTACATATTGATTCGACCCACCAGAATCTCGAATCCCCTCCCTCAATCAATCTTCCTCACTAACCAAGAAACCAAAAAATAAATTGAGAACTTGCATTTTTCAACCAACTCATCGTCAAACAAATCTTGAGCTTGCCATCTATCGCTAATGTATGTACACAACACAGTACCAACCAAAGCACAACAATGACACCAATAAAATCACACATTGCACTGGAAGAGCAGCACCACAGGTCTCGAATCCCTGCCTTGCCCCGCCCCGCATTGGTCTCGCTGGAGAGCCATCTGTTCGTCTACCACTGCCTGCGCGCTGCTCTGGTACTGGTGGTCTTGAACTCTAGAAGCACCTCCCCAAGAACTCTGGACGAACCTCCCCAACAGGAAAGGATGCCAGGGGAGGTCGTGTCACACCTCCAACCTCTCCTAGCACACTACTCGCTCACCGGACGGCCAGATCCTTCGGCACTTGATTCATGTGCCTAAGCTCAAAAGCTTTCCTCTGCCGCTCATAAGACGCCTGCATTATAACATAGGATGTATAAGAACCATAGTTCAATCTGGCAATGGAGCAAGCATAGAGCAAAAGATCAATTAAACATCAACCACACCAAACAAATCTATAAATGGTTGTGTGACCTAGCACTTTCCGATGTTCTTATTTTTTAAGCCAATACAAACCTATAAATGCACATTTTGTTTTCTTAAACCAGGCCAAACCAAACCTCTCAGCTGCCTGGACTGGATTGTTACATATTTCTAAAGAACTTTCTTTTCTATTGGAACAACAAGGTTTCTATTAATTTCTCAGTCCTAACCAGACCTTTGGAATTTAAAACAGAACATGGTACATTTTTCTCCACTAAAGAAAATGCATGCTCAGAAATGAGCGGGGAATTCGAAATTGAAATTATAGCTTACGAACATTATGCTGTGTAAAGCAAATGATGAACTTGCAAAATTAATTTACTGGTTTTCAAGGATTGTTAATGCTGATGCGAAATGGAAGTGGAAATGAGGGGACAGCTGCCTAATTTGTCTAGCGCTTTTCGCAAGGCAGAGGTTTCATTATATGCAACCTATAGAAGTTTTCAGGTGACTACTACTCTAGAAAATGCGCAGGCTCTTCACAAATAATACAATACTCGACACGATGAGAAGCATCTGTCATGCGGAAGAGCTCAGAGGACACACCTTGTAAAATGAACCAACTTTATCATTAGCAAACATTCTTGGTGACGATAGTTGAAGAGCCCTAGACCAACTGGATCTTCACCTAAACAAAGCAGCAACCGTCAATTAAGTGTTTGGATCCTAGAGACCTACACTGAATACCACTCTACGAAAGGAAAAACCTAAGAGCAGGCAGGTCTCATGGAAATCAAGCCTTTAACAACAACAACAATATTAGACAGCAGCGGAGAGGGATCTGGTCAGGTTAAAAATCTAAGAGAAAACAATCAACCAACCACAACCAAACAGCCTGCAAAAATCAAACCCCGAGAAGACAATCTAGTAGGTACACAGACTATCAACCTGAGACCAACACACCCACGGAGGACCGACTGTGTGGCCCCGAAACAGCCCAAACATCAGCAAAAAATCATAGCACAGTTGCAGAAATCAAGCACCCTACTGCACGAACAGAGAAACCAAGCTGTGTGCATCCACAATGCCCCCTCCCCCCCCCCCCCCCCCGCTTGCCCAAGCATAGACCACCAGCAAATAAGCAATCGGTTAGATAAAATGAGAATAAAAGATCTAGGGGTTGACAGGGGTACCTCACCAGGATGGGAGGAAGAAGAAGCAGCCATCAGTGAGCTCGTCGTCCCAAGCCGCCATGGCTCGTCATCCCCAGTGCTGGAGAGGAGGCAGGGGCGAAGAGGGATGTTGGCCTTGCTCCTACACCTCCTCTAGCTGCTAGGAGGGATGTTGACGTCGCGCTCCATGGCTGCGGCTGCTGTGCAGTCGGAACTCCATGGAGGTGTCCACTGACTACACTGCCGGTGCGTGGTAGTGGAGAAGGATCCTGCAGTGGACCGACTACAGAAGAAAAGCATTGACAAGATGTAAACAATTAATTTTGGTTCCAGGTATCAATTGTAGAATACGTTCAGCTACGTCAAGAGGAAAACACTAACATAAACATTATGGAAGCAATGGAACTCCATATATTTCTCTGAATTTTAATCTTCTGACTACAATTAGCAAATGTTAGACTTATAAAGCCAGAGAAATCATCAAATAAGTGTATATGACAAAACTAAGATATGTGCTGTGAGATGACGGACCATACACAAACACCATCATGAACTTGCACCACACAACTAATAAAGTTCTTATTAAGATAGACTCTGAATTTTTACAACATCATGAACCCGTATTGTGGGTTCAACAAGCCTTCCCAACACCATGAACTTGCAACCTTCTATGTTTACATAGGCTCTGAATTATTCACCCATGTTGAACACAAAAGGTTCATAGAAATTGAGATATGTTCTGTGAGTTCAAGAAACCCTACACAAACAACACAATGAACTCTGAATCTACAACTAAAGTTCTTACTGTGGCCCACAGCACCATCCATTTGTTCATATTTCAATAGTCACACAAACCAATGACAACGAGAACCAACTATACACTGAGACACTCTGTCTTACAACCGATTGATCATAAAGCACATGGATACTCACCTATCCATGATAGTGGCTAGGATGCATACTGTGGTGCCCGCGCCACCATCCTAACAACCCGCGCCCGCTGCTGCATGCTGTCAAACTGAGCCATCCTAGCAACCTGCAAGTGAGCGAGTTTAGATAAGTTTCTTACGAATGAGAAACAAACAAACAAACAAACAGAAGCAAAAAAAAACTCTATCACTATGTTGGTAATTACACAACCATGTAAATCAATTCAATAAAAGAACAGTCTAGACTTAGCATGTGACACATATATGTAACCTGACACGATAGCAAGAAAAATAAGTAACAGCTAAAGGAGCAATCCATATTTTCTTTATTCTAGGCAGTTGACAATCATGAGTCATCCTATGTATTGCTTCTTTGAACACATACAACAAAGAATAAGAAAGGTGAAACACAAGTCGTAGTTGAGCCAAAGATATGGACTGGACCATTCCTCTCATTTTGCCAATTCTTAGTTGACTCCTAGTACACTCAAGCTGCCCAATATCCCAGGGTAGTTATTATTATTGCATATAACTCTGTAAGATCATCTTACCCAAATACACAAACATTGTGTTCCATTTGATAAAAAGTAACAACTTAAAACCCTAGCACAGGGATCCTACCACGCAAAACATAGAACATTATCAAGCACTATAGCAATAGTAGCATGCGGTAGAAAAAGGGCCTAACCAGCGCAACAGAATTACAAGAGAACAATTCATTGATAAAAAATATGATCACAAGATTGCGGTGGCTGGATCACCACCAACACATATCCAATAACTAAAATCATCGGCTTGATGGCCGGAAACACAGTAACCCACGGCTTGATGGAGGGAGAGAGAGGGAGAGGGAGAGAGAGAAGGGGGGAGACCAAGGACTCACCTGTACAAAGGACAAGGTGACCACCACTGTCGCAGTTGCACATGTGTAGATCTGCTGGATAAGCTTGGTGCATCTTCCGTGTATCAACTTCCCTCCCTTTAACCATGTGACTTCCCAGGCTTTCTCCACCTTGAACTATCATCTCCTGTGAAATTCAAAAAGAACCACCGAGTCAGGTCCTCCCATGCGAATATATGTAATCAAAAAGTACATGTAATCTGCCCATAGCTGGAAATATACGTGATCAACAAGTATAAGCAATCTAGCCATGTAACAGCCAAGAGAATAATCAATATCATCCGACAACAGCCATGTATAAGCATTTCACACTCAGGAATTTCATCTTGTTTGCAAGTTTCAGGAAAGATAAACAGAAACAGAGAAATATAAAGGTGTGACATCTTTCCTGGAGGCAGAAAGGACAAGATTGCGGTGGCCTAAAGAGCACCACCACAAATCACTAGATCATGACTGTCAAGTGCTTAAAATCAATTCATTAAAAAAAGAATTTTAGACTTAGCATGTGACAAACATATGTAATCTGTCAGCATAGCAAGAAACGTATGTGTAACAGCCAAAAGAGCAATCAATATTTTCTTGATTCTAAGCAGTTGACAAGGATGAATTCATCCTATCTATTATTTCTCAGAACACTAACAAGGACTCAAAAGGTGCGACATAGTAGGCCTGGGTATTCGGTAGAAACCAAAATTTCGGTAACTGTTGTTCGTTTTTTTTTGTGTGAATTCGGTTTGCATAAGTGGAAACCGAATTTGGCACTAAAATTCAGCTAGGGATTGGACATGTTGTTATTTTATTCTATAATCTTGGTCAGACATTCAAATGGTTGACTTGCACGAAAACAATACACCTTATATTCTGGAACGGAGGTAGTAATGAAGAACACATAAAAATATCAGTGCTAATAGAATCATGAACACTAGATTGGCTCCAATAGCATTTCCGAGAATTTCAAACAGAAAAAGAAACTAATCCATGAGAAACTAATGTGTATGGTTTAGTATATACCTGCGGAGAATTGTCACTTATGACAACACGAGACAAGTCACGCCCAAGAACAGATAGATCTTTAAAGTAGTTGCCCTCCACATAGACGACTCGCGATTAACTTGATGACGGAACAACCTTCTTTTAGGATCAAGAACATTAAGTAGTTGTTGTGCATAGATACTTCGACTAGTTGTCAAGATGATTATCTCAAACATTCTGGCTACTCTCTCCAGGAACTCTTTCAGATGTGGACAACACCGTACATAGATTGTGTGATCTGCGATTTAATGGACTGGGAAAGTGAAAACAGAACATTCACAGGGCTCAACCGTAGAATGCACCAATGTCTCTGCATGACATTATGGCAATAGCTTTAGGTTAGGTTACCACTGAATTCACCAAGGTTACAAATAAGTACTAACACCAGCATACATTACATTTCATCAAGCAAGTAGAAAGATGTAACCAAAAAGACCAGAGATTAGTGCACAACCACAAAATTCCAGTCGGCTAACATTAAGTAACATGAATAGTACATCAAAATGAACATAGTAAATGAAATAATGATGATCATGTTGCAGTAGCCATATAAGGACTAGCAAACATGAGCAATCATGTTTAACAGAAACTTCTAATTGCACAGAGATATGCTTCATGGGTTTCTATAGGTTCAACCCATATCCTTTGCTTCTGCACCCGAGGCATTCCATTCCCATTATGTCGCTGTACGCGGACGACGTGGTGCTATTCTGCCACTGCTCACCCAGCGACATCATCGCGGCATGATGGTGAACTACGCCAAGAGCTCCGCCTCGCTGCTGCACTGTGACACGGACGAGGCGACAACAGCACTTGCGCACCTAGGCTGCCCCATTGCCGACTTGCCGATCACCTACCTCGGGATCCCGCTCCGGTAGGTCGACCGACTGCCGACCAACTGCAGCCCCTAGTTGATGGGATTGCCGGCCGGCTCCCCGCTTGGAAGGCCAACCTGATGAACAAACCTGAGCGGCTTGCACTGGTGAAGTCCATGCTGAGTGCCATCCCCGTGCATCAACTACTCGCCTACGCGCCACCAAAGAAGACGCTTCGTCAAATTGAGAAGATTGAGCGCGGCTTCTTGTGGGCTGGCCGCGCTGCCGCCAACGGAGGCCACTGCCATGTCAACTGGTGCCGCGTTTGCCGTCCCATATCGCACGGAGGCCTGGGAGTCCAGGACCTGGAGCGTGCTGGCCTTGCTCTGCGGCTACGATGGCTATGGTTCTCGCGCACTACCACGAGCGCGCCTGGAATAGCCTGGACCTACAATTCTCTGCCGAGGAGCGAGCGCTCTTCTTCGCGTCCACCACGATGACCCTCGGAAACGGAACAACGGCATATTTCTAGGAAGACCGCTGGATAAATGGACAATCCATTTGTGAGATCACCCCGGCACTTTACAAGTGCATACCCAAACACCGGCACAAAATCCAGACCGTCGCTGAAGGACTGCAACGCCATAGCTGGACCATGGGCATCCACGGGACCTTGGGCATACACGAGATTGGCCAATACCTTCAAGCCTGGCTGGCGATCGAGCATATCACGCTCTCGGACACCCCTGATCAGCTAGTTTGGAGATGGACGGCCTCCGGTATATACTCTGCTAGCTCCTGCTATCTTGCCACCTTCCAGGGATCCATGACTTGCTTCTCGTGGAAGCTCGTATGGGAGAATTGGGCGCCGCCAAGAGTGAAGTTTTTCCACTGGTTGGCCAACCAAGACCGGTGTTTGACGGCCGACCGCTTGGCTAGACGCGGTCTCCAGCACCAGCCACGATGCTCACTCTGTGACCAGGCTCCCGAGACGATGCGCCACCTCCTCAGTGCCCCTTGGGCAGGCAAACTTGGCATGAGATCCTATCCTGGCTACAGATGACCACTGCAGGGCCAAGCCACGAGGATTCACTCATGGACTGGTGGCTGCAGGCAAGGCAAAACACGCCAACACTGATGCGTAAGGGCCTAGCCTCCATTGCTCTGTTGACACCATGGATGATCTGGAAACAGCGCAACGAATGCATCTTCGAGGGCGCCCAGCCCCTGGTTCAGGTCCTAGTCTCAAAGATCAAAGAGAAAGCCGAGCAGTGGGCAAGAGCGGGCGCCCATGGCCTACGCGTCATTCTACCGCCGACCTAGGACGTGCACTTGTTTCGCTGATCCTCATTTGTAATTGACCTCCTAGGAGGACTGTATCAAAACTCTACCTTTTCATAGACTACATACGAAGCAAAATGAGTGAATCTACACTCTAAAATATGTCCATATACATCCGTATGTAGTTCATAGTGGAATCTCTAAAAGGTCTTATATTTAGGAACAGAGGGAGTAGCTACTAACTAGGAGTACCTTTGTGGAGTAGACCCTCATGTGGAACTCATCGAGGATGTTGGCAGCCCGGATGAACCTCCTTAGAGTCCCCTGAAGACATTCATGATCATATTAAATTGATTGATTTATTACAGCAGCAACATCACCAATTAACTGGTGGATTAGGTATTGACTAGACATGTCCACCTGTGCAAAAATTTCACACACACATACACCACAAGTCCCCAACACACCAAGTAGCTGGCTAGCTATAAAGTAAATAGTTATGTACAGAATACTCGTGACTAAATAAAGTGAATCTCATTCTTGACAGATACAAGAGGCATCTTTTGTATAATAAAGTACAGTAACACAAGGAAAGAGTGAAGTTATGTACACTATACGCTAACTAGGGTTAATTAAAGCGCTGAAAAATCATATGAATAGCTATATGAATGGTCGCTGCTCCAGAAACACAATAATAGAGTCTAGTTACAACAGGGTCACACAGCAATCAAGTCAAGTCCAAATGATTCAATTTGCAAGGACAGAAGTTAGAATAATTTATATGTTCCCAGGTGAGATTAAATCAAGTTACAGAAAAAATCCACTGTTTTATCAATCCAGACACAAGTGCAAGCCCATGATTTGTGTTGCATCAACAACAAAAAGCCATGACTTAGCGTGCACTTGGTCACTTCCCTGTCCACACCCCCTACACCCTCACATGTTCATTCAAACCACCAGGTTGCGCCGACAAGAGTTGTGGGTCAAACATGAGTAACCATGAGCCATAGCACGAGTAGTTAAGCCTAGCTACTTAATCATCGACTCGATGGCCAGAACCACAACCAACCACTTGACATGGTCCAAGGCTGTACAGACCATACAGAAGAACGGTAAAAAAAATAGAAGGATGGGGAAGTGAAGAACTCACGACGGGTAGCAGCCGTCCAGACATGAGGAAGACGTCGCCGCAGTTAGCACCGTCCATGCAGGGAAGACGTCACCAAAGCAGACATTTTCCGCTTGCCCAACATTCTGTTAATGTAGACCACCGACATGCTAGGAGCTCCATGGCATTTGGGTCATCGAACCAGCTCTAGATCAGTATGCCTTTGTCTAACTGAAACCCAAAGGCCTGGAAGATATATCACAAAACATCTTAGTCTGTTACTGAAAAAAGGGGTAACTTATTGCCACAAAAATATTCTTACTAACAAATGAATAAATTTCTTCCCGAGGCACTGTAGTCCCAGTGTAAAGTAAAAGGCAGATTATATTCCAACAGAAAATGCTTCACGGGTAATAGTAAGGTGAACAATCCAAACTGAAGGAAATATAGTGCACTGGCCAGGCTAGTAAGATTGGTTTTATGAATAGGTCATTCAGATCATAAAGGATAATGGCTTATGTTCGCTTCACCAAGTCCTGCCTATGAACAATTTAAATTGCAATGCCCAGAGTAACATTTATAGCCCTACTACTTTATATAAATTTTGTTCTACTGAAGAACAACACATAAGAATACCAGTGCTAATGAAATCATGAACACTAGATTAGCTCCAATTACATTTCTGAGAATTTCGAACAGAAAAAACAACCAATCCATGACTAACTAACGTGTATCGTTCAGTAACTACCTATGGAGAATTGTCAACTATCATGACACAAGACAATTCATGCCCACGAACAGGTAGGTCCTTTAAGTATTTGCCCTCCACATAGACACAAGACTCGCGATAAACTCGATGACTGAACAACCTTCTTTTGGGATAAAAAAAATTCAGTTGTTCTGCATAGATACTTTGACTAGCCATGAAGATGATTATCTAAAACATGCTCTCTCCAGGAACTCTTTCAGATACGGGTAGCACCATACATAGATTGTATGATTCGAACTGGGAAAGTGAAAACAGAATCTTCACAGTGCTCAAGGGTATAATGCACCAGTGTCTCTGCATGACATTATGACAATAGCTTCACGTTAGGTTAACACTGAATTCACCAAGATTACAAATAAGAACACCAGGGTATATTTACATTTGATCGAACAAGTAGAAAGATGTAACCTAAAAGACCAGAGATTGGTGCCCAGCCACAAAATTCCACTCGGCTAACATTAAGTAACAAGTTTATAGTTACGTGAATAGTACATAAATAAGAAAGGGAACATATTATATAGATAATGATGATCATGTTACAGTAGCCATATAAGGCTAACAAACATGATCAATCATGTTTACGAGAAAATTATTATTGCACAGACAACATGTTTCATGGGTTCAACCCAGACCATTTGCTTCTCTCCCCAAAAAATATCTTTTGGCCCCTGTCAACAAATATGTTGCAGATACTTGGACTTAGCAGTGGCATACTAATATGTTTTGTTTACGTATGGAAGTAACTGGATTTCTAACCCTCCCACGTTTTTTTATCTGACATTAATATACATTCTACTACCTCGTGACAAATTTACCAAAATTATTCCATCTGGCACCCTTGGCTAAAATGGATCATTCTGCACGCAATTGATGGCCACTCTTGTACTAGACATAATGATAAAAGGCTATATCTTTGGTTAAGTCACCAGTCATATTAATGATTGCTTTGAACTACTTGAATGGCTTATATCAGGAGAAGAGGGTGTAATGTACCGAAACGATAATATTTACTTCATTATTCATAAAAGAAACATCATTAAAATTGTTGTTCATCAAGATATTTTGTCAAGGCTCAAGAGTATATATCAGAGATAGAATATTCACCCAAACAGCCATCTTACCATCCAGATCAAGTACATATGCCCGTGTCACCACATCATTTCCCTAATTTATAGATACTTAAGACGTCGGGGGAAAGTACGAAGCCATACCACCCAAATTACTAGATACTCCCTCCGTTAGTTTTTACTTTGCATATTGGGTTTGTCTTAAGTCAAAGTTTGTTCGGCCTAGTTTATAAAAAATCAAACAGTGACAATACCAAATAAATATCATTAGATCCATCATGTAATATATTTCTATATTATATTTACTTCGCACGTTTCATATAAACTAATATTGGTGCTTACCATGAAATAAAATGCACAATCGTACTATATTAACAGGTGTTGAGATGATAGGTGCATATCTTTTTCCCTAGTTGTTTTTTCTGAAAACACGAGGACAATGTCAACTAGAAAGAAAGCAGCACATAGAGAATGATGATAGACATCAACTGTTTTCCAGTGTCAGGCATTCAAGCATCATGATAGTCATCTAAAGACAAGACCCAGTGCAGCAATAATAGGTACATCATCACAAGGACAAAACTGTTCACCATACTTGACTGAGATATATAATTGCGATAGGCTAATCTAATGATACAAATATATATATACTCCCTCCGTTCCAAAATAGATGACCCAACTTTATACTAACTTTGTACTAAAGTTAGTACAAAGTTGAGTCATCTATTTTGGAACGGAGGGAGTACTTGAGTAGAACAATTAAGTGTGCGAATAATTTTATTTCAGAGGACAAATGTCAAAATAATTGATATGCCTCCAGCTGAGATTAAATCAAGTTACCGGGGAAAAATCCGTTCTTTATCATGACATGAGCATAACAACACCTATCCAATACAAAAAAATGACTGGTACAGGGTCGGCACTTATACAACTCGTGGATATACAATGCAATGGCACTCATGATCATCACGGCAATACTAGAATGGCAACGATGAGCAGACTACGATAGCTAGTAGTACCTTTGTGGAGTAGACCCTCTCATGTAACTTGTCGAGGATGATGTTGGTGGCCCGGAAGAACCTTAAGTCCCCTGAAGACATTCACGGTCAGATTAAATTGATTCATGGGTTCATTACTGCAGCAGCATAACTAATTAACTGGTGGATTAGGTATTGAGTAGATGTATCCAGATGTGCAAAAATGTCAAACAAACATACACCACAAGTCCCCAGCACCCAGTACCTAGCTAGCTATAAAGTAAATACCTATGTACACTGTTCTAGTGACTAAATCATGTGAATCTCATTCTTGACATATGCACAGAAGAGGCATCTTCTATAATAAAGTACAAAAACACAAGGACAGAGTCAAGTTATGTAGGCTGTACACTAGCTAGGGTTAATTGAAGCGCTGCAAAATCATATGAATGGCTGGATCGGCTGCTGCCCCAGAAACACAAGAACAGAGTCCAATTACAGCATGGTCACACAGCGATTGAGATTAATATGTTCAATTACTTGCATGAGTTTACTTGCAAGGACAAAAGCCAGATCAATTAATATGTTCCCAGGTGAGATTAAATCAAGTTAAAGAAAAAATCCATTCTTTACCATGACAGCAGCATAACAACACATATTCAATACAAAAAATTAACTAGTAGATATACTCCCTCTGTAAAGAAATATAAGAGCGTTTAGATCACTACTTTAGTGATCTAATACAATGGCGCTCGTGATCATCACGGCAATACTAGAAAGGCAATGGTGAGCAGATTCAGAAGGTAGCTACTAACTAGTCGTACCTTTGTGGAGTAGACCCTCTCATGGAACTCATCAAGGATGATGTTGATGGCCCAGACGAACCTCCATAGAGTCCCCTGAAGACACATTCACGGTGAGATTAAATTGATTGATTGATTATAGCAGCAACATCACTAATGGGCTGGTGGATTAGGTATTGACTAGATGTACCCAGCTAAGCAACAATGTCATACACACAGACACCACAAGTCCCCAACACAGCAAGTTGCTAGCTAGCCATAAAGTAAATAGCTATGTACACAGTACTAGTGACTAAGTCATGTGAATCTCATTCTGAACATATGCAAAGAGGCATCTTCTATAATAAAGTACAGAGACACAAGGGCATGGTCAAGTTATGTTCACTGTACGCTAGCCAAGGTTAATTAAAGCGTTGCAAAATCATATGAAATGTTGTATGAATGGCCACTGCCCCGGAAACACAAGAACGGTGTCCAGTTACAACACAGTCACACAGCGATTGAGACAAGTCAAATAATTCCATTTGCTAGGACAAAAGTCAGAATAATTAATATCTTCCCAGGTGAGATTAAGTCATGTTACAGAAAAAATCCATTCTTTATCAATTCAGACACAAGTCCTAAACTCACTTGTGTTGCATCAGCAACAAAAAACCATGACTCACGTGGACTTGGTCACTTCCCTCGGTCCATCCCCTACACCCTCACTCATTCATTCAAACCACCAGGTTGCGTCGATGAGAGCTTTTTAAAAAAATGTCATATCCCGTGCCCCCGTACACGTATATATGCTTCTTAGACAAGAACTATAAAAATTAGAAGGATCAGGAAGCGAAGAACCAACCACTGGTAGCAGCCGTCCAGCCATGAGGAAGACATCGCCATAGTCAGCACCGTCCATGC
The DNA here is from genome assembly GCA_963921465.1 of Triticum timopheevii. Taxonomy (NCBI): domain Eukaryota; kingdom Viridiplantae; phylum Streptophyta; class Magnoliopsida; order Poales; family Poaceae; genus Triticum; species Triticum timopheevii. Next base: position 622,205,583 of record OY997270.1, on the reverse strand, counting down.
CAATGGAGACATCACGTTCGCGTGCCCCGCATTCTGATAATGTAGACTACCGACATGCTAAGAGCTCCATGTCGTTTGGGTCATCAAACCAACTCTCGATCGGTATGCCGTTGTCTAACTAGAACCAAAGGCCTGAAAGAAAGAAAATGACATAACTATGTGTGTTACTGGAAAAAAAAAGGGCAAGTCATTGCCACAAAATCCTAACAAATGAATAAATATAAGTAATTAGAGTCTCAGTGAACAGCTACAGGGAATTAACTACACCCATGTTACTACTTACTACCCACGGGCTACAACAAGTATACTGCTCAGCAAATCAATTCTAAGGGATGATCGAATTTCTTCCTGGGGCCCTCTAGTCCCGGGGAACAAGTACTACTTACTACTCCCAGGCCACAACAGATCTACTTTCACAATACAGGATGCAAATAAAAAATATTCATTTACATAATTCAATTCAAACACAGAAAGAAAGCAGCACATAGAGAATGATGACAGACATCAACAGTTTCCTAGTGTCAGGCATTCAAGCATCACGATCCTCGTATAAAGACAAGACCCAGTGCAACTATAATAGACACAACTGTTCATCATACTTGACTGAGATATATAATTGCGATAGGCTAATCTCATGGTGCAATACATACCGGACTAGAACAATTAAAAGTGGATTAATTTTATTTCAGAGGACAAAAGTCAAACTAATTGATATGTCCCAGGTGAGATCAAATCAAGTTACAGGGGAAAAAATTCATTCTTTATCATGACAGTACATAACAACATGTACCCAATTCGAAAAAATTTGACTAGTAGAGGGTCTGCACTTGTACAACTTGTAGATATACAATGCAATGGCACTCATGATCATAACAACAATACTAGAATGGCAACAGTGAGCAGACTAAGGTAGCTAGTAGTACCTTTGTGGAGTAGACCCTCTCGAGGAACTCGTCAAGGATGATGTTCGTAACCTGGTCGGACCATGGAGTCCCCTGAAGACATTCACGATCAGATTAAATTGATTGATTACAGCAGCAACATCACTAATTGACTAGTGGATTAGGTATGACTAGGTGTATCCAGCTGTGGAAAAATGTCATACATACGTACACCACAAGTCCCCAACACCCAGTAGCTAGCTAGCTGTAAAGTAAATAGCTATGTACACAGTACTAGTGACTAAATCATTTGAATCTTGTTCTTGACATATGTACAGAAGAGGCATCTTGTAAAACAAAATACAGAAACACAATGACAGAGTCAAGTATGTACACATACGATAGCCAGGGGAAATTAAACCGCTGCAAAATCATATGAATAGCCACTGCCCCAGAAACACAAGAACAGAGTCCGGTTACAGCAGAGTCACACAACAATCGAGTCAAGTGCGAATGATTATTTGCAATAACAAAAGTCATCATAATTAATATGTTCCCAGTTGAGATTAAATCAAGTTGTAGGGGGGAAAATCAATTCTTTATCAATTCAGACACAAATGCTAAACTCATGACTTGTATTTGCATCAGCGACAGAAAGCCACGACTCGGCATGCACTTGGTCACTTCCCTCTATCCATCCCCTACACCGTCCATCGTTCCTTCAAAACTTTGTATGTACATGTGGCTGAGACAGTAGCTACCAGCCATCGTTACATGTGTCAAGTCTCACAGAAAAAACGATCAAGTGTACTACATGATGGTCACTAGAGAGTAGAGACTGGACACTAAGTATCATATATACTAGCCACTCGTCTACCATGCACCCTACACAGCGATTGATTGTGCTAATATCAATACAAAGTAATTTATAATTACTGCCAATTACTCAAACAAAACAAGAATGGCTCTAGAGGAAAAATGACTAACAAGAGAGAGGCAAAATTAAACTTTGAAGCCAGAGTTGTTCTTCCTACCATGAGCCTTGCCAAAGCGCCTCACCTCCTCACAGGCATTCTTGGGTCCCCTCCTACCATGACTAACACAGCTGGAAGGACTACCAACACAAATTGCTGAATTATATTTCAAGAATTAAATTGAAAAGTACACTTCGATAGCAACCACTTTGTAATAGTAACCTATAGTTTCGTGCTCTGAAACTAGTCTGCTGAGATATAACTATAACACTTAGTTCACATCACAAACGACCCAGAAAGGGAAGTTTTCATAGAGATGGGACTATGGTGTATCATCACTGCAGAAACAATCACAATCTAGCCAAATACAAGGTCATGAAAGAAAGAATCAAAATGTTGACTGGACTCATATACAAAAGAGAAGTTTGTATTATGACTGCCCACAAAGTTAAGTTTGCATAGAGTTGGGATTATAGTGTATCATCACTGCAGATATAACAAGACAATATGCCACCACTGAACATTTACATTCACAAGAAAAAGAGTGTCAATCAAAGTTCTTTCAAGTATGATAAAAGCTAAAGTATGACAGAAGCTATAGTGTATCATGACTGACCACAAACTCCGTCAAAGTGACCCGTGAGGCTTTCAATGCAAATGAAAATAACCCTCAGAGTACAGTCCTGATGAAAATTGGTGAAGGGAATTAGCTAAAGCATACATTTTTCCCTTGTTATTTTTTTTGAAAACACAAGGACAATTTCAACTAGAAAGAAAGCAGCACATAGAGAATGATAAGAGACATCACTGTTATCCAGTTTCAGGCATTCAAGCATCATGTTCCAGTGCAACTATAATAGGCACATTATCACAAGAGGCAAAACTGTTCATCATACTTGACTGGGATATATAATTGCGATAGGCTAATCTCATGGTACAATATATACTTGACAAAAAGCTAATGATTTTATTTCAGAGGACAAAAGTCAGAATAATTCATATGTTCCCAGGTGAGATTAAATCAAGTTACAGGAAAAAATAATTTCTTTATCAAGACAGGAGCATAACAACACATATCCAATACAAAAAAAAACGATTAATAGAGGGTTTGCACTTGTACAACTTGTGGATATACAATAAAATGGCACTCATGATCACCACAGCGATACTAGAATGGCAACAATGAGCAGATTCAGAACATATAGTACCTTTGTGGAGTAATCCTCTCATGGAAATAGGATGATGTTGCTGGCCTGGACAAACCTCCTTGAGTCCCCTAAATTCACAATCAGATTAAATTGATTGATTACAGCACCAACATCACCAATTGACTGGTGGTTTAGGTATTGACTAGATGTATCGGCCAGCTGTGCAAAATTGGCACACACATACACCACAAGTCCCCAACACACCAAGTAGCTAGCTAGCTACAAAGTATAAATAGCTATGTAGACAGTACTAGTGACTAATCATGTGAATCTCATTCTTAACATATGCACAGAAGAGGCATCTTCTATAATAAGGTACAGAAACACAAGGACAGAGTCAAGTTATGTAAACTGTACGCTAGCTAGGGTTAATCAAAGAGCTGTAAACTCATATGAATGGTCGGATTGGCCGCTGCCCCAGAAACACAAAAACAGAGTCCAGTTACAGCAGGATCACACAGCGAATGAGTAAAGTCCGAATGATTTTATTTGCAACAAAAAAAGTCAGAACAATTAATATGTTCCCAGGTGAGATTAAATCAAGTTACCAAAAAAAAAATCTCTTTATCAACTCAGACACAAGTGCTAAACTCATTACTTGTGTTGCATCAGCGAGAAAATACATGACTCGGCATGCACTTGGTCACTACTTATCTCTGTCCATCCCCTGCAACCTCACTCATTCATTCAAAAGTATGTCAGTACATGTGGCTGAGAGGGTAGCTAGCTAGCCATTGTTACATGTGTTAAGTTTCAAGAGAAAAAACAAACAAGGGTACTACATGATGGGCACTGGAGAGCAGAGACTGCACACTGGAGTAGCCTATATACTAGCCACTCGTCTACCATGCTCCCTTCACGGCAATATTTTGTGCTACTATCAGTATAAAGTGCTTTACTAATTGCTGTCAACTGCTCAAACAGAACAACAGTCGCTCCACGGTAACAACAACTAACAAGAGAGAGGCTGAGTTAAACCTTGAAGCCAGTGCTGCTCCTCCTACCACAAGCCTTCTCAAACTTCCTTTCCTCGGATAGCACGCATGTCTTGGTGTGGTCGTGGAGCACACCAGGAGCCTTGCCAAAGTGTCTCACTGCCTCACGGGCATTCTTGGGTCCCCTCAAGAGGATCCGTAGATGCACGCATTTGCAAATATGAGAGTCATTTACCAACACAACTGGAAGGACTACTAACACAAATGGCTGAATTATATTTCTAGAATTAAATTAAAAGTACACTTCGACAGCAAGTGTACTACTATAAACCATATCTTTTTCCCTTGTTGTTTTCTCTAAAAACACAAGGACAATTTCAACTAGAAAGAATGCAGCACATAAAGAATGATAACAGAGATCGAATGTTTTCCAGTGTCAGGCAATTGAGCATCACGATCCACATCTAAAGACAAGACCCAATTCAGCTATAATAGGCAAATTATCACAAGAGACAAAACTGTTCATCATACTTGACTGGGATATATAATTGTGATAGGCTAATCTCATAGTACAATATATACTGACTAGAACAATTGAAAGTGTGAATAATTTTATTTCAGAGGACAAAAGTCAGAATAATTGATATATTCCCAGGTGAGATTAAATCAAGTTACAGGGGGGAAAATCATTCTTTCTCATGACAGCAACATAACAACACATATTTGATACAAAAAAAAGACTAGTAGAGGCTCTGCACCTGTACAACTTGTGGTTATACAATACAGTGGCGCTCGTGATCATCACGACAATACTAGAATGGCAACGGTGAGTAGAATCAGAAGGTAGCTACTAGCTTGTAGTACCTTTGTGGAGTAGACCCTCTCGTGGAACTCATCGAGGATGATGTTGCTGGACCGGACCAACCTCCTTAGAGTCCCCTGAAGACATTCACAGTCAGTTTAAATTTGATTGATTGTCACTACCTGACTGGTGGATTAGGTATTGACTCGATGTATCCAGGTGTGCAAAAATGTCACACACATACACTACAAGTCCCCAACACACCAAGTAGCTAGCTACTCCCTCCGTCCCATAATGTAAGACGTTTTTTGGCACTAGTGTAGGGCCAAAACATGTCTTATATTATGGGACGGAGGGAGTAGTTATTAAGTAGTAAATAGAAATGTAGACAGTACTAGTGGCTAAATCATGTGAATATCATTCTTGATATATGCACAGAAGAGGCATCTCCAATAATAGTTCAAAAACACAAGGGCAGAGTCATGTTATGAATTTACGTATCCATATCGATGCATTCTTGATTTATGTGCTGCGAAATAATATGAATAGCGCTGCCCCAGAATCACAAGAACGGTGTCCAGTTAAAGCAGGGTCACACAGCGATCGAGTCAAGTCCGAATGATTTTATTTGCAAGGAGAAGTAAGGATAACTAATATCTTGCCAGGTGATATCAAATCAAGTTACAGAGGAAAAAAAAACATTCTTTATCAAGTCAGACACGAGTGCTGAACTCATGACTTGTGTTGCATCAGCGACAAAAAGCCATGACTGGGCATGCAGTTGGTCACTTCCCTCTGTCCATCCCCTACACTCTCACTCGTTCATTCAAAACTGTGTATGTACATGTGGCTGCGACAGTAGCTGCCAGCCATTGGTACATGTGTTAAGTCTCAGGAGAAAAACAAACGAGTGCACTACATGACTGCCACTGGAGAGCAGAGACTGGACACTGAGTAGCATATATACTAGCCACTATTCTACCATGCTCACTACATGGCGATATATTGTGCTACTATCGGTACAAAGTACGTTACTAATTACTGTCAATTACTCCAAACAGAACAAGAATGGCTCTACAACAGTGACTAACAAGGGAGATGCTGAATTAAACCTTGAAGCAACGGTTGTTCCTCCTACCACGAGCCTTCTCAAACTTCCTTTCGTCTGATCGCATGTACGGCTTCATGTGGTTGTGCGGCACACCAGGAGCCTTGCCAAAGTGCATCCCGGCCTCACAGGCATTCTTGGGTCCCCTCAAGAGGATCTGCAGATGCACACATTTGCAAAAATAAGAGTCCATTCCCATTTCCCACCACAACTGGAAGGAGTATTAACACAAATAGCTGGATTATATTTGTAGAATTAAAATTAAAAAGTACACTTCAACAGCAACCACTTCATAACAGTAGGCAGTAGTTTCATGCTCTGAAACTAGTATGCTCAGATATAACTATGTTCAATTAACAAACGGCCCGCAAAGGGAAGTTTTCATAGATCTGGGATTATAGTGTATCATCAGTGCAGAAATAATCACAATCTAGCCAAATACAAGGTCATGGACGAGAGAAAGGAAATGTTGAGTGGACTCATATAGAAAAGAGAAGTTTATATCATGGCTGCCCACAAACGGAAGTTTCATAGAGCTGGGATTAATGCCGTATCTATCATCACTAGAGAAATAACAAGACGATATGCCACCACTAAACATTTACATGCACGAATAAAAACACAGTGTCCATTCAATGTTCTTTCAAGTATGACAGAACCATAACGTTTAATTGAGATCGGACAACCCAGAGGGAAGTATTCATTGAGCTGGGATTATCATGTCTGATCATTGCAAATCAAAGAAAGAAACAGAGTTATACTCCCTCCGTCCGAAAAAGAAAAGGCTTTTTTGAACGGAGGGAGTATGTACCAAGGTTATGAATTACACGGTGTCAGCATACTCACACTAATATTAAATTATATTTACTAAATATGCTACTCCCATCTGATCCATATTAGTTGACGCTCCTCCATTACAAAGTTGTACTGACTTTGTACTAGATGAGCGTCAATTAGTATGGATCGAAGGGAGTAGAACATCTTGACAGCGAACTTTTGCTTCCCATTACCTGCAGATCGACCGCACCAGTGCAAAAAGAAAAAATTGGAGTAGGTAGCTACAGATCGATGCATACTACTAGGTTTGCATGCCAAGATAATCTCTTCATCTTTATCTGGGTCTCCAGGCTTCCACTCACGCCGGACCTTTACTAGGCCCAATATATATGTCATTATCTAAGTCCTTCATTATAAAACTCATTTTAATGAATCATTTATATCTATATCTATATCTATATCTATACCAATACAAAAGACCCAAAGGGTCAGATCCAATTAATCTCGACCATCAAATCATCTCAATCCAACGACCTACACTGTTTCAATGTCGAGCGCTCAACACGTTTGGCGTGCAGTTAATTTGATGCCAAATATAGTGCTAATCACATAATAATACACAAATAAGTATTCTACTTAATATCCACATGCACTTAATATACTTCCAAATTAATGTGCATTGCACGTACACATTGACTAGTTATTATAAAATGATATAAAATGATACGTCATTCCCAGTTAAGAATATGTCCTCCACATAAAGTATCAGAACTGAAATTATGCTCCCACTTACTTTCTTGTAAACCCAGGTCTCTTCGCCATTCTGGATGAAGCCAACCTCTTTGACCAGTTCATTGAAACAAATATTCACTCGATGCTTTGATTTAGTTCATAAATGGACCTCTAAAATTTGTGTACCTTTTTAGCATCCTTTAGATCAACATAACCCTTAGGAGGTATCATATCCACATCCTCGGTTGAAGTTTCATTAAGCAAAACCGTTTTGACGTCCATCTGTCATCTCTTAGCATTGGTGTTTCAGTCATGTATAAACGCTTCAGTTTTATGTATCAGAGTTATTTACCCAGAACCACCACACTTGGGGCTAGGGTAACAGGTCAGTACCGCATTTGAGCCATGTCACAAAAAACCACCAACTATGAGACTAATCGGTAACGCGGAGCACTGACTGGCCGATTTAGCCGCGAAAACAGCAAAACCGATAGGTGGGACCCACCTGTCGGGCTGACGTGGCGAAGACTAATCCAAGTCAATATTTGACCAGCTGAGTTGGACGGTAGACCCACCAGTCAGTCACTCATTGTCTTTTGCCTCCTATCTTCCTCTTCCTCGTCTGCTCCCTGCGGCTGCTGGTCTGGAGCGGAGGCCGCGCGGGGGCGCATTGACCGGAGATGGCCTTCGGGAGGAAAGGGACGAGGCGTGGGAAGGGCCCACAGGCAGCGGCCGCGCCGCACGCCCATCCACCCCATCACCCAGACCGCTGCCTCGCCACCGTCCATGGCGTCCGCCGCCCCACCTCGACCCCCTTGTCTCTGTTCCTACTAGCTCCCCCATGAACGCACTCGCTACAAGCAGCTCCTCGCCTAGCTCGCCTACACTGCCCTTGGTCCATGCGGCGCCGGAGGTGGCGCCACGCCGCCCAGCTCCTGGTCCACACCGTGCCGGAGGTGGAGCCATGTCGCGCAACTCCTGGTCCCCGCCGCCCAGCTCCTGGTCCACGCCTCGCCGGATGTGGAGACAGGCCGATTCCGATGCGCAGCTCAGCAAGGGCATCGCCGCGCTGCTCGTGCTCCGGCTCTCTAGCGTGCTCGCGAGGGACATTGCCATGGTGTTGTTGGAGTTCATCTAGCTGCAGAGCACTCGAGGGCCGGCGACGAGCTCCGTCCATCCAGAGCAACCATGGCGACGTCAGCGGCGAGCAGACGAGGGCTAGGGCGCGGGAGGCACGCAGTTGCTCTCCGATCGCCGCTCTCCGGGTGCCTAGAAGGTGCTCGACAGAATGTCCCACAGAAACAATGACATGAAGAAGAATACCATCTAGTCATTGACAGGTGGGGACCAAGTCTCATTTGCCACATCAGTTGGTCAGAATTTTGGTCTTCGTCACGTCATCCTGACAGGTGGGACCAACCTGTCAGTTTCGTTATTTTCGTGAGCAAATCAGACAATCAGTGCTCTCCGTTACGAATTAGGCACAATTTTGATGATTTTTTGTGACATGGCTAAAATGTGGTATCAAATTGTTACCCTAACTTCAAGTGTGGTGGTTTTGGATAAATAACTCTATGTATCACGAACGAGAACTAGCCTGAAGCATATAGATTAAGTTTTATGTATGGAACAGAGAGTGGCTGCTTTGGCCCAGCCACGATGTTCTGTTTAGTTTGTTGCATCAGTCTCGGTAAATCTTAGTCGACCGACACATTCGATGCTATATTTATGAGATTTGTCATTAAGATCGGTGAAAAAAATTCAGTACGGAGTAGCACCCCATGAGAGCCACTGAATTTCGTCGTACAGGCTCTAGCTTTATGATTTGTGCAGCAGGACAAGGACAGCAATATCACCAAAATGATTTGTTTGCGTCTCTTCGCTCTCACTCTAATCACCAAAATGATGCATGCATGCCACATGCTCTTTGGCAACTGTGCCACCTGCCACGTCCATCAACTTCCACGCACATTGCCACTGCCACTCCACTTCATAAACCCCATACCGTCCACGAGCAGAGCACCACAGCGTGAGCTAGGCAGCTAGAGCTAGCTCGACCTCCAGTCGAAACAATGGGGATCTCACTGCTCCACACGCAGTGGCACATGCTCGCCCAGCTGCCCCTGCAATGGCAGCTCCTCCTCCTTCTCGCCGGCCTCCTCCTCCCCGTGGTCTCCTACCTGCTGCTGATAACGAGGGGCGACGTTGAGGGAGGACGGCTGAGGCTGCCGCCCGGCCCTGCGCGGGTGCCGGTGCTCGGAAACCTGCACCAGCTGGGCCCGCTGCCGCACCGCAGCCTGCGCGACCTGGCCCGGCGGTACGGCCCCGTCATGCTGCTCCGCCTCGGCACGGTGCCGACGCTGGTGGTCTCGTCTGCCGCGGCGGCGCGCGACGTGATGAAGGTGCACGACGCTGACTGCTGCAGCCGGCCCGCGTCCTCGGGCCCCGCACGGCTCTCCTACGGCAGCAAAAGCATCGCCTCCTCGCCCTACGGCGCCTACTGGCAGGACACGCGCAGGATCTTCGCCGCCGAGCTCTTCGGCCCGCGGGGCGTCCCCGCCGTATGGGACGCGCGTCGGCAGCAGGTTGACAGGCTAATGGCCACCCTGGGCGCGGCGGCAGCGACGGCGGCTCCGGTGGGGATGGACCAGCACGTCTTCCGCGTCGCCGACGGCATCATCGGCACCGTGGCGTACGGGCGCATCTACGCCGCGGAGGCGTTCGCGCGCAAGTACGAGCAGTTCCAGCACGTGCTCGAGGAGGCCATGGCCATGTCGGCCAGCTTCTCGGCCGAAGACTTCTTTCCCAACGCCGCCGGCCGCCTCGTCGACCGGCTCGCTGGCATCATCGCGCGGCGAGAGAGAATCTCCAGAGACCTCGACGCCTTCTTCGAGGCGGTGCTGGAGCAGCACCTTGACCCCGCGCGCCCCAAGCCAGAGAACGGCGACGGCGACCTGGTAGACGCCCTCGTCAGCGCCTGTGAGGAGCACGGGTTCACGAGGGACCACGTGAAGGCCATGCTCCTGGACGCGTTCCTCGGCGGCGTCGACAGCAGCTCTATCACGATAGTGTGGGCGATGTCGGAGCTGATCCATAACCCGACGGCGCTCAAGAAGGCACAAGATGAGATCAGGGCCGCGGTGGCCGCCCGCGATGTCTCGCCGCCGGGGTTGCCGGTCCAGCCGGACGACCTGCCCAAGCTAACCTACCTGAAGATGGTCGTCAAAGAGACCATGCGGCTGCATCCACCGGCGACTCTGCTGCTGCCACGGGAGACGCTGCGGCAGGTGGAGATCGGCGGCTACGACGTGCCGGCGAGGACGCGCGTGCTCGTGAACGTGTGGGCCATCGGAAGGGACCCGGCGAGCTGGGGGCAAGACGCCGACGAGTTCAAGCCGGAGAGGTTCGAGACGGACGGGAGGCACGGCAAGGTGGACTTGCGCGGCGCGCACTTCGAACTGGTGCCGTTCGGCTCGGGCCGGCGGGTCTGCCCCGGGCTGGCCATGGGGGTGACGACCGTGGAGTTCACGCTGGCCAACATGCTGTGCGGCTTCGATTGGATGCTGCCGGAGGGGACGGCGGCGGAGGAAATGAGCATGGAGGAGGCCGGCAAGCTAACCTTCCACCGCAAGACGCCGCTGGTGCTCCTGCCCACGCCGTACCACTCCAATTAGTATCGGGTTTAACGTATGCGGTGTTGCGCTAGCGTGCCGATGCGACGCACTGGGAGTAGGTGGGACAGTACGAGTTCGCATCATGCGCCCCCTCTTTGTACGTACCAGTTAGCAGCGTGCGAAAGATTTATTTTATGATTCAGAAAAATCTTATCTGGCGACCCGTTCGCTGGAAGAGGGTGGTAGTTTGAAGCTTTTTGCTGCCACATTTTTCCAGCGAAACGGTCGCCGGATGATTGAGAAATATGTCCACGCAAGATAACAAATCTTGCAGCCAAGACCCTGACATTTTGTATCCATGGCCCTAAAGTTTTCGTTTCCTTGCAAACAAGGATAAAATTTTGACAAGTCGTGGGAGATTTCATCAGAAATTTCGGCAGCATAACGCATTGGGAAGAATCGCAACATGCACAATGGCGCCACGAATCGCTCGACAACCATCTCTTCCATTTTGTGCTCTTTCTAATGGAATTATTTCTAGATTATTTCAAAAGGAATTGTGGTGTGCATGCAGCTGAACTTAGCTAAGGCAGTGTTGTCCGTATAGCTCAATCATAGAGGAAATGTGCCGGTGCTTTAGGTGACTTTGAGAGCCTGCTTACCGCGACTATATTTTTTGAGATATTGTATAGTGGTTAAAATAGGTATATTCAATGGGCAACTCAGACATTTTGTAGTACACAATTTGGTTTGTTGGTTTCAGACTACTCTTTTCTTTTGTGTTGGTTTTTCCTGCCCTACATCAGAGTCAGATGAGGTCATTTGTTGGTTTCAGACTACTCTTTTCATTAATGAAAGGAATCAAGCTGACGACATTCGCCGATTTATATCGCTACTTAAGTACCATTTCTCAAGAAGAGGTTTCAGAACTAAATGAGCCCAGCAGTTTTGGTTTGCAACTTCCTTCTTGCCTTGTAAATTAGTATCAATCTATTGAGCTGCATGCAACGAAGCTGGCATTCTTCTAAATTGGTAGTGAAAACTTGTTAGTGGGAAATTAACAGCGTAGATTGTATGTCATATGGCTCGGACTTCTTTTTCCCTTTTGTGGTGGTAACAATGGTGAGATGAGCTTCTTTTTGGGACTGATGAGTGATGACTGGAGGATGCTTTGATTTCTAGGATAGATTATATTTCAGAAAGAATTGCAACACAATGTGGCTACCCCAACTTCCATTCTAGTGCATCATAAATAGAATGTCATGGCTAAATCAACATAAAAGATGACTATCTGAACCACTACAAAACCTGTTCCATTCTAGTGCATCCGAAATCTAATATCGTGGCTAAATCAACATAAAAGATGACTGTCTGAACCACTACAAAACTTGTTAGGCAGCCAAAGCTCAGAATTTCTTGTCATAGTATTTGCAGTACTAAAATGGTGATAGCAGTATTGAGCTTCAAACTTGTTTTTAGATACGATGTAGTACCCCGCTTTTCTTACTAAGCATTTAGCAAGTTAGACCACGATCGCCTACCTCAAAGCACCTGAAATGTCTACCATCTCTTAGTATTGCCAAAAGATTTAAGTAAACATGCTGGACTTTCTTATTATACATATATGCAGCCAGATTTTCTTATGTAGATAGCTAGCTTGTTGTAAACAGTGTCCAGTGATATGACAAAAGGGTAAAAAGTACGTTAATTAATATGAACACTATCTAACAGATCTGCCGCCATGTTTTCAGATTCAGCTATTACCAGCTACAGACTAATTATTGACCGGAAAGAAGTGCATAAAAAAGTTAGCCCCCATGAGCAAACTCAGGATTGGCGTGCTATAATGTTCAAGCTTTGCATAGAAAAATCAAGCTAGACTCAAGAATTAGGTAGAGAGAGGTCAGGTTAGCTAAAACCAAATAAAAGTGAATCCGGTGAATACCTACTTGAGATATTCATTCAGCAATCCTTAATACGTTTGCTCCCACAATTTAGTATCAATCACTTAACTGTGGATATGCTCTATCAAAATTTCAAAAGAGATAGAAAATATGATGGAGATTTGTTACCATCCTGAGTAAAGAGTGATCCCCTCAACAGGAACATACCTGCATCCATACCCCGCTAGTTAGTTGTTATCCGATGACTCCATCTCTGCTTGCCTGCATGTCCCCTAATTAAGTAGAACCATGCATGTACTACATCACAAAAAAGAGAACTCATCAGTCTGAGTTGTGCCATATATCCCAACATTACTTTCTTCAAAGAAAGAAGGTTAGATCCATAGAAAGGGTGTGCTCTTGCGCCAAGAGGGCGAATCAAACCCACAAGCCCTGCTGACGACACGGACGAGGGCACAACTTTGGGTCTCCATGCATGGCATGTATGCATGAGTTGTAGATGAGGCAAGGTGAGGAGTAGATGGAGAAGAAGGGAGAACGCGGGGAGGAGGGATCAGATCGAGATTTATAGAGAGAGGAGGGCAGGAGAGAAACATGGGGAAGCGTTGGATGAGAGGTCGATCCGCGTGACAGCGCGCGAGAGGGCGATGGATGGATGGCATGCGGCAGGAGAGTAATAGAGCGCCTGGTTTCGAGGGAGAGAATTAATCCTTTTCACATGCATAGGGAGGAGGGATATATATATATATACTAGGAGTAATAGAGGGATATATATATATACTAGGAGTAATAGAAGGAAACCATCGGACGTGGGACAGGGTTAATTCCTTCCTTGGCGTAGGACTATTGTTAATTGCCTCTAGATAAACTTTTGCATCTCTCTACGTAGTACTATTTGTCTATCTTTTCTTCTAGATTCTAGAGGGGCTGGTATCCATCTATCTTGGAATTGAAGCAGTCTGTTAAGATAATAAGCAACAACAATCTCTCTACGTAGTAGTATTTGTCTATCTTTTCTTTTAGAGGGGCTGGTATCCATCTATCTTGGAATTGAAGCAATCTGTTAAGATAATAAGCAACAACATATATAATGGCATCGATCGGCATTGACGAGCGTGGAGGTGTGTGTTGGCTTGCTGCTGTCCGGTTGGACATGGTCATGTCTCCCGTTTCTGTGCGTGTTTTTCCTGATTACTTGTCTCATGGATTGGGCGGCCAGCCACTTGTTTCTTCTTCTTTTTTACCATATCATTTTGGCAACAATTCAGTCACTCACACAAAGAAGAATTTTACGTATGATACTAGCTGGCCAATTTTCATTCACTACAACTTGTTTAGAATTTTATGTTGGCAACATTTCAAACCAAGAAACTCGGGTCTTTAGCCATCCCTACTTAGCACAACGGTTCATCCATAAATAAACAAAGACAACACTAGTTCAGTTTCTCTCAAAAAATATGATGGCACACCCCGTCATCATCAACCGTGCTCGCCTGTGGTGCAACATGTAAATAAAATGTAGACACGATAGGATCACATAATAAACACAACTCTTCGGGTGACAAGAGAGACAAAGTTTCCACTAACCAAGAAACTTACATATTGATTCGACCCACCAGAATCTCGAATCCCCTCCCTCAATCAATCTTCCTCACTAACCAAGAAACCAAAAAATAAATTGAGAACTTGCATTTTTCAACCAACTCATCGTCAAACAAATCTTGAGCTTGCCATCTATCGCTAATGTATGTACACAACACAGTACCAACCAAAGCACAACAATGACACCAATAAAATCACACATTGCACTGGAAGAGCAGCACCACAGGTCTCGAATCCCTGCCTTGCCCCGCCCCGCATTGGTCTCGCTGGAGAGCCATCTGTTCGTCTACCACTGCCTGCGCGCTGCTCTGGTACTGGTGGTCTTGAACTCTAGAAGCACCTCCCCAAGAACTCTGGACGAACCTCCCCAACAGGAAAGGATGCCAGGGGAGGTCGTGTCACACCTCCAACCTCTCCTAGCACACTACTCGCTCACCGGACGGCCAGATCCTTCGGCACTTGATTCATGTGCCTAAGCTCAAAAGCTTTCCTCTGCCGCTCATAAGACGCCTGCATTATAACATAGGATGTATAAGAACCATAGTTCAATCTGGCAATGGAGCAAGCATAGAGCAAAAGATCAATTAAACATCAACCACACCAAACAAATCTATAAATGGTTGTGTGACCTAGCACTTTCCGATGTTCTTATTTTTTTAAGCCAATACAAACCTATAAATGCACATTTTGTTTTCTTAAACCAGGCCAAACCAAACCTCTCAGCTGCCTGGACTGGATTGTTACATATTTCTAAAGAACTTTCTTTTCTATTGGAACAACAAGGTTTCTATTAATTTCTCAGTCCTAACCAGACCTTTGGAATTTAAAACAGAACATGGTACATTTTTCTCCACTAAAGAAAATGCATGCTCAGAAATGAGCGGGGAATTCGAAATTGAAATTATAGCTTACGAACATTATGCTGTGTAAAGCAAATGATGAACTTGCAAAATTAATTTACTGGTTTTCAAGGATTGTTAATGCTGATGCGAAATGGAAGTGGACATGAGGGGACAGCTGCCTAATTTGTCTAGCGCTTTTCGCAAGGCAGAGGTTTCATTATATGCAACCTATAGAAGTTTTCAGGTGACTACTACTCTAGAAAATGCGCAGGCTCTTCACAAATAATACAATACTCGACACGATGAGAAGCATCTGTCATGCGGAAGAGCTCAGAGGACACACCTTGTAAAATGAACCAACTTTATCATTAGCAAACATTCTTGGTGACGATAGTTGAAGAGCCCTAGACCAACTGGATCTTCACCTAAACAAAGCAGCAACCGTCAATTAAGTGTTTGGATCCTAGAGACCTACACTGAATACCACTCTACGAAAGGAAAAACCTAAGAGCAGGCAGGTCTCATGGAAATCAAGCCTTTAACAACAACAACAATATTAGACAGCAGCGGAGAGGGATCTGGTCAGGTTAAAAATCTAAGAGAAAACAATCAACCAACCACAACCAAACAGCCTGCAAAAATCAAACCCCGAGAAGACAATCTAGTAGGTACACAGACTATCAACCTGAGACCAACACACCCACGGAGGACCGACTGTGTGGCCCCGAAACAGCCCAAACATCAGCAAAAAATCATAGCACAGTTGCAGAAATCAAGCACCCTACTGCACGAACAGAGAAACCAAGCTGTGTGCATCCACAATGCCCCCTCCCCCCCCCCCCCCCCCGCTTGCCCAAGCATAGACCACCAGCAAATAAGCAATCGGTTAGATAAAATGAGAATAAAAGATCTAGGGGTTGACAGGGGTACCTCACCAGGATGGGAGGAAGAAGAAGCAGCCATCAGTGAGCTCGTCGTCCCAAGCCGCCATGGCTCGTCATCCCCAGTGCTGGAGAGGAGGCAGGGGCGAAGAGGGATGTTGGCCTTGCTCCTACACCTCCTCTAGCTGCTAGGAGGGATGTTGACGTCGCGCTCCATGGCTGCGGCTGCTGTGCAGTCGGAACTCCATGGAGGTGTCCACTGACTACACTGCCGGTGCGTGGTAGTGGAGAAGGATCCTGCAGTGGACCGACTACAGAAGAAAAGCATTGACAAGATGTAAACAATTAATTTTGGTTCCAGGTATCAATTGTAGAATACGTTCAGCTACGTCAAGAGGAAAACACTAACATAAACATTATGGAAGCAATGGAACTCCATATATTTCTCTGAATTTTAATCTTCTGACTACAATTAGCAAATGTTAGACTTATAAAGCCAGAGAAATCATCAAATAAGTGTATATGACAAAACTAAGATATGTGCTGTGAGATGACGGACCATACACAAACACCATCATGAACTTGCACCACACAACTAATAAAGTTCTTATTAAGATAGACTCTGAATTTTTACAACATCATGAACCCGTATTGTGGGTTCAACAAGCCTTCCCAACACCATGAACTTGCAACCTTCTATGTTTACATAGGCTCTGAATTATTCACCCATGTTGAACACAAAAGGTTCATAGAAATTGAGATATGTTCTGTGAGTTCAAGAAACCCTACACAAACAACACAATGAACTCTGAATCTACAACTAAAGTTCTTACTGTGGCCCACAGCACCATCCATTTGTTCATATTTCAATAGTCACACAAACCAATGACAACGAGAACCAACTATACACTGAGACACTCTGTCTTACAACCGATTGATCATAAAGCACATGGATACTCACCTATCCATGATAGTGGCTAGGATGCATACTGTGGTGCCCGCGCCACCATCCTAACAACCCGCGCCCGCTGCTGCATGCTGTCAAACTGAGCCATCCTAGCAACCTGCAAGTGAGCGAGTTTAGATAAGTTTCTTACGAATGAGAAACAAACAAACAAACAAACAGAAGCAAAAAAAACTCTATCACTATGTTGGTAATTACACAACCATGTAAATCAATTCAATAAAAGAACAGTCTAGACTTAGCATGTGACACATATATGTAACCTGACACGATAGCAAGAAAAATAAGTAACAGCTAAAGGAGCAATCCATATTTTCTTTATTCTAGGCAGTTGACAATCATGAGTCATCCTATGTATTGCTTCTTTGAACACATACAACAAAGAATAAGAAAGGTGAAACACAAGTCATAGTTGAGCCAAAGATATGGACTGGACCATTCCTCTCATTTTGCCAATTCTTAGTTGACTCCTAGTACACTCAAGCTGCCCAATATCCCAGGGTAGTTATTATTATTGCATATAACTCTGTAAGATCATCTTACCCAAATACACAAACATTGTGTTCCATTTGATAAAAAGTAACAACTTAAAACCCTAGCACAGGGATCCTACCACGCAAAACATAGAACATTATCAAGCACTATAGCAATAGTAGCATGCGGTAGAAAAAGGGCCTAACCAGCGCAACAGAATTACAAGAGAACAATTCATTGATAAAAAATATGATCACAAGATTGCGGTGGCTGGATCACCACCAACACATATCCAATAACTAAAATCATCGGCTTGATGGCCGGAAACACAGTAACCCACGGCTTGATGGAGGGAGAGAGAGGGAGAGGGAGAGAGAGAAGGGGGGAGACCAAGGACTCACCTGTACAAAGGACAAGGTGACCACCACTGTCGCAGTTGCACATGTGTAGATCTGCTGGATAAGCTTGGTGCATCTTCCGTGTATCAACTTCCCTCCCTTTAACCATGTGACTTCCCAGGCTTTCTCCACCTTGAACTATCATCTCCTGTGAAATTCAAAAAGAACCACCGAGTCAGGTCCTCCCATGCGAATATATGTAATCAAAAAGTACATGTAATCTGCCCATAGCTGGAAATATACGTGATCAACAAGTATAAGCAATCTAGCCATGTAACAGCCAAGAGAATAATCAATATCATCCGACAACAGCCATGTATAAGCATTTCACACTCAGGAATTTCATCTTGTTTGCAAGTTTCAGGAAAGATAAACAGAAACAGAGAAATATAAAGGTGTGACATCTTTCCTGGAGGCAGAAAGGACAAGATTGCGGTGGCCTAAAGAGCACCACCACAAATCACTAGATCATGACTGTCAAGTGCTTAAAATCAATTCATTAAAAAAAGAATTTTAGACTTAGCATGTGACAAACATATGTAATCTGTCAGCATAGCAAGAAACGTATGTGTAACAGCCAAAAGAGCAATCAATATTTTCTTGATTCTAAGCAGTTGACAAGGATGAATTCATCCTATCTATTATTTCTCAGAACACTAACAAGGACTCAAAAGGTGCGACATAGTAGGCCTGGGTATTCGGTAGAAACCAAAATTTCGGTAACTGTTGTTCGTTTTTTTTTGTGTGAATTCGGTTTGCATAAGTGGAAACCGAATTTGGCACTAAAATTCAGCTAGGGATTGGACATGTTGTTATTTTATTCTATAATCTTGGTCAGACATTCAAATGGTTGACTTGCACGAAAACAATACACCTTATATTCTGGAACGGAGGTAGTAATGAAGAACACATAAAAATATCAGTGCTAATAGAATCATGAACACTAGATTGGCTCCAATAGCATTTCCGAGAATTTCAAACAGAAAAAGAAACTAATCCATGAGAAACTAATGTGTATGGTTTAGTATATACCTGCGGAGAATTGTCACTTATGACAACACGAGACAAGTCACGCCCAAGAACAGATAGATCTTTAAAGTAGTTGCCCTCCACATAGACGACTCGCGATTAACTTGATGACGGAACAACCTTCTTTTAGGATCAAGAACATTAAGTAGTTGTTGTGCATAGATACTTCGACTAGTTGTCAAGATGATTATCTCAAACATTCTGGCTACTCTCTCCAGGAACTCTTTCAGATGTGGACAACACCGTACATAGATTGTGTGATCTGCGATTTAATGGACTGGGAAAGTGAAAACAGAACATTCACAGGGCTCAACCGTAGAATGCACCAATGTCTCTGCATGACATTATGGCAATAGCTTTAGGTTAGGTTACCACTGAATTCACCAAGGTTACAAATAAGTACTAACACCAGCATACATTACATTTCATCAAGCAAGTAGAAAGATGTAACCAAAAAGACCAGAGATTAGTGCACAACCACAAAATTCCAGTCGGCTAACATTAAGTAACATGAATAGTACATCAAAATGAACATAGTAAATGAAATAATGATGATCATGTTGCAGTAGCCATATAAGGACTAGCAAACATGAGCAATCATGTTTAACAGAAACTTCTAATTGCACAGAGATATGCTTCATGGGTTTCTATAGGTTCAACCCATATCCTTTGCTTCTGCACCCGAGGCATTCCATTCCCATTATGTCGCTGTACGCGGACGACGTGGTGCTATTCTGCCACTGCTCACCCAGCGACATCATCGCGGCATGATGGTGAACTACGCCAAGAGCTCCGCCTCGCTGCTGCACTGTGACACGGACGAGGCGACAACAGCACTTGCGCACCTAGGCTGCCCCATTGCCGACTTGCCGATCACCTACCTCGGGATCCCGCTCCGGTAGGTCGACCGACTGCCGACCAACTGCAGCCCCTAGTTGATGGGATTGCCGGCCGGCTCCCCGCTTGGAAGGCCAACCTGATGAACAAACCTGAGCGGCTTGCACTGGTGAAGTCCATGCTGAGTGCCATCCCCGTGCATCAACTACTCGCCTACGCGCCACCAAAGAAGACGCTTCGTCAAATTGAGAAGATTGAGCGCGGCTTCTTGTGGGCTGGCCGCGCTGCCGCCAACGGAGGCCACTGCCATGTCAACTGGTGCCGCGTTTGCCGTCCCATATCGCACGGAGGCCTGGGAGTCCAGGACCTGGAGCGTGCTGGCCTTGCTCTGCGGCTACGATGGCTATGGTTCTCGCGCACTACCACGAGCGCGCCTGGAATAGCCTGGACCTACAATTCTCTGCCGAGGAGCGAGCGCTCTTCTTCGCGTCCACCACGATGACCCTCGGAAACGGAACAACGGCATATTTCTAGGAAGACCGCTGGATAAATGGACAATCCATTTGTGAGATCACCCCGGCACTTTACAAGTGCATACCCAAACACCGGCACAAAATCCAGACCGTCGCTGAAGGACTGCAACGCCATAGCTGGACCATGGGCATCCACGGGACCTTGGGCATACACGAGATTGGCCAATACCTTCAAGCCTGGCTGGCGATCGAGCATATCACGCTCTCGGACACCCCTGATCAGCTAGTTTGGAGATGGACGGCCTCCGGTATATACTCTGCTAGCTCCTGCTATCTTGCCACCTTCCAGGGATCCATGACTTGCTTCTCGTGGAAGCTCGTATGGGAGAATTGGGCGCCGCCAAGAGTGAAGTTTTTCCACTGGTTGGCCAACCAAGACCGGTGTTTGACGGCCGACCGCTTGGCTAGACGCGGTCTCCAGCACCAGCCACGATGCTCACTCTGTGACCAGGCTCCCGAGACGATGCGCCACCTCCTCAGTGCCCCTTGGGCAGGCAAACTTGGCATGAGATCCTATCCTGGCTACAGATGACCACTGCAGGGCCAAGCCACGAGGATTCACTCATGGACTGGTGGCTGCAGGCAAGGCAAAACACGCCAACACTGATGCGTAAGGGCCTAGCCTCCATTGCTCTGTTGACACCATGGATGATCTGGAAACAGCGCAACGAATGCATCTTCGAGGGCGCCCAGCCCCTGGTTCAGGTCCTAGTCTCAAAGATCAAAGAGAAAGCCGAGCAGTGGGCAAGAGCGGGCGCCCATGGCCTACGCGTCATTCTACCGCCGACCTAGGACGTGCACTTGTTTCGCTGATCCTCATTTGTAATTGACCTCCTAGGAGGACTGTATCAAAACTCTACCTTTTCATAGACTACATACGAAGCAAAATGAGTGAATCTACACTCTAAAATATGTCCATATACATCCGTATGTAGTTCATAGTGGAATCTCTAAAAGGTCTTATATTTAGGAACAGAGGGAGTAGCTACTAACTAGGAGTACCTTTGTGGAGTAGACCCTCATGTGGAACTCATCGAGGATGTTGGCAGCCCGGATGAACCTCCTTAGAGTCCCCTGAAGACATTCATGATCATATTAAATTGATTGATTTATTACAGCAGCAACATCACCAATTAACTGGTGGATTAGGTATTGACTAGACATGTCCACCTGTGCAAAAATTTCACACACACATACACCACAAGTCCCCAACACACCAAGTAGCTGGCTAGCTATAAAGTAAATAGTTATGTACAGAATACTCGTGACTAAATAAAGTGAATCTCATTCTTGACAGATACAAGAGGCATCTTTTGTATAATAAAGTACAGTAACACAAGGAAAGAGTGAAGTTATGTACACTATACGCTAACTAGGGTTAATTAAAGCGCTGAAAAATCATATGAATAGCTATATGAATGGTCGCTGCTCCAGAAACACAATAATAGAGTCTAGTTACAACAGGGTCACACAGCAATCAAGTCAAGTCCAAATGATTCAATTTGCAAGGACAGAAGTTAGAATAATTTATATGTTCCCAGGTGAGATTAAATCAAGTTACAGAAAAAATCCACTGTTTTATCAATCCAGACACAAGTGCAAGCCCATGATTTGTGTTGCATCAACAACAAAAAGCCATGACTTAGCGTGCACTTGGTCACTTCCCTGTCCACACCCCCTACACCCTCACATGTTCATTCAAACCACCAGGTTGCGCCGACAAGAGTTGTGGGTCAAACATGAGTAACCATGAGCCATAGCACGAGTAGTTAAGCCTAGCTACTTAATCATCGACTCGATGGCCAGAACCACAACCAACCACTTGACATGGTCCAAGGCTGTACAGACCATACAGAAGAACGGTAAAAAAATAGAAGGATGGGGAAGTGAAGAACTCACGACGGGTAGCAGCCGTCCAGACATGAGGAAGACGTCGCCGCAGTTAGCACCGTCCATGCAGGGAAGACGTCACCAAAGCCGACATTTTCCGCTTGCCCAACATTCTGTTAATGTAGACCACCGACATGCTAGGAGCTCCATGGCATTTGGGTCATCGAACCAGCTCTAGATCAGTATGCCTTTGTCTAACTGAAACCCAAAGGCCTGGAAGATATATCACAAAACATCTTAGTCTGTTACTGAAAAAAGGGGTAACTTATTGCCACAAAAATATTCTTACTAACAAATGAATAAATTTCTTCCCGAGGCACTGTAGTCCCAGTGTAAAGTAAAAGGCAGATTATATTCCAACAGAAAATGCTTCACGGGTAATAGTAAGGTGAACAATCCAAACTGAAGGAAATATAGTGCACTGGCCAGGCTAGTAAGATTGGTTTTATGAATAGGTCATTCAGATCATAAAGGATAATGGCTTATGTTCGCTTCACCAAGTCCTGCCTATGAACAATTTAAATTGCAATGCCCAGAGTAACATTTATAGCCCTACTACTTTATATAAATTTTGTTCTACTGAAGAACAACACATAAGAATACCAGTGCTAATGAAATCATGAACACTAGATTAGCTCCAATTACATTTCTGAGAATTTCGAACAGAAAAAACAACCAATCCATGACTAACTAACGTGTATCGTTCAGTAACTACCTATGGAGAATTGTCAACTATCATGACACAAGACAATTCATGCCCACGAACAGGTAGGTCCTTTAAGTATTTGCCCTCCACATAGACACAAGACTCGCGATAAACTCGATGACTGAACAACCTTCTTTTGGGATAAAAAAAATTCAGTTGTTCTGCATAGATACTTTGACTAGCCATGAAGATGATTATCTAAAACATGCTCTCTCCAGGAACTCTTTCAGATACGGGTAGCACCATACATAGATTGTATGATTCGAACTGGGAAAGTGAAAACAGAATCTTCACAGTGCTCAAGGGTATAATGCACCAGTGTCTCTGCATGACATTATGACAATAGCTTCACGTTAGGTTAACACTGAATTCACCAAGATTACAAATAAGAACACCAGGGTATATTTACATTTGATCGAACAAGTAGAAAGATGTAACCTAAAAGACCAGAGATTGGTGCCCAGCCACAAAATTCCACTCGGCTAACATTAAGTAACAAGTTTATAGTTACGTGAATAGTACATAAATAAGAAAGGGAACATATTATATAGATAATGATGATCATGTTACAGTAGCCATATAAGGCTAACAAACATGATCAATCATGTTTACGAGAAAATTATTATTGCACAGACAACATGTTTCATGGGTTCAACCCAGACCATTTGCTTCTCTCCCCAAAAAATATCTTTTGGCCCCTGTCAACAAATATGTTGCAGATACTTGGACTTAGCAGTGGCATACTAATATGTTTTGTTTACGTATGGAAGTAACTGGATTTCTAACCCTCCCACGTTTTTTTATCTGACATTAATATACATTCTACTACCTCGTGACAAATTTACCAAAATTATTCCATCTGGCACCCTTGGCTAAAATGGATCATTCTGCACGCAATTGATGGCCACTCTTGTACTAGACATAATGATAAAAGGCTATATCTTTGGTTAAGTCACCAGTCATATTAATGATTGCTTTGAACTACTTGAATGGCTTATATCAGGAGAAGAGGGTGTAATGTACCGAAACGATAATATTTACTTCATTATTCATAAAAGAAACATCATTAAAATTGTTGTTCATCAAGATATTTTGTCAAGGCTCAAGAGTATATATCAGAGATAGAATATTCACCCAAACAGCCATCTTACCATCCAGATCAAGTACATATGCCCGTGTCACCACATCATTTCCCTAATTTATAGATACTTAAGACGTCGGGGGAAAGTACGAAGCCATACCACCCAAATTACTAGATACTCCCTCCGTTAGTTTTTACTTTGCATATTGGGTTTGTCTTAAGTCAAAGTTTGTTCGGCCTAGTTTATAAAAAATCAAACAGTGACAATACCAAATAAATATCATTAGATCCATCATGTAATATATTTCTATATTATATTTACTTCGCACGTTTCATATAAACTAATATTGGTGCTTACCATGAAATAAAATGCACAATCGTACTATATTAACAGGTGTTGAGATGATAGGTGCATATCTTTTTCCCTAGTTGTTTTTTCTGAAAACACGAGGACAATGTCAACTAGAAAGAAAGCAGCACATAGAGAATGATGATAGACATCAACTGTTTTCCAGTGTCAGGCATTCAAGCATCATGATAGTCATCTAAAGACAAGACCCAGTGCAGCAATAATAGGTACATCATCACAAGGACAAAACTGTTCACCATACTTGACTGAGATATATAATTGCGATAGGCTAATCTAATGATACAAATATATATATACTCCCTCCGTTCCAAAATAGATGACCCAACTTTATACTAACTTTGTACTAAAGTTAGTACAAAGTTGAGTCATCTATTTTGGAACGGAGGGAGTACTTGAGTAGAACAATTAAGTGTGCGAATAATTTTATTTCAGAGGACAAATGTCAAAATAATTGATATGCCTCCAGCTGAGATTAAATCAAGTTACCGGGGAAAAATCCGTTCTTTATCATGACATGAGCATAACAACACCTATCCAATACAAAAAAATGACTGGTACAGGGTCGGCACTTATACAACTCGTGGATATACAATGCAATGGCACTCATGATCATCACGGCAATACTAGAATGGCAACGATGAGCAGACTACGATAGCTAGTAGTACCTTTGTGGAGTAGACCCTCTCATGTAACTTGTCGAGGATGATGTTGGTGGCCCGGAAGAACCTTAAGTCCCCTGAAGACATTCACGATCAGATTAAATTGATTCATGGGTTCATTACTGCAGCAGCATAACTAATTAACTGGTGGATTAGGTATTGAGTAGATGTATCCAGATGTGCAAAAATGTCAAACAAACATACACCACAAGTCCCCAGCACCCAGTACCTAGCTAGCTATAAAGTAAATACCTATGTACACTGTTCTAGTGACTAAATCATGTGAATCTCATTCTTGACATATGCACAGAAGAGGCATCTTCTATAATAAAGTACAAAAACACAAGGACAGAGTCAAGTTATGTAGGCTGTACACTAGCTAGGGTTAATTGAAGCGCTGCAAAATCATATGAATGGCTGGATCGGCTGCTGCCCCAGAAACACAAGAACAGAGTCCAATTACAGCATGGTCACACAGCGATTGAGATTAATATGTTCAATTACTTGCATGAGTTTACTTGCAAGGACAAAAGCCAGATCAATTAATATGTTCCCAGGTGAGATTAAATCAAGTTAAAGAAAAAATCCATTCTTTACCATGACAGCAGCATAACAACACATATTCAATACAAAAAATTAACTAGTAGATATACTCCCTCTGTAAAGAAATATAAGAGCGTTTAGATCACTACTTTAGTGATCTAATACAATGGCGCTCGTGATCATCACGGCAATACTAGAAAGGCAATGGTGAGCAGATTCAGAAGGTAGCTACTAACTAGTCGTACCTTTGTGGAGTAGACCCTCTCATGGAACTCATCAAGGATGATGTTGATGGCCCAGACGAACCTCCATAGAGTCCCCTGAAGACACATTCACGGTGAGATTAAATTGATTGATTGATTATAGCAGCAACATCACTAATGGGCTGGTGGATTAGGTATTGACTAGATGTACCCAGCTAAGCAACAATGTCATACACACAGACACCACAAGTCCCCAACACAGCAAGTTGCTAGCTAGCCATAAAGTAAATAGCTATGTACACAGTACTAGTGACTAAGTCATGTGAATCTCATTCTGAACATATGCAAAGAGGCATCTTCTATAATAAAGTACAGAGACACAAGGGCATGGTCAAGTTATGTTCACTGTACGCTAGCCAAGGTTAATTAAAGCGTTGCAAAATCATATGAAATGTTGTATGAATGGCCACTGCCCCGGAAACACAAGAACGGTGTCCAGTTACAACACAGTCACACAGCGATTGAGACAAGTCAAATAATTCCATTTGCTAGGACAAAAGTCAGAATAATTAATATCTTCCCAGGTGAGATTAAGTCATGTTACAGAAAAAATCCATTCTTTATCAATTCAGACACAAGTCCTAAACTCACTTGTGTTGCATCAGCAACAAAAAACCATGACTCACGTGGACTTGGTCACTTCCCTCGGTCCATCCCCTACACCCTCATGTTGGGGAACGTTGCAGAAAATTAAAATTTTTCCTACGGCTTCACCAAGATCCATCTATGAGTTCATCTAAGCAACGAGTCATGGGAGAGAGCTTGCATCTACATACCACTTGTAGATCGCGTGCGGAAGCTTGCAAGGTGATGATGGAGTCGTACTCGAACGTGATTCAGATCACCGATGCCAAGTGCTGAACGGACAGCACCTCCGTGTTCAACACACGTACGGGACGAGCGACGTCTCCTCCTTCTTGATCCAGCAAGGGGGAAGGAGAGGTTGAGGAAGACAGCTCCACCGGCAGCACGACGGCGTGGTGATGGTGGAGAAGCAGTACTCCGACAGGGCTTCGCCGAGCACACAACGAAGGAGGAGAGGTGTTGGGGAGGGAGAAGGAGGCAACCAAAGGCCAAGGACTCAGGGTATGAAGTCCCTCCTCTCCCCCACTATATATAGGAGGGCCAAGGGGGGGGTGGCCGGCCCTAGGAGATCCAATCTCCTAGGGGGGCGGCGGCCAAGGGGGGTTTCCCTCCCCCCCAAGGCACCTAGGAGGTGCCTTCCCCTCCTAGGACTCTTGCCCCCTTGAACCCTAGGCGCATGGGCCTATGTGGGGCTGGTGCCCTTGGCCCATGCAGGCCAAGGCGCACCCCCTACAGCCCATGTGGCCCCCCGGGGCAGGTGGCCCCACCCGGTGGGCCCCCGGGACCCCTCCGGTGGTCCCGGTACAATACCGATAACCCCGAAACTTGTCCCGATGCCCGAAACATGACTTCCCATATATAAATCTTTACCTCCGGACCATTCCGGAACTCCTCGTGACGTCCGGGATCTCATCCGGGACTCCGAACATCATTCGGTAGTCACATACTTGACTTCCTACTAACCCTAGCGTCACCGAACCTTAAGTGTGTAGACCCTACGGGTTCGGGAGACACGCAGACATGACCGAGACGACTCTCGGGCAATAACCAACAGCGGGGTCTGGATATCCATGTTGGCTCCCACATGCTCCTCGATGATTTCATCGGTTGAACCACGATGTCGAGGATTCGATCAAACCCTGTATACAATTCCCTTTGTCAATCGGTACGTTACTTGCCCGAGACTCGATCGTCGGTATCCCAATACCTTGTTCAGTCTCGTTTCCCGGCAAGTCACTTTACTCGTACCGTAATGCATGATCCCGTGGCCAACACCTTTGGTCACATTGAGCTCATTATGATGATGCATTACCGAGTGGGCCCAGAGATACCTCTCCGTTATACGGAGTGACAAATCCCAGTCTCGATCCGTGTCAACCCAACAGATACTTTCGGAGATACCTGTAATGCACCTTTATAGTCACCCAGTTACGTTGTGACGTTTGATACACCCAAGGCACTCCTACGGTAACCGGGAGTTACACGATCTCATGGTCGAAGGAATAGATACTTGACATTGGCAAAGCTTCTAGCAAACGAACTATACGATCTTTTATGCTATGCTTATGATTGGGTTCTTGTCCATCACATCATTCTCCTAATGATGTGATCCCGTTATCAACGACATCCTATGTCCATAGTCAGGAAACCATGACTATCTATTGATCATAACGAGCTAGTCAACTAGAGGCTCACTAGGGACTCATTGGGTCTAAGTGTTCACACGTGTATTACGATTTCCGGATAATACAGTCATAGCATGAACAAAAGACAATTATCATGAACATTGAAATATAATAATCCTTTTATTATTGCCTCTAGGGCATATTTCCAACAGTCTCCCACTTGCACTAGAGTCACCAATCTAGTTACATTGTGATGAATCGAACACCCATAGAGTTCTGGTGTTGATCATGTTTTGCACGCGAGAGAGGTTTAGTCAACGGATCTGCGACATTCAGATCCGTGTGCACTTTGCAAATCTCTATGTCTCCATCTTGAACATTTTCACGGATGGAGTTGAAACGACGCTTGATGTGCCTGGTCTTCTTGTGAAACCTGGGCTCCTTGGCAAGGGCAATAGCTCCAGTGTTGTCACAGAAGAGTTTGATCGGCCCCGACGCATTGGGTATGACTCCTAGGTCGGTGATGAACTCCTTCATCCAAATCGCTTCATGCGCTGCCTCCGAGGCTGCCATGTACTCCGCTTCACATGTAGATCCCGCCACGACGCTCTGCTTGCAGCTGCACCAGCTTACTGCTCCACCATTCAACATATACACGTATCCGGTTTGTGACTTAGAGTCATCCAGATCTGAGTCGAAGCTAGCGTCGACGTAACCCTTTACGACGAGCTCTTCATCTCCTCCATAAACGAGAAACATGTCCTTTGTCCTTTTCAGGTACTTCAGGATATTCTTGACCGCTGTCCAGTGTTCCTTGCCGGGGTTACTTTGGTATCTTGCAACCAAACTTACGGCAAGGTTTACATCGGGTCTGGTACACAGCATGGCATACATAATAGATCCTATGGCTGAAGCATAGGGGATGACACTCATCTCTTCTTTATCTTTTGCCGTGGTCGGTGACTGAGCCAAGCTCAATCTCACACCTTGTAACATAGGCAAGAACCCCTTCTTGGACTGATCCATTTTGAACCTCTTCAAAATCTTATCAAGGTATGTGCTTTGTGAAAGACCTATGAGGCGTCTCGATCTATCTCTATAGATCTTGATGCCTAATATATAAGCAGCTTCTCCAAGGTCCTTCATTGAAAAACACTTGTTCAAGTAGGCCTTAATGCTGTCCAGGAGTTTCGTATCATTTCCCATCAAGAGTATGTCATCTACATATAATAGGAGAAATGCTACAGAGCTCCCACTCACTTTCTTGTAAACGCAGGCTTCTCCATAAGTCTGCGTAAACCCAAACGCTTTGATCATCTCATCAAAGCGAATGTTCCAACTCCGAGATGCTTGCACCAGTCCATAAATGGATCGCTGGAGCTTGCATACTTTGTTAGCGTTCTGAGGAACGACAAAACCTTCCGGCTGCATCATATACAGCTCTTCCTTAAGATGTCCATTAAGGAATGCCGTTTTGACGTCCATCTGCCATATCTCATAATCATAGTATGCGGCAATTGCTAACATGATTCGGACGGACTTAAGCTTCGCCACGGGAGAGAATGTCTCGTCGTAGTCAATCCCTTGAACTTGTCGATAACCCTTAGCGACAAGTCGAGCTTTATAGATGGTAACATTACCATCCGCGTCCGTCTTCTTCTTAAAAATCCATTTATTTTCTATCGCTCGCCGATCATCGGGCAAGTCTGTCAAAGTCCATACTTTGTTTTCATACATGGATCCTATCTCGGATTTCATGGCCTCAAGCCATTTGTTGGAATCCGGGCCCGCCATTGCTTCTTCATAGTTCGAAGGTTCATTGTTGTCCAGCAACATGATTTCCATGACAGGGTTGCCGTACCACTCTGGTGCAGAACGTGTCCTTGTGGACCTTCGAAATTCAGTAGCAACTAGATCTGAAGTACCTTGATCAACATTTTCCTCTTCAGTTGGTGTGGGCATTACAGGAATGGTTTCCTGCGCTGCACCACTTTCCCGTTCGAGAGGTAGTACTTCATCGAGTTCTACTTTCCTCCCACTTACTTCTTTCGAGAGAAACTCTTTCTCCAGAAAGCATCCGTTCTTGGCAACAAAGATCTTGCCTTCGGATCTTAAGTAGAAGGTATACCCGACAGTTTCCTTAGGGTATCCTATGAATACGCATTTTTCCGACTTGGGTTCGAGCTTTTCAGGTTGAAGTTTCTTGACATAAGCATCGCATCCCCAAACTTTTAGAAACGACAGCTTAGGTTTCATCCCAAACCATAATTCATACGGTGTCGTCTCAACGGATTTAGACGGTGCCCTATTTAAAGTGAATGTAGCTGTCTCTAGAGCGTATCCCCAAAATGATAGCGGTAAATCGGTAAGGGACATCATAGACCGCACCATATCCAATAGAGTGCGATTACGACGTTCGGACACACCGTTTCGCTGAGGTGTTCCAGGCGGCGTGAGTTGTGAAACGATTCCACATTTTCTTAAGTGTGTACCAAATTCGTGACTTAAGTATTCGCCCCCACGATCTGATCGTAGGAACTTTATCTTACGGTCATGTTGATTCTCTACCTCACTCTGAAATTCCTTGAACTTTTCAAAGGTCTCAGACTTGTGTTTCATTAAGTAGACATACCCATATCTACTCAAGTCGTCAGTGAGAGTGAGAACATAACGATATCCTCCGCGAGCCTCAACGCTCATTGGACCGCACACATCGGTATGTATGATTTCCAACAAGTTGGTTGCTCGCTCCATTGTTCCGGAGAACGGAGTCTTGGTCATTTTGCCTAAGAGGCAAGGTTCGCATGTGTCAAATGATTCATAATCAAGAGACTCTAAAAGTCCATCAGCATGGAGCTTCTTCATGCGCTTGACACCAATGTGACCAAGGCGGCAGTGCCACAAGTATGTGGGACTATCGTTATCAACTTTACATCTTTTGGCATCCACACTATGAACATGTGTAATATTACGCTCGAGATTCATCAAGAATAAACCATTGACCATCGGAGCATGACCATAAAACATATCTCTCATATAAATCGAACAACCATTATTCTCAGACTTAAATGAGTAGCCATCTCGTATTAAACGAGATCCAGATACAATGTTCATGCTCAAACTTGGCACTAAATAACAATTATTGAGGTTTAAAACTAATCCCGTAGGTAAATGTAGAGGCAGCGTGCCGACGGCGATCACATCGACCCTGGAGCCATTCCCGACGCGCATCGTCACCTCGTCCTTCGCCAGTCTCCGTTTATTCCGCAGCTCCTGCTGTGAGTTACATATGTGAGCAACGGCACCGGTATCAAATACCCAGGAGTTACTTCGAGTACTGGTAAGGTACACATCAATTACATGTATATCAAATATACCTTTGGTGTTGCCGGCCTTCTTATCCGCTAAGTATTTGGGGCAGTTCCGCTTCCAGTGCCCCTTCCCCTTGCAATAAAAGCACTCAGTCTCAGGCTTGGGTCCATTCTTTGATTTCTTCCCGGCAACAGGCTTACCGGGCGCGGCAACATCTTTGCCGTCCTTCTTGAAGTTCTTCTTACCCTTGCCCTTCTTGAACTTAGTGGTCTTATTGACCATCAACACTTGATGTTCTTTCTTGATTTCAGCCTCTGCTGACTTCAGCATCGAGAACACTTCAGGAATGGTCTTAACCATCCCCTGCATGTTGTAGTTCATCACAAAGCTCTTGTAGCTTGGTGGGAGCGACTGGAGGATTCTGTCAATGACCGCCTCATCTGGGAGGTTAATGTTCAACTGGGTCATACGTGCGTGCAACCCAGACATCTTCAGGATGTGTTCACTGACAGAACTGTTCTCCTCCATCTTACAACTGTAGAACTTGTCGGAGACATCATATCTCTCGACCCGGGCATGAGCTTGGAAAACTAGTTTCAGCTCTTCGAACATCTCATATGCTCCGTGATGCTCAAAACGCTTTTGGAGCCCCGGTTCTAAGCTGTAAAGCATGCCGCACTGAACGAGGGAGTAATCATCAGCACGAGTTTGCCAAGCGTTCATAACGTCTTGGTTCTCTGGGACGGGAGCGGCACCTAGCGGTCCTTCTAGGACATATTGCTTCCTGGCAGCTATGAGGATGATCCTCAGGTTTCGGACCCAGTCCGTATAGTTGCTGCCATCATCTTTCAGCTTGGTTTTCTCTAGGAACGCGTTGAAGTTCATGTTGACATGAGCGTTGGCCATTGATCTACAATACATATTTGCAAAGGTTTTAGACTAAGTTCATGATAATAAAGTTCTTAATCAAAATTATGAACTCCCACTTAGATTAGACATCCCTCTAGTCATCTAAGTGTTACACGATCCGAGTCGACTAGCCCGTGTCCGATCATCACGTGAGACGGACTAGTCATCGTCGGTGAACATCTTTATGTTGATCGTATCTTCCATACGACTCGTGTTCGACCTTTCGGTCTCCGTGTTCCGAGGCCATGTCTGCACATGCTAGGCTCGTCAAGTTAACCCTAAGTGTTTTCGCTGTGTAAAACTGTCTTACACCCGTTGTATGTGAACGTAAGGATCCATCACACCCGATCATCACGTGGTGCTTAGAAACGACGAACTGTAGCAACGGTGCACAGTTAGGGGAGAACACTTCTTGAAATTTTGTAAGGGATCATCTTATTTACTACCGTCGTCCTAAGTAAACAAGATGCATAAACATAATAAACATCACATGCAATTATATGGTTGTGACATGATATGGCCAATATCATCAAGCTCCATTGATCTCCATCTTCGGGGCTCCATGATCATCTTGTCACCGGCTTGACACCATGATCTCCATCATCATGATCTCCATCATCGTGTCTTCATGAAGTTGTCACGCCAACGACTACTTCTACTTCTATGACTAACGCGTTTAGTAATGAAGTAAAGTAGTTTACATGGCGTTCTTCAATGACACGCAGGTCATACAAAAAAATAAAGACAACTCCTATGGCTCCTGCCGGTTGTCATACTCATCGACATGCAAGTCGTGAATCCTATTACAAGAACATGATCTCATACATCACAATTCAACATTCATCACAACTTCTGGCCATATCACATCACATGATCAATCGCTGCAAAAACAAGTTAGACGTTCTCTAGTTGTTGTTGCATCTTTTACGTGGCTGCGATTGGGTTCTAGCAAGAACGTTTTCTTACCTACGAATCACCACAACGTGATTTTGTCAACTTCTATTTACCCTTCATAAGGGCCTTGTTCATCGATTCCGCTCCAACTAAAGTGGGAGAGACAGACACCCGCCAGCCACCTTATGCAACTAGTGCATGTCAGTCGGTGGAACCGGTCTCACGTAAGCGTACGTGTAAGGTTGGTCCGGGCCGCTTCATCCCACAATACCGTTGAGCAAGAAAAGACTAGTAGAGGCAAGTAAGATGACAAGATCAACGCCCACAACAAATTGTGTTCTACTCGTGCATTAGAGAACTACGCATAGACCTAGCTCATGATGCCACTGTTGGGGAACGTTGCAGAAAATTAAAATTTTTCCTACGGCTTCACCAAGATCCATCTATGAGTTCATCTAAGCAACGAGTCATGGGAGAGAGCTTGCATCTACATACCACTTGTAGATCGCGTGCGGAAGCTTGCAAGGTGATGATGGAGTCGTACTCGAACGTGATTCAGATCACCGATGCCAAGTGCTGAACGGACAGCACCTCCGTGTTCAACACACGTACGGGACGAGCGACGTCTCCTCCTTCTTGATCCAGCAAGGGGGAAGGAGAGGTTGAGGAAGACAGCTCCACCGGCAGCACGACGGCGTGGTGATGGTGGAGAAGCAGTACTCCGACAGGGCTTCGCCGAGCACACAACGAAGGAGGAGAGGTGTTGGGGAGGGAGAAGGAGGCAACCAAAGGCCAAGGACTCAGGGTATGAAGTCCCTCCTCTCCCCCACTATATATAGGAGGGCCAAGGGGGGGGTGGCCGGCCCTAGGAGATCCAATCTCCTAGGGGGGCGGCGGCCAAGGGGGGTTTCCCTCCCCCCCAAGGCACCTAGGAGGTGCCTTCCCCTCCTAGGACTCTTGCCCCCTTGAACCCTAGGCGCATGGGCCTATGTGGGGCTGGTGCCCTTGGCCCATGCAGGCCAAGGCGCACCCCCTACAGCCCATGTGGCCCCCCGGGGCAGGTGGCCCCACCCGGTGGGCCCCCGGGACCCCTCCGGTGGTCCCGGTACAATACCGATAACCCCGAAACTTGTCCCGATGCCCGAAACATGACTTCCCATATATAAATCTTTACCTCCGGACCATTCCGGAACTCCTCGTGACGTCCGGGATCTCATCCGGGACTCCGAACATCATTCGGTAGTCACATACTTGACTTCCTACTAACCCTAGCGTCACCGAACCTTAAGTGTGTAGACCCTACGGGTTCGGGAGACACGCAGACATGACCGAGACGACTCTCGGGCAATAACCAACAGCGGGGTCTGGATATCCATGTTGGCTCCCACATGCTCCTCGATGATTTCATCGGTTGAACCACGATGTCGAGGATTCGATCAAACCCTGTATACAATTCCCTTTGTCAATCGGTACGTTACTTGCCCGAGACTCGATCGTCGGTATCCCAATACCTTGTTCAGTCTCGTTTCCCGGCAAGTCACTTTACTCGTACCGTAATGCATGATCCCGTGGCCAACACCTTTGGTCACATTGAGCTCATTATGATGATGCATTACCGAGTGGGCCCAGAGATACCTCTCCGTTATACGGAGTGACAAATCCCAGTCTCGATCCGTGTCAACCCAACAGATACTTTCGGAGATACCTGTAATGCACCTTTATAGTCACCCAGTTACGTTGTGACGTTTGATACACCCAAGGCACTCCTACGGTAACCGGGAGTTACACGATCTCATGGTCGAAGGAATAGATACTTGACATTGGCAAAGCTTCTAGCAAACGAACTATACGATCTTTTATGCTATGCTTATGATTGGGTTCTTGTCCATCACATCATTCTCCTAATGATGTGATCCCGTTATCAACGACATCCTATGTCCATAGTCAGGAAACCATGACTATCTATTGATCATAACGAGCTAGTCAACTAGAGGCTCACTAGGGACTCATTGGGTCTAAGTGTTCACACGTGTATTACGATTTCCGGATAATACAGTCATAGCATGAACAAAAGACAATTATCATGAACATTGAAATATAATAATCCTTTTATTATTGCCTCTAGGGCATATTTCCAACACCTCACTCATTCATTCAAACCACCAGGTTGCGTCGATGAGAGCTTTTTAAAAAAATGTCATATCCCGTGCCCCCGTACACGTATATATGCTTCTTAGACAAGAACTATAAAAATTAGAAGGATCAGGAAGCGAAGAACCAACCACTGGTAGCAGCCGTCCAGCCATGAGGAAGACATCGCCATAGTCAGCACCGTCCATGCCAATGGAGACATCACGTTCGCGTGCCCCGCATTCTGATAATGTAGACTACCGACATGCTAAGAGCTCCATGTCGTTTGGGTCATCAAACCAACTCTCGATCGGTATGCCGTTGTCTAACTAGAACCAAAGGCCTGAAAGAAAGAAAATGACATAACTATGTGTGTTACTGGAAAAAAAAAGGGCAAGTCATTGCCACAAAATCCTAACAAATGAATAAATATAAGTAATTAGAGTCTCAGTGAACAGCTACAGGGAATTAACTACACCCATGTTACTACTTACTACCCACGGGCTACAACAAGTATACTGCTCAGCAAATCAATTCTAAGGGATGATCGAATTTCTTCCTGGGGCCCTCTAGTCCCGGGGAACAAGTACTACTTACTACTCCCAGGCCACAACAGATCTACTTTCACAATACAGGATGCAAATAAAAAATATTCATTTACATAATTCAATTCAAACACAGAAAGAAAGCAGCACATAGAGAATGATGACAGACATCAACAGTTTCCTAGTGTCAGGCATTCAAGCATCACGATCCTCGTATAAAGACAAGACCCAGTGCAACTATAATAGACACAACTGTTCATCATACTTGACTGAGATATATAATTGCGATAGGCTAATCTCATGGTGCAATACATACCGGACTAGAACAATTAAAAGTGGATTAATTTTATTTCAGAGGACAAAAGTCAAACTAATTGATATGTCCCAGGTGAGATCAAATCAAGTTACAGGGGAAAAAATTCATTCTTTATCATGACAGTACATAACAACATGTACCCAATTCGAAAAAATTTGACTAGTAGAGGGTCTGCACTTGTACAACTTGTAGATATACAATGCAATGGCACTCATGATCATAACAACAATACTAGAATGGCAACAGTGAGCAGACTAAGGTAGCTAGTAGTACCTTTGTGGAGTAGACCCTCTCGAGGAACTCGTCAAGGATGATGTTCGTAACCTGGTCGGACCATGGAGTCCCCTGAAGACATTCACGATCAGATTAAATTGATTGATTACAGCAGCAACATCACTAATTGACTAGTGGATTAGGTATGACTAGGTGTATCCAGCTGTGGAAAAATGTCATACATACGTACACCACAAGTCCCCAACACCCAGTAGCTAGCTAGCTGTAAAGTAAATAGCTATGTACACAGTACTAGTGACTAAATCATTTGAATCTTGTTCTTGACATATGTACAGAAGAGGCATCTTGTAAAACAAAATACAGAAACACAATGACAGAGTCAAGTATGTACACATACGATAGCCAGGGGAAATTAAACCGCTGCAAAATCATATGAATAGCCACTGCCCCAGAAACACAAGAACAGAGTCCGGTTACAGCAGAGTCACACAACAATCGAGTCAAGTGCGAATGATTATTTGCAATAACAAAAGTCATCATAATTAATATGTTCCCAGTTGAGATTAAATCAAGTTGTAGGGGGGAAAATCAATTCTTTATCAATTCAGACACAAATGCTAAACTCATGACTTGTATTTGCATCAGCGACAGAAAGCCACGACTCGGCATGCACTTGGTCACTTCCCTCTATCCATCCCCTACACCGTCCATCGTTCCTTCAAAACTTTGTATGTACATGTGGCTGAGACAGTAGCTACCAGCCATCGTTACATGTGTCAAGTCTCACAGAAAAAACGATCAAGTGTACTACATGATGGTCACTAGAGAGTAGAGACTGGACACTAAGTATCATATATACTAGCCACTCGTCTACCATGCACCCTACACAGCGATTGATTGTGCTAATATCAATACAAAGTAATTTATAATTACTGCCAATTACTCAAACAAAACAAGAATGGCTCTAGAGGAAAAATGACTAACAAGAGAGAGGCAAAATTAAACTTTGAAGCCAGAGTTGTTCTTCCTACCATGAGCCTTGCCAAAGCG
The DNA here is from genome assembly GCA_963921465.1 of Triticum timopheevii. NCBI lineage: Eukaryota > Viridiplantae > Streptophyta > Magnoliopsida > Poales > Poaceae > Triticum > Triticum timopheevii. The sequence continues at coordinate 622,167,976 of OY997270.1, read as the reverse complement.
CCTCACCTCCTCACAGGCATTCTTGGGTCCCCTCCTACCATGACTAACACAGCTGGAAGGACTACCAACACAAATTGCTGAATTATATTTCAAGAATTAAATTGAAAAGTACACTTCGATAGCAACCACTTTGTAATAGTAACCTATAGTTTCGTGCTCTGAAACTAGTCTGCTGAGATATAACTATAACACTTAGTTCACATCACAAACGACCCAGAAAGGGAAGTTTTCATAGAGATGGGACTATGGTGTATCATCACTGCAGAAACAATCACAATCTAGCCAAATACAAGGTCATGAAAGAAAGAATCAAAATGTTGACTGGACTCATATACAAAAGAGAAGTTTGTATTATGACTGCCCACAAAGTTAAGTTTGCATAGAGTTGGGATTATAGTGTATCATCACTGCAGATATAACAAGACAATATGCCACCACTGAACATTTACATTCACAAGAAAAAGAGTGTCAATCAAAGTTCTTTCAAGTATGATAAAAGCTAAAGTATGACAGAAGCTATAGTGTATCATGACTGACCACAAACTCCGTCAAAGTGACCCGTGAGGCTTTCAATGCAAATGAAAATAACCCTCAGAGTACAGTCCTGATGAAAATTGGTGAAGGGAATTAGCTAAAGCATACATTTTTCCCTTGTTATTTTTTTTGAAAACACAAGGACAATTTCAACTAGAAAGAAAGCAGCACATAGAGAATGATAAGAGACATCACTGTTATCCAGTTTCAGGCATTCAAGCATCATGTTCCAGTGCAACTATAATAGGCACATTATCACAAGAGGCAAAACTGTTCATCATACTTGACTGGGATATATAATTGCGATAGGCTAATCTCATGGTACAATATATACTTGACAAAAAGCTAATGATTTTATTTCAGAGGACAAAAGTCAGAATAATTCATATGTTCCCAGGTGAGATTAAATCAAGTTACAGGAAAAAATAATTTCTTTATCAAGACAGGAGCATAACAACACATATCCAATACAAAAAAAAACGATTAATAGAGGGTTTGCACTTGTACAACTTGTGGATATACAATAAAATGGCACTCATGATCACCACAGCGATACTAGAATGGCAACAATGAGCAGATTCAGAACATATAGTACCTTTGTGGAGTAATCCTCTCATGGAAATAGGATGATGTTGCTGGCCTGGACAAACCTCCTTGAGTCCCCTAAATTCACAATCAGATTAAATTGATTGATTACAGCACCAACATCACCAATTGACTGGTGGTTTAGGTATTGACTAGATGTATCGGCCAGCTGTGCAAAATTGGCACACACATACACCACAAGTCCCCAACACACCAAGTAGCTAGCTAGCTACAAAGTATAAATAGCTATGTAGACAGTACTAGTGACTAATCATGTGAATCTCATTCTTAACATATGCACAGAAGAGGCATCTTCTATAATAAGGTACAGAAACACAAGGACAGAGTCAAGTTATGTAAACTGTACGCTAGCTAGGGTTAATCAAAGAGCTGTAAACTCATATGAATGGTCGGATTGGCCGCTGCCCCAGAAACACAAAAACAGAGTCCAGTTACAGCAGGATCACACAGCGAATGAGTAAAGTCCGAATGATTTTATTTGCAACAAAAAAAGTCAGAACAATTAATATGTTCCCAGGTGAGATTAAATCAAGTTACCAAAAAAAATCTCTTTATCAACTCAGACACAAGTGCTAAACTCATTACTTGTGTTGCATCAGCGAAAAAATACATGACTCGGCATGCACTTGGTCACTACTTATCTCTGTCCATCCCCTGCAACCTCACTCATTCATTCAAAAGTATGTCAGTACATGTGGCTGAGAGGGTAGCTAGCTAGCCATTGTTACATGTGTTAAGTTTCAAGAGAAAAAACAAACAAGGGTACTACATGATGGGCACTGGAGAGCAGAGACTGCACACTGGAGTAGCCTATATACTAGCCACTCGTCTACCATGCTCCCTTCACGGCAATATTTTGTGCTACTATCAGTATAAAGTGCTTTACTAATTGCTGTCAACTGCTCAAACAGAACAACAGTCGCTCCACGGTAACAACAACTAACAAGAGAGAGGCTGAGTTAAACCTTGAAGCCAGTGCTGCTCCTCCTACCACAAGCCTTCTCAAACTTCCTTTCCTCGGATAGCACGCATGTCTTGGTGTGGTCGTGGAGCACACCAGGAGCCTTGCCAAAGTGTCTCACTGCCTCACGGGCATTCTTGGGTCCCCTCAAGAGGATCCGTAGATGCACGCATTTGCAAATATGAGAGTCATTTACCAACACAACTGGAAGGACTACTAACACAAATGGCTGAATTATATTTCTAGAATTAAATTAAAAGTACACTTCGACAGCAAGTGTACTACTATAAACCATATCTTTTTCCCTTGTTGTTTTCTCTAAAAACACAAGGACAATTTCAACTAGAAAGAATGCAGCACATAAAGAATGATAACAGAGATCGAATGTTTTCCAGTGTCAGGCAATTGAGCATCACGATCCACATCTAAAGACAAGACCCAATTCAGCTATAATAGGCAAATTATCACAAGAGACAAAACTGTTCATCATACTTGACTGGGATATATAATTGTGATAGGCTAATCTCATAGTACAATATATACTGACTAGAACAATTGAAAGTGTGAATAATTTTATTTCAGAGGACAAAAGTCAGAATAATTGATATATTCCCAGGTGAGATTAAATCAAGTTACAGGGGGGAAAATCATTCTTTCTCATGACAGCAACATAACAACACATATCTGATACAAAAAAAAAAGACTAGTAGAGGCTCTGCACCTGTACAACTTGTGGTTATACAATACAGTGGCGCTCGTGATCATCACAACAATACTAGAATGGCAACGGTGAGTAGAATCAGAAGGTAGCTACTAGCTTGTAGTACCTTTGTGGAGTAGACCCTCTCGTGGAACTCATCGAGGATGATGTTGCTGGACCGGACCAACCTCCTTAGAGTCCCCTGAAGACATTCACAGTCAGTTTAAATTTGATTGATTGTCACTACCTGACTGGTGGATTAGGTATTGACTCGATGTATCCAGGTGTGCAAAAATGTCACACACATACACTACAAGTCCCCAACACACCAAGTAGCTAGCTACTCCCTCCGTCCCATAATGTAAGACGTTTTTTGGCACTAGTGTAGGGCCAAAACATGTCTTATATTATGGGACGGAGGGAGTAGTTATTAAGTAGTAAATAGAAATGTACACAGTACTAGTGGCTAAATCATGTGAATATCATTCTTGATATATGCACAGAAGAGGCATCTCCAATAATAGTTCAAAAACACAAGGGCAGAGTCATGTTATGAATTTACGTATCCATATCGATGCATTCTTGATTTATGTGCTGCGAAATAATATGAATAGCGCTGCCCCAGAATCACAAGAACGGTGTCCAGTTAAAGCAGGGTCACACAGCGATCGAGTCAAGTCCGAATGATTTTATTTGCAAGGAGAAGTAAGGATAACTAATATCTTGCCAGGTGATATCAAATCAAGTTACAGAGGAAAAAAAACATTCTTTATCAAGTCAGACACGAGTGCTGAACTCATGACTTGTGTTGCATCAGCGACAAAAAGCCATGACTGGGCATGCAGTTGGTCACTTCCCTCTGTCCATCCCCTACACTCTCACTCGTTCATTCAAAACTGTGTATGTACATGTGGCTGCGACAGTAGCTGCCAGCCATTGGTACATGTGTTAAGTCTCAGGAGAAAAACAAACGAGTGCACTACATGACTGCCACTGGAGAGCAGAGACTGGACACTGAGTAGCATATATACTAGCCACTATTCTACCATGCTCACTACATGGCGATATATTGTGCTACTATCGGTACAAAGTACGTTACTAATTACTGTCAATTACTCCAAACAGAACAAGAATGGCTCTACAACAGTGACTAACAAGGGAGATGCTGAATTAAACCTTGAAGCAACGGTTGTTCCTCCTACCACGAGCCTTCTCAAACTTCCTTTCGTCTGATCGCATGTACGGCTTCATGTGGTTGTGCGGCACACCAGGAGCCTTGCCAAAGTGCATCCCGGCCTCACAGGCATTCTTGGGTCCCCTCAAGAGGATCTGCAGATGCACACATTTGCAAAAATAAGAGTCCATTCCCATTTCCCACCACAACTGGAAGGAGTATTAACACAAATAGCTGGATTATATTTGTAGAATTAAAATTAAAAAGTACACTTCAACAGCAACCACTTCATAACAGTAGGCAGTAGTTTCATGCTCTGAAACTAGTCTGCTCAGATATAACTATGTTCAATTAACAAACGGCCCGCAAAGGGAAGTTTTCATAGATCTGGGATTATAGTGTATCATCAGTGCAGAAATAATCACAATCTAGCCAAATACAAGGTCATGGACGAGAGAAAGGAAATGTTGAGTGGACTCATATAGAAAAGAGAAGTTTATATCATGGCTGCCCACAAACGGAAGTTTCATAGAGCTGGGATTAATGCCGTATCTATCATCACTAGAGAAATAACAAGACGATATGCCACCACTAAACATTTACATGCACGAATAAAAACACAGTGTCCATTCAATGTTCTTTCAAGTATGACAGAACCATAACGTTTAATTGAGATCGGACAACCCAGAGGGAAGTATTCATTGAGCTGGGATTATCATGTCTGATCATTGCAAATCAAAGAAAGAAACAGAGTTATACTCCCTCCGTCCGAAAAAGAAAAGGCTTTTTTGGACGGAGGGAGTATGTACCAAGGTTATGAATTACACGGTGTCAGCATACTCACACTAATATTAAATTATATTTACTAAATATGCTACTCCCATCTGATCCATATTAGTTGACGCTCCTCCATTACAAAGTTGTACTGACTTTGTACTAGATGAGCGTCAATTAGTATGGATCGAAGGGAGTAGAACATCTTGACAGCGAACTTTTGCTTCCCATTACCTGCAGATCGACCGCACCAGTGCAAAAAGAAAAAATTGGAGTAGGTAGCTACAGATCGATGCATACTACTAGGTTTGCATGCCAAGATAATCTCTTCATCTTTATCTGGGTCTCCAGGCTTCCACTCACGCCGGACCTTTACTAGGCCCAATATATATGTCATTATCTAAGTCCTTCATTATAAAACTCATTTTAATGAATCATTTATATCTATATCTATATCTATATCTATACCAATACAAAAGACCCAAAGGGTCAGATCCAATTAATCTCGACCATCAAATCATCTCAATCCAACGACCTACACTGTTTCAATGTCGAGCGCTCAACACGTTTGGCGTGCAGTTAATTTGATGCCAAATATAGTGCTAATCACATAATAATACACAAATAAGTATTCTACTTAATATCCACATGCACTTAATATACTTCCAAATTAATGTGCATTGCACGTACACATTGACTAGTTATTATAAAATGATATAAAATGATACGTCATTCCCAGTTAAGAATATGTCCTCCACATAAAGTATCAGAACTGAAATTATGCTCCCACTTACTTTCTTGTAAACCCAGGTCTCTTCGCCATTCTGGATGAAGCCAACCTCTTTGACCAGTTCATTGAAACAAATATTCACTCGATGCTTTGATTTAGTTCATAAATGGACCTCTAAAATTTGTGTACCTTTTTAGCATCCTTTAGATCAACATAACCCTTAGGAGGTATCATATCCACATCCTCGGTTGAAGTTTCATTAAGCAAAACCGTTTTGACGTCCATCTGTCATCTCTTAGCATTGGTGTTTCAGTCATGTATAAACGCTTCAGTTTTATGTATCAGAGTTATTTACCCAGAACCACCACACTTGGGGCTAGGGTAACAGGTCAGTACCGCATTTGAGCCATGTCACAAAAAACCACCAACTATGAGACTAATCGGTAACGCGGAGCACTGACTGGCCGATTTAGCCGCGAAAACAGCAAAACCGATAGGTGGGACCCACCTGTCGGGCTGACGTGGCGAAGACTAATCCAAGTCAATATTTGACCAGCTGAGTTGGACGGTAGACCCACCAGTCAGTCACTCATTGTCTTTTGCCTCCTATCTTCCTCTTCCTCGTCTGCTCCCTGCGGCTGCTGGTCTGGAGCGGAGGCCGCGCGGGGGCGCATTGACCGGAGATGGCCTTCGGGAGGAAAGGGACGAGGCGTGGGAAGGGCCCACAGGCAGCGGCCGCGCCGCACGCCCATCCACCCCATCACCCAGACCGCTGCCTCGCCGCCGTCCATGGCGTCCGCCGCCCCACCTCGACCCCCTTGTCTCTGTTCCTACTAGCTCCCCCATGAACGCACTCGCTACAAGCAGCTCCTCGCCTAGCTCGCCTACACTGCCCTTGGTCCATGCGGCGCCGGAGGTGGCGCCACGCCGCCCAGCTCCTGGTCCACACCGTGCCGGAGGTGGAGCCATGTCGCGCAACTCCTGGTCCCCGCCGCCCAGCTCCTGGTCCACGCCTCGCCGGATGTGGAGACAGGCCGATTCCGATGCGCAGCTCAGCAAGGGCATCGCCGCGCTGCTCGTGCTCCGGCTCTCTAGCGTGCTCGCGAGGGACATTGCCATGGTGTTGTTGGAGTTCATCTAGCTGCAGAGCACTCGAGGGCCGGCGACGAGCTCCGTCCATCCAGAGCAACCATGGCGACGTCAGCGGCGAGCAGACGAGGGCTAGGGCGCGGGAGGCACGCAGTTGCTCTCCGATCGCCGCTCTCCGGGTGCCTAGAAGGTGCTCGACAGAATGTCCCACAGAAACAATGACATGAAGAAGAATACCATCTAGTCATTGACAGGTGGGGACCAAGTCTCATTTGCCACATCAGTTGGTCAGAATTTTGGTCTTCGTCACGTCATCCTGACAGGTGGGACCAACCTGTCAGTTTCGTTATTTTCGTGAGCAAATCAGACAATCAGTGCTCTCCGTTACGAATTAGGCACAATTTTGATGATTTTTTGTGACATGGTTAAAATGTGGTATCAAATTGTTACCCTAACTTCAAGTGTGATGGTTTTGGATAAATAACTCTATGTATCACGAACGAGAACTAGCCTGAAGCATATAGATTAAGTTTTATGTATGGAACAGAGAGTGGCTGCTTTGGCCCAGCCACGATGTTCTGTTTAGTTTGTTGCATCAGTCTCGGTAAATCTTAGTCGACCGACACATTCGATGCTATATTTATGAGATTTGTCATTAAGATCGGTGAAAAAAATTCAGTACGGAGTAGCACCCCATGAGAGCCACTGAATTTCGTCGTACAGGCTCTAGCTTTATGATTTGTGCAGCAGGACAAGGACAGCAATATCACCAAAATGATTTGTTTGCGTCTCTTCGCTCTCACTCTAATCACCAAAATGATGCATGCATGCCACATGCTCTTTGGCAACTGTGCCACCTGCCACGTCCATCAACTTCCACGCACATTGCCACTGCCACTCCACTTCATAAACCCCATACCGTCCACGAGCAGAGCACCACAGCGTGAGCTAGGCAGCTAGAGCTAGCTCGACCTCCAGTCGAAACAATGGGGATCTCACTGCTCCACACGCAGTGGCACATGCTCGCCCAGCTGCCCCTGCAATGGCAGCTCCTCCTCCTTCTCGCCGGCCTCCTCCTCCCCGTGGTCTCCTACCTGCTGCTGATAACGAGGGGCGACGTTGAGGGAGGACGGCTGAGGCTGCCGCCCGGCCCTGCGCGGGTGCCGGTGCTCGGAAACCTGCACCAGCTGGGCCCGCTGCCGCACCGCAGCCTGCGCGACCTGGCCCGGCGGTACGGCCCCGTCATGCTGCTCCGCCTCGGCACGGTGCCGACGCTGGTGGTCTCGTCTGCCGCGGCGGCGCGCGACGTGATGAAGGTGCACGACGCTGACTGCTGCAGCCGGCCCGCGTCCTCGGGCCCCGCACGGCTCTCCTACGGCAGCAAAAGCATCGCCTCCTCGCCCTACGGCGCCTACTGGCAGGACACGCGCAGGATCTTCGCCGCCGAGCTCTTCGGCCCGCGGGGCGTCCCCGCCGTATGGGACGCGCGTCGGCAGCAGGTTGACAGGCTAATGGCCACCCTGGGCGCGGCGGCAGCGACGGCGGCTCCGGTGGGGATGGACCAGCACGTCTTCCGCGTCGCCGACGGCATCATCGGCACCGTGGCGTACGGGCGCATCTACGCCGCGGAGGCGTTCGCGCGCAAGTACGAGCAGTTCCAGCACGTGCTCGAGGAGGCCATGGCCATGTCGGCCAGCTTCTCGGCCGAAGACTTCTTTCCCAACGCCGCCGGCCGCCTCGTCGACCGGCTCGCTGGCATCATCGCGCGGCGAGAGAGAATCTCCAGAGACCTCGACGCCTTCTTCGAGGCGGTGCTGGAGCAGCACCTTGACCCCGCGCGCCCCAAGCCAGAGAACGGCGACGGCGACCTGGTAGACGCCCTCGTCAGCGCCTGTGAGGAGCACGGGTTCACGAGGGACCACGTGAAGGCCATGCTCCTGGACGCGTTCCTCGGCGGCGTCGACAGCAGCTCTATCACGATAGTGTGGGCGATGTCGGAGCTGATCCATAACCCGACGGCGCTCAAGAAGGCACAAGATGAGATCAGGGCCGCGGTGGCCGCCCGCGATGTCTCGCCGCCGGGGTTGCCGGTCCAGCCGGACGACCTGCCCAAGCTAACCTACCTGAAGATGGTCGTCAAAGAGACCATGCGGCTGCATCCACCGGCGACTCTGCTGCTGCCACGGGAGACGCTGCGGCAGGTGGAGATCGGCGGCTACGACGTGCCGGCGAGGACGCGCGTGCTCGTGAACGTGTGGGCCATCGGAAGGGACCCGGCGAGCTGGGGGCAAGACGCCGACGAGTTCAAGCCGGAGAGGTTCGAGACGGACGGGAGGCACGGCAAGGTGGACTTGCGCGGCGCGCACTTCGAACTGGTGCCGTTCGGCTCGGGCCGGCGGGTCTGCCCCGGGCTGGCCATGGGGGTGACGACCGTGGAGTTCACGCTGGCCAACATGCTGTGCGGCTTCGACTGGATGCTGCCGGAGGGGACGGCGGCGGAGGAAATGAGCATGCAGGAGGCCGGCAAGCTAACCTTCCACCGCAAGACGCCGCTGGTGCTCCTGCCCACGCCGTACCACTCCAATTAGGTGGCGTTTGGTTCGATGGCGAGGCTGGGTTGGCTAAGGATAACCTCAACCAGGTGGTTAGGGACAACCACTTTTCATTGTTTGGTTGGATGGGATTGGATTGTTTGAATATCCATGTTTTGTTGTTTGGTTGAAAGGATGAAAGGTATCTAGGGATAGCTATTTGTGTATTTAACTTTGCATGCCAAGTTTGAAAAATAGAACTAATCCTCTTTTTCTTTCAGTAGTATTTTTTAGGTAGTAGTAAAAAACCTTTAAGATACATATACACAAGCGTGCACACACACAATCAGCCACACGTCCTGACGCATAAATTAGTATACACAAGATCATCCATGAATATAATAACAGATCGATCGAGCTGCGGATCGTAGAGCAACAAATCGGTGATAGAATTTCATACATAGAAATTGGAGCTTGGGAATGAGAGGATTGAGGCACCGAGCCAGCTGCAGCCTAACTCAGCACAGGCACGCATCGCTTGATTGCGTGGCGGCCGTTGTCAAAGAACGCGAGGCTCCGGCTGGATTCGGTTCGCCGCTGCGCTTCTCCGTCCGGCGCCGGCGCCACCGCAGCACGAGAAAAAGAGCGTGGAGAGCTGGACAAACTGATATGCTTTTTGTTCGGGAGAGCCGACTCTCGAAAGAAACGATTCAGTTGCGATGCGAGCGTGGCTGGCTGCCCTCATCCGCCATATTTTGCCGGCTCTTGTTAACCAGTTTTTTTAGGAATATTCTCAGCATCTTGGCTATCCCTATCCTTTCATCCCTCCAAACCAAACAGATGGCATCCCTCAAAAAATAGGCTATCCCTGTCCAACCAGTATCGAGCTAACCTTCCACCGCAAGACGCCGCTGGTACGGTGCTCCTGCCCACGCCGTACCACCGCAATTAGTATCGAGTTTATAACAATGTACGTATGCGGGTTGCGCCAGCGTGTCTCAAAGTGAAAAAATATTAGAGGTGCCGGTGCTTACCCGCGCTAGCCAATCAGTGTCAGTGACAAATCGCATCGTACGCTGCCTGACTTGTCGTATATGTTTTTCATGTTTATGAAGGGCAGCACTCTGCGCCGGTGCGCCGGCCCAAACTTTGGGCCGGTCCAACCCTGGCGTTAGATGCGCCCCCGCATAGCCGTCGGATCGCGCCTTTCCTATCGCTTGTCACCTTGGCACATTTTTCAGATCTGAAGAAAAGCACCGCTGCAGGTCATGACGGTCGCCCCCCGTCGGCACGCTGCGCAGCGCGCCGTCGCCCTCCCCCGTTTGCCTTCACCGTCGAAAGTCGCCGCCGTGCTCGATGGCAACGCTCTCCGTCGATGCTCGCAGACAAAAAAGTTGTCGAAGAAGATGCTCTGTGTTGCCGCCCCTGTTGAATGAATTGAAATTCTTGGCTCCAGCAAATTAAAGATAAGGATGTAGCAAAAAGTCGCTCATCCAGCAAAGATCGAAGAACTAATTCTGGTGAAAGCATTTTTGGGTGCTGGTTCCAACAACAAAAAACGTGGTTGTAGCAAAAAAAAAACGACGGTCTAGAGAAAACGAACTCTGGTGAAAGCATTTTTTTGGTGCTGGTTCCAGCAAAAATCGATGCGGGATGTAGCAAATTACATCGCTGGATGCAGCTCCTCCGCGCCTACTTTCAACTGGTTCCAGCAAAAAAAGATGCCGACAGTAGCAAATTGAAGCACCGGTTGTAGCATTTACCCCCTGGTTGTAGCTCTGCCGTGCGATGATCATAGCCGACGCTCGTGCTGGTTCCAACAAAAATTGATGACGGATGTAGCAAAAAAATCGCTGGATGCAGCTGATTCCCATCACATAGTCTTCTCCGATGTAGCAAAATCAAAGGTTGGTTCCAGCAAAAAAGACTGCTGGTTCCAGCAAAAACAATTCATGGCGGCCATGCCGTTGCCGCCGAGCACTATCATCTCCTTGTTGCAGCAAAATTGCAAGCAGGTTCCAGCAAAAATCAAACACGGTTCCAGCAAAAACAAATCAAGAAAAAAGCAGCTTATTCTCCGCCACCGCCATCGCCGCCAGCCACCACCATCGCCGGCTGAAGCAAAAATCCTGCTGGACGGGGTTCAGCACCGCACATCGTTGGGTTCCCGCATACTAGGACTAGATGGGGGGAGGGGTGTGGTTATGTAGAAGCGCTGCCGTTGTGGTGGGCTGTAGGTGCGCCGGTGCCGGGGAGACGGGGAGATCTGAAGAGAGAAGAGGAGGCGAGCTCGGTGGAGAAATCAGAGACGGAAGCAAAGACAAAAGAACAAGTGGATGAGGTCGCGGGTTAAGAGATAAGGGAAGAAAAAAAGAAAGCGGTGCGGTTTGGCCAGCGTGACGTGGCATGTGTGCGTAACCCCAACGCGCATCGCTAGCGAGGCGACCGGCCGAAGTTTCGGCCGGCTCGCCGATTGTAAACATTTCCCTTTGTGAATTGTTGGTATCTACTCCCTCTCTTCCAAAATATAAGAACGTTTTTAACACTACACTAGTATTAGAAACGTTCTTATATTACGGGGAGGGAGTATAATACATAAATAGTTTCCCACTTAGTCTACAAAATGCAGCCCTTCACATCATCAAATGTGTCATGTCATCATCCACTAGAACTATTTTTTAGCACATACATGCCCAATTTAATTGTTCCATCTTCAATAGTCTAACGTGCATGCATACTCTTTGTTCACATATAATTACTTTTGAAAATAATAGCTTTTGATTTAGATCATTTCATTCATACATAAATATATCCAAAATTAATCTTTAAAATCCCGTAGCAACACGCGGGAAAATCACCTAGTTTTAACTGTTGGCCTACCACTGCCCTTCACATGCAGGCATGATAGAATTATGACAGCCCACTCTCTCTCTTCTCTCACACAATACATTCAACATTTTATATCATCTTCGCTAAATTAAATAGACCATATCTTTTAAACCATGAGTTCATTTTTGAATATTTTTATATATTTAAACTATTGGTGCCAAAATATTTAAAAAAGACCAATATTGGATACACGCGCCGCAGCGCGCGATTTGCCAGCTGCGCTGTGTGGGCGAACTAGTTTCTGCCCACATAGCCACCACCTAGTCCACGCGTCTGGATGAACTGCTTTTCGCCCACACGACACTCGTACGTTGTTGGATGGCAACTGCTGTTGTGCGTACGTGGCAACGAGGTAAACACCCATGGCAACTATGATTTGTTCCTAGACGACAACTGCAGTTTCGCGTACATGGCAACCTGATGACCCACAAGTATAGGGGACCTATCATAGTCCTTTCGATAAGTAAGAGTGTCGAACCCAACGAGGAGCAGAAGGAAATGACAAGCGGTTTTCAGTAAGGTTTTCTCTGAAAGCACTAAAATTGCAGGTAACGGATAGTTTTGTGATAAGATAAATTGTAACGAGTAACAAGCAATGAAAGTAAATAAAGTGCAGCAAGATGGATCAATCCTTTTTGTAGCAAAGGACAAGCCTGGACAATTTCTTATAATGAGAAAAGAGCTCCCGAGGACACATGGGAATTATCGTCAAGCTAGTTTTCATCACGCTCATATGATTTGCGTTCGGTACTTTGATAATTTGATATGTGGGTGGACCGGTGCTTGGGTACTGCCCTTACTTGGACAAGCATCCCACTTATGATTAACCCCTATTGCAAGTATCCGCAACTACAAAAGAAGTATTAAGGTAAACCTAACCACGGCATTAAACACATGGATCCAAATCAGCCCCTTACGAAGCAACACATAAACTAGGGTTTAAGCTTCTGTCACTCTAGCAACCCATCATCTACTTATTACTTCCCAATGCCTTCCTCTAGGCCCAAATAATGGTGAAGTGTCATGTAGTCGACGTTCACATAACACCACTAGAGGAAAGACAACATACATCTCATCAAAATATCGAACGAATACCAAATTCACATGACTACTAATAGCAAGACTTCACCCATGTCCTCAGGAACAAACGTAACTACTCACAAAGCATATTTATGTTCATAATCAGAGGAGTAATAATATGCATTAAGGATCTGAACATATGATCTTCCACCAAGTAAACCAATTAGCATCAACTACAAGGAGTAATCAACACTACTAGCAACCCACAGGTACCAATTTGTGGTTTTGATACAAGAGACGAACTAGGGTTTTGAGATGAGATGGTGCTGGTGAAGATGTTGATGGAGATTGACCCCCTCCCGATGAGAGGATCGTTGGTGATAACGATGGTGATGATTTCCCCCTCCCGGAGGGAAGTTTCCCCGGCAGAACAGCTCCGCCGGAGCCCTAGATTGGTTCCGCCAAGGTTCCGCTTCGTGGCGGCGGAGTTTCGTCCCGTAAACTTGCCCACGATTTTTCCCAGGGTAAAAGCCTTCATATAGCAGAAGATGGACACTGGAGGGCCACCAGGGGTCCCAGGAGACAGGGGGCGCGCCCAGTAGGGGTGGGCGTGCCCCCCACCCTCCTAGCCAGGGTGTGGGCCCCCTCTGGTGTTTCTTTCGCTTAGTAATTCTTATTAATTCCAAAAATAAGTTCCATGGAGTTTCAAGATATTTGGAGCTGTGTAGAATAGGTTTCCAATGTTTGCTCCTTTTCCAGCCAGAATTCCAGCTGCCGGCATTCCCCCTCTTCATGGTAAACCTTGTAAAATAAGAGAGAATAGTCATAAGTATTGAGATATAATGTGTAATAACAGCCCATAATGCAATAAATATTGATATAAAAGCATGATGCAAAATGGACATATCAACCCCCTCATGCTTAGACCTCGCTTGTCCTCAAGCGGAAGCCGATATCGAAAAATATGTCCACATGTTTAGAGATAGAGGTGTCGATAAAATTAAATACGGACATGAGGGCATCATGATCATTCTTATAACAGCAACATATATAGATTTTATCATATGATTTCTTATGCTCAAGTAACAATCAATTCACAATGTCAAGTATGGTTCAGAAACTTCATTGGGAACTAACAAACTATAATCTCAGTCATTGAAGAAATTGCAATTTATCATAACGTCAGAAAGAGTCAAGAATAGAGCTTTTCAGCAAGTCCACATACTCAACTATCATGTAGTCTTCTACAATTTCTAACACTCACACAATACTTGTGGTTATGGAGTTTCAGCCGGACGCTGAGAAAGATAGGGGCTTGTTGTGTTGCCTCCCAACGTATTCACCTTTAGGTGATGTCAACAATAATAGTCCATGCTAACTTACATCCAATTGGATATATATATATATATATATATATATATATATATATATATATATATATATATATATATATATATATATATATATATATATATATATATATATATATCAAGATCTTTCAAACACGAGGAGCTTGCCAAAGGATAAAATGAAAAAGGGAAAGGTGAAGATCACCTTGACTCAACTCATAAAGTAAAAACATGAAGTAAAAGATAGGCCCTTCGCAGAGGGAAGCAGAGGTTGTCATGTGCTTTAGGGTTGGATGCATAAAATCTTAATGCAAAAGAACATCACTTTATATTGCCACTTGTATGTGGACCTTTATTATGCAGTCCGTCGCTTTTATTGCTTCCACAACAAGATCGTATAAAGCTTATTTTCTCTGCACTAATAAGTCATACATATTTAGAGAGCAATTTTTATTGCTCACAGCATGACAACTTACTTGAAGGATCTTACTCAATCCATAGGTAGGTATAGTGGACTCTCATGGAAAAACTGGGTTTAAGGATATTTGGAAGCACAAGTAGTATCTCTACTTGGTGCAAGGAATTTTGGCTAGCATGAGGGGGAAAGGGAAGCTCAACATGTTTGGAAGGTCAATAACAATATACTTTAAGTGAGATGTGAGAAAACATAAACCATTACGTTGTCTTCCTTGTCCAACATCAACTCTTTTAGCATGTCATACTTAATGAGTGCTCACAATCATAAAAGATGTCCAAGATAGTATATTTTTATGTGAAAACCTCTCTTTCCTTATTACTTCCTATTAATTGCAACAATGACCAAAACTACGTTTGTCAACTCTCAACAACTTTTATGCCTCATACTTTCTATGTGTGAAGTCATTACTATCCGTAAGATCAATATGAACTCTTTTATTCTTTTTATTCTTTCTACTTTCTCAAGATCATAGCAAAAGCAAAGCCCTTGACTCAACACTAATCTTTATTATAGATAGCTCATGGACTCGATTACATAAAGAGATCACAAAGCAAAACTCAAAACTACTTGATACTAAAACTTCAATCTACTAGATCAAGATACTACTAAAAGGATCGAACTAAATAAAACGGTAAAGATAGGAGTGTGATGGTGATACGATACCGGGGCACCTCCCCCAAGCTTGGCAGTTGCCAAGGGGAGTGCCCATACCCATGTGATTATGTCCTCAGAGGTGGTGAAGTAGGAATTGTTGATGATGTAGGCTTCTTCCTTAATTTACGCTTAAGGATAATATTTTGCTCCTTTAGATCATCGATCTCCTGCCCAAGACTTAATATTCTTTTGCATAATTCCTGTTTATTTTCCTGCAAGAGACCAAAAGGGATAAACTCGATCTTTGGCTTATTTGCTCTATCAGGGAGGCTTGACTTTTTAAACTCCACATGCATGTCCCCAGGTTGAGGTAATGGGGCTTCGTCTTCGTCTGAACTCGTCTCCTCCTTTCCCTTAGGCTCATAGTCTTCCTCTTCTTCAGTGGTCCAGCCATCATGCTCCAAGTCCCCGTAGACCTTAGGGTCTGCAAGGTAATCAGCCACATAACTCTCCCCTTCCAAATCCTGAGATGACATATTGCTCTAAATCTGCAACGGAAATAGCTCAAAACAAAAACAGAGGATATTTGCGTGATACGGTGGTCAAAACCTTCGGGAGATTATATAATGAATTTTTACTGACCAAAATACATAACGTGCAAGAAAACGGAGTCCGGCAGGCACACGAGGTGGCCACGAGACAGGGGGCGCGCCCAGGAAGGGTGGGCGTGCCCTCCACCCTCGTGGAGGCCTCGTGTCCTTCCCGGACTACTTCTTTCTTCCTAAAATTCTTAAATATTCCAAAACGGATAAAAAATTCCATTAGAATTGTTTTGCAGTCTGTTTACTTACCGTACCACATACCTATTCCTTTTCGGAGTCTGGAACATTCTGGAAAGTGTCTCTTATGTATTCCTCCGGGGTTATGGTCTCAACAATATTAGTTTCAACATTGATAGAATTACCTGAGATATAATGTTTAATTCTTTGACTTTTCACCACCCTCGGACTTGTGCCTTCGAAGTTGTTAACTTTTATGGCACCGGAATGATAGACCTTCTCGATAACGTAAGGACCTTCCCATTGAGAGAGAAGTTTTCCTGCAAAAAATCTTAAATGAGAGTTGAATAATAACACATAATCACCTACGTTAAATTCTCGCTTTTATATCCTTTTGTCATGCCAGCATTTGACTTTTTATTTGAATAGGTTGGCATTCTCATAGGCTTGGGTTCTCCATTCATCAAGTGAGCTAATATCAAATAACCTCTTCCCACCGGCAAGTTTGAAGTCATAGTTGAGCTCTTTAATAGCCCAATATGCTTTATGTTCAAGTTCAAGAGGTAAGTGACATGCTTTTCCATAAACCATCTTATACGGAGACATACCCATAGGATTTTTATATGCAGTTCTATAGGCCCATAATGCATCATCAAGTTTCTTGGACCAATTCTTTCTAGATCTATTCATAGTCTTTTGCAAATTAATTTGAGCTCTCTATTATTTCTCAACTCTACTTGACCACTAGACTGCGGGTGATAAGGAGATGCGATTCTATGATTAACATCATACTTAGCAAGCATCTTACGGAAAGCACCATGAATAAAATGTGAACCACCATCAGTCATAAGATATCTAGGGACTCCAAACCTCGGGAAAATAACTTCTTTAAGCATCTTAATAGAAGTGTTATGATCAGCACTACTAGTTGGAATAGCTTCTACCCACTTAGTAACGTAATCAACATCAACTAAAATATGTGTATAACCATTAGAGGCAGGAAAAGGTCCCATATAATCAAAGCCCCAAACATCAAACGGTTCAATAACAAGAGAATAATTCATAGGCGTTTCTTGACGTCTACTAATATTACCAATTCTTTGAAATTCATCACAAGATAAGACAAACTTACGAGCATCTTTGAAGAGAGTAGGCCAATAAAAACCAGATTGCAATACCTTATGTGTAGTTCTATCTCCAGCATGGTGTCCTCCATAGGATTCAGAGTGACACTTGCGTAGGATCCGTTCCTATTCATGCTCAGGTACACAACGTCTAATAACACCATCTACTCCTTCTTTATAAAGGTGTGGGTCATCCCAGAAGTAATTTCTTAAATCATAAAAGAATTTTTTCTTTTACTGGTATGTGAAACTAGGAGGTATAAATTTAGCAACAATGTAATTAGCATAATCAGCATACCAAGGAGTAGTACGAGAAGCATTAATTACCGCTAATTGTTCATCGGGAAAGCTATCATCAATAGGTAGTGGGTCATCAAGAACATTCTCTAACCTAGACAAGTTGTCTGCAACGGGGTTCTCAGCTCCCTTTCTATCAATAATATGCAAATCAAATTCTTGGAGCAAGAGAACCCATCTAATGAGTCTAGGCTTAGCATCTTTCTTTTCCATAAGATATTTAATAGCAGCATGGTCAGTGTGAATAGTAACTTTAGAATCAAAAATATAAGGTCAAAACTTATCACATGCAAACACAACTGCTAAGAACTCTTTTTTAGTAGTAGCATAATTTCTCTGGGCAGTATCAAGAGTCTTACTAGCATACTGGATAGCATACAATTTCTTATCAACTCTTTGCCCTAGAACGGCACCTACAGCATAATCACTAGCATCACACATAATTTCAAAGGGTAAATTCCAATCAGGTGGCTGAACAATAGGTGCAGTGATCAAAGCTTTCTTAAGTATTTCAAATGCTTCTACACAATCATCAGCAAAGACAAAAGGAATATCTTTTTGCAATAAATTAGTCAGAGGCCTAGAGATTTTATAAAAGTCCTTAATGAACCTCCTATAAAAACCGGCATGACCAAGGAAACTTCTTATACCTTTTATGTCCTTGGGACATGGCATCTTTTCAATAACATCAACTTTGGCGTTATCAACTTCAATACCTCTCTCGGAAATCTTATGCCCCAAGACAATGCCTTCATTAACCATAAAGTGGCACTTTTCCCAATTCAAGACGAGACTAGTATCTTCGCATCTCTACAGAACTCGATCAAGGTTGCTCAAGCAATCATCAAAAGAGGATCCATAAACGGAGAAATCATCCATGAATACCTCAAAAATCTTTTCACAAAAGTCAGAGAATATAGCCATCATGCATCTTTGGAAGGTAGCAGGTGCATTACATAAACCAAAAGGCATACGTCTATAAGCAAAAGTACCGAAAGGGCAAGTAAAAGTAGTTTTAGATTGATCCTTCGCTGATACAGGTATTTGAGAGAAACCAGAATAAGCATCTAAAAAGCAGAAATGTGTGTGTTTGGATAGTATTTCTAGCATTTGATCAATAAAAGGTAAAGGGTAATGATCTTTCTTAGTAACTTTATTTAATTTACGGAAATCAATTACCATCCTATAACCTGTAATATTTCTTTGCGGGATCAATTCATCTTTATCATTAGGAACGACAGTAATAACTCCCTTTTTAGGAACACAATGGACAGGGCTTACCCAATCACTATCAGCAACGGGATAAATTATAACTGCCTCAAGGAGCTTTAGTATCTCCTTTCTTACCACTTCTTTCATTTTAGGATTCAATCGTCGTTAAGGATCTCTAACTGGTTTGACATCGTCCTCCAAATTAATTTTGTGTTGGCATAACGTGGGACTAATGCCCTTGAGCTCATCCAGAGTATATCCAATAGCAGCACGGTGCTTCTTCAGAGTTTTCAATAACCTTTCTTCTTCTTGCTCTGAAAGGTTAGCACTAATAATAACAGGATATATTTTCTTTTCATCAAGATAAGCATACTTAAGATTATCAGGTAATGGTTTTAGTTCAAGCACGGGATCACCCTTGGGTGGAGGGGGATTCCCTAGAATTTCAATGGGTAGGTTGTGTTTCAGCATAGGTTCCTGTTGAAGGAACACTTCATCTATTTCCCTTCTTTCCTTCATAAACATATCATTTTCATGGTCTAGCAAATATTGCTCTAACGAATCGATAGGAGGCACGGCAATAGAAGCAAGACCAATAATCTCGTCCTTACTAGGTGATTCTCTATCACGAGGTTGTCTACGAAACTTAGCAAAATTAAACTCATGAGACATACCCTCTAAGCCAATTGTAACAGTATCCTTTTCACAATCAATCCTAGCATTAACTGTATTTAAGAAGGGTCTACCAAAAATAATGGGACAAAAGTCATCTTGTGGGGAACTAAGAACAAGAAAATTAGCGGGATATTTAACCTTCCCACACAAGACTTCAACGTCTCTAACGATCCCAATTGGTGAAATAGTATCTCTATTGGCAAGTTTGATAGTAACATCAATACCTTCCAATCCAACGGGTGTAATATCATGCATAATTTCTTTATATAAGTCATAGGGTATTGCACTAGCACTAGCACCCATATCACATAAGCCATGTTAACAATGATCTCCTATTTTAACAGAAATAACAGGCATACCTCAATAGGTCTATGTATTTTAGCATCTGGTTTAACAATATTAGCAGTCTCACCACAGAAATAAATAACATGCCCATCTAAATCATCATCCAAGAGATCTTTAACCATAGCAATACTAGCTTCAACTTTGATTTGCTCAGGAGGTGTATAAGTCCTAGTATTACTCTTACGAACAACACTCGAAGTTTTAGCATGATCCTTTATCCTAACTGGAAAAGGAAGTTTCTCAACATAAGTAGTATGAATGATAGGATCACTATAGGTGACAGTCGTTTCTTCAACTGTAATAGGTGCAACTACTTTTACTTCAACGGAAGGATTATATTTAAACCGCTTCTACTTAGGGAGATCAACGTGAGTAGCAAAAGATTCACAGAAAGAAGCTATTATCTCAGAGTCAAGTCCATATTTAGCGCTAAATCCATGGAAATCATCGGTATCCATAAAATATTTAACACAATCAAACTTAGGTGTCATACCTGACTCCTTACCGTCGTCGGAACCCCGATCTTCAGAGTTGCGTTTAATTCTTTCCAATAAGTCCCATTTGAATTCAATAGTCTTCAGCATATAAGAACCAGCACAGGAAGTATCGAGCATGTTGCGATCATTGGGAGAAAGTTGAGCATAAAAATTTGAATAATCATTTCTCTGGAGAGCTCATGATTCACTAGTAGAAAACCACCCATTAGTCCCGGTTCGTAAGGGCCTTTAGTCCCGGTTCATGAACCGGGACTAATGGGTCGTTACTAATGCCACCACCCATTAGTCCCGGTTCAAACATGAACCGGGACCAATGTGGCTCCACGTGGCCCTGTGCACCGAGCCCAGTCAGAGGGCCTTTGGTCCCGGTTGGTGGCTCCAACCGGGACCAAAAGTCAATTTTTTTTAACAAAAGTGGCTGCTTTAGGGGTTTTGGGAGTTATTTTTAGGTTGTTATTATAGCTAGCTAATAGAGATAAGTGTCCTCTCTTATCTTCGTCCTTGGTTTATCAACGCTGCTGCTATGTTCATTGCACCCGCAGATATAACATGCTCATGCATGCTTTGCATCATACATCATCATATATATGTATATAATAACAAGTCCTACTAATCATGCATCATCATACAACTTCTACTCGTTATTAATAATAAGTCATACGATCATCATCCTCATATATAGTCATCGAACCCAACCCAACATAATTGTTCTTAGCACATGATCATCAGTATCAGGTATAGGACCTAAACACCCTTAAGGTAAAATAGCATAAAACAATATAGACCCCGACTCTCCATTATGAAGAATGGCGATCATCCTGTCTCCAATTCTTGCCTTTCGCTGCTTATTGCTTCCAAGAAGCTCCTTACGACTGTCCATACATTTTTTCCATTCTTTGATTGTTATGTCTCCACTTCTTTTAGAAACCTGGTATGGACAGTTGAGATTCGTAGGACGACCTAGTCGTATGTTCAAAACATGAAGGCTACCACGCGTATACATCAGATGAGGCACACAATCATTCGGGATTATCTATTGAAAAACATA
The DNA here is from genome assembly GCA_963921465.1 of Triticum timopheevii. Lineage (NCBI taxonomy): Eukaryota > Viridiplantae > Streptophyta > Magnoliopsida > Poales > Poaceae > Triticum > Triticum timopheevii. Next base: position 622,146,570 of record OY997270.1, on the reverse strand, counting down.
GTAATAACTTCGTAGTTAGCAATGATGTACTAGTTTTGGAAGTGTGCAAAAAGATGCACGGATGTTGTAATAGTAAAAAATAATCTTACCAAGGTATCTCCATGGTAGTTACCATAGTTCAACACGTGCACTAGTGGCACGTATTGACCATAATGTTGAGGAGTTTGATTGTAGATATTGTAATTCTCAAGATCAGTACAAAATCCGACCAGATGATTTTTCTCCTCATAAGTTAATTCGGAGCCTTCGGTGTAGTACGTTCTGTCTACCATATTCCGCACATTCTTTGAAGAATGAAAATAAGCTGTCAATGGAGATAAGTTGTCAACTATATATTTTGAAATAAACAATATAAATTACTTAATAACTATGTTTAGCTCACATGAGGGAAGAACTGGAGGTGTATCCACAAAGACCCAAATCGAAGGTGTCTCTTGCTCGATTGTAGGATCACCAAGATCCATGGTGACAACCATACCCTCATCAAGACCATACATCTTGCAAAATGCATCCCAATTTTTGCAACCAAAATGGGTTAGACTCTGAGCATTGTACAGCTTTACTTGAAAATCCACACCATGTTCGATACTTAGGATAATTTTTTTGGTTTCGAAATTTTCATGGTCTTCAAAATCCATCCTCTCCAAGACATAGCGTCTTGCAAAGCATGGGATAAGCTAGTCGAATTGGAAAAGATGAAAAATACACGTTAAAATAGTTGAAGTCGTGCTTAATTACGAAAAAAACTATTGTCGTCGTTGCGTACCGTATGAACATCGCAAGTCTCCTCGAGCTTAATGCTGAAGCGCCAATCTTCGTCCAGCTCAATGAATCTGTCGCACATACCTCGGTCGTCGTGGCACCAGTCGCACTCCCCCGGGCGATTTTCGTCGTCCGATGAGTACGACATTTCCGGCCTACGTTCATAATTCAAATATTAAACTAGATCATTATTATTAATCACGGGTTGACTATCGATGATCGATGTACGTACGTAGCTCCTCTTTCATTCCCGAATGCATTATTATACCAAATTGTCTAGCACACGGGAATGAAGGAGAACTTATCCAATATGAGCATTCGATAAGCAAAACCAAATCACAAAATAAAGTATAGTATTCAAATTAGCATGCATTCAATAATTATAAGCAAAAGTACATCATCTCTTGGTGTCCGTACATCATCGAATATTATCACTAATACAACTAGAACCGTAGCGCCCGACGGGTATCGATGCGGGCGGTGGACACCCAAAGATAAGGAACCATCACAGGATCATAGCTCCAGTGAGATCCCTGAAGAACCTGCCAGGTATTGTCGAACCTCCCCTCCAATGCAACCATGTAGCGACGGACGTGCTCGTCCTCCTCGCTGACACGATGACGTACCACCTCCGCGGTGTCCGGATGCCTCACCACCGTCACTGGCCCACGCGACCGCCACCAAACAAGGATCGGGTCAACAACGGGCTGCCTCCTCACCAACATACGTCCCCCGGAAGGTAGCACCTCCCAATACCAACCCGGCGGAGCCCAGTCCTGAACATGGCCCTGATCAAGCAGGCCTCCACCGCCGAGTCGACGATGACGAGGATGCGGGATAGGCATCCCGACGTCGACGCGGGAACTACTTATATATATAGTTAAATAAAAATAGTCTTATTAATTAAATCAACTATCTAGTTCAACTACTAAACACTTACTATAAATAAATAAGTAGTACTTACTAAAAACAAACTACTTCATTGTATAGTAAAATAAATAAGTTTATTAAATCAGCTAGCTAGTTCAACTATATATAAACTACTTCTTCTTTTTTTCCTTTTTCTAAATACTATGAACAAAAAAATCATTAAAATTCTATGAACAAAATTAATTACACAATCTAAATATCTAAATTACTACACATCTAATCTAACAAAAAGATCTAACTTACACAATATGAACAAATCTAACAGAAAAAAAATCTAACATAAAAAAACTAACATAAAAAATCTATTTACAGAAAAAAAATCTAACATAATATAATACATATCTAAATTACTACACATCTAATCTAACAAAAAGATCTAAATTACACAATATGAACAAATCTAACATAAAAAAATCTAACATAAAAAATCTATTTACAGAAAAAAAAATCTAACATAATATAATACATATCTAAATTACTACACATCTAATCTAACAAAAAGATCTAAATTACACAATATGAACTAATCTAACAGAAAAAAAATCTAACATAAAAAATCTATTTACAGAAAAAAAATCTAACATAATATAATACATATCTAAATTACTACACATCTAATCTAATAAAAAGATCTAAATTACACAATATAAACAAATCTAACAGAAAAAAAATCTAACATAAAAAATCTATTAACAGAAAAAAATCTAACATAATATGAACAAATTAATTAAACAATCTAAATTAACTACATATCTAAATTACTACACATCTAATCTAACAAAAAAAATCTATGAACTACGAAAAAAAATCTAAAAACAAATCTAACAAAAATTAAAAAAAGAGGCTCACAGCCGGCGACGGTGATGGCGACGGCGACGGTGAGGTGCGGCGCGGGGCGGCGACGGCGTCGAGGCGGCGCGGGCCGGGGCGGCGACGCGTCGATCGGGGCGGCTGCAGGGCCAGCGGCGACGGCGCGCTGGGCGGGGTGGGGCGGCAGGGGCGGCACGGGGCGGCGACGGCGTCGGGGCGGAGCGGGGCGGGCGGCGACGGCGTCGGGGCGGGGCGGCGACGGCGAGGTAGCGGCAGGGGACGCGGCGACGGCGGAGGAGGAGAGGCCGGAGAGATCGAAGTCGGGAGAGGAGGACGGCGCGCTAAGTGCTGTATATATAGCAAGAGCATTGGTCCCGGTTGGTGGCTCCAACCGGGACTAATGCCACCTTTAGTCCCGGTTGGAGCCACCAACCGGGACCAAAGGCCTCTTTTCAGCAGCCCAAAGGGCGGGAAACGAAGACCTTTGGTCCCGGTTAGAGGCTCCAACCGGGACTAAAGGGTGGGCATTGGACCAGGTTGGAGCTCCCAATCGGGACCAAAGAACAGCATTGGTCCCGGTTGGAGCCATGAACCGGTACCAATGGACCCGTGTAACTAATTTTTTATTTTCTGCAGCTATTTTTTTGTTGATTCTTCCTGCAGCTGTTTTTTTAGTCCCACCTCGCCAAGCGAGAGGCACTCGCAGCTGTTTATAAGCCCTGAGTGCAGATACAATGACGAAGAGGCTCAATGCTCCTACACGTTGGTTAGCTTCAAGCCTTGCGGAATACGGTAGACTGCATAGAGCTATGTGCAGTGCAGTTGACACTATTCCAAAAGGCTTAAAGCAAATTAACGAGCATTGCGCCTCTTTTTTATTTTTAATGACTTATTACAACTCAGAAAAAAAAGAAAAAAATAAATATAGCAGAAAAGAAAAAATATATAAAAAACCACTCAGAAATAAATAGAAGAAAAAATATAACAGAAAAGAAAAAATATATAGAAAACTACTCAGAAATGAATAGAAGCAAAAAATAGTTGTGATTAACTGTACTAAAAAAGGAGCATATATGCTTATTTTTAATGGCTTATTACAACTCAGAAATAAAAAGAAAAAAATAATATAGCAGAAAAAGAAAAAAAAACTATATAAAAAACTACTCAGAAATGAATAGAAGCAAAAAATAGTTGTGATTAACTGAACTAAAAAAGGAGCATATATGCTTATTTTTAATGGCTTATTACAACTCAGAAATAAAAAGAAAAAATAATATAGCAGAAAAAGAAAAAAAAAACTACTCAGAAATGAGTACAGACGCGCTTATAGAGGAAATTCAACTTAAATTCATAACGAATTTCAAGAGAAAACCGTATGAATTTATGCTAAATTACCTATATAAGCGCATCTATTTTCATTTTCGGAGGAGCTCAATAAGGTAGAGAGGGAGGGGCTTATAAACCGGTCCCGTTCCCCTTCGGTGGGCGAGGTGGGACTAAACTCTGGTCGCAACGAGGACAAACCCTTTAGTCCCGGTTGATGGCACGAACCGGGACTAAAGGGCAGCCTTTGGTCCCGGTTCAAGCCACCAACCGGGACCAATGGTGTTGGGCCAGGAGCGAGGCCCATTGGTCCCGGTTCGTCCCACCAACCGGGACCAATAGGTCTAGACGAACCGGGACCAATGGCCCACGTGGCCCGGCCGGCCCCCGGGGCTCACGAACCGGGTCCGATGCCCCCATTGGTCCCGGTTCTGGATTGAACCGGGACTAATGGGCTGGACCGGCCTGGACCATTGGCCCCTTTTCTACTAGTGATTGGGGCATGAATATAACATTGATTTAAGCCTCCCCCAAGCTTGAGCGATGCTTTCTCCTTCGTGAGGCCAGAAATTATATATGTAATTACGATCACGATGAACAAGATGCATAGGATAGAACTTCTGGTGAAATTCCAACTTCAAACGTTTATAATTCCAAGATCCCATATCATCACATAGCCTATACCATGTCAATGCATCTCCCTTCAAAGATAAGGGAAGACCTTCCTTTTGACAACATCATCGGGAATACCTGCAAGCTTAAATAATCCACAAACTTCATCCACAAAGAAAAGGTGTAAATCGGGATGCAATGTTCCATCTCCTACAAAGGGATTAGCTAGCAGTTTCTCTATCATACCCGAAGTAATCTCAAAATAAATATTTTCAGTAGGTTCAGTAGTTTGAGGAGCAACTCTTTTCTCTTCTGGTCGGGGTGAAGATACTCCGAACAGGCCCCTCAAAGGATTAGTTTCCATAGTAACGAGTGACAGAAAATTTCAGCACACTATATAAATGTTTCCTTACCAAGTTCCACTCACCAAAAGCGTTACACTCCCCGGCAATGGCTCAGAAAAGAGTCTTGATGACCCACAAGTATAGGGGATCTATCGTAGTCCTTTCGATAAGTAAGAGTGTCGAACCCAACGAGGAGCAGAAGGAAATGACAAGCGGTTTTCAGTAAGGTTTTCTCTGCAAGCACTAAAATTGTAGGTAACATATAGTTTTGTGATAAGATAAATTGTAACGAGTAACAAGCAATGAAAGTAAATAAAGTGCAGCAAGGTGGCCCAATCCTTTTTGTAGCAAAGGAAAAGCCTGGACAATTTCTTATAATGAGAAAAGAGCTCCCGAGGACACATGGGAATTATCGTCAAGCTAGTTTTCATCACGCTCATATGATTCGCGTTCGGTACTTTGATAATTTGATATGTGGGTGGACCGGTGCTTGGGTACTGCCCTTACTTGGACAAGCATCCCACTTATGATTAACCCCTATTGCAAGCATCCGCAACTACAAAAGAAGTATTAAGGTAAACCTAACCACAACATTAAACATATGGATCCAAATCATCCCCTTACGAAGCAACGCATAAACTAGGGTTTAAGCTTCTATCACTCTAGCAACCCATCATCTACTTATTACTTCCCAATGCCTTCCTCTAAGCCCAAATAATGGTGAAGTTTCATGTAGTCGACGTTCACATAACACCACTAGAGGAAAGACAACATACATCTCATCAAAATATCAAACGAATAACAAATTCACATGACTACTAATAGCAAGACTTCACCCATGTCCTCAGGAACAAACGTAACTACTCACAAAGCATATTCATGTTCATAATCAGAGGAGTAATAATATGCATTAAGGATCTGAACATATGATTTTACACCAAGTAAACCAATTAGCATGAACTACAAGGAGTAATCAACACTACTAGCAACCCACATGTACCAATTTGTGGTTTTGTTACAAGATTGTATACAAGAGATGAACTAGGGTTTTGAGAGGAGATGGTGCTGGTGAAGATGTTGATGGAGATTGACCCCCTTCCAATGAGAGGATCGTTGGTGATGACGATGGTGATGATTTCCCCCTCCCGGAGGGAAGTTTCTCCAACAGAACAGCTCTGCCGGAGCCCTAGATTGGTTCCGCCAAGGTTCCGCCTCGTGGCAGCGGAGTTTCGTCCCGTAAGCTTGCCCACGATTTTTTCCAGGGTAAAAAGCCTTCATATAGCAGAAGATGGACACCGGAGGGCCACCAGGGGGCCCAGGAGACAGCGGCGCGCCCAGTAGGGGTGGGCGCGCCCCCCACCCTCCTTGTCAGGGTGTGGGCCCCCTCTGGTGTTTCTTTCGCTTAGTAATTCTTATTAATTCCAAAAATAAGTTTCATGGAGTTTCATGATTTTTGGAGCTGTGCAGAATAGGTTTCCAATGTTTGCTCCTTTTCCAGCCAGAATTCCAGCTGCCGACTTTCCCCCTCTTCATGGTAAACCTTGTAAAATAAGAGAGAATAGCCATAAGTATTGAGATATAATGTGTAATAACAGCCCATGATGCAATAAATATTGGTATAAAAGCATGATGCAAAATGGACGTATCACAACCAGATAAACATATGTGATAACTATGGCTGGACCACACGTGGCAACTAGGTAAACACACATGGCAACTATGATTCGTTTCTAGACGGTAACTGCAGTTTCGCGTACGTGGCAACCAGATAAACATACATGGCAACTATGGCTGGACCACACGTGACAACTAGGTAAACACACATAGCAACTATTGTTTGACCATATGTGACAAGTAGTTAATCACACACGACAACTATGATTTGACTACACGCGGCAACTACCATAAATTAGACATGACAACTACAGTTAACCAAAACAGAGAGAGATGACATGCTTTTACAACAACATTTGCCATCCCGGATAACTACATCTGGCATCCCGGATGGCAACTAAATCGTCATCCCACAGGTACCTAATGCAGCTGCGCCAAGACCTGTGAGCGTATTTGCTTCGTGCCACACGCACGAGGTGGGGATGAGTAGTACTTGTCGAGCGTTGACACGAAATAGTTGCGCCCATACATGTGAGCAATTCTAATGTCTGCCCACACACAGCCCATGTGGGCTGCCTCCTGCCAGGACCGGCCCTGGCGTATGGCGGAAGGGGCGATGGCCCAGGGCCAGACTAGGAGGGGGCCATGATGGAGAGCTCCTCTCTGGCGCCTTCAGCGCCCGTTGGGGAACGCAGCGCCCGCTGCGTAGCTTGATTGGGCCTGGCCCAGTAACGCTTGCTCGCTAGCTGACTCCTCGGGCTCGCCCGCTCGCTGCCCCGGTGGCTCACTCGATCGCTGCCCCCCGCCGCTCCCTCGATCCCTGGCTCCCCTCGTATTGTTTTTTTTTCTATGGCTAAATTGCTACAGTACGCACTCATTTTCTTAAGGAAAAACACCAGTTGGCTAGATTTAAAAAAAAATAAGTTGGCTATAGTACGTACTTTTGTGCTTAGAAAAAAGTTCATCGATTTTGAAAAAGTTCGTCGAATTTGCCAAAAAGTTCATCAAATTTGAAAAAATCATTGAATCTGAAAAATAGTTCATCAAATTTCTAAAAAGTTCATCAAAACAGAAAAAAAGTTCATTGAATTTGAAAAAAAGTTCGTCAGATTAAAAAAAGTTCATCAAATTTCAAAAACGTTCATCGAATTTAAAAAAAGTTCATTGAATTCAAAAAAAAGTTCATCAAATCTGAAAAAAAAATGAAATTTGAAAAAAGTTCATCGGATTTGGTAAAAGTTCATCGATTTTGAAGTTAAAAGTTCACGAATTTTAAGAAAAAAGTTTATCGAATTTGCAAAAAGTTCATTAAATTCGAAAAATGTTCATTGAATTTGAAAAAAAATTCATTCGGTTTTGAAAAAGTTCATTCAATTTAATAAAAGTTCATCAATTTCGAAAAAAGTTTAATGGTTTAAAACAGTTTCTTTCAATTAGCATTAAGAAAAAAGAATAAAAAACCGAACAAAACCATTCCCAATAAAAAAGAACAATGATAAAAGAAAAAGGAAAAGAGAGCAAAGAAAAAAGGAATAGAAAAAAGAAAAAGACGTAAGATAAAAAGAATGAAGAAGTTTCTATTGAGCATGTAAGGTGGACGTAGCAGGGTGGTTAGCGTAGCTTGTGTTAACCAAAAGGTCCGCATTTCGAAACCTGGCACGCGCGCTTGTTTTCTTGTTTTACAAACAGAAATCAGTAGAACGGGCCGGCCCAGCTACAAAAACAAGTGTACAGAGGGGTGTGCGCCCCGTACGAAATGCACTGTATTCGGGCGCCGAATAGGATTCAGCGCCATGATGTAGGATACATATATAATACAGCCAGGAAAAATTAGATAAAAGAAACGAGATGGGCTAGGCCCATAGCTAGCAATCGCTAAGCATCACGCCAGCCACACGGCGGCCCGTTTCGCTTCTCTGAAACAAATCCATCAAAGATCTCGTCTTGTTCCTTCGTCGCTCGTCGGTTCGCCTTCATGATCTCGTCGTCCGTCGGCCTGTCGCTCAGCGCCTCGGCCACTGCTGGTTGTCTTCGCTGCGCGCGCCGCGCGTCCATCCGGCATCCGGCAAGGCGGCATACAGTACATATCCATCCATGTATCACAGTAAGTATCCATCCATGTACTCCCTCCGTTCCAAATTACTTGTCTTAGATTTGTCTTTGATTGATTGATTGTTTAGTACGTATTCAATTATTCATCCAAGATCCATCCGAATTCTTTTTCATGTTGCGTAGATGTCTAGGGCTCCAATCATTTGATGTATAAATTTTTAATTCTCTGTATCCCTTTTTCTTCATAATTTTAGGACTTTTTGCATCAAGAAATTGCCCCAAATAATTTTTTCCTGAAGCACTGATGTATTATTGTTGTCGATGGAGTTCGTCGAATTTGGTTCTTATTTAAGGTAATCATGTCACGCTAGTTTCATTCCGCTATATTTTTAGTATTTCTGTAGTAATATGGCATTGCACAATAAATATTATACTCAAATATCAAACTAAAAGTGTGGGGTTAAAAGTTTACTCTTAATATTATGCAAATGAAGTTATATAGGTATTACACACATACATATATCTGGTCTTAGCACAAAAGGGCCCATGTGTCATCAAGTTCGCCCAGGGCCTCCCGAAACATAAGGCCGGCCCTGCCTCCGGCTCACGCCACACACCGTGTGTGAACGGATGTTTAGTATGCCACACGTGTGAGTATTATCAGGACCCAAAATAAATCAGTTGGTTGTCAAATGGATAGCCCATACATGAAAGTGGGTTGTTGTAAAAGAAAATTTACATGCAAATATACGGTGAGGTGGAAGAAAAAGATATTAGCGCGACATCACTGTTAATTTCCAAGATTTTTTATCGCGTAGTCCCGTACAACAGCCTGAACACAATCTAATCTCACTGAACTTTTTTGTTTTTTGAGGGAAATCTCACTGAACTACTCGTGTGTAGGTGAGCGTCAGCACTGGCAATGCTCCGACGCATTGCCCTGCGAGCTCTGCCTCCAAGGGTCCTCCTCGCTGGCAGACGGAGCAGGGGTCGCGCTCTGATAGGGAGCGTCGGAGGAGGCCGGCTCGTCGGAAATAACGATCTCCAAACGGGCGGACATTTCTGTGCCCACTGCCGCTGTTGCCGACGGCGCCGCGGCTAGGTTTGCTTGCCGCAGCGCGTCGTGCTCTGACGAAGACGTCGGGACCTGGAATGGTGGAGCAATGGTCGCGATCGGACAGGTGGCGCCGGAGGAGGCCGACTCGTCGGAAATAACGATCTCCATCTCCAGACGGGTGGACGTTACGTCCATGTCCTCCGCGCCCGCCGTGGCTGCGTCTGCTTGATGCAGCGCGCTCTGGTCTGACGAAGACGTGGGCGCCTGTAACGGCGGCGGCGCCATGGCGACGGCGTAGTACACGGGCGGCATTGTCCCGGCGGCGGCGCGGTGCTTGGTGGTGGAGCGGCAGATGGGGCAGGTGGGGTGCTGCCTGAGCCAGGTGTCGATGCAGGCGGCGTGGAAGGCGTGGCCGCAGTAGGGGAGCACGCGCAACACGTCCTTGGCCTCGTACTCCTCCAGGCACACCGTGCACCTGCACTCACTCGCGTCAGCACACCATTATTTTTGGACATACGCCTGCACTGAAGCAGAATAATGTGCTGAAATTTGAACTGAAACAGAGTAATGTGCAGTGATTCCTCTGGTAAACAGAAAATATTCCTCTAGTCAGAAAGAAACGAGAAGTGGAGTTATCTTAACTGCGATTCCTCCTGAGCGTGCGGCCGCTGCAAGTCGTCACCGGCCCCGAACTTGACCGTCGGGAAGGTGGTCACCACGGACGGCTCCGTCCCACGGACGCCGCGCTCCACCTGCCCAACAACAAGTCGACCTCGCACAATTGTAAATTTGAAATGTGCAGCACGAGGGATGCCGAAGAATCAGCTGGCAAGAAGCTATGGGGGGAGAGGAAGGATGCTTAACGTGAATGGCCGGGAAGGAGGTGACGTCGCTGGCCTGGGCGGCAGCAGCGTGCTCTGCCGCGGCGGCCCTGAGGTGGATGCGCGCGCAGAAGAGCCTGGTGAAGACGAAGAGCACGAAGAAGGCGCTGACGGAGAAGGCCATCACCGTGGTCACCGTGTTCATGCCGCTCATGCCCCTCGGCCCCGCTGGTGCGGACATTGCCGCTCCTCTGCTCCTGTAGGCTTGCTCCTTCCGCACGTCTTTCGGGCACAGGAGAAATCCACCTCCCCGCGAGCTACAAGGAATTGATCTCTGGAGAAGAAACTTGCGGTCGATCGATCGATTTCTGGTATGAGGCCTTGTCGGCAAGAATCCTATATTATCCCCCTCCGTTGATTATGCGTACGTAATAAAGAGGAAGAAGATGCGTTGCGGATAGAGGCCAAGCGTAGCGACAGGAAGCCCGGCCTGCCCCCTGATGCCCGTCTCGCCCACAGAGATTGTTTAATCACGCGCTAACTAATAATCTATACTCGCCTGTGGACTAATCCTGGAGAATCTAACCTAGTTGCCCATGCGCTAACTTGTTCTTAGTAATTAACTAGTCAATTATAGAGTAGGCCGGCCGTCGGCCTCATCCGTGGTGGTGCCCGCCCGTCGTCACGTTATGAATTGCAGCGTGAGTGAGCGGGTGAGTGTTTGTCAGTGTGTCCATGTGTCCGTGCGGCCTTTTCCACGAAACCAACGCCGTGGCCAAAACGCCTGCTTGTTCGTTCGCGTTGGACTCCAGCCAAACGGCCTCAGTTTCTTACGAGTACGAAGAAGGATGGTGGTCTACGTGGTGGTAGTCGACGCACCGACCTGCCGGGGAAGCAAGATGGGTGTACTCTTGGAGCAGATAGCACGGCACGGCGAACCGGGGAAGAAAAACTAACGCGGCCTGGTCTTTATAGGAATTATGCAAGTGATATGTCATATAATTTCTATTGTGTGACTCGTATTCGCATGATGTTATGTAAATGCATGAACAACTTTTGACTTAAATTGTGGGAGGGCCTAATAATTCCGGAAGAAGGGAGTTGTATGCTAGGAGCAACTTTGTCACATTATAAAGTGATTTGTTTTTTTCATTTACACAGTTACTAAGTCAACCAAAAATATAAATATGAAAGATCAATATTGGGTAAACTAACAACTTAAGTTTTGTCAGTCAGATTGATGGTCAAAGTTAGACTCAAGATGAGTTAACCATGTATAAAGTCTATGAGTATGAGGCGTATAAATTAAGAGTAAGAGCACCAACACGAGTGCAGCATTTCGGTGCCCAGCCTCATCTGCACCTGGTCAGTAAAAATATTAAAATACATATTATAAAAATTCAAAAAAAATCAATTTTTGTGTGGTAGATAATTTGATACGTGAGGTTCGCTCCAATTTTTAGAGCATTTGGACATCTGAGCAGCTCTCGGCAAAAAAAGACAAATCGGGTCAGAACAGTGCGTGAACAGCAAACATTTTTACAGACCCCGGATTTGTCTTTTTTGCCGAGAGCTGCTCAGATGTCCAAATGATTTGAAAATTGGAGCGAAGCTCACGCATCAAAATATCTACCGCACAAAAAATTGAATTTTTTTATTTTTCTAGTATTTGTTTTGATTTTTTTCATCGGGGTGGGTGCAGCTGAGCCCGGGCTCATAAATGGATTACCGCACCAACACAGCGAACAACATTACTACCAGCGTGAGAAAGTAGTCACTAGAAAACGAACCAATAGTACTAAGCCACACATATGTTCGTACAAAAAACATTTTGCATATTCCCTTTTTTTTACTTCGCATATTTTTGTCATAAATCAAACTTTATAAAGTTAGTCAAGTTTATAGAAAATAATATGAGTATTTATAATAAAATTATATATATATATATATATATATATATATATATATATATATATATATATATATATATATATATATATATATATATATATATATGCTTGCTAAAGTGTGCCTGCGCGCATTGTGGCATATCCTACGCTCTGGCCACTTCGAGCCAACCGGCGCGCTAAGCAGGCAGACCGCTAACCAGGTGAAAGGGCGCGCGCGATCGTGCGTAAGCTCTATCATAACGTCTTACGACCAACCCCTCCCGGCTCGCCTAAATGATCATCGTAAAAGTGCCTGCAGGATGTAGTAACGATATTACTATCATTATCGTAGTAGCAGTCAATGGGCCTTACAAAATAGTAAGGGATTACCATCACGTACAGTTTTCTTTAAAATAATATATCCCAATTACTGCATGCGGCTTGTAAGATCAAGATACCTATTACTGCATGCACCCTGTACGATCAAGGGAAATCCATTTTTCAACGAATAAAGCACATGTATTACTGCATTACTACACATCATCGGCCTAGATCGAAACATCTTTAACTTTTTCGTTCGTATTTTTTTCATTACCATTCACACTCCATTTTTTACTACTGCCAATTTATGAGCACGTAGTAATACATTACTACATGTCCTGGGAAGGTTTACTATATATACTTAATTTATTACCGGCAATGTTTAGGGATGGAACCATCGATGTCTTAGTGCTGGCAAAAAACCTATGTCCATTACTATCTACACTCAATCTATTACTGACAATGATTAGGGATGAAACCTTCATATCTTATTGCCGGTAAAAAAACCTAGGCCATTACTATATATACTTAATTTATTACTGGCAATGTTTAGGGATGAAACCATCGATGTCTTAGTGCAGGTAAAAAACCAAGGTCCATTACCATCTATACTTACTATTACTGCCACTGAATAGCGACACAAGATCATGGTGTAGCGGAGCAACACATGGTAATAGAAATAAACGCGTTACTTTATTTTTCACATGCCGTTACCCTCAGAATCTGCCTTCTCCGCAACCCGTGCACCTGCGCGTGATTAGGAGCGGCCGGCGCGTAGATTAACGCAAAATACGCGCACGCTCACAATATATATAGGTAAAACTGTGTCTATCATAGCTTGCCACAGAACTAGTTAAAGCTTGCTAAACATTTAATAGTTTAAAATTAAGTAAAAAATATGAAATAAATAGGGGAGTCTCACTCTAATATAATAAGATAGCATGTCAGCTCACTGCAGGATCAATATATATTGAAAATTTTGTTCTTTTTGTCCAGGACACGTGCAGTCGTATTTTTTCAATCCCTCCGTTGGATCATGTTATATTATAGGTGTGTTAGTTCAGTATTTTTTTCAGGATTTTTGAGAACTTTTACACCGTCAAAAACCTTAACTAGTTCTGTGGCAAGCTATTGTAGAAAATCCTACTCCCATATATATATATATATATATATATATATATATATATATAGTAACGCTAAACTAAGCGTGAGTGTAGAATAGCTTATTCTACACCCCAGTAATGGTACATACAAAATATAGTAACGCACTATGTAAAATATAGTAATTTTTGTAAAAATGTAGTAAATTCCAAACTTCGGTGATAAAAATTTTATTTTCCGAATTACTACATTTCGTACACCGTTTTACTAGATTTTGTATATAGCGTTACTAGGGGGTGTAGAATAAGCTATTCTACACTCACGCTTAGAATAGCGTTACCCTATATATATATATATATATATATATATATATATATATATATATATATATAGGTAAAACTGTGTCTATCATAGTTTGCCACAGAACTAGTTAAAGCTTGCTAAACATTTAAGTGTTTAAAAGTAAGTAAAAAATATGAAATCAATAGGGGAGCCTCACTCTAATATAATAAGATGATCCAACGGTGTGATTGTGAAAATATGCATTTATGTGTCCTCAGCGAAAAAAACAAGCATTTCAGCTCACTGCATGATCAATATATATTGAAAATTTTGTTCTTTTTGTCCAGGACACGTGCAGTCATATTTTTTCAATCCATCCGTTGGATCGTGTTATATTATAGGTGTGTTAGTTCAGTATTTTTTTCAGGATTTTTGAGAACTTTTACACCGTCGAAAACCTTAACTAGTTCTGTGGCAAGCTATTGTAGAAAATCTATATAATGTAAAAATATATTCAGTAACAAATCTTAAGGTATTTATTTTATACTGAAGGTGTTAATAATTTTTTCCTATAGACTTCATCAAAGTTTATAAAGTTTGACGTAAGACAAAACTAATATGCAAATTAAATAAAAACAGCGGGAGTATGCAAGAACACATTTTTTAATTGATGTTACCGCGATCTGACTCGAAAATGTAAAGACACACCCACACCAAGTGTGTTTCAGGAACAAAGAGTACTTTTACAATTGTTAGAAAAATCTAAAAAGAATATCCTAGTTCCTCTTCTGCTTGTAAAATTTAATGCGAAATTATGTTGTTTGCCTGCGTCTGCAGTGCTAATATTTTGCCATTTTAGTGTCACAATTTATCTTTCATTCGGGCTGTAAACATTTGTTTTGTTTATGTAAATTTACAAGCATGTGGTGAACATGAACGCTTATATGTGAATTTTTTCTTTGAAGCATCTTAACAAATGTACTATTCATCTACTACATGGTCCAAGAGCCATTTTTCCCGGTCCTCTATTATCTTTTCGCTGTTGTGAAGCTCCAAAAGTTACAAATGAGAGGAGTTTTTTTGGAATATAAGACATTTTGGTGGGGATGTAGAGAAGAGATGCCTGAGGGAGTTAGTGATGTATAAAAAAGTAGATCTCCTAGAATCATAGAAAACTATGAGGTAGAACTTACTAGAACCTGCCATCATACCCCATCTAGGGGTAAATCCACGTCGTGTGGGGGAGGGGGGTATCATTAGGGGTTAACAATACAGTCCTTGATGTGATATTCAAGAAGATGAGGATTACTGCATCAAGATTGGGATCTGGTGTTGGTCAATGGAGAGGTCCGGACTGAAAGGAAAGCTAACTTCCTTACTGAGCTATCGAGATTTTTATAGGATAGCGTTAATCCTATTTATATAGGGGGTATATTAATATAATTAGGAAAACTTTGGAGAAAAATAGACTATGCACCCTGGACATATATAGAAGTTTTATTTACAACACCATCTTGTACAAGTAGGGCTAAGGGAAATTACTGCTAATAGTAGACGGATTACTTGGGGGACAATTTGCAAAATCTTACTTTTGGGAAAACGAGATAGGGTCTTATGTTGAGAATTATCCCTTGACAATGGTTAATATTATGAACTTATGATTAGAGAGAATACTGATCACACCGCGTTGTTTCTAGATACCGGGGATGTCCCAAAAACTAATCTAATTTTTAGGTTAGTTCTCGAGAGAAGCTATCCAGAAAATTGTTATGAGATTTGGCTGGAACCAACTATGCAAGGATCCAAGATAGATAAATGGTAGAGAAAACTGAGAAAGCTCATGGCAAAATTAAAGATGGAATCAAAATATGAATTTTTGGTATAGAGATTTTAAAAGATGTATACACTGTGAGGTTTATTGACTGACTGCTGAAATAAGACAAGGTAGAAAGATCTGAGAGCACAGTTACATAGACTTATGAAACAAGAAGAATTGAAATGGAAACAAAAGGCTAAAGCACCATGTTGTGTTTATTCGATAGTTGCTTATGGTTGAATAGATGTATCTTGTTATCATCATTTGCATTATGTCATCAAATATACATGGTGTATTGCATCTGCATTTGTACTGTGTTAAAAAAATATACATGGTGTATTAAGACTTTATTTGCTAATTTAAATTATTTTCAATGTTTATACACCATATATATCGCATAATAATTTTCGTGATATGCGATATATATCGGTGAAAGTATTTATGTTATTGTGTTATATTTGTTAGGTCCCTTGTATCTCATTTGCACTAGGTCATCCATAATGCTAGGGTCGGCCCTATGTTCATGGCACAATAGAATCCACTACCCATGTTCATATGGTCGTGTAAAATGTATCAACAAATAAACGATGCATGGTTCCATCACTATCTATTCTAATATGTCAAATAGCACCAACCGACAGATCTTGACACAAGAAAACAATCAATAGTAGAACCCAAAGACAAGAACACTAGAGTGAATAAAACAGAGATAAACCCAAACACAACAACAACCTACACAAATCCCCGGGGGACGTGTTGCGGGTCTAGCTATTCTTCCTCAAGAATCAACAATTTTGTCCTCAACTCCAGCGGTATCAGTTCTCCATGTGACTAACTTCTAAAGAAATTCCATCACCTAAGTACAAGTCAAAGCATGAGCGGCCCTCCAATGAAAACAACCAACAAGATTACATATGTGTAAGCATGAGACAAAACATTACCTCAAAAGGGTCTTTCATCGAGTAACTGGCTTCAGTGGGCCTGGGCACCGTCCAGACCGCCTTGATGAGAATGCCAAATCCATAGCCCTTCTCACAGAGCATCTGATTGTAGGCGGTGCACCTTTAAGGGCCCCACTATAAAAGGGCCTTAAAGGTGCACCGGCCTAGGGCCCATCTTAAATAAGGCCCCACTACATTTGCATACCTAAATAAATTACAAAAATATATATTTTGCAAAATATAGTGCCAACACTATGGGATGCAGAGGGGGCAATTGCCCCCCCCCCCCCCCCCCAAGCACTTCACCGTGTTGTATTTATTCAATAATTGTTTAAAGTTGAGTATATTTATCTTATTATCATCATATAATCAAATATACATGGTATATTAAGACCTTATTTGCTAACTAAAAATAGTTTTCAATGTTTATAGTTTTATAATGAGTTACATGACATGCGATATATATCAATGGAAGTATGCATGTTACTAGTATGTTATAGTTGTTAGGCCCATTGTACCTCATTCTCACTAGGGCCTTCATAATGCTCGGGTCAACCTTGATAAATAGTTACAACTCACTATCTATTTTTCCTAGCCATACAACCATGCCACATCAGCAAGCCATGCATGTAAGTTATACGTTATATTTTGTACTCCCTCTGTTTCTTTTTAGTCCGCATATAAAATTTGGTCAAGGTCAATTTGTGTAAAGTTTGACTAACTTTATAAGAAAAAAATATCAACAATCAAAGTCTGAAATCAACATTCTTAGATGCATCATGAAATGAATTTTCATAGCATATAGCTTTAGTATTGTAGATGTTAAACTTTTTGGTACAAATTTGGTCACAAATAAATCTTATACGCGAAGTAAAAAAGAAACGAACGTAGTATATCCATGCAACGCTGTCATGCCACATTAATTTGGTTGCACCAAGTTTTGTGCTTGGACACAAGTTTACATATTCGATGCTTGAAGCATACCTATATAGTTCATGTTTCACTGTTTTATATGAATGGCATTGTTTTAGTTGCAACATATTTTTCTCTCTCCTTCATGCATGCTTTTGTTATATGCTCAATTTTTTAACGTTTTTAAAGTGTATATCAAGAAGTACTCATATGTTTTATTTTCAACAATTATAATTTTCACATAGCACCTAATAGCGGGACGAGGCGTTTCGGTGGTAGGATGCATTTGCACCCGTGGGTGAATAGTAAATTTAAAAAAATAGAGAAAATCCAAAAATCTAAAAAAATTGGCACGGAAGATGTTTGAGTGTGTGATGTCTGTGGCAAATTTTATCATGGTTGGACATTTGAGTAGCTCTTAGTAAGAAAGATAAATTTAGGGTGTGTGAGGAAGTTTACAGTTCGTGCACTGTTCAGACCGATTTTGTCTTTTTTCCACAAGCTGCTCAGATGTCCAAACACATTGAAATTTTACCTGGACATCAAGCATTTGAACAACTTTCATGAAAAAACAGGTTTTTTTTTTATTTCTTATGCTATTTTTTTGAGGTAACTATTCATCAGGTGCAAATGAGCCGGGACTCAGAATATTCGTTAATAATGCATTTACTTAAACAAGATTACCGTGTGCCACGGAGTATTATCTCTCTCCGTCCCATAATATAGTACACCAATATTTTTAACAGAAACATTCTTACATTATGGAACTTTGAGAAGTAGTCCAAATTGGGTGAGCATTTGTGTGCAAAACCACTCAGAGGGGCTGAAACGCAATTAAGGCAGCCATTTATGCTTACGCACACGCGACCCTGGTGGTCCTATGCGGCTTCGTGTTCTCCTCTCCTCTCTCTTTCCTCTGACTTCTTTGCCTCCTTCTTAAGTCCTCGCCTCCTCCTCGTCCTCTCCTCCCCCACACTGACCCGACCTGTCGGGGATATACCCCGCGGTATGACCCGGCCGGAAGTATGACCCGGCCGGACTTGGCGCTTCATCATAACCCACCGGAGGATTGGCGACTTTCGGGTCTGGCGGTTCACTGGTGTGATGACTCACGAGCCTGGCGACTTAATGATGGCCCATGCAGGTCAGACGGATGACAAAGGCTTAAGGCCCAGTAGGCCGACTCATGTTATTGTGGGCCGGCTTAAGACGGAAGGCATGATGAATATTTCCTTTACGAGGAAGCAAGACCCGTACTTGTATCCGACCTGTAATAGAGAATAAGTTAGTTCTAATCCTACTAAGACTCTACATGAAAGTCGTCCCTTCAACTTATATAAGGAGGGGCAGGGCTCCCCAAAGAGGCAAGCAACAAGAAACAATCTCTAGGGCTAGACACAACTAGAGGAGAGCCGGATTTACGGCGTCTTCCTCATGAGCATAATGAGACCTAGCCACAAACAACATGTAGGGTTGTTACCGGATGATGTTTCCCGGCGCCCGAAGCTGTCTAAATCTTTGTCTTATGTTGCGTCTCTCGATTCCGCCTAACCCCTCTTAAGCTATCACAAAGATGTGTTGGCCTCGCGACTAAGTCCTCACACTAAGGACATCTGCCGTGACAATTCCACGACAGTTGGCGCCCACCGTGGGGCTTGCGTACGGTGGTGTTGAGTTCTTGAAGGGATATCTCTAAGGGATCAAAGAGTTCGCAATTTTCTAGACGAAGAGAGAATTTACATGAACGATGAACAGTCGGAAGACCATATACAAGATTGTGATCAGGAGAGAACTAGGGTTGCGTCCGCTCCACCGCTGCGATCTGGAAAAATCATTGAGACCGAGATTAAACTTTTCGCTACAGTTTCTTCTTTCTCGGATTACGCGACGGACACACTAAGGCCGACGAGCCGCCGTAATCCTTGTTTTCCTCCCATCGACCGAGTTAGGCACCCGTGCATGCAAGGGGTCAGGCCCGCTTCCATATCCTCACGTGAAACCTGCAACAATGGGAAGAGCCAACAAATAGCAATGGTGCTATTCCGATTAGTACTCTGCCACGTGATGGCCAAGTTGATCTACAACTCCAAATTATTTATTGGGCCAAAACTGTTGTGGGGAAGCAAACCAGTGTTTGTAAATGTCTAAAGAAAAAAAAGACAGCAAGAATTTCATTAGGCACACAGATCGAGGAAGTAACCAAGCGGCTGGAGTAATTCTTCCGTAGATGTCTGTGCAAGCCGCTGGTAAAAAGTGATCTATCGTTGTCGACGTTTTAATGCTATGCGGACATAGGTTCTGCAAATCAGCTGCGACCCGGAGAAGGAAAACTCACCGAGCCCGATGCTGTTTCGCCAGGGTCTGTTTCAACTGTCTGACACTGACTCGGCCCTCCGCTGCTGCATCACGAGTCATCACCAAGTCTGAGATATTGATAAACCGCCGCGCGTCTGTTGCAAACCGCCGCGCGCTTAAACCGCTACCTTCGCTGTGGCCGCTATGACATTACGCGGAGCCACCCTTGACTGGCGTTTGTTCATGGTCACCGCACGTCCGTTGCGAGTCGCTGCTGCTATCTCAAACGCGCTGTCGCTGCAGTTTTTGAGCCACCGCCATTGTGATGCCTCTGTTTCGCTACTGTGTTAAGCCGCTGGGGCCGCATTGAGCCGCCTCTGCCGTATTGAGTCGTCTCTGTTGCGTTGAACGGATTAACCATCGTCCGAACAATCAGGTGATATTTATCAATTTAAATTTATTAGCATATATTGTTTTTTATCAAAGCATAATTACTCTGGTTTGCGTTGTTTCCACAGCATGTGCGGCCCCGACCCTGCCGTTCGCCTCCAGGCCGTTTTTATTGCCTCTGCGAGTCACAGTCGCCATCCCTGACAGTCACCGCGAGCCGCCTTTGCCTAAGGCCCTGTTTGGTTTCAAATAAGTCACCAACTTATAAGTCGAAAAGTGAAAAAAGTGACTTATTTTATCAAACAGACCCGACTTATAAGTCACCCCAACTTATAAGTCATAAGTTGCTCCACCCTAACTTATAAGTCATAAGTTGCTCCACCCCAACTTAAAACTTATAAGTCACCCCCTTTTGTGTGGGTCCCATCACATGCATGATGTGGATTGGTGTGGGAAGGTGTGTCAGGTGACTTATAAGTCAGATGACAACCAAACAGGCATGACTTATAAGTCACTGGTTTTAAGTCACCTGACTTATAAGTCAGGTGACTTATTGGAACCAAACAGGCCCTAAGCCTGGAACATATAGTTAATACGGGAGAAGGTCACTTCAGCAATGGTTATGAGAAAAGCTGGCTATTGCACACAGAGCTTGTACGAATACATACCGGAGAAAACATCAAGTATTCACATGGAAGATCAAATTGAAAAGTCAACCATATTATCAGGACATGTGTGTTGGCAGTACTTGATGGTATGGTCACGTGTATGGCTATTATCAGGGAAGGGTAGCTGCTGGAGATGTTCAGATGAGCTGCTATCAACATCCGAAAAATACCAGGTGTTGTTTGCCCTATTTATTTTTAAGCACATATTAATTCATCCGAGCAAAACTATTTTGCCCTGCTGTGTTTTATATGCAGGAGAATTATTCATTACAAAGTGGCATTATACTGCGAAGATGGAGGCGTGCCAACATCATTCGGCACAGGTGGTCGTCCTTACTCAACGGACTCCCGCACCGGCTTACAACGCCGTGGCCGACTCGGCCGTCCGCTCCGCCTTACCACGCCACGGACGGCTTGCCCATCCGTCCTCGCAGCCGGCTCACGCGTTCGCGCTCACGGCAGGTTCACGCGTCCGCACCGGCTTACAACTGTTGGGGAACGTAGCAGAAATTCAAAATTTTCTGCGTGTCACCAAGATCTATCTATGGAGAAACCAGCAACGAGTAGAAAGAGAGTGCATCTACATACCCTTGTAGATCGCTAAGCGGAAGCGTTCAAGTGAACGGGGTTGATGGAGTCGTACTCATCGTGATTCAAATCACCGATGATCAAGTGCCGAACGCACGGCACCTCCGCGTTCAACACACGTACAGCCCGACGATGTCTCCCACGCCTTGATCCAGCAAGGAGAGAGGGAGAGGTTGAGGAAGACTCCATCCAGCAGCAGCACAACGGCGTGGTGGTGGTGGATGAGTGTGGCAATCCAGCAGGGCTTCGCTAAGCACCACGGGAGAGGAGGAGTACTTGGGAGAGAGGAGAGGGCTGCAACCAAAGGCAGAGATCGAATCACGTGTATTCTATGTGTCCCATGGGCAGCCCTATGCCTCACTATTTATAGGGGGAGAGGGGGGCTGCGCCCCCTTTAGGGTTTCCCACCCCCAAGGGGTGCGGCCAGCCTCCAGATCCAATCTGGGTGGCGGCCAGAGGGGGAGAGAGGGGGAGGCGCACCCAGGGTGGGCCTTAGGGCCCATCTGCCCTAGGGTTTGCCCCCCTTCCCCACTTCCCACGCCTTGGGCCTTGGTGGGGGGCGCCCCAGCCCACCTAGGGGCTGGTCCCCTCCCACACTTGGCCCACGCAGCCTTCTGGGGCAGGTGGCCCCACTTGGTGGACCCCCGGGACCCTCCCGGTGATCCCGGTACGTTACCGATAAACCCCGAAACTTTTCCGGTGACCAAAACAGGACTTCCCATATATAAATCCTTACCTCCGGACCATTCCGGAACTCCTCGTGACGTCCGGGATCTCATCCGGGACTCCGAACAACATTCGGTAACCACATACAAGCTTCCTTTATAACCCTAGCGTCATCGAACCTTAAGTGTGTAGACCCTACGGGTTCGGGAGACATGTAGACATGGCCGAGACGTTCTCCGGTCAATAACCAACAGCGGGATCTGGATACCCATGTTGGCTCCCACATGTTCCACGATGATCTCATCGGATGAACCACGATGTCAAGGACTCAGTCGATCCCGTATACAATTCCCTTTGTCTAGCGGTATTTTACTTGCCCGAGATTCGATCGTCGGTATACCGATACCTTGTTCAATCTCGTTACCGGCAAGTCTCTTTACTCGTTCCGCAACACATCATCCCGTGATCAACCCCTTGGTCACATTGTGCACATTATGATGATGTACTACCGAGTGGGCCCAGAGATACCTCTCCGTTTGCACGGAGTGACAAATCCCAGTCTCGATCCGTGTCAACCCAACAGACACTTTCGGAGATACCTGTAGTGCACCTTTATAGTCACCCAGTTACGTTGTGACGTTTGATACACCCAAAGCACTCCTACGGTATCCGGGAGTTACACGATCTCATGGTCTAAGGAAGAGATACTTGACATTGGAAAAGCTCTAGCAAACGAACTACACGATCTTTGTGCTATGCTTAGGATTGGGTCTTATCCATCACATCATTCTCCTAATGATGTGTTCCCGTTATCAACGACATCCAATGTCCATAGCCAGGAAACCATGACTATCTGTTGATCACAACGAGCTAGTCAACTAGAGGCTCACTAGGGACATATTGTGGTCTATTCACACGTGTATTACGATTTCCGGATAATACAGTTATAGCATGAATAAAAGACAATTATCATGAACAAGGAAATATAATAATACTTTTATTATTGCCTCTAGGGCATATTTCCAACAGTCTCCCACTTGCACTAGAGTCAATAATCTAGTTCACATCGCCATGTGATTTAACATTGACAGGTCACATCTCCATGTGACCAACATCCAAAGAGTTTACTAGTGTCATTAAACTAGTTCACATCATCATGTGATTAAGACTCAATGAGTTCTGGGGTTTGATCATGTTTTGCTTGTGAGAGAGGTTTTAGTCAACGGGTCTGCAACATTCAGATCCGTATGTACTTCGCAAATCTATAGGTCATTCTGTAAATGCTACTTCCACGCACCACTTGGAGCTATTCCAAATGGTTGCTCCACTATACGTATCCGGTTTGCTACTCAGAGTCACTCGGTAGGTGTTAAAGCTTGCATCGACGTAACCCTTTACGCCGAACTCTTTATCACCTCCATAATCGAGAAACATGTCCTTATTTACTCCAAGGACAATTTTGACCGCTGACCAATGATCCATTCCTGGATCATTCTTGTACCCCTTGACTGACTCATGGCAAGGCACACTTCCGGTGCGGTACACAACATAGCATACTATAGAGCCTACGTCTGAAACATAGGGGACGACCTTCGTCCTTTCTCTCTTTTCTGCTTTGGTCGAGCTTTAAGTCTTAACTTCATACCTTACATCTCAGGCAAGAACTCCTTCTTTGACTGATCCATCTTGAACACCTTCAAGATCATGTCAAGGTACGTGCTCATTTGAAAGTACTATTAAGCATTTTGATCTATCTTATAGATCTTGATGCTTATTGTTCAAGTAGCCTAATCCAGGTTTTCCATTGAAAAACACTTTTCAAATAACCATTTATGCTTTCCAGAAATTCTACATCATTTCTGATCAACAATATGTCAATAACATATACTCACCAGAAATTCTATAGTGCTCCCACTCACTTCTTTGGAAATACAAGTTTCTCATAAACTTTTGTATAAACCCAAAATCTTTGATCATCTTATCAAAGTACATATTCCAACTCCGAGATGCTTACTCCAGTCCTTAGAAGGATCGCTGGAGCTAACATACCTTTTAGCATCCTTAGGATCGACAAAACTTTTCTGATTGTATCACATACAACCTTTCCTTACGAAAACTGGTAAGGAAACTCATTTTGACATCCATCTGCCAGATTTCATAAATGCAGCTAATGCTTACATGATTCCGACGAACTTTAAGCATCGCTACGGATGAGAAAATCTCATCGTAGTCAACTCCTTGAACTTGTGAAAAACTCTTCGCCACAAGTCGAGCTTCATAGACGGTGACATCACCGTCCACGCCCGTCTTCTTCTTAAAGATCCATTTATCTCAATGGCTTGCCGATCATCGGGCAAGTCCACCAAAGTCCATGCTTTGTTCTGATACATGGATCCTATCTCGGATTTCATGGCTTCTAACCATCTGTCGGAATTTGGGCCCACCATCGCTTCTCCATAGCTCGTAGGTTCATTGTTGTCTAGCAACATGACCTTCAAGACAAGATTACTGTACCACTCTGAAGCAGTACGCATCCTTGTCACCCTACGAGGTACGGTAGTGACTTGATCCGAAGTTTCATGATCACTATCATAAGTTTCTACTTCAATTGGTGTAGGTGCCACAGGAACAACTTCCTGTGCCCTACTACACACTAGTTGTAGTAACGGTTCAATAACCATATCAAGTCTCCACCATCCTCCCACTCAACTTTTCGAGACAAACTTTTCCTCGAGAAAGGACCCGATTCAAGAAACAATCCATATTGCTTTCGGATCAGAATTAGGAGGTATACCCAACTGTTTTGGGTGTCCTATGAAGATGCATTTTATCCGCTTTGGGTTCGAGCTTATCAACCTGAAATCTTTTTCACATAAGCGTCGCAGCCCCAAACCGTTAAGAAATGACAACTTAGGTTTCTCTAAACCATAGTTCATACGGTGTCATCTCAACGGAATTATGTGGTGCCCTATTTAAAGTGAATGTGGTTGTCTCTAATGCCTAACCCATAAACGATAGTGGTAATTCGATAAGAGACATCATGGTACGCACCATATCCAATAGGGTGCAACTATGATGTTCGGACACACCATCAAACTATGGTGTTCCAGGCGGTATTAATTGTGAAACAATTTCCACAATGTCTTAATTGTGTGCCAAAGCTCGTAACTCAGATACTCATCTCTATGATCATATCATAGACATTTCATCCTCTTGTCACGACGATCTTCAACTTCACTCTGAAATTACTTGAACCATTCAATAATTCAGACTTGTGTTTCATCAAGTAAATATACTATACATCTACTCAAATCATCTGTGAAGTAAGAACATAACGATATTCACTGCATGCCTCAGCACTCATTGGACTGCACACATCAAAACGTGTTACTTCCAACAAGTTGCTATCTTGTTCCATCTTACTGAAACCGAGGTTTTTCAGTCATCTTGCCCATGTGGTATGATTTGCATATCTCAAGTGATTCAAAATCAAGTGAGTCCAAACGATCCATCTGCATGGAGTCTCTTCATGCATATGCACCAATAGACATGGTTCGCATGTCTCAAACTTTTCAAAACGAGTGAGTCCAAAGATCCATCAACATGGAGCTTCTTCATGCGTTTTACACCAATATGACTTACATGGCAGTGCCACAAGTAAGTGGTACTATCATTACTCTCTTATATCTTTTTGGCATGAAAATGTGTATCACTACAATCGAGATTCAATAAACCATTCCTTTAGGTGCAAGACCATTGAAGGTATTATTCAAATAAATAGAGTAACCATTATTCTCCTTAAATGAATAACCGTATTGCGATAGACATAATCCAATCATGTCTATGCTCAACGCAAACACCAAATCTCGATGGTAGAGGGAGCGTGCGATGCTTGATCACATCAACCTTGGAAACACTTCCAACACATATCGTCAGCTCACCTTTAGCTAGTCTCCGTTTATTCCGTAGCTTTTATTTCGAGTTACTAACACTTAGCAACCGAACCGGTATCTAATACCCTGGTGCTACTAGGAGTACTAATAAAGTACACATTAACATAATGTATATCCAATATACTTCTATCGACCTTGCCAGCCTTCTCATCTACCAAGTATCTAGGGTAATTCCGCTCCAGTGGTTGTTCCCCAGAAGCACTTAGTCTCAGGTTTGGGTTCAACCTTGGGTTTCTTCACTAGAGCAGCAGCTGATTTGCCGTTTCATGAAGTATCCCTTCTTGCCCTTGCCCTTCTTGAAACTAGTGGTTTCACCAACCATCAACAATTGATGCTCCTTCTTGATTTCTACTTTCGCGGTGTCAAACATCGCGAATACCTCAAGGATCATCATATCTATCCCTGATATGTTATAGCTCATCACGAAGCTCTAGCAGCTTGGTGGCAATGACTTTGGAGAAACATCACTATCTCATCTGGAAGATCAAATCCCACTCGATTCAAGTGATTGTTGCACTCAGACAATCTGAGCACAAGCTCAACGATTGAGCTTTTCTCCCTTAGTTTGCAGGCTAAGAAAATCGTCGGAGGTCTCATACCTCTTGACGTGGGCACGAGCCTGAAATCTCAATTTCAGCCCTCAAAACATCTCATATGTTCCGCGACGTTTCGAAAAACATCTTTGGTGCCTTAATTCTAAACCGTTTTTCTGAACTATCACGTAGTTATCAAAACGTGTATGTCCGATGTTCGCAACATCCACAAACGACGTTTGGGGTTCAGCACACTGAGCGGTGCATTAAGGACATGAGCTTTCTACTGTCCGCATAATCGCTACTGTCAACTTTCAACTATATTTTCTCTAGGAACATATCTAAACAGTGGAACTAAAGCGCGAGCTTACGACATAATTTGCAAAGATCTTTTGACTATGTTCAGGATAGTTAAGTTCATCTTATGAACTCCCACTCAGATAGACATCCCTCTGGTCATCTAAGTGATTACATGATCCAAGTCAACTAGGCCGTGTCCGATCATCACGTGAGACGGACTAGTCATCATCGGTGAACATCTTCATGTTGATCGTATCTACTATACGACTCATGCTCGACCTTTCGGTCTCCGTGTTCCGAGGCCATGTCTGTACATGCTAGGCTCGTCAAGTTAACCCTAAGTGTTTTCGCTGTGTAAAACTGTCTTACACCCGTTGTATGTGAACGTAAGAATCCATCACACCCGATCATCACGTGGTGCTTAGAAGCGACGAACTGTAGCAACGGTGCACAGTTAGGGGAGAACACTTCTTGAAATTTTGTAAGGGATCATCTTATTTACTACCGTCGTCCTAAGTAAACAAGATGCATAAACATGATAAACATCACATGCAATCAAATAGTGACATGATATGGCCAATATCATTTTGCTCCTTTTGATCTCCATCTTCGGGGCTCCATGATCATCATCGTCACCGGCATGACGCCATGATCTCCATCATCATGATCTCCATCATCGTGTCTCCATGAAGTTGTCTCGCCAACTTATTACTTCTACTACTATGGCTACCGGTTAGCAATAAAGTAAAGTAATTACATGGCGTTGTTCAATGACACGCAGGTCATACAATAAATTAAGACAACTCCTATGGCTCCTGCCGGTTGTCATACTCATCGACATGCAAGTCGTGATTCCTATTACAAGAACATGATCAATCTCATACATCACATATCATTCATCACATTCTTCTTGGCCATATCACATCACATAGCATACCCTGCAAAAACAAGTTAGACGTCCTCTAATTGTTGTTGCATGTTTTACGTGGCTGCTATGGGTTTCTAGCAAGAACGTTTCTTACCTACGCAAAAACCACAACGTGATATGTCAATTGCTATTTACCCTTCATAAGGACCCTTTTCATCGAATCCGTTCTGACTAAAGTGGGAGAGACTGGCACCCGCTAGCCACCTTATGCATGAAGTGCATGTCAATCGGTGGAACCTGTCTCACGTAAGAGTACGTGTAAGGTCGGTCCGGGCCGCTTCATCCCACAATACCGTCGAAACAAGATTGGACTAGTAACGGTAAGCATATTGAACAAAATCAACGCCCACAACTACTTTGTGTTCTACTCGTGCAAAGAATCTACGCAATAGACCTAGCTCATGATGCCACTGTTGGGGAACGTAGCAGAAATTCAAAATTTTCTGCGTGTCACCAAGATCTATCTATGGAGAAACCAGCAACGAGTAGAAAGAGAGTGCATCTACATACCCTTGTAGATCGCTAAGCGGAAGCGTTCAAGTGAACGGGGTTGATGGAGTCGTACTCATCGTGATTCAAATCACCGATGATCAAGTGCCGAACGCACGGCACCTCCGCGTTCAACACACGTACAGCCCGACGATGTCTCCCACGCCTTGATCCAGCAAGGAGAGAGGGAGAGGTTGAGGAAGACTCCATCCAGCAGCAGCACAACGGCGTGGTGGTGGTGGATGAGTGTGGCAATCCAGCAGGGCTTCGCTAAGCACCACGGGAGAGGAGGAGTACTTGGGAGAGAGGAGAGGGCTGCAACCAAAGGCAGAGATCGAATCACGTGTATTCTATGTGTCCCATGGGCAGCCCTATGCCTCACTATTTATAGGGGGAGAGGGGGGCTGCGCCCCCTTTAGGGTTTCCCACCCCCAAGGGGTGCGGCCAGCCTCCAGATCCAATCTGGGTGGCGGCCAGAGGGGGAGAGAGGGGGAGGCGCACCCAGGGTGGGCCTTAGGGCCCATCTGCCCTAGGGTTTGCCCCCCTTCCCCACTTCCCACGCCTTGGGCCTTGGTGGGGGGCGCCCCAGCCCACCTAGGGGCTGGTCCCCTCCCACACTTGGCCCACGCAGCCTTCTGGGGCAGGTGGCCCCACTTGGTGGACCCCCGGGACCCTCCCGGTGATCCCGGTACGTTACCGATAAACCCCGAAACTTTTCCGGTGACCAAAACAGGACTTCCCATATATAAATCCTTACCTCCGGACCATTCCGGAACTCCTCGTGACGTCCGGGATCTCATCCGGGACTCCGAACAACATTCGGTAACCACATACAAGCTTCCTTTATAACCCTAGCGTCATCGAACCTTAAGTGTGTAGACCCTACGGGTTCGGGAGACATGTAGACATGGCCGAGACGTTCTCCGGTCAATAACCAACAGCGGGATCTGGATACCCATGTTGGCTCCCACATGTTCCACGATGATCTCATCGGATGAACCACGATGTCAAGGACTCAGTCGATCCCGTATACAATTCCCTTTGTCTAGCGGTATTTTACTTGCCCGAGATTCGATCGTCGGTATACCGATACCTTGTTCAATCTCGTTACCGGCAAGTCTCTTTACTCGTTCCGCAACACATCATCCCGTGATCAACCCCTTGGTCACATTGTGCACATTATGATGATGTACTACCGAGTGGGCCCAGAGATACCTCTCCGTTTGCACGGAGTGACAAATCCCAGTCTCGATCCGTGTCAACCCAACAGACACTTTCGGAGATACCTGTAGTGCACCTTTATAGTCACCCAGTTACGTTGTGACGTTTGATACACCCAAAGCACTCCTACGGTATCCGGGAGTTACACGATCTCATGGTCTAAGGAAGAGATACTTGACATTGGAAAAGCTCTAGCAAACGAACTACACGATCTTTGTGCTATGCTTAGGATTGGGTCTTGTCCATCACATCATTCTCCTAATGATGTGTTCCCGTTATCAACGACATCCAATGTCCATAGCCAGGAAACCATGACTATCTGTTGATCACAACGAGCTAGTCAACTAGAGGCTCACTAGGGACATATTGTGGTCTATTCACACGTGTATTACGATTTCCGGATAATACAGTTATAGCATGAATAAAAGACAATTATCATGAACAAGGAAATATAATAATACTTTTATTATTGCCTCTAGGGCATATTTCCAACAACAACGTGGAAGACAACTTCCTCGTCCGCACCGGCTTACAACCCCGCAGCTGACTCATCTGTCTGCTTTCACGGCCGACTCGCTCGTGATTGGTTTCAACTTCACCGTAGTGATCATCAAATCCGTGGCGGATAATTTCCAGCCTAATATATCAGGTGAAATTCATCCAGTATATTTTTATATTACATATTACTTTGGTCTGTATATTTTTATGTGCAGCAAAGGTGGTGCCGTGTTGTGCCTATGAAGTGTACGTCAGCACCGTCACACACCGGCGTCTGCACCCGCTTACTGATGGAACAGGTATGCGCAAGTCGCCGCCCGTGCAGCTTAATCTACATCAAACCGCCGAAGCTGCGTTGAGCCGCCCTTGCCGCTTTGAGCCGCCGGGGTTATATTAAGTCGCCGGGCTGCCTGAGCCGCCGAAACTACATCGAGTCGCTGGTCTGTCTGAGCTACCTCTGTCGCGATAAATGGGTCATCCGTCGTCCAAAAAAATCAGGTGATATCCATCCAAGTTTGTTTTATTAGCACATGTTGTTTTTGTCAAAGAACATGTTTGTCTTTGCCTTGGTCTGCAATGTTGTTTATGCAGGGCAACTATTTATGACAAAAAGTGATATTATACCACGGAGATGGAGGCACGCCAACATCTTTTGGCACAGGTGGTCGTCGTTATTCAACGGACTCCCGCACCGGCTTACAACGCCGTGGCCGTCTCTCACGACCACGTCGGCTTACAACGCCACGGCCGTTTCATCTGTCTGTGCCGCCTCAGATGTTGCGGTCGTCTTTACCATCCGTCTCTCGCGGCCTGGTCTACATCAACACACCGGGCCGCACCTGTCTGCATAAGCTGTTTATTGAATATAAACGAGTCACTGCTTGGGAAGGCCGGTTTTATTCCAACAAATTGGAGGCGTATCATGAATTATCAGCCGCCGTCTGCACTGGATGGCTCAATGGACAGGCGCACAAGTCACCGCCACTACAAGTTTGGTTAAACTTCAAATAGCCAGTTGGAAGGAACCATTGGCCGAGTTGCTGACACGGCTCATACGGGATCATTTATAACCCGCCGCAGTCACTTCAACCTTCTATGGATTCACATCGCGCTATCAACGTCAATGATATACACCTTCTGCTATGGTCAAATATGGAGAATCTCAAGCCAACTCCTCGAGTCGTCTTGAGACTCGGGGGCTACAATGGTATGACTCGGCAAAATTAACCGGTTTCAATGAATTCAAGAACTCCGGGTCATTCAAGGGAAATTTATTTACCACAAAGCTTTGAAGCTCTCAAATCTGGTTCAAAATCCGGCTCAAGGTAAATTTATCTCTCACAAAGTTTTGAAGCTTTCAAATCCGTCTTAAAGTTCCGGTTCAAAAAGAATTAATCTCTCGCAAGTTAGAGTTCTCAGAAAGATTAAAGGGTGCCAAAAAAGCTTGTTGCCATGATGCGAGGTTCACACATGGGTATCCCGCCTTACGGCTTAACTTATTATGGTCACTTGGGGGCTTCCTGCTCATCGAGCATAGCTGTCAGTACCCTCTTGATCGGCACGATGCCAAAAATTTATATGGTCACTTGGGGGCTTCCTGTTCAAACATAGGTCGTATTCGAACCAAAGAGAACATAGCTGTCGAAACCCTTTTTGATCGGCACACTGCCAAACTCACTAGGGAGCTTCTTGATCGTATCCGAATCATAGCTTAACCTCTTTTGGGTCCGACGTGGATCGCATTCGAATCAGCGTCGTTAAACAACTCTCAAGGTCATTTGGGGGCTTCCTGTTCAAACATAGGTCGTATTCGAACCAAAGAGAACATAGCTGTCGGTACCCTCTTGATCGGCAACGCCAAAGCCACTGGGGGCTATATGATCCTATTAGAATCTTAGCTTAACCCCTTTGGAACGGTTTTCTGATCGTATTCGAATCAGAAGCCTCAAAAAAATTTAAGTCTTTTTTGCAAACAACTTTCTGGATTTTACTTGAAGCTTTTTTGATCATATCTAAGGTGCATATGAGTGGTTTATATTCAACCCGGCTGGACTTTAAGCTATAAGTCGCCAGCTTATGACAATCATCATCTATGTGGAAGCATTGGCTTCTAAAGATTGGGTTATCACCCTTACTGCACAGGTCATGTAAACCGGCAGTACAAATTCAATATCACAGTGGTTATATATGAGATATTATGACCTGCCCAGCGGTAAACCGCCAAGGGATCTTGTGATCTACTTGTGTGCAGGATAAGACTACATTTGGGTGGTTACCCGCCCTGGCTTTTGACGTTAAATCGCCAGGGCATATGTTGTTTAAACTCTGTGCAGGATTTACAGAGCTATGACTTACATAAATGATTAAGTTCAAGCCCATCATCAAAGATTGAAATTGGTGTCTCAAAAGGGTTATCAATTCTTGATTTTCTCAAAGGCTATAAGCCGCCGGGTTATAGAAATTCCGGATTACAATGGAGGCGTATTAAATCGCCATCGGCCAAGAGCCGCCGGGTATTTAAACTCCGGATTTACTTATCAACAGATGAGGTATTCAAAGTCGCTTTGGCGCAATGGCTATTATTTTGTCAATGGATATGATTTATTCTACAATGAAGGAATAGTCCCGAATCGCTGCAGGCTTACGACCCGGCACTTGGGGGCTACATTATTTAAATTGAGATTACATCAAATATGCAAGTCCCATGTCACTGCCAGCATGCACCATGGCACTTGGGGGCTAATGCAAAGTCATTTTTTGCTTAACTTATTGAAAACCCGATTCATCACATTCTAAATGAGTCGGCCCTTGGGGGCTACACTTTGCTGCTCAAGTTTACATGATCATATTTACAAAGGTCTTGTTCATTATTGCATAATGACCCGGCCCTTGGGGGCTACACTGGTTGAAATTTTTATGAGCATAAGGCAATTACAAGTCCCAGGTTGCTGCAAGCATGACAACCCGACACTTGGGGGCTACATGTGATGTGCATATAAGGGAGGAATAACTTCAAATTCTCAGTTTTGAGCAAATCAGGTATTATATTATTATTGGAGAAATCTGCAAAGTTTATGACCCGGCGTCATCATAAGGTTAACCCGGCATCATTTTTTTATAACCCGACAATTTTGGCAATCATAAATCGGCAAGATCTACATCTTTAAGCCTGTTGAATATCAGTTGAATATTTCAAGACCAATATTTTTGTCAAGTCAGAGCATTGAAGTCCAACTCAAATGGATTATTCCCTATAATATTTCTTTACAAAAGCCAATGTCAGCAAATTGGTTATGAAGCTGGCCTATTGACCCGGATTTTTTAGAAGAAGTGCCTGGATTTTTTGCATTGTCAAGGTTTGGACATATCTGTTAAAAGAGATTTGCTATAAGATCTTGAGTAGGCATCCAGGAGGAAATGGCAAGGACTTAAAGATGATCAAGTGCCGGTTCAGGAAAATATTTAACCCAGAGCACAACCTATCAAGTTTGTTCTTGTGTTTATTTTACAGGATCAGTTTAACATGGATAATTCCAAATTAAACTGGGGGCTAATGTCGGGGATATACCCCACGGTATGACCCGGACGGAAGTATGACCCGACCGGACTTGGCGCTTCATCGTAACCCACCGGAGGATTGGCGACTTCCAGGTCTGGCGGTTCACTGGTGTGATGACTCACGAGCTTGGCGACTTAATAATGGCCCATGCAGGTCAGACGGATGACAAAGGCTTAAGGCCCAGTAGGCCGACTCATGTTATTGTGGGCCGGCTTAAGACGGAAGGCATGAGGAATATTTCCTTTACGAGGAAGCAAGACCCGTACTTGTATCTGACCTGTAATAGAGAATAAGTTAGTTCTAATCCTACTAGGACTCTACATGAAAGCCTCCCCTTCAACTTATATGAGGAGGGACATGGCTCCCAAAGAGGCAAGCAACAAGAAACAATCTCTAGGGATAGAGACAACTAGAGGAGAACCGGATTTACGGCGTCTCCCTCATGAGCATAATGAGACCTAGCCACAAACAGCATGTAGGGTTGTTACCGGATGATGTTTATTGGGGCCCGAAGATGCCTAAATCTTTGTCTTATGTTGCGTCTCTCGATTCCGCCCAACCCCTCTCAAGCTATCACAAGGATGCGTTGGCCTCGCGACTAAGTCCTCACACTAAGGACATCTGTCGTGACAATTTCACGACACGACCCGACCTGACTCGGTTGCTTCGCTTCCAAGTTCCAATGACGAGGCAACTGCTTACCACTAGAAGGGTTGTGCGCGTTTTACTGCGCCGTTTGTGTTATTAGGATTCTTAAAAATCTAATCACCCTGTTTCATAATATAAGATGTATTATTTTTTTGAAAAGTCAAACATTTTAAATTTGATATATGTATCAAAATTCATAATATCAAATCAATATTTTTAGATTCATCACAAATGAATTTACATACTTTTTGTTTAATATTGTGAATGTTGATATTTTTGCTCTGAACTTGGTCAAAGTTAAAAGAAATTTGACTTTCTACAAAACTAATACCCTTTATATTTTATAACTGATGGAATATTTAGTTAGGCGGGTGGGGGAGATGACAGAGTGTGTTTTATTTTTATTTACAATGCGTTGATTTTGATGGGTCTTTCGTGGTGTGATTTTGTGTTATGCGCTAACCAACCTATATTTATGTGGGCAAATTTATGTGTCGGTGGCTGCATGTACTATATTGATGCTACAATATCATATGGTGATGCTTCTTTTTTTCAGGTGGTGGGAGGATGTGTGGGATTGATATGTTTTTGTAGGTTGGTTGCAGCTGATAGATTTGAAAAAATTATTGGCCCAATCAAAATCATAAACCAAATCAAAATTGAATACCTCAATTGAATGAAAGAGATACAAAATTTGGAAACATAGTGAATTAAGAGAATTCAATGGGGGAGGTTGAGAAATTGTTGATCCAGTCAAAATCGGATGACCAATCCAAATTGAATACCTCAATTAATTATGTGCCTACGAAACATAGTGTATAGTATAAAATAATTGAATGATGGAGCTTTGAGAAATTCTTTACCCGGTCAAAATCGGATTACCCAATTCTCATTTGAGACCTCAATTGAATGTGGGCTCTTTAAAACTAGGAGCTTAGTGTTATAGAGGATTAGTTCATTATGATAATTAAAGGATAATCTCTGTTTTGTCTTAATATGATACACCAGGTTGTTGATCTGCACTAATTCTAGTTCTCTCAGCATGCAGCTTTATGTCAATTAAACATGCCATCATTTTTTTGCAAACACATAAACCTTGTGGATTTTTCCATTGACACAAGAAATAATAATGAGTACAAAAAAGAATACAATACATGACACGAACGCAAGAAGACATGAGTATGATGCCCGGAGTAAAGAGAGACAAGGATGCTCGACCCGAACACAGGATACAACACAGCTAAACCCACCAGCCCAGACTCCAGCCATGGAAGGCGAGGAGACCAGACTCAGGATACCCAAACCGTGTCACAACCATCACGAGGCACATCTATTGTGTTGTCACGCCTCCAAACCCGACTACATAAACATACCCCCGTCAAGAACACCTAGAAATCAACAAGTGGGCTGCACGACTTGACCAGGTTGGACGTGGGAGTAGTGGGGGAAGCACCGACGACATCGTTCATTGCCCCGGGATGCCCACACCTAG
This sequence comes from Triticum timopheevii, assembly GCA_963921465.1. NCBI lineage: Eukaryota > Viridiplantae > Streptophyta > Magnoliopsida > Poales > Poaceae > Triticum > Triticum timopheevii. The sequence continues at coordinate 622,110,755 of OY997270.1, read as the reverse complement.
GGAGGTAGAACGAACCAACACGGGTGTCTAACATCTAGAAATCCAACACAAGGGACACCCGTGAGAGAACAAGACATTTCATATTCCATGATTCCAAAATCTTGTGTTACAAAACTATGAAATAACTTTCCGTGGTATGGATGATGGTAATGCATCGTCTAGCTAGCCCTATCTATGAAGTACTGCCACTTGGTAAAAACACATGTATGTCGTGAGAGAAAGTAATAATCTAAAAACATTTTTAGATTTCTACACATGATGCTTCCTTGTAAAGTGTGCCATTGTGTTTTTCTACAATAATAGGACTTTACTCCTCAAATGATGTTCATATCCTTTACAATGAGGTGAGAAATAAGGACATGGTTTGAAGATTCTGAGAAACTTGAAATCTAGTCCTAAAAGAGTTTTTTTTTGCTTAGCCATCCACTTTGTATGCCCTTGTGCATATGCAAAAATTGTACTTGTTATGCCAATTATGTTCTTTAGGGTATATACATCCAATCAATTTATGTTGAAATTTCCACATCATGAACTAGATTATTGATGTTTCGTTGCTACCCAGTTAGTTGATACTAGTTGCCTTGTTTTTCGTTGTTAAAAATGTATGTACATACAAAAACATCTATGGTGATGCATTCAAAGTGTTGGAATTTTTTTCTGCTAATAATGTTGAAACATTTCCATGCACACACATAGTAAAGAAATTAAAATAGGAAAGAAATGCGAGATGTATCCAAAATTGAAGACCCTATACAAAAGTGCTAGTGCCTTTGTAAATGTGGCGGCACCCGACATAGAGAGGTTGAATCCAAGGGCCGATAAGTCAGGTGCGCTAATTATGTCAGTGCACAAACTAGAGAGGTCCCGTATGGCGCGTCTAGCACCCGTTCCCAAGTTGGCGCTCGTGTGCCACCATAGTGGGTCGTCTATCAATAGCGCACTTGTGCGCAGGCACTCGTGAAGGAAATTTGCCCTAGAGGCAATAATAAAATTGCTATTTTATATTTCCTTATTCATGATAAAGATTTATTATTCATGCTAGAATTGTATTGATCGGAAACTTAAATACATCTATGAATATATAAACAAATACCGTGTCCCTAGTGAGCCTCTACTAGACATGAGTTAAGGTTTCTTAACCATAAACATGAGTTGTCATTTGATAACGGGATCACATCATTAGGAGAATGATGTGATGGACAAGATTCATCCGTTAGCTTAGCATAATGATCGTTAAGTTTTATTGCTATTGATTTCTTCATGTCAAATACATATTCCTTCGACTATGAGATTACGCAACTCTCGAATACCGGAGGAATACCTTGTGTGCTATTAAACGTCACAACGTAACTGGATGATCATAAAGATGATCTACAGATATCTCCAAAGGTGTTTGTTGAGTTGGCATAGATCGAGATTACGATTTGTCACTCCGAGTATCGGAGAGGTATCTCTGGGCCCTCTCGGCAATACACATCATAAGCTTGCAAGCAAATGACTAAGGAGTTGGTCACGAGGTGATGTATTACAGAACGAGTAAAGAGACTTGCCGGTGACGAGATTGAACTAGATATAGAGATACCGACGATCGAATCTTGGGCAAATAACATACCGATGGACAAAGGGAATTACGTATATTGTCATATCGGTTCGACCGATAAAGATCTTCGTAGAATATGTAGGAGCCAATATGGGCATCCAGGTTCCGCTAAGAGGTGTCTCAATCATGTCTACATAGTTCTCGAACCCGTAGGGTCCGCACGCTTAACGTTCGTTGACGGTATAGTATTATATGAGTTGTGTGATTTGGTGACCGAATGTTCTTCCAAGTCCCGGATGAGATCACGAACATGATGAGGAGTCTCGAAATGTTCGAGAGGTAAAGATTGATATATAGGACGATGGTATTCGGACACCGGAAGTGTTTCGGAGGGTACCGGGTACTTATCGGGTCACCGAAAAGGAGTTTCGGGCACCCCCGGCAAAGATATGGGCTTTATGGGCCAAGATAGGAAATGCACCAGCCACAAGGGGCTGGTACGCCCCCCCATAGCACGCCGGCCTAAGGAGGAGAAGGAAAGGGGAAGGGAAAGGAAAGTGTGGATTAGGATTCCCACTTCCTTCCCTCTCCCCCTCGGTTATATATGGCAGGGGGGCGGCTTGTGAGGGACTCCAAGTAGGATCCCTTCTGCTTGGGCGCCTCCTATGTCTAGTCCTCCCTCCCTCCCACCTATATATATGTGGGAGGGGATGCCTAGCACACCCCAGATCAATTGCTAGCCGTGTGCGGCGCCCCCCTCCACCGTTTACACCCTCGGTCATATTTTCATAGTTCTTAGGCGAAGCCCTGCGGAGATCACTTCACCATCACCGTCACCACGCCGTCGTGCTGATGGAACTCATCTACTACCTCAACGTCTTGCTGGATCAAGAAGGCGAGGGACGTCACCGAGCTGAACGTGTGCAGAACACGGAGGTGTTGTGCGTTCGGTACATGATCGGTTGAAGCGCGAAGAAGTTCAACTACATCAGCCGCGTTGTGAAACACTTCCGCTTACGGTCTACGAGGGTACGTAGACACACTCTTCCCCTCGTTGCTATGCATCTTCATAGATAGATCATTGTGTGTGTGTAGGAAAAAAATTGTTTTCCATGCAACGATTCCCAATAACTCACCCCTTGACGGATGGCACGTTGGACAATCGCCGTTGCCATCGGTTGCTGAACTCTGGCCATTGACAATTGACCATAGGAAATCGTTGACTTTTGCAACAACATGAATATAAAAAATCATAAATTTCAACATAGTTCATAAATTTTTTTTTCTCAAATTTTAAAAAGTTCATAAATTTAGAAAAAAAACGCCAAATTGAAAAACATCCACAAATCTTGAAAAAGGTTCATCAAATTTAAAACAATGAGAATTTGAAAAAAGTTCTTAAATTTTGAAAAGTTTCATGAACTTTGGAAAATATCACGCATTTGGAAACGTTCATGGATTTGAAAATATTCAAAGGGAAAAAATTTGGGAATTTGAAAATCATGCATATTTTCAAAAAAGCTCACAAAATTGAAAAATCTCATGAAATTTTAAAAAATTAACACAAAAAGAAAAAATAGAAAGAAAGAAAGAAATAAAAATAAAAATAAAATCAAATAATAAAAAAAGAAAGATAGAACAAACCAAAAAAATGTAAAAAAACACGTGGCCAGAAAACTGGAGGGAACCTTCTAGAATGTTCCCAAAATAATCTGGGGAAGAGATAATGTGCCGGCAGCCATTTAAGACTTAGCGATAGAGGGGGCCGAGTGCGGGTCCCCGCCATTACTCGTTTATAGTGAGCCAGATGGCAATCTTGACGGAATATCCTATTTGCCACTCGCTGCGGCAAGTTCTCGGGCAGACGCACAGGGAGATCGAACGAGGGTTCGCGAGTGCGCCAGCCCGTAAAATGTTTCGACGATTCTGGTTTTAGGAACCATCTCGCTTGTTCCCAGCTGGTTTTTTCTGGGTTTGGGAACTTTCTAGGAGCTTCCTAACACATTTTTCTGTTTCTCTTTCGCTTTTCATTTCCCTTTTTCCTGTTTATTTTTTCTTCTCTATCTTTTCCTTTTCTACCTTTTGAAGTTTTCTCTTTCATCTTTTTTCTTTCTGTTTCTTTTCTTTATTTTTCCTCATCTTCATTTTTTCATTTTTCATAATTTTAGAAATGTTCAAACTATTCAAATTTTGTTTGCATGTAAACAATATTCGTTCTTTACAAAAAATGTTCGAAGTTTAGAAAAATTGTTCTCTTATAGAAAAATATGTTCAAATTATAAAAAATATGTTCCGGTTTTCAAAATATTATTCATGTATTGAAAAAATGTTCGAATTTCCAAACTTGTTTGAGATTTTTAAAAAGGTTCTAAATTTTCAAATTTTTTCTTCAATTTTAAATAATGTCTGTGCTATCTAAATTCCTTTCTTTCAAAAATTTATTCTACTTCTCAAATTTTGTTCACAAATTCGAAATATTCATAGTTCTCAAATTTTGTTCACAAAAGTCAAAAAATGTTCATCTTTTCAAAAACAATTTAGGATTTGAAAAAAGTTCCTCTTTCAAAATTCATTCGCGAATTTAAAAATGTTCATGTTTTCCAATTTTGTTAGGTAGTTACAAATATTGTTTCTATTTCAAATTCTGTTTGCAATTTTCAAGAATGTGTCTATTCCTAATTTTGTTTGGGAGTTTCAAAAAATGTTCGAATTTTTTAGAAAATGCTAATGAATTTAAAAAATCTTCATCTTCTTTTCTCGTTTTTCCTGCTTATTTTCTCCTGTTCCTTTTTTATTTTTTATAATATTTCAGAGTTCTAAAAAATATTCTTGATTTGATAAAACTGTTGATAGTTCTAAAAAAATGTTATCTTGACTGCATGCACATTACAGGGAGTCGATTTGGGCCGGCTCAGTGGAGATATAGGTTGACGTGATGACAACATGTTAACTTCATACTAACGTCACACTAATGTTTCTTTTTTTCCTTATTTCATTTTAATTTATATTTCAAATGAGTGTATTTCATAAACATAAATTTAGTTGAAAACCTTAAATCTGAAAAAATGTTACCACAGTGTATAAATGTTAGCGTAACTTCAAAAAATATTGATAGCATTAAACAAACTGTTCGTTACAATGAAAAATGCTTCGGTTTTCAAAGAAATGTATGTGATATTTTTGAAAAAGACAAGTACAATGCACAAAAAATGGTTTGCGTAGTAATAAAAAACGTTTCATCATTCAAAACAATGTATGTGATATTTTAAAGAAATGCTCCAGCATTTCAAAATGAGTTTGTAACATTCTAAACAATGTTTATAGAATGCAAAAAAAGTTTGAATAGGATTAGAAAAGTATTAAATTTCATTAAAAATGTTTCAACGTGTATTTGAAAAATGTTGACCTTGTGGTCAAAAAGGAGTACAAAACATATATTAAAAGACAAATGTACATCATTTATTTGAAAATGTTTAATGTGTATGTATTTGAAAAAATTATACTGTGTCAAAAAATAAAACCAAAACAAACCAATAGAGAAACAAACGAAACCAAGAAAAGCCAAATAAAACCAAAATATAACAAGGAAAAAACCCAAAGAAAACCGAAGAAAGGCAAAGAAAATCAAAGTATAATGAGAAAAATGACAACATAAGAAAACAGGTGGAGAAATAAAAACCAAAGAGAAAATAAAATAACAAGGTAACTAAGAGAGAAAATTAACCCCAAAGAGTGAAAGCCGGACAGGGAAAAACCACACAGAAAAAATGACCCAAACAGTGAAAAACAAGACAAAAAAGAGAAAGCGCAGATTTAAAAAAACATGATCTGCTACAGTACTGGGCAAGCCCGGTTGCGTCGCGCTTCATGCGTGGGGAGTTACCATCTCACTATAAGCGAGATATAGCTCCCGTGGGTGTGCGCCGTAAGCGTCAAATAGGATGTGACCACAAACCACGCCTTAAAATGGCTTGCTCATGTATCTATTTAAATTCAATCTATTTTTCTATGTGTTTGTTTGCTGGATTTTTCATTGGTGTTATTATTGGTTTTCTCTCTATGAGTTTTTGTCGGTTTTCTTCTCGTATTTTCAATCAATTTTGCTTTTCCTTTATTTCTTTTTCTCACATTTATGTTTTCTTTTTTCTTTATATTTCTGTTTTTTCTTTGTTTTTAGTTGTTTTGTATTTCTATTTTATTACTTTCCTTCTATTTTCTGGCTCTTTTGCTTTTCCTCCAGGGTTTTGTTCGTTCATATTTTTAATTTCACCTTTATATAACCTATTGTGTACAATAAACATTCTCCCAATAACGGGAACACATTTTAGATAGACATTGAACATTAAATATAAGTTGTTTTTTAAATATATAGCGAATCTTTGTTGAAATACATGCTTAATTTTTAAGGGCAATGTTTTTTCAAATACATGGTTAACAGTTTTAAACATATATTGTTGTTTTATCTTTGTTGAAATACATGCTTAATTTCACCCAGTCATTCATCTCCCATTTCACCAGCTGTTTTGGCACAATGGATCCATAAGAGCCCATCGATTGGTATGTTGTCCCTTCGAACTCGGGGGAGGCTGTGCATGCAACCGCATCCGTGGATCAGCCAAGCCGACACGTGAAGGCAATGGAGAAGAAGAGGGCAATGGCGGCCGAAGCACCGCCTGCAAAGCGGACCACCGTGTCGGTCACCCACGCAATTGCATCCCTGCCACCCCCTCCGGCCGCCAGTACAAACCGCTGCAGTACTACGCCCACTATCTAAACTGTCACTCCGACACGCAACAATCATTGTAGAACTCTACCCCTCCTTCAACTCTACATCTGGGTAACCTCAACCGTACATGGTCGACCTCAACATAGACTACATATTCATGGAGACGTAGTCGCAACAACTCGTTTGGTCGCGGTTTTTGTCGGAGGAGCCCTCGTCCGTCTGTGTCCGGTCACTCTTTGGCGGAATGCCTCCCCCAAGTTTGACGACGACAACCAACGAGGCTATGGTGAACATGATCCACAACAGCGGCGAACAGAAGACGAACAAGTCAAGGACCTCTACTCGCCAATCAAGAGACAGAGCCGCACCCCGGACACCGAGCAGCCCGATGGCGACCGAAAGAAGAAGATGGGCAACACGTACAATGACAAGGAGGATGAAGGGTGTGTTTAGCGTGGTTGGCCACTAGTGTTGATCTGTTTCAAGGTATAGAGCCAAAAGGGTCAGATTTTCGGCAAAGTAGGCACGATTGGTTTCATGAGCAAAAGCACTATGACCACTACCAGAATGAAGTTTTCCATTATTATAATTTGAAGTTGCTAGCCCATCTATGGTACACCATTCAATTAGAGGTCAACAAATATGCCAACACATATAACAAGTGCAAAATCGATGATGAATTAATGTATCAGTCCTCGAGCCCGTAAGTTTTGTAGCTTGTTGCTCCACGTGCTAGTCGTTTGATTGATTTGCTTAATATTGCAACTTGTTGATCATGTCCTTTTCTTGCTTTGATATCCCCATGCTTGTGTACTTTGTACAAGAAGATAGAGAAGAAGCCCTTCACATTGATGCATTTGTTGGATGGACTTTAATGGAGAAAGAAAGCGTGCAAGCATTGCCAATTCCAACAAGACTGCGGCCATTGCCAAAGAAGTTGATGAAGACGGTGATCCAAAAAAAGGAGGGTTGCACTAGCCACCCATGTGGCTAGGTCTAGGGCAGAGGAATTTGGAGGCGGAGAAGGAGAAGTGAGAAGGGGCGGCGGCCAAGATCATGGAGAAGTTTGAGGTCATCGTAGCAAAAAAGGAGAGGATTGCCAATGGCAATGAGATGAAGGAGGAAAAGAAGCGGAGATGTTTGACATGTTCACGGAGATGCAAAAGAAGAATCTTAAACTTGAGGAGACAAAGATTGGTATGAAGGCTAAAGGCGAGGCGCAAAAGTTATTATTCGTGAAGGTGGTGGACTTGGATCCCGACACGGTGAAGTTTGTTCAAGAGTAGTGTGCTACTAATGGTAAATGCTTTGCGAAAAAGGAGACTTAATAAGAGGTCGATAATTGAGCTATTTGGCACGGACAGCCGGATTGGGGGCTTTGGGATCGATGGATGTGAAATATTTATTGAACATCAGAGCTTTTAGTTTTAGATGCATTTGTTTGTAACTATTTAAATATAGAGTTGCATTACTATTGTTCTTGATAAATTTGTCAAAAAGGAGTCCGGAAATGAGATAGAGATTTGGTGACTCTAGTTGGATGACCTCCGCGCTACTGACTGCCTGTGAACAGATACAAATGTATCTGCAAACATTTGATGATGTCCATCTGATGATCCGCATTGAAGTCAACCTCACCACCAAAGCATAAACTAATTAATATAATTGCCCACTGATGACGGAAAAGGGACTCATGAGTTATCCACGCAAAGACGGGCAAGATCATGTGCCCAGAACCTAATATGTTTGGACCCCAATACACAGGTAATGTCAGATTTATAGAGCTCCCAACAAACGCCCACAAAGCCTTCGGATCACGATCAAACGGATGCCAGTTTCTCTTTGCAATGTAGCAATTTTCTACCATATTTTTGCACTACATGGCAACTTTCACCCCCTATCATGGCGAATTTACTAAAGTTACTAAAGTTGCCATGGCAACTTTAGTTGGTATGACATGGAAAGTTTGGGGCATTCATTGGAAAATGCTCCTAGAAAATGTTACCCAGATAAGGTTTCCCATTTGTTTTCTTCACTAAGGACCAATAACCTAATAAGTTGGGCTCATTGTACTTTGCCCAGGACTCGACACAATTTCATATTTGTTATATTTTTAGAATCTTGATATTTTCTTAAATTCATGAATATTTTCTAATTCGTTTCAAACATAAATATTTTTTCACAATTTTAAACATTTTATAATTTTGAAAAATAATTTTCCAAATCCACAAACATTTTTCGTAATTTGAAGAATTTCTAAAAATGAAGATATTTTTATAATCATCAACAAATTTTTTTATAGAAGTTTTTTCAAAATCAAGCAAAAATAGAGTAAGGGTTGAACGACTTAGCGTAAGGGCGGACGAGGAAAGGAGCACTAGTATATTTTTTTTGAGGGTTGGAAACGAGCACTAGTAGGTGGAGGCTCATAACGATCGGCAGGGTGGGCTGCCACTTGGCAGGCCCATGGCTGAGGTTGGGGCCATTTTGGATTAGGCAGTGTAGCCCACGAGCACGAGAGGTCGAAACCCAGCTCCGACGCAGCTTACGCACGTGCATCTTCTTCAAAACGTGCAAACCTATTAGGCACATAGGGGAATTTCCTATTTGACGCTCTCTGCGTCAAACTGCCGGCGCTTCGCACAGGCGAGCGACCGAGCAGCGACGAGATGGGCCGGCCCACTTTTGCGTAGACACTGCACCTACTTCAGCCGGTTTTGGAAACCTTCCCCCTGAACCGGTTTTTATCGGTTTTTCTGTTTCTTTTTTTTATTTTTCGGATTCTGTTTCTGTTTCTTTTTCTTCTTTCTTTTTTATTTTCTTTTTTTCGTTTACTGTTTCTTATTTCTTTTTCAAGGTTATTTTTTTGTTTTCAAGTTTATTTTCAAAAAAAAATCCGAATATCAACTTTTTTTCCTGTTTTCAGATTTTGTTCACCAATTCAAAAAATGTTCCCATTTTACAAAATTTGTTCACAAATTCAAAAAATGTTTCTGCTTTCAAATTTTTGTTCCGAATTTTTAGAAAATGTTCCTGTTTTTTCAAAATTTGTTCGAATTATTTTTGTTCATTTTTTGTGAAATTTGAAAGCAATGGCATGGATTTCAAAAAATGCCTGTATTCAAAAATTGTTCACAAATTTCAAAAAATGTTCTTCTTTTTCAAAATTTTGTTCATGTATTAAAAAATGTGCACATTTCAATTTTTTTTGGGATTTTAAAAATTGTTCTACATTTTACAATTTGTTCTAAGAGTTCAAAATTTGTTCGTTATTTCAAAAATTGTTCTCCATTTCAAAATTTGTTTGGATTTTCACAAAAGCACGAATGATTTGTTTGGATTTTTCAAAATTGTTCTCCGTTTCTAATTTTGTTCTAAAGATTCAAAAAATGTTCATGCTTTACAGAACTGTTCTTGCTTCCCAATTTGTTTGGGAATTTTCAAAATTGTTCTCTGTTTCAAAATCTTTCTCAAGATTCAAAAAATGTTCGTGCTTTAAAAAAAGTGTCGATGCTTCGCACAGGAGGAGGTGCTACCAGCGACCGAGTGGGCTGGCCCGTTTCAGCATACACCGGTTTTGGGAAGTATGATGTTTTCAGCCGGTTGTTTTTCGGTTTTGGGAACCTTCTAAAACGTTCCTGAACCGGCTTTTTTTTCAGTTTCTTTTTCTTTTTTCTTTTTATTTTTTTATTTCTCTTCTTTTTCGTTTTTTCTTTTCTTTTCTTTTTTCTGTTCCTTTTCTTTTTTCTGTTTCTTCCTTTTTCTTTTCCTTTTTAATTTTTATGTTTATTTTCAAATTTCGTTACCGATTTCAAAAACTGTTCCTATTTTTCAGATTTTGTTCACAAATTCAAAAAATGTTCCTGTTTTACAAAATTTGTTCACAAATTCAAAAAATGTTCCCGGTTTCAAAAAATTTGTTCCAATTTGAAAAAAGTTCAAATAATGACATGGATTTCAAAAAATGTTCCTCTTTTCAAAAACAAAATTCACAAACTTCGAAAAATGTTCTTATTTTTTCAAATTTTTGTTCACCTATTAAAACAGTGTTCGCATTTCAAATTTGTTTGGGATTTGGGATTTTCAAAATTGTTCTCCATTTCGAAATTTGTTCTAAAAATTCAAATTTGTTCGTTATTTTCAAAATTGTTCCCATTTCAAAAGTTCGTTCTAAAATTCTAAAAAAAGTTCATGTTTTTGAAAATATTTATTTTTACAAAAAGTTTTGTTCACAATTCAAAAATTTGTTCTTCTTTAAAAAATTTCATGTTTTTTCTAAAATTCAAATAAAGTGGGAATTCTGAAAAATTGTTCCTCTTTTTCTAAACATGTTCACAAATTCAACAAATTTTCAGGTTTCCAAATTTGTTCACAAATTAAAATTTGTTCAGTAATTTCAGAAAATGTTCCTTTTTTCCAAATTCATTCAGAAATTTAGAAAAATTTCCTGTTTTTGAAAATGTTTTAGTTTTCGAAATTTTGTGTTAGTAAGCAACTCAGTTTTTTTTAAAGAAAATTCTTTCAAAATTATATATATATGTTGCATCTGTGCTGGATGTTGTTTCTAATACATTTACGATGCTTCCTGTTTAGTAACCTTCCGTAGCTCAACCGGTTACAGCGTGTTGTAAGTTGCGTGCGATCCTGTGTTCGATCCCGTCGTATTGCATCTTTCTTTTTCATGCTCGCTACCGATTCGTTTTGTTCATGGGCCGGCCCAGGAAGAGACCTCCCTATGCGAAACTGCAGCTGTCTGCCGCAGAGAGCGGTGTATAGGAGCTCCCGCACATAGGCTGCCCGATAGCGACAGAGCATGTACCCCCCGCTTTCCGCTCCGAACATCTAACCTGGCCCAACAAGCCCATTAACCGGTTTTTAAAACTTTGGTTTTATCTCATTTTCGTTTTTCTTTTTTCATTTCTATTTTATTATTTTTCCTTTATTTTTCATTCTTTGGTTTTATCCTTTTCCTTTCCAAACTCACGGACGTTTTCAGAAATCAGGGAATATTTTTAAAATTTTTTCATGGAACTAAAAAAATATCGTCATATTCAAAATGTGTTCACCAATTTTGAAATATGTTCATTGAATTCAAAAATAATTCTTGAAATCAAAATTAGTTAATCAAATTTGAAAGAAATTCATTTCATTTTTCATCAAATATAAAAAATTAACTGACCTAAGTTATTTTCACAAAAAATTCAAATTTTGTGCTTCAAAATAAAAAATATGTTCTTATTTTTTGCAGTGTGAACATTTTTCTAAATTGCTGAACACTTTTTACATTATTGAACATTTTTTGAAATTTTAAACTTTTTTAAGAAATAAAAAATAAAACAGAAAAGTAAATAAGAAAATTAAAAATAGGGGAGCCCTGCCTTGCACCGGGGCCGGACCAAGTTCATGTGTTTGGAGCGAGGGGGTGCGTGGTGGGGAGAATATCTCGTGCACCGATGCTTATGGTGCTACTGTGCATTCTAAAACGTTAAAAAGAATTGAAAATAATTTACCACATTTACACAACATAAAGATAGGTTGTGACAGAATTTCAAGTCAAAATTCAAAACATAGCTCAAGAAGCAAAAACCACAAATTTAATACTGAATACTCCCTCCGTTCCTAAATATTTGTCTTTTAGAGATTTCAAATTGACTACCACATACGGATGTATATAGACATATTTTAGAGTGAAGATTCACTCATTTTGCTTCGTATGTAGTCACTTGTTGAAATCTCTAGAAAGACAAATATTTAGGAACGTAGGGAGTATTACATACTCACATTGGTGTCAAATTTGTCATTTTTGTACGCGGATTTAGATTTGGCCATAGTCACATTGGTGTCAAATTTGTCATTTTTGTCTGTCAATAAGGGAGAGCCTACAGGGCGCGGCACGCGCCACGAAGGAAGCGGGCGCGCAGCCCCCGCTCCCCTTATGGGCCGGCCCATGTGTAGCCGGGACGCCGCCGGGTTTTTTTTGCGGATGTTTCCTTTTCCTTGTTTCCTTTTTTTCAATAATTCTAGATATAAAAAAGATGCTCGGTAATTCAAAAATTGTTCATGAATTTGGCAAAAAATGTTCACAAAATTTAAAAATGTTCATGAATTTCAAACAATGTTCATGATTTCAAAAAATGTTCGTGAAATTGAAAAATGTTCACAAAATAATTAAATCATTATTACAGAAAAATGCTCTAGAATTCAAAACTGTTCACGAATTTGTAAAGAAAATGTTCACAAAATTTTAAAAATGTTCATAATTTAAAATTCAAACAAATGTTCGCTAATTCGAAAAATGTTCACGAATTTGGAAAAAATGTTCATGATTCAAAAAAAAATGTTCGCTAATTCTAAAAACGTATTTGAATTTGAAAAAATGTTCATGATATTGAGAAAGTTGTCTTTAATTTTAAAATGTTCATTATTTCAAAAAAATGTTCATGACTTCGAAAAAAATGTTCATGATATTGAGAATGTTCACAAATTTCTAAAAAAATTGTTCATGATTTCGAAAAAAATGTTCGTGAGTTTTTAAAAATGTTCATAATTTCAATTTTTTTCATGATTTAAGAGTAACTATTTAGTAGAAATAGAACCATGATTTTGGAAAAAAATGTTCATCATTCAAAAAAAAGATTTAAGAAACAAATCAGGAATTAATAGATTTTTGGAAATTGCAAAACAAGAATAAAAATGAAAACAAAAAATTAAAGAAAAAAAGAAAAGAAAACAGAAAAATCAAAAGAAAAAACGAAATAAAGAAAAATAAAAACAAAAAAAACGTAAAAACCCGGTTCAGGGAAGGTTCTAGGACCTTCCCAAAACCGGTTGGGGTTAAACCCCGAAATGGGCCGGCCCATAGAAACAGCAGCGAGCGAGGCGGGGGTACGTGCCACGGCGCTCGCGGGCGCGGTACGCGCCATATAGGATCCCCGTGTCAATAAATGTTTCGAATTTAGATACGAAATCTTGTTACAACAGATATTGATGCCATGTCAATGTGCTAGATTTGCCCCACAATTTGGGCTTTAGATTTGACCCATAATCACATTGGTGTCAAATTTGTCATTTTTGTATCTCAATAAATGTTTCGAATTTAGACAGGAAATCTTGTTATAACGGGCATTGATGTTGTGTCAATGTGCTAGATTTTTCTCAGATCTATTGAAATGTTATATGGCATTCGGTGCACTGGTAGCATCACAAGTATGGGTGCACCGGATATATTCCTGTGTGCGCTGTCTCTCTTTCCAGCGCGTAGCGCGCGTGGAATAGGAAGTCCCCTTACAAAGCTGCATATTCTTACAGCTAAAAAAAGTGCATCTTCTTGACACGTATGCTTGATACATACAGGCTCAAAATAGGATAGCAAATTGTATGGCAAATTATAGCCGTACCGAGTCTTGTACTACGTTATGGATGAGCAGATGTCCTCCATGTTGTGAGGACTTATTGCCTCTTAACTGTAACCCCGTGACTTTGGAATAAAATTTCCGTATTATTCGCAAAAAAAAGTGAGTAGAAGCAAATTCTTAGCCAAAAAATCAGCCTGCAGTGCATCAGTCCGGACAGTTGGAAACTGGGAAGTACATACGTACGTACGCTCTTACGTCTCTCCGATCCCCTAATTTGGGTCCATCGGAGCACCCATTTCTGCGTACGTACGTCCTCACGTGTCCCCGATCGATCTTTTCAATTAGTTGCCGTCGGTTTTCTCTGTGTTTGGATCTTGATCGGACGGTGGCTAGCTCCCTGCTGCATATAGGTTTTGTCGACAGTGCATGCGTATGTCGGCATATCGGTCGACATAGTTTTGGACCGTGGCACTGTGCTGAGAAACACCCCTGAATGAATGCAAGGAGACTCTAATACGGAGAACTATGGAGGCTTCTTTTCCCAGCCCACGATAAGTATTTCGGCAACAATATCCATTTTTTTTCATTTGCAGTGATTTCTAGAGCAGTTTATTAAAGATTACCTCACAAACTACATGATTGATGCCGACACAATAAAAATTAATGTATTTCACTCCGACTACTATGATGAACTAGAAGTCTTCCTCAAGACAGTGAAGCATGGGAAGATGGTGATCACAAGGGGTTGGAGTAAAGTTGTGCCTTGCATGGAGGGGGCACAATATGGACATTACATTTCTTCACCTACACCAACAACCAACATGTCTTTCACCTCTCTCTTTATCATCTTTTACTATAGTGGTTCTTTGTGTGCCAGTCCACCTTGCGCGTCACAACTCTCGACAGGGCCGGTTGGCTAAATCTGGTACAATCGATTCTCTGCAATGCCGGTCCACGCAATGTTAGCGCTTGATGTTCCCCCAAAAGTAGTCGAAAAACATCAGGAATTGCCGGGGTTTTCTTTGGGCCGGTGCCACGGATCAGCGGATGCGAGGGGCGGCCAGTGCGCCATTGCCTGGGACTTCGTTTGCCAACCAAAGTGGGTCGGGGGTCTGGGCTCCCGGATCTGCGTTGGCTGAATCACACCATGAGGGCACGATGGCTATGGATAAAGGAGAGAGCGACAGAAGTCGGCCTTGGGCGGAGTTCACGATCGCCGCGTCCACTGAATCTCGACGGATATACCAGGCGGTTGTATCCGTGGAAATTGGTGATGGCAGGGAGTTTTTTTCTAGGACGATAGGCGACTTCCAGGCTAGCGAATTCAGGCGTGTGCGCTGCTAGTGTATGCTAAGATCAAGCCACGGATCAGGGCCTCCAGAACAGTAGTCGACGCCATGGCTGTGGCTTGGACGATGGATCTTGGCCCAGACTGTTGGGGCTGGACAACAATAATGTGTTGCACAAATTCACCGACACGCGCAAATATGCACACTACACAACACCCTTCACTTGTGATGAACTTTGAGGACAGTTTCAACCAACAAGTAAGCAGCAGAATAACACAAACAACATGCACAAGTGACACAGGATTTAACGTGGAAAAACCACCTCAACTTGAGGAGTAAAAAACCATGGTTGTGAACCGACCGGTCCACACAACTTCATTATGAGAATGATGAGTACAAAGTCTTCTCTAGAACCTCTAGAGAGATTTATAACACACTCTCCACGTTGCCAACCGGCAACAACAATAACAACCACAAAAGGCAAGATTTTAGCAAAGCAGAGTTTACATAACTTTTGTACCTTCAGTGTTTCACAAACTGCTCTTAAACCGTTGAACCAAAGAACACCAAATTTGGCAGACAAGTAGACACACGAGTTCTTGATATTCCCACAAAATTTCAGCTCAGTCGGACATCGTTTGCCTACCCAAACTGTTCGTCTCCCAAAACTACTCCGTTGCGAAACTGCAGCAGTTAGAGCTGACAAAACCACTCTCAAATCTGATGCTCCACTGATCCAATCCTCAAACCAGCTAACCAGATTGAAGTACTCAAAGTAAGGAATGAGCTCACCAAGTTTGGGGTCGATCCAAGCACGTTTGAGCCTCCAATCACCAGCTTGAACACTGTCTAGTCAGATGCAGCAAAGCTGGGCAGAACCTCTACTTCTTCTTCTTCCTCTCTCTCAGGTTGTGTTTTCTCTTGTGTGCTCTCTCTCACTCTCACGAATGGCAGCCACCACCAGCAGGGGTGGAGTGGCTAGGGTTTTCTCCTTGCTCCACTTCCCTTAGAAGTTCTCTCAACCGTTGGATGCAACGAAGATCAACGACTGACATGTGTTGGACTTATGGGCTGATGTTGGGCTGCCAACACACCTCCATGTGGAGGGACTTAGCCCAACACAGACCTCACTCAGGCAGAGCTAGCCAAATTCCTACAATTATGGGACAGGATGGCCTCAGTGCAGTTGCATCCCGGAACAAATGATTCAATCCGCTGGGCGTTGGAGACCTCGAGTGCTTTCTCGGTTCGATTAGCCTACGCCAACAAGTTCATCAGCGCGATCACGACTTGGCGCTGAGCTTCACTTGGCGCTCAAGGGCGCCTTTGCGTTGAAAATTCTTTAGCTGGCTTACCCTCAAGAACAGAGTGTGGACATCCGACATGTTGGTGATGAGAGGATTGCTACATCAAAGGTGTATGCCAATTATGCGATCAGGAGATGGAGACGGTCGACCATTTGTTGCTAACCTATCTCTTCTGCGGCACGGTGTTGTTCGAGGCGCTCTCAGCCTGTGGCCCTGGAGATTGGGCACCTTGTCAAGCCGATCGCCTCCTGCCTTGGTGCTCATCGATGGTCGTGTCCCCAACAAACAGGAAGGACATCATTACCTTCGCGGCTCAAGTGCTTTGAGAGACGTGGAAGCACCGCAACACTGTGGTTTTTGACGGTGCCACCCCCGTCTGTGCGGGATTCCCTTCGCCAAATTCTGCAGGTCGCGTCAGAATGGGTTCAGGCACGGTTCTTCAAGGTTGACATGGCCCCTTGTTTGTTTGACTTGTCTAGGTGGGCTGTTAGGGAAATTTAGCCTCTTATAATATGGTTTTGTCCCATGGTACAAAACGTACTTTGTGGACCGATGTTCTCTCACCTCTCTTCTATAATATATGAAACACCGTTTTCTCGAAGGAAAAAAAACTATCATGGTTCTTCTATTAATTGATTCTTCTGTAATGCTTGAATATATGCTACTATGATTTGAATTATGCAATGATTGTTGAACCTACGTAAATTGGGTATGTATGTTGTTTTTGCAAAAAAATGGGTATGTATGATGGATATGAAATATGTTGGTGTTGCCTATTTTCAAATTTAAATTTGAAGAACTTCTCAGTTGCACGGAATAAATTATGGGGGAAAACCAGTTATATCGGTCAATTCCATGTGCAATGTATCCCTAGTGGAAATGCATTTATTTGTCACCAAACGTGTGTGATGACCAACACATTGCAATCGGTGCGCTATTGTAATGTGTGTGTGATAGGCACTCTTATCACACATGCTTAGCTTATACAAAACGTGTGCAGCAAATACAACATCACACATAGTTTGTTGTAATTAAACGTGTATGATGTGCGCTGCAGTATAGTGTGTGTGATAGGCTGGTTATTGCACATGTTCTTCGCTCGTGAAACGTCTTCGATGTTATGCGCAAATGTTGCACCACAACATAGCGTGTGTGGTAGGCCCCTATTTGTTCAAAAGAAACTGCTCTACCATGCAATGGTAGCATATACACTAGCATGAGGCAACACTCCTATTTGTTGAAAGGATGTGGCTAGGTTTCAGTCAAGTGACATAACATGTATGAAAGAAAAAGAAATAATAGAATCCTTTTGTAAGGATCTCAATGTAAACTCTCACGAATATAGCATTAACTGAGACACTGAGATTTAGCAAGACTGTTGTCAAAAATGTCGCTAGCATAACTGCATGCTGGTTATGGAAAATCTAAAAGAGTATATTTACAGCAGTCAGAGAATGTCATTACATACGTAAGTACGTACGAACTTTACTTCTGTCCTGCTGGCTGCTGTCCATGATCATCGATCTCGTGGATTTTAGTTTAGTTGTCGTCCGTCCGTCACGCCCCGGCCTGTAACCAATCCTTTGTGCATCGCTTCGTACGTACTGTCGACAGTACTACGCCCGCACCGGACGCACGGAAGATGACAAAGGCTTCGCGCACACGCCATACGTCCATATGGGCAAATTGAGGAGAAACTCCCAAATCAATTAATAAACTGTTCTCATAACCAATGGGCAATGGCGCGGCATAAGAATGTTCACTTTGAAAGAAAAAACTCGCATAACAAAATACGTTGCTCCCGGCCGGCCATGTCGTGTGGACCATGATGCACGCGTCATGCGTGGACCATGATGGTGATCAGGGTGGTACTAGCTAGGATGGTGATTGGGCTGATGCGTGCATGCATGCATCGAGCAGCCTCTAGCTACATGGACAACAACTCAACTAGGTATAGGTTTAGTATAAACATTAATATAGCATTTACATTAATAAGTATACTACAAAAACATCTTACATTACCCGGCAAAAAAATGGTCTTACATTAAGTTAAAGAAAGGGCGCTGGTCCTAGGAGGCTTTAGCACAATAACTTTCTATCGTTCTACCACAACAAGGTTTGTCCGGCTTGATGAGGTCGATGCGTCTCCGTCTCGCTCCAGTGCTTGTAGTCGTTCCTAGGTTGTCTACGAAGCTAAATGTATTTTTTTTATTCTAGTGTTCTTTGTACTACCTTGATAGTCAATGAATAGATAAAAAGTTTTCCTCACGAATAAAAAGTTACAGAGGGTCTGTAAGTACATAGGGACTGTAAGTACGTACGGAGCAAGCTAAGCTTGTCGGAGCAGTACAAGGTTTGATGGCATCTTGTGACGTTTGAGCGTACGTCGTCACGTTTGAGCGTCTTCGATCGTAGCCACACTGCACGCCACCTGTTTCCCGTTGTATGTTTAAGTCCCAGAATTAAGCTGTCCCTTCTCTTGGAGCCACATGGCACTTAGTGTATTCCCTAATGTCTCCTGGGGTTAAACTTGGTATAGTGAGAAACCTAGCTAGCATCTATTGCTGTCTCTCTTTGAGAACCATCCCACCATAGAGACAGCGCGTTTACGTTGTGCATGCCCGTCGTAGCTGTGTCTGATCTTGTGGCCACCACTGGTCTGATCTCTGCGTCCAATAAAGCCATGAGTGCATGCTAGTTGCTTTGCTCCAACTTACAGAGCTACTAGCTAGCATGGCAATGGAGCAGCTCGGAGCCTCCACAATGCTGGTGCTATTGCTCACCTTCATCTACCTCGTCCTCCGGCTCAGGCGCAAGACCAGCAAGCCGCACACGCTCCCGCTCCCGCCAGGCCCTGCGCCGTGGCCGGGGGTGGGCAGCCTGCCGGAGATGATGCTCAACAAGCCCGCGTTCCGGTGGATCCACCGCACGATGGAGGAGATGGGCACCGACATCGTCTGCGTCCGCCTTGGCAGCGTCCACGTTGTCGCCGTCACCTGCCCCACCATCGCCCGCGAGGTGCTCCGGAAGCAGGACGCCACCTTCGCCTCCCGCCCGCTCACCTTCGCCTCCGCCGCCTTCAGCCGCGGGTACAAGAACGCCGTGCTGTCGCCGTTTGGGGACCAGTGGAGGAAGATGCGCCGTGTGCTCACCTCCGAGATCATCTGCCCCTCCCGCCACCGATGGCTCCACGACCGCCGCGCCGACGAGGCCGACAACCTCACCAGCTACGTCTACAGTCTCGCCACCGCCGCAAAGGGGTCATCGTCGGGCAGTGGCGCGGTGGATGTCAGGCACGTCGCGAGGCACTACTGCGGCAATGTCATCCGCCGGCTCCTCTTTGGCAGGCGGTACTTCGGTGAGCCCGGACGCCCCGATGGCGGGCCGGGGCCGATGGAGGAGGAGCACATGGACGCCTTGTTCACCTCTCTCGGGCTCCTCTACGCGTTCTGCGTATCCGACTACCTCCCATGGTTGCGCGGCTTCGACCTTGACGGCCATGAGAAGATGGTCAAGGAGGCTAACGCAACCATGAACCGGCTGCACGACGCCGTCATCGACGAGCGATGGGGGCAGTGGAAGTCCGGCGAGAGGAAGGAGCTTGATGACTTCCTCGACGTGCTCATCACGCTCAAAGACGCCGAGGGGAAGCCGCTGCTCACCATCGAGGAGATCAAAGCACAGTCTCAGGTTGGTAACCACTTCACATTATTATGAAGTCACATATGCATGCAGTGCATGGCCAACGAATGTCACACATTTACAAGGTGCAAAAAAAGAGTTGACTAACTAATTGATGCGTTGCTGACGTGGCATGACATGGTAGGACATAACCTTTGCTGCCGTTGACAACCCATCGAACGCGGTGGAGTGGGCCCTAGCAGAGATGGCGAACGCGCCGGAGGTGATGGCGAAGGCGATGGAGGAGATGGACCGCGTGGTGGGCCGGGAGCGGCTGATGCAGGAGTCAGATATCCCCCAGCTCAGCTATGCCAAGGCGTGCATCCGAGAAGCATTCCGGCTGCACCCTGTTGCACCTTTCAACGTGCCGCATGTTGCCCTCGCCGACACCAACGTCGCCGGTTACCACATCCCCAAGGGAAGCCATGTCATCCTCAGCCGCACAGGACTCGGCAGGAACCCGACCATCTGGGATGAGCCGCTCCGCTTCATGCCAGAGCGCCACATTAATACGACCACGGATGATGTGGCACTCACAGAGAACGAGCTGAGGTTCATCTCTTTCAGCACCGGCCGTCGTGGGTGCGTCGCAGCATCGCTTGGGACGGCAATGTGCATGATGCTCTTCGGCAGGCTTCTGCAAGGGTTCACTTGGAGCAAGCCAGTAGGATTGGCAGCTATAGATCTCAGCGAGTCAGAGCATGACGTGTTCCTGGCCAAGCCATTGGTGATGTGTGCTAAGCCGCGTCTGCCAGTACACCTCTACCACGCCGCTGCCAACTAATATATCTTCGGAAAAATATTGTTCGAGAATAATATAGCTCGGTTGATTGTCACCATGATGTGTGGCGAGATCGCCTCAATCTCCACCTGAAGTAAGTTTGTGTGCACACATGTTGGCAGTGACTACAACCCAGTTGGCTTGAAAATAATCATTTTCATTGAGAGCCATCCAATCGAGAACCTCATATTTAGATCAAATGGTTCTTAGGGGTCATTTTGAAATAGTTATAGGTTGAGAAATTGTCTATCTACTGTAAGCATACATTTATACGTTAGCATGCTTTTTTCGAAACTACTGTGTGGACGACGCATGCCCGGACGACAGCGACACGATGCGCAATCCAGCCGCTCACATGCGCTGGATGGTAAGCATGGACGGGCTGATATGTGATGTCGTGCACAAATTGGCCGGACAGCGTCGTGTGTATAGCAGCTCTCTGCTTTTTTTGCCACTGTATACATTAGCATGATAACCGCATCATTTTAACAGTCCACCATAGAAAACCATTACATACTTTATACTACCATTCTGACGCCGTAGAGCAATCAACTGCTCATGCATCAATGATGATTTGTGGAAACGTATCTTTGGCTTTTCATCTAAACGTGTTCTTGTCTTAATGATGAGACTGTATCATTCACGATTTAAATAACCGATTCCAAGGAAGAAGAAAGAATTATTGTTGACGAGTCCCCACGATAAAAACAAAAGGAGAGAAAACAGACGGCATTTATAAAAGGAAGATTTGTATTTCTATATTGTTATGGATGCATATCACTTTGAAGGTTAAGGAGGCCGAACGGATCCAACAGTTCAGACCAATATACCTCCTTAATGTCAGCTTTAAAATTTTCACCGAAGTGGCTACGAATAGGTTAAACTGGGTGGCTGAACATATGGTCCGACCGTCTCAACCGGCGTTCATGCAAGGAAGGAATATATTCGTCCTGCATGAGACATTTCATGAAATGCACCGGAAAATCATGAGTGGAGCAGTATTCAAAATTGACTTTGAAAAAGCACATGACAAGGTCAAATGGTCTTTCCTCCAATAGGCCCTAAGGATGAAAGGTTTCTTTGATAAATGGGGCCAGTGGATCCAAAACTTTGTAACTGGAGGTAGTGTGGCCATCAAAGTCAATGATGATGTCGGCCATTACTTTCAGACAAAAAAAAGGACTCCGGCAGGGTGACCTTATGTCCCCAATGTTATTTAACATTGTTGTTGACATGTTGTCTATTCTAACTGAGCGCGCCAAGCAAGATGGCCAGATTGCAGGAGTAGTGCCACACCTTGTGGATGGTGGCCTCTCTATTCTGCAATATGCCGATGACACAATTCTTTTTATGGAACATGACCTGGACAAAGCTCGAAACCTGAAACAATTGCTTTCGGCGTTTGAGCAAATGTCGGGTCCTAAAATTAACTTCCATAAAAGTGAACTGTTCTGCTTTGGAGCAGCCGTTGAGTCGGCGGCCGAATATGCTGACTTGTCTGGTTGCACGCATGGCCAATTCCCTATTAGGTATTTGGGAATACCGGTTCACTATCGGCGACTCACTATTGCGGAATGGAAGCATGTAGAGGAGCGTCTAGAGAAACTGTTGAGCAGCTGGAAAGGAAAGCCGCTCTCAGTTGTGGGACGACTGGTTTTGATTAACTCCGTCCTCACAAATATGGTTCTCTATATTATTTCTTTCTTCCAACTACCAAAAGGGGTCTTGCAAAGATTGGAACATTTTAGATCCCTGTTCTTTTGGCAAGGAGAGGGGGAAAAGGAAAAATATACAAACTGGCCAAATGGAGTGTGGTTTGTAGGCTGAAAGACCAAGGTGGCCTTGGAATTCATGACCTAGAGGTCAAGAATGAGGCCTTACTTAGTAAATGGTTGTTCAAACTACTTACCGAGGATGGTCTTTGGCAAACCATGCTGCGCAACAAGTATTTAGGCCAAAAGGCGGTGTGTCGGGCATATTGGAAACCTAGAGACCCTCACTTTTGTGCTGGCCTAATGGCGGCAAAGAAACATCTCTTTCGCTTTGGGTCTTCCGCAATAAAGGACGGGTCAGAGATTCGTTTCTGGGAAGACATCTGGCTAGGCATTGCCAGTCTCCGAGAACAATATCCAGCCTTGTACATCATTGCTCGCGAGAAGAATAATACAATTGCGCAGGTGCTCAGTTCATCCCCGCCGGATATTTCATTCAGACGAGATTTGATTGGGCCCCAACTTACGTCATGGCATAACCTATTGTCCAGGTTGGATTCGATTAACCTGACACAAGGTCGGGATGTGTTTCGCTGGAACTTTACTACATCGGGGTCTTTCACGGTAGACTCCACATGCACTCATGCATTCTGAGGTATCGATGAAAAATAATTAGAAACTATGGAAGTCGAAGATTCCACTAAAGGTCAAATCTTCATGTGGTATCTTTGTAGAGGAGTTGTGCTAACCAAAGACAGCCTCGCACGGCGCAACTGGCAAGAGAGTAAGAAGTGTTGTTTTTGTACCCATGATGAGACAATCAAACACCTCTTTTTCTAATGCAAGTTTGCATGTTCTACATTTCCAGTCATCCAAATAGCGTCAAGTTTGTATCGGCCCACAAGTGTTGCCAATATTTTTGGTCATTGGTTGGACGGAATTTTAAATAGGTTCAAAACGCTAATAAGGATGGGAGCGTATGCCTTAATGTGGTTGTTATGGCTATGTAGAAATGATTTGGTTTTTAATGACAAAAATGCTTCAACTCTACAGGTTATTTTCCGGTGTACGATTTCGCTTCGTACGTGGTCTATGCTACAGAGAGAGGAGTACCAACCGCTGTTCAAGGCAGTGTGTACGCGATTGGAGCAGGTGGCTACGGATGTTTTTTTCCAACATGGGTGGCAGCATAACCTCCGGATTGACCCACCATCACTTTCGACATAGGCATAGTGTCAGTCTATAGGACTCTACTGTTGCCGTTTTGTCGGTTTTGTTTCTTTTCTTTCTGTCAAACTTTTTAGAATTGGTTGTGTGCATCCTAGTTATGCAGAGGCCGGGTGTTACTCATAATGCTTTGTATCCGCTTGATGCTAGATTTTTGAGATAATAAAAGCA
This sequence comes from Triticum timopheevii, assembly GCA_963921465.1. NCBI lineage: Eukaryota > Viridiplantae > Streptophyta > Magnoliopsida > Poales > Poaceae > Triticum > Triticum timopheevii. The sequence continues at coordinate 622,086,966 of OY997270.1, read as the reverse complement.
CCCTTTATCGAGAAAAAAATATCACTTTGAAGGAAACTAGGAAAGTCATACTATTAGTAGTGCTCGATGAAGCTGCTGCGAAGATTCTCAGGGAGAAAAAGTGATGAAGCTCATGAGAAGGCAAAAATGCTAAGTACCACACATGTAATTGCTAAAAGGTTAGACCACAAAACCCAAACTTTTTGAGGGTTAAAAAATTTTAGAATTAGGTTGAAAACTCTAGACTGTTCAAATGCTACCGTGCTACCAATAAAGTGTTTAGGCAAAAAAAAACTGATTTTTTTGTAACAACATTGACACAATACTAAAACTACTATATCTCAAAATGTTTTTGCCTCCAGGTTTACCCACTTGTGTGAAAGTGATTTCTTGATCAGCTGGATGGCGACATGTGTATTATTTTGGTAGATTACCATGTAGAATCATGAGGTGGCCGTTGGCCTTCGACGAAAATTTTGTTAACTGATTCGCATTTTCTCGTGTGCAGGGGTGTCTTTAGCGATTCTGGTTAAGATGATTGTTTGATCTTGAAAGCAACCTATGGGCGTTTGGGCTGTTGACGCGTGCATTTTTTTTGGAATGTGGCCGTGTATAAATGCATGTGTGGGCTTATATGCATCGGCTATTTTTTTTAACATGCTTGCTTCACTGTCATGTGCTTCTAGCCGTTCATGTTGTAATTAAGTCGGCCATGCGGTGTGTTGGTTTCCAGTTTTGCTTTCGTCTCGGGAACAGACAAGCAACAAGCAAATCGATGCTCAACAAAGTAACGTGGGCAAATCAGTCACCGCATGCATGCAGACCAATCGAAACACACTGCTTGGATATGCGACCGACCAATAGCAGTCTGATGAAGCGGTGATCAGTGGATGGACAACTACGTCCAGTTACAAGGCACATGCGCAGGCAGCGGGACGGGCAACTACATCCAATTACAAGACGACAGAGGGATATGGCCAAGACAGCCACTGCACCGCTCGGGCGCAATTCTAGGCCAGATACGGGACATTCCTTCTGTCTCCCTCGCATGTGCGCTGCATGCATCCCGTCCAATCCACCGCGTTCATTGCTTTCTTATCTGCCTCAGCGCTTACTTCTCCTTCCTTATCTCTTCTTCTTCTGGATGCCTCTGCGTCTTGCCCTCCCTGGATGACCGAGGTGTTTTTGGAAGATTCCGGTTGAATCGTCCACCGCCATAAGCATCTATAAATCTCTCATTCCTCTTCTCTGTGCTCATCACTCGCTTTTGCATCTCAACCGAAGGAACACTGAGAAATAGCGTTGGCACAAAACATCGAGCCTCTCTCCGCTTCTCTCACGTGGGATGGAAAGGAGTTACGTTTACCGCCTCGCTAGGCATGCCCCTCCCTCCTAGGCTCCTCCTTTCTTCGATGTGCAGTACGGAGCAAGCTCGGCCATCGCGAGCTGTGGAGCTGTGCTTGATGACCCACAAGTATAGGGGATCTATGGTAGTCCTTTCGATAAGTAAGAATGTCGAACCCAACGAGGAGCAGAAGGAAATGACAAGTGGTTTTCAGTAAGGTATTCTCTGCAAGCACTGAAATTATAGGTAACAGATAGTTTTGTGATAAGATAATTTGTAACAAGTAACAACCAATGAAAGTAAATAAAGTGCAACAAGATGGCCCAATCCTTTTGTAGCAAAGGACAAGCCTGGACAATTTCTTATAATGAGAAAAGCGCTCCCGAGGACACATGGGAATTATCGTCAAGCTAGTTTTCATCACGCTCATATGATTCGTGTTCGGTACTTTGATAATTTGATATGTGGGTGGACCGGTGCTTGGGTACTGCCCTTTCTTGGACAAGCATCCCACTTATGATTAACCCCTATTGCAAGCATCCGCAACTACAAAAGAAGTGTTAAGGTAAACCTAACCATAGCATGAAACTAGTGGATCCAAATCAGCCCCTTACGAAGCAACGCATAAACTAGGGTTTAAGCTTCTGTCACTCTAGCAACCCATCATCTACTTATTACTTCCCAATGCCTTCCTCTAGGCCCAAATAATGGTGAAGTGTCATGTAGTCGACGTTCACATAACACCACTAGAGGAGAGACAACATACATCTCATCAAAATATCGAACGGATACCAAATTCACATGACTACTAATAGCAAGACTTAACCCATGTCCTCAGGAACAAACGTAACTACTCACAAAGCATATTCATGTTCATGATCAAAGGAGTACTAATATACATTAAGGATCTGAACATATGATCTTCCACCAAGTAAACCAATTAGCATCAACTACAAGGAGTAATCAACACTACTAGCAACCCACAGGTACCAATTTGTGGTTTTGGATATAAGATTGGATACAAGAGATGAACTAGGGTTTGAGAGGAGATGGTGCTGGTGAAGATGTTGATGGAGATTGACCCCCTCCTGATGAGAGGATCGTTGGTGATGATTTCCCCCTCCCGGAGGGAAGTTTCCCCAGAAGAACAGCTCCGCCAGAGCCCTAGATTGGTTCTGCCAAGGTTCTGCCTCGTGGCGGCGGAGTTACGTCCTAGTGAGCTTGCCTCTAATTTTTTTCAGGGTAAAAGCCTTCATATAGCAGAAGATGGGCACGGGAGGGCTACCATGGGGCCTAGGAGACAGGGGGCGCGCCCAGTTGGGGGGGGGGCCCACCCTCCTGGCCAGGGTGTGGGCCCCCTCTGGTATTTTATTCACTCAATAGTTCTTATTAGTTCCAAAAGTGACTTTCGTGGTGTTTTAGGATTTTTGGAGTTGTGCATAATAGGTTTCCAATATTTGCTCCTTTTCCAGCCAGAATCCCAACTGTCGGCATTCTCCCTCTTCATGATAAACCTTGTAAAATAAGAGAGAATAGCCATAAGTATTGTGACATAACGTGTAATAACAACCCATAATGCAATAAATATTGATATAAAAGCATGATGCAAAATGGACGTATCAACTCCCCCAAGCTTAGACCTCGCTTGTCCTCAAGCGGAAGCCGAAATCGAAAAATATGTCCACATGTTTAGAGATAGAGGTGTCGATAAAAATAAAATACGGACATGAGGGCATCATGATCATTCTTATAACAACAACATATATAGATTTTGTCATATGATTTCTTATGCTCAAGTAACAATCTATTCACAATGTCAAGTATGGAACATTAACTTCATTGGGAACTAACAAACTATAATATCAGTCATTGAAACAATTGAAATTTATCATAACATTAGAAAGAGTCAAGAATAGAGCTTTTCAGCAAGTCCACATACTCAACTATCATATAGTCTTCTACAATTGCTAACACTCACGCAATACTTATGGTTATGAAGTTTTAATCGGACACTGAGAAAGATAGGGGCTTATTGCGTTGCCTCCCAACGTACTCACCTTTGGGTGATGTCAACAATAATTGTTCATGCTAACTTACATCCAATTGGATATATATATATCAGGATCTTTCGAACACGAGGTGGTTGCCAAAGGATAAAATGAAAAAGGGAGAGGTGAAGATCACCTTGACTCTTGCATAAAGTAAGACATAAAGTAAAAGATAGGCCCTTCGCAGAGGGAAGCAGAGGTTGTCATATGCTTTTAGGGTTGGATGCGCAAAATCTTAATGCAAAAGAACGTCACTTTATATTGCCACTTGTGATATGAACCTTTATTATGCAGTCCGTTGCTTTTATTACTTCCATATCACACGATCGTATAAAGCTTATTTTCTCCGCACTAATAAGTCATACATATTTAGAGAGCAATTTTTATTGCTTGCAACATGACAACTTACTTGAAGGATCTTACTCAATCCATAGGTAGGTATGGTGGACTCTCATGGCAAAAACTGGGTTTAAGGATATTTGGAAGCACAAGTAGTATCTCTACTTGGTGCAAGGAATTTGGCTAGCATGAGGGGGAAAGTCAAGCTCAACATGTTCGGAAGATCCATGACAATATACTTTAACTGAGATGTGAGAAAACATAAACCATTACATTGTCTTCCTTGTCCAACATCAACTCTTTAACATGTCATACTTAATGAGTGCTCACAATCATAAAATATGTCCAAGATAGTATATTTATATGTGAAAACCTCTCCTTCCTTATTACTTCCTATTAATTGCAACGATGACCAAAACTACGTTTGTCAACTCTCAACAACTTTTATGCCTCATACTCTTTATATGTGAAGTCATTACTATCCATAAGATCAATATGAACTCTTTTATTTCTTTTTATTCTTTCTATTTTCTCAAGATCATAGCAGGATAGCAAAGCCCTTGACTCAACACTAATCTTTATTATAGATAGCTCACGGACTCGATTACATAGAAGGGATCACAAAGAAAAACTCAAAACTAATTCATACCAAAACTTCAATCTACTAGATCAAGATATTACTAAAAGGATCGAACTAAGTAAAAACGATAAAGATAGGAGTGTGATGGTGATATGATACCGGGGCACCTCCGCCAAGCTTGGCAGTTGCCAAGGGGAGTGACCATACCCATGTGATTATGTCCTCGGAGGTGGTGAAGAAGGAGTTGTTGACGATGTAGACTTCTTCAGAGTTGGTGTTGTGATCTTCTTGGCGATTATGTCCCTCAGGATACGATTCTCCTCCTCGAGCTTATTGACTTGTTGTTTGAGATCCATATTTTCCTCGCGGAGCTTGCCCGTGACGGCTAAAGCTCCTTTTACCCAAGGATGTTGCATAGCTTCTGGAGAACAAGTGACGCTCTTTTTCATATTTTCATAAGAAACAAATTTAACATTGGAAGGAATGACCGAGTTTGGAATAGCTGAGCTATGTAGTTCCCCCATCATGAATCCTGCTTGGAGGCGAGAGGTAACTTCTTGATCTTCCTCCATGACATCTATCCTTTTCAAGTCGGCCTCCATCTCATCATCCGTTGATGGTCCAAAGTGATAAGCATTGCTATTTGCTCCTGGACCTGGTGTCGGGTGAGACACCCGACTCTCCCGACTGACTCTTGAGAAGACATCTTGCTCTAAATCTACAGCAGGAACAACTCGAAACAAAAATAGAGGATTTCTGTGTGATATAGTGGTCAAAACCTTCCGGAGATTATATAATGAATTTTTACCGACCAAAAGAAGTAACGTGCAAGAAAACGGAGTCCGGGAGACACACGAGGTGTCCACGAGACAGGGGGGCGCGCCCAGTAAGGGTGGGCGCGCCCTCCACCCTCGTGGAGGCCTCGTGTCCTTCCGGGATTACTTCTTGCTTTCCAAAATTCTTAAATATTCCAAAACGGAGAAAAATTGCCATTAGAACTGTTTTGGAGTCGTTTTACTTACCGTACCACATACCTATTCCTTTTCAGAGTCTGAAACGTTCTGGAAAGTGCCCCTTATGTATTCCTACGGGGTTACAATTTCAATAATATTAGTTTCAACATTGATAGGATTACCTAAGATATAATGTTTGATTCTTTGACCGTTCACCACCTTCAGATTTGTGCCTTCGAAGTTGTTGATTTTTATGGCACCGGAATGATAGACCTCCTGGATAACATAAGGGCCTTCCCATTTAGAGAGAAGTTTTCCTGCAAAAAATCTTAAACGAGAGTTGAATAGCAACACATAATCACCTACGTTAAATTCACGCTTTTGTATTCTTTTGTCATGCCATCTTTTAACTTTTTCTTTAAACAGCTTGGCATTCTCATAGACTTGGGTTCTCCATTCATCAAGTGAGCTAATATCAAATAACCTCTTCTCACCGGCAAGTTTGAAGTCATAGTTGATCTCTTTAATAGCCCAATATGCTTTATGTTCAAGTTCAAGAGGTAAGTGACACGCTTTTCCATAAACCATCTTATACGGAGACATACCCATAGGATTTTTATATGCAGTTCTATTGGCCCATAATGCATCATCAAGTTTCTTGGACCAATTCTTTCTAGATCTATTAACAGTCTTTTGCAAAATTAATTTGAGCTCTCTATTGCTCAATTCTACTTGACCACTAGACTGTGAATGATAAGGAGATGCAATTCTATGATTAACATCATACTTAGCAAGCATTTTACGAAAAGAACCATGAATAAAATGTGAACCACCATCAGTCATAAGATATCTAGGGACTCCAAACCTCAGAAAAATAACTTCTTTAAGCATCTTAATAGAGGTGTTATGATCAGCACTACTAGTTGGAATAGCTTCTACCCACTTAGTAACGTAATCAACATCAACTAAAATATGTGTATATCTATTAGAGGCAGGAAACGGTCCCATATAATCAAAGCCCCAAACATCAAATGGTCCAATAACAAGAGAATAATTCATAGGCATTTCTTGACGTCTACTAATATTACCAATTCTTTGACATTCATCACAAGACAAGACAAACTTACGGGCATCTTTGAAGAGAGTAGGCCAATAAAAACCGGATTGCAATACCTTATGTGCAGTTCTATCTCCAGCGTGGTGTCCTCCATATGGCTCGGAGTGACACTTGCGTAGGATCTGTTCCTATTCATGCTCAGGTACACAACGTCTAATAACACCATCTACTCCTTTATAAATGTGTGGGTCATCCCAGAAGTAATGTCTTAAATCATAAAAGAACTTTTTCTTTTGCTGGTATGTGAAACTAGGTGGTATAAATTTAGCAACAATGTAATTAGCATAATCAGCATACCAAGGAGCAGTACGAGAAGCATTAATGACCGCTAATTATTCATCAGGAAAGCTATCATCGATCCTAGAGAAAGTGGAGTTGTGCTCTCTAATAACTTCAGCGTTCGTCCTGTGCACCCCACGGTCATGGTACTTCTTTGCAATGGTCTCTTTGTGCAGTGTCACGAAATCTTCTAGCACATCTAGGTGTTGTAGCACTACTAAGTTTGCCCTGTCAAGGTCGTTTTGTCAGCCCGAGCGTAACACATTCACATCCCTATGACCGTTGGTGTGACCTTCGCCTTCGAGCCTTCCACAGTGCTTATTGACGGGCAAACCAACAACAGGGTCTTTGGTCAGATAACTCTCACAGAAAGAGATGCACTCTGTGGTCAGATATCCTTGGGCTATGCTTCCATCTGGATGGGACATGTTACGAACGAATCCTTTGATTATCCCATTCATCCTCTCGAACGACATCATGCTATGCAGGAATGTCGGCCCTAGGTCAATGATGTCGTCCATGATGTGGACACATAGATGCACCATGACATCAAAGAACGCGGGCGGGAAGTACATCTCTAGCTCATTTAGTATGACAACGATCTCTTCCTGTAGCCTATGTAGTTGCTTCACACTGATCGACTTTCGAGAGATAGCATAAAAAAAGTGGCATAGGTCAGTAAGCGTCTCACGCACATGTGTGTCCATAATCCCTCTAAGTGCAACCGGGAGTAACTGCATCATCATCACATGACAGCCGTGAGACTTCATCCCACTGAACCTTTTTTTCTTAGTGTCCAGAGGAGGAGGAGGAGGGAGAGGAGCAGCAACTGGCTCTGATGGATTTAAGATTTCTAGTATGAGGTATCCAGATGCAGATGAGTAAATTTGAGGCTTCACCGGTCAGTGTCCAGATGTAGATGCAGTAAGCTGCTACACAACACAGGTTTTCCGTTCTAAACCCGTCTTTTTATTTTCTTTTTCCAATTAATCCCGTCTTCTTCGCCAGCGAGCTCGTTGAGCTCAGCGACCAGGACCAGATGATGGACGAGGCTTCCGACCAGGAGCCGGCGCCACCGCTCGTGCCGGTTCATGCCGTGTTCACCATAGAGCAGGTGCGGGCGCACTTCGATGCCGTAATGGCGGAAGAGCTACCAGCGCCGGCGGTCTCGGTGTTCCGGCAAGCACATGAGAAGCAGTGCTACAACCTCCGTCTCCTCAACGAGCACCGACACGCGGAGGGACAAATCGCTGGCTAAGATACGAATGACAATGCCGTCACGGACATGCTGGTCGATGATCCTGGCTTCTTGGATGAGCAGCAGGCGCTATATCAAACCATCCGTACGACCCGCGAGGCCTTCTCCGTCGTCCTTCGAGTTGTTGCGCTCGTAGTGGCGCCGCCGTCTTGCGTTGTCAACATGGTCAACGAACATGAGGAATCAGGGGATGACTTTACATGGAGAGGATGACAGTACGCACCCACCAGGGCCATACCATACGTACGCAAGTGTCTCCTTGTTACAATTATAAAAAAGTTTGCCTAATTCACAGATGGATGTTTTCTAAGGATGTCACATCTAAACTCTCACAAATAACGCAACAATAAGGAACACAAAATTGGGACAAAAAAATAGACCACAAACATAATGCACATCAGGTTAGATGTGACATAACTATGTCACTATGTCACATCTAGATGCGTCCTAGACAGACCCCAAAATATTTGCTTCCTCCTGGTTCCATGGCATCACGGTCCCACACAATTGTGAACCTATTTAGTCAACAAATGAGAGAATTGCACAAGGAGCATCCGACAGCTGGGACACAACAGCTCGAGCAGTATTTGTTTTTTGAGGTGTGAGCGGAGTTTTTCTTGAGCGATATTTTTGTTGTTCAGAGGAGCAGGGTATCAACTGGGTGGGCTGTGGCCCATCTAGATCAGGCTATTATTTTATGCCGACCAAATATCCAGCGTAAATATTAATTTTTCAAGGTCAAAATGGCTTGCCCAGGCCCAACTATACTTTTTTGAGGAATATCCAACCCAGGCCAACTTGTTATTCTCCGGCCCTCTGGGCTGAAAATCTTTCCTATGATGGATGCATTAGGCTTGAAGTATCACCAACGAACTAGCTATGGACAGGGGTGCCGGGAAGCTTGCTATCCAGGTGCCAGAGCCATGAGTTGGCTGCGAGATCTTATTGGTTTCACCTCTAGCCTACCCCAACTTGTTTGGGACTAAAGGCTTTTGTTGTTGTTGATGATGGATGCGTTAGCCTTGCCAAGAATATGGGTTTTAAGAAATAATAAAGGGACTGCAATTATAAATAATGTATATTTTTGTGGATTTTTTTGACGGAACCTCGGCAGAGGGCGGGGAGCTCCCGCATTGCATTTTTTTTGGATTTTTAAAATTTTAATTTCACTCATTGTTGCGCGCAAATTTTCGTTGAATTTTTACCTAATACAAATTTAATTTGAAATTAGATTTAATATGGCTTGAATTTCAGAATAAATAATATATAGGATCCCATCAAAATATGGGAAATTTGGTTGAAATTATAAACCGTTGTCCTGGGTAGAAAAATGGGCTGTAATGTTAACAAATAGTAAATGAATTGCAGTAAATTCCATTAGAATTAAGAAATGTGTTGTAAATTATTAGAAATCGCAAATGGATATGCTCTCTGCCACATATGTGATCATCACTTGTGAGCCTACTAAGTTCACCCGTACGCAGCCATAAAAAACAAAGTTGACGCGTATGCAAGGCTTTTTCACCTTATTGTCAACACATGATTTCAGCACATCCAACGCCTTCCGTCCTTCTTCCATCTCGGATATTCTTGCTTTAGCCGCACAAACTACCACCGACGGTACCACTGTTACGTCTTGAGTTTGCGTTGGTTTTCCTTAAAGAGGAAAGGGTGATGCAGCAGAGTAGCGTAAGTATTTCCCTCAGTTTTTGAGAACCAAGGTATCAATCCAGTAGGAGGCTCCTCAAAAGTCCCACGCACCTACACAAACAAACCAAGAACTCGCAACCAACGCAATAAAGGGGTTGTCAATCCCTTCACGGCCACTTTCGAAAGTGAGATCTGATAGAGATAGTATGATAAGATAAATATATTTTTGGTATTTTATAATATAGATGCAAAAAGTAAAGATGCAAATAAAAGTAGATTGGAAGCAAATATGATAAGAGATGGACCCGGGGGCCATAGGTTTCACTAGAGTCTTCTCTCGAGATAGCATAAGTATTATGGTGGGTGAAGAAATTACTGTCGAGCAATTGATAGAAAAGCGAATAATTATGAGATTATCTAGGCATGATCATGTATATAGGCATCACGTCCGCAACAAGTAGACCGACTCCTGCCTACATCTACTACTATTACTCCACACATCGACCGACTCCTGCCTGCATCTAGAGTATTAAGTTCATAAGAACAGAGTAACGCCTTAAGCAAGATGACATGATGTAGAGGGATAAACTCAAGCAATATGATATAAACCCCATCTTGTTATCCTCGATTGCAACAATACAATACGTGCCTTGCAACCCTTTCTGTCACTGGGTAAGGACACGACAAGATTGAACCCAAAGCTAAGCACTTCTCCCATGGCAAGAAAGATCGATCTAGTAGGCCAAACCAAACTGATAATTCGACGAGACTTGCAAAGATAACTCAATCATACATAAAAGAATTCAGAGAAGATTCAAATATTATTCATAGATAAACTTGATCATAAACCCACAATTCATCGGATCTCGACAAACACACCGCAAAAAGAAATTACATCGAATAGGTCACCACGGGAGAGGGGGAGAACATTATATTGAGATCCGAAAAGAGAGAAGAAGCCATCTAGCTATAACTATGGACCCGTAGGTCTGTGGTAAACTACTCACAACTCATTGGAAGGGCTATGGTGTTGATGTAGAAGCCCTTCGTGGTCGATTCCCCCTCCCGCAGAACACCGGCGAAGGCTCTAAGATGGGATCTCGCGGATACAGAAGGTTACTGCGGTGGAAATTGTGTTTTGGGTGCTCCTTGGATGTTTTTGGGGTACATAGGCTTATATAGGAGGAATAAGTACGTCGGTGGACGCCCGAGGGGCCCACGAGACAGGGGGCGCGCCCTATGGGGGGGGGCACCCTCCTATCTCGTGGAGGCCTCGGCTGCTTCTTGACTTGCACTCCAAGTCCTCTGGATCATGTTCGTTCCAAAAATCATGCCTCCGAAGGTTTCATTCCGTTTGGACTCCATTTGATATTCCTTTTCTTCGAAATACTGAAATAGGCAAAAAAACAGCAATACGGGCCGGGCCTCCGGTTAGTAGGTTAGTCCCAAAAATGATATAAATGTGTAGAATAAAGCCCATAAACATCCAAAAGGGGTAATATAATATCATGGAACAATCAAAAATTATAGATACGTTGGAGACGTATCAAGCATCCCCAAGCTTAATTCCTGCTCGTCCTCGAGTAGGTAAATGATAAAAAGAGAATTTTTGATGTGGAATGCTACCTAGCATAATTCTTAATGTAATTTTCTTTATTGTGGCATGAATGTTCAGATCCAAATGATTCAAAATAAAAGTTCATATTGATAAAATAAATAGTAACACTTCAAGCACACTAATCAAAGCAATCATGTCTTCTCAAAATAACATGGCAAATGAAAGTTCATCCCTACAAAATCATATAGTTAGGCTATGCTTCATTTTCGTCACATAAAGATGTTCCCAACTTCTATACCCCCGATGACAAGCCAAGCATTTTTTTCATACTTAAATGATCTCAAACTTTTTCAACCTTCACGCAATACATGAGCGTGAGCCGTGGATATAGCACTATGTGTGGAATAGAATATGATGATGGGGATTGTGTCGAGAAGACAAAAAAAAAAGAAAGTCTCACATTGACGAGGATAATCAACGGGCTATGGAGATGCCCATTAATTGATGTCAACATGAGGAGTAGGGATTGCCATGCAACGGATGCACTAGAGCTATAAATGAATGCTCAACAAAAGAAAACTAGTGGGTGTGCATCCAACTTGCTTGCTCACGAAGACCTAGGGCATTTGAGGAAGCCCATCGTAGGAATATACAAGCCAAGTTCTATAATGAAAAATTCTCACTAGTATGAAAAATACAACTTATGAGACTCACTATATGAAAAACATGGTGCTACTTTGAAGCACAATATATGAGACTCACTACATGATGAACAACGTGCTACTTTGAAGCGCAAGTGTGGAAAAAGAGATTGTAAAATTGCCCTTTTTATTTATTTTCTTTTATTCACTTCCTTTTTTTTCTTTTTCTTTTTTTAGGCCTTTTTTTGGCCTTTCTTCTTTTTTTTTCTCTTTTTTTCTTTGGGCAATGCTCTAATAATGATGACCATCACACTTCTATTGATTACAACATATGAATTACAACTCGAAACTAGAATAAGATATGACTCTATATGAATGCCTCCGGCGATGTACCGGGATGGTGCAATGAATCAATAGTGACATGTATGAAAAATAATGCATGGTGGCTTTGCCACAAATACGATGTCAACTACATGATCATGCAATGGCAATATGACAAAAGTAATGTATGTCATGATGATGATAAACAGAACGGTGGAAAGTTGCATGGCAATATATCTCGAAATGGCTGTAGAAATGCCATAATAGGTAGGTATGGTAGCTGTTTTGAGGAAGATATAAGGAGGTTTATGTGTGATAGAGCGTATCGTATCACGGGGTTTGGATGCACCAGCGAAGTTTGCACCAACTCTCAAGATGAGAAAGGGCAATGCACGGTACCGAAGAGGCTAGCAATGGTGGAAAGGTAAAAGTGCGTATAATCCATGGACTCAACATTAGTCAAAAGAACTCATATACTTATTGCAAAAATTTAGAAGTCATCAAAAATCAAGTACTACGTGCATGCTCATAGGGGGATAGATTGGTAGGAAAAGACCATCGCTCGTCCCCGACCGCCACTCATAAGGATGCACAAGCCAGGTACACTTCATGTTACAAATTTGTTACACAACTTTAACCATACGTGCATGCTACGAGACTTGCTAACTTCAACACAAGCATTCTTTAAATTCATAATCACCCAACTAGCATGACTTTAATATCGCTACCTCCATATCTCAAAACAACTAGATGACCCGGTGCGCCAAATGGCGCAGAGACCCATTTGAAATCATGTTCGCGTTGAAAATATTTGCCTTTTTTAGTAACTTTATGTTTGATCAAAGATAGAGGCCATGTCAAACCTGAAGTGTTTTGAACGTGTATTTGGACAATGTGCCATTTGGCTCTATGTTACCCAAGTAAGGTGCAAGGTCCAAATTTAAGCATCAACGGTAATGATTCTAAACCTTTTATAACAGAAAACTTTGCATTTGTTAGTAACTTTGAGTTTTAGCGAGCCGAGTATTCAAACAATGCATATGAGATTGATATAGAACTAAGTTAATAGATATTTATGTTCCATTACATGGTACTTGGTAGCTTAAAAGAAGATATTCAGATCACTTGATAATGGCATACATTGGCTTTATAAATGTAAGCTATATTAGCAGAGGCCAGAGATGCATTGTCTTGCTCGCAGCAAGGACCAAGACGCGAGAAGGTGGTGGTATTAGGTAGAGTCATCGTACATGTCCCAGCAGTATCGAACATGATTTCCTCGTCTAAGCAGGCATGCCTACGGTCAGTGGCGGCGTCAGGATTCAACCACACCCCCCACCGGCCCAGGAAACCTCCCAGCACTGTAGCTATAGTGCTCTCTACAGTATACGAAGCGAATCAGCCTCACGCCCCAGGCATCCGCCCGGGCTGCCTGGGGCCTGTCTCCGCCGCTGCCTACGGTCGCACATAGTTGTTGTAGCCATCACCCATGTCTCCAGCATAACCCTCAATGCAGCTTGAATCTGAGTCTGGATCCTATGCCTTTCTTCTGCAATAAAAGACATGCCACGTTAGTCGCTCTGAAGCGAAACCACAACATCATGAATTTCTAAAAGAGTCTATTTGAGATTACATATAGTGATTGAAGCAGTAGGGTCCAAGGTAGCGAGATCATGGATGGTCCAAGGTAGATCGATCATGGATCTTGTTTGATGTAACACACACTTCGTCTGATAATGTGAGAAGCTTGTTTGTGATCTTTACATTTGCCTTGTGATCTTCCTAGAAGTGATCGGCATTGCTAAATCTCAGTCTGACTAAGATTTAACCAAGTCTCAGTCGATGCTATATTAGTGGGATCTTATGTGAAGATTTGTGCAAAAAATAGTTTTTTTTCTTTTTCAAATGTTATGTCACTTGACTGAGAATTGGTTAAGTCTCAGTCGATTGAGACCTAACCACACCCAAGTGCCATATGCTCTCTGTGTTCTATGAACCCAATGGCTTGAGCAACTGCATGATTTATTGTTGCGATCCCATTCTTAGATATGGTGCTTGATAGCGCAGTTCGTCCCGAACTCCCGATGAAATGCATAGATCCTCTTTTATGGGGTAAAACTCAACTACTAACATATATCCACCCTGCTCAAGCCTAAGTGTGAAGTAGACTGGTTTAGGGAGGTCAAGCTTTTCAACATGAAATCGGCAAAAAACTTGACAGCCCACCAGCTCCCTGGGGATCACTATGAAATAGTGGACCCATAGACCCGCTGAATCCATGTGCACATTGAAAAGAAAATCCATAATTTACTTGATTTGGTTGTGGGTAAACACATATGGTAACAAATTTAACGTCCTTAGATAAATAAATAAACAGTGAGATCTATGTTGTCTCCATGTTCTTAGAGGTCTATCCAGAATCATACAATCCGTTGGAATTTGTGTTGTTTCTGTCATCTTCAAGTCTCAGTTTTTTATATCATCGCCATTCAATTTCGAGTCCACTAAATGATAGCTAGTTTTGTTCTGAAATCTGGCATTTGATCCTGTAAAGTAATAGCCAGAGTTAGTTTTGAAATAATGATACAACATAAAATAAGTTAATGATACACAAGGAAAAATACTTGTGTAGAAGTGTCAAACAAAAGACCTCCAGTGAAGTATTACATAATTTCTTTTATCATTTTTATAGATAGTTATATAGTATAGTTTTAAAGTTATCAAATGGTCATGACTGTAACAAGCCCTGAAAAAAGAAAAATCGCAACCACACAGGTGAATGAGGCACGTCTGATAAAATATAACGGATTTTTTGGAAGAAATAATCGTTTCTTTTTATTTGTAGAAGATAAAGAAAATTTGTTTGGGTCCAGCCCTCCAGAATCCATTCCCACCGCCTACGAATCCATTCCCACTCATTGACAAGCTCTTGTCACTGCCTAAGACAGTAGTAGTACTGAAAAACCAGCAGTCATCCTCTCCACCGCCCGTCACATCTCCCCATTCCCCATTTCTCCCATCACCAGCTCCCTCCCTCCATAGCCGGCGGTCAGCGAGATTCACAGCCACTGATCCCCCCTCCTCATGTCGAATCTGGCCGCATAAGTGGCCGAGAAGGCCCTCGAGCTCGGCATGCTCGTGCTAGTTGTAGGCTCCGTCGAAGGCGGACGCGGAGGCGCAGGACTCCACGCCTCTCCTCTGCCCTGCTCCTTCTTCAAATCCAGTTGCCTAAGTGCTCGAGGAGGCGCTCGAGCTTGGCATGCTCACCGGCGACACCGGGCCCCTCCCTCCTCCTGTTGCCTCGCCGCCGCCATGAGCCCCTCCACCCTCTCTTGTGTGATTGTACAGCTCCAGGTAAGTCTCTCTCTCTGACCCGGCCGCCTGATGCAAGCTTTGTTGACGAGGAGAGAAAAAGCAATCCCCCAACTGGTGATAAGATGGGTGCTGATGTACTTCATACGATTTCTTCCTTTCCAGGCAGTCAATGGTCACATTTCAGTTGATCAATGTGTTGGCACAATGAATAATGTCTGCTCTTCGACTGGAGCAGTTCTTCCTGTTGGTAATCAGAGGATACATGCTACTAATTCTTCAACTGAAATTAATTTTCAGTTTGATCCAAGTGCATATCCTGAACCTCAAGTTTTCTTAGCACCTATGCCAAGGAGAAGAAGGTTAGTTTCTTTCAAGAATGAAAGAACTGGTCCCAAAGGAACTGCTGTCAGTAAAAGACATCATGGGAAGCAAGCTGACACCCCACCGCAACCTGTGCCTAAAGCAAATGAAGCAAGTGCAGGGGCCAACCCTTTTCTATGGAGCACAATTTCAAGCTCATCAACCAACATAACCTTTGGCACTAATAGCAATCGCACATATTGTGGACAGCTTCACAATGTGTCCCTAACTGAGAAATCACCATGAATGTTCCCTTTCAAGTCACTTCATAAGTTGTTCTGTTATTGGGCTTTGTTAGATAAGCTGATTTAACTGAGTATTATTCTGCTCTAGATTGTTGCTTCTAGTTGTGAGTGGATCCAAGAGTTAACATGGTACAATATCTTCTCGAAGATGATGTATTCCTTCATAAAAAAGGATGTTGGAGAAGTTATTATTGAAGAGGAGTTCAGTCTCATGTGATTCTCAAGAGCTAAAATGGAACAAGAAGTGCAGTCCTCTCATGTCTACACTAACTAATCAGGTAGCATATGCAAAATTTTAAGCATACTACATTCAGATATGACAATTGAATATAAAAACTGGCAATTATGTACAGTACACTATTTCTAAGAATTTCTGCATTAGAGGCTTGTTGCTTCAGTTCTACAATCAGTCAGTTGTTAATTTGTTGTTTTATAACTAATTCAGTAAGAGATCTTTTTCCCAGTTGGCCGGATTATCTGCCGATGATATGATCGCAGTGAATAATATGTGTTGCCTATGTTCTCATGAAATTTGAAATACGTAAAGTAACCCGTTGCATTATTTTACATGTGTATTAGTTCTTCCAAACATATAGCCTTTAAATACTTATATTACAGTACAAGTTATTCACTCAATTCTACAATTTTCAGAAAAAGTGTGGTAGCAGAAAAGGGCGAATAGGGGAAGAATCAACATAGATATTGTCCCGGTTTTATCCCGTCCTGGAGGTATAATTTTTTTATCTGATTAATGATGGCAACAAATGTTTGACATTATTCATAATGTTTTGAAATGAACTTTTCTGCATGCAGCAATTGTAAATGTCTTTGAGATTCCAAGACAATATATCTTCATCATTCTTTCATTATTCCCAAGTTACCCTTTTATGCATTATTCTCCATTGGTTCTGATTTACATGTCATCTCACCTCATTTTGTCAACTACTCGTTTGCCGTATATATAGAACCCTCATGGTTGGTCTGTTGGTTTGAGTTATTTTGTCCCCAATCTTTGGTCCTATCATCTAATTTCTTGATTCGATTACTGCGTTTGTCTTGGCTACCACTTCAGCACAAACATTTATCTGATGGTGGTCAAATTCAACAATGTTAGCAATTACTCTCTGGCTTACTGAAACTTAACCTCCTTAAAGCATGAACCAGACCTGCTCCTAGGTGCAAGCTTTGTTAGTCGAGCAAGTGCAAAAATAACTATCAAAAGATAATCTCATGCTTAATCCAATGACCAATGGAACATAAATAATCTAGCGAGATCCAAGTATGAAAGGAAGTAATTCAACATTATCACCTATTTCTTTAAATTTGCATGCCACAGAAGCAAAATCTTATTTCTTTAATCCACCATTTCCTTTAATACTTGAAACTGGAAATGAAATTCCATGAATGCTTTGTTGAAGAACAACTACAATTGATTCTTGAGAAATGTGCAGGTACATATGCCAGAACTACACTTACTATTTCTTATTACCATATCCTTCATTCAGGAAAAAAAATCCCTACACAAGATTGACCCAGCCAAATGACTCACAAACATGTAGCCATGGCCAATACTGCATGAATTGGCCAGGAACTTCTCAGCACAAACTCTATCTATTTCACACTTCTCCTCTGTTCTCGTTTGGACTCTATAAATTAAAATATCACACATGCATATGCAAAGCCAGTGGAAGCAAAGAGAACTTACATTGGAAGGAGGCACAATGAATCTGAAGCACGCTCCAGAAGCAACTGCAAGCCGACGGAGCGAACAATAGCAGCTTGGACCGATGGACGATGACGAAAAAAGCAGAGGCCTACAGGAGGCAAAATGCAGCAGTCAGGGAGCGGGTAAATCCAAAACATAGCAAATAATGGTGATGGAGACACGTCAGCCAAATGGTTCCATGGCAGGTCAACCCAAAGTGCGGCAACAACAAAGAACCAGCGGAGCTGCAGCAGAGAAGAGAGGCAAAAATGAAAGCAAGAAGAAACCCAAATCATTGCAAAGAAAACGGGGTACTAAAAGCCTAGTCTGTTCAGAAAAGCTTTCTGGGTGTGTACGACATGTATATATTTAATAAAGTGTATATGCACATAAGCATGACTACCAACAACCAACAACATATGAGGATTTGACAAATGTGGGATACCATAGCCATTTTTAAAATTTGCATATCTTTGTGCATATACTTAATACCTCGATGACACTATATCCAGACTACTTGAGAAAGTAAATAATCAAACGACACTAACAGAGAAGTTGTAGAGTTCTACCGTTTCCGCTTTACAATCTCAATAAAACAATATAGTTGTTCTACAAGTAATTACATGACATGATGGTCTACAGCTACAAGAAGGCTGGGTGAAGTCTACGATGGGTTCTTTTCCAAGCAAAGAGAAGGCTGAGGCGACTCTGGTCTACAACTACAAGAACGCCATCAGCAGGTTCGGGACGAAGCTCACGCCCGCGCAAGTCGCCGTGTTGAGGAGTGAGTTCCCCTCTTGCTGTTATGCTCTGCTCTCACAGTCAACTGAATCCCTTTAGTTAGCAATAAAACTACAGTTGCAAGAGTTTTTTTAATTGGATGAGGAACAGTAGATGGTCAACTAAGGCAAACCCATAGTATAACCGTTAAGATCAGGTTGGTGATTTTAGTCGGATCTGTTGTCAATAGTGAGGTCAATGCAAGGCCTACTCTCATGGTTAATATGCTAATTCTTGACACCAGAAAACCAAGAAAGGTGTACCATGAGCAAGGATCGACATTATAAATGTATACACTATTATGTACAAATGGCCAACGGCTCCAGCAACTATAGCAATTAAACCGTGAGCACCAGGGCATTAAGTAAAAAGGCAAATAAATAGTTACTGAACCTAGCCTTGTTATGATACCTATTCAAACTAAACGAAGTACAAAATATATAGATAGAAAATTTACCGAAAGTAGAACGCACACAACCGCTTGAACAGCTCTAGCAGCCCGTGATATGCAAATCAGGATACCTCACAAAATATTCTAAGTATGCATTGATCAATATCTATGCAAAGCAAACAAAGGAGGTTTCTACATATAGTTATTCTTAGTCCGAGCTTAAATATACCCATGTTAACAGTTTTGTACATGGGTAGTTTGGATATTTAATCTCAACAGGACAACATCACATTTTATCCAAAGTACAACAGGCAAAGCTTGAATCTAACTATCATAAAAAAAATACACAAACCGATCTAGCATAAATAATTTGGCTCGGTGTATCCATGTTAACAACTGATTAACGGAATATATTGGGTTGGGGTACCAAGGCTAATTAGTTACGTGATTCCTAATCAGGACGCCTACTCACGTGTGACCATCTGTAGCATTTCTTTAAACATGGTCTTTGCTTCAATAATGTCAATCTACAAAGCATTCACAATACGGAAAGGTAAATAAAATGCAGCTTCCATCAGGAAAATGCACAGAATAATTAGCATCAATCAAGGGAAGCCAAACCAAGCAGGGAACATCACAAACAGAACAGAGCCATATAAGTAAATGTGAATGGAGGAAGTAAAAGCAAAGAGAGAGGAGCACCTCGGCTAGATTCGAGGAAATCATGTTCCACTCCTAGGCTCCTAGCGCTCCTGTAGCCGAGCCCTCGTCCGTGAGATGAAGCAACATAAATTGGGTTTAGAAAGCAACAGAATCACACTAACATATAGTATAGGAAGATGTGTTACCTTCCTAACAAAAATATCGATGCTTGTCGATTTAGTTCCTAACCACATCTTGTTAAGAAAAACATAAATTAAGAAATCAAAATCAGGTTTTCAAAGAACCTATGAAATCAAGAGGAAAAACTGGGAGGAAGAAGATGGCAAGGCCAAAGATGTGCAACCTAGATGGGGGGTGAGGGGCGAGGATCGCCGAGCAGCGGTCAGTAGTGATGGCCGACTCCACTCCACTGCAACACGAGCGCTGCCTTCTTGCACCTTCCCCATGTCCGTCCTCACGCACAGCAACACCGGACTGGTAACATAGGGAGCCGTTGTCTTGCAACTAAGGAAACCATTGAATGACACTGAAAAAGAATCATGAGTCTGCAGACTCAAGGGCTTACTGCGCTTCATCAAGAATAACAATTGAGCCAATGATATCAATGTCCATTGCTCTCCTGACAATTGGACTAATTAGGTTGCTATATGGGCTGAAAATCAATTGTGCTGCTTTTGCCATGCATGGTTTGTGCAGCAAAATACGGACATCCTGTAAATAACCAAAAATAAAGGTGGCATTAGAATAGATTTCAAAATTTAGTGGTGGCATAGTGTGCCTCAGGATTCAGGGAAAATCTATGTAAACAAAGAGATAGACAAACCTTTGACTTGTGTTCCAACCCTAGGAAGATCCTCAATATCAGGAACTTCATAGCAGCCATCGGTCCGAAGGGTTGGACGATGACTCAGTTTCTGTACATTCCCGCCAATACATGTTTCTCCTCGCATTATTAGTAGGGAAAGGGGGAAATTTTCTCAAGGTTAAATATGTTTTCGCGTGAAAGAAGCTAGGAAAACTCACTTGAATTCTGGGCATCCTTGACCTTTGTCATCTAGAAGCTTCTTGCTGATGGAGAAAAGGTCTCACTAAATGGTTTACAATGAAGAACCCAAATGATTAGTAAATATATGTGTCTTGTATGTCACAATTCCTCGTCAATTGGCTCAGCCATGCATACGGTCTTATTGATGCAATAGTGCTTCCTTGAGGCCTGCATTGCATGATTACTGAGTGGTTAAACTACATGCAGTTTAAATTCAGAATATTGGAGCCCCCCCCTCAACACCCACTACTACATGATGATTAAATACATGGCTTGGCGTCAGTTTTGCCACTGCTACTTAACATTGGTTGGATAATTCATTTCCTTTTCTGAATGAGAAAAAAAGAGGCAGGAGGTGCACTGAGATGAGAACATGGTAGCTACCAAGATGGCCATCGTCTTGCACAGCTCCATGACCACCTGGGTTATCTGATAGTGCGTCCTCCTGCAACCGATAGACAATGGAACCAAGAAACTAATCAGGATTTTTCGATTCAAGACAAGCAGACAAGAAACCTGGCTGGCAAGATTGCCCCATCATTTCAGTTCATTTGAGAGCAGATCTTACGTGATGTAGTAGATGGTCGGCGCATTCTTCTTCTTGGCAGCCGCCGCCTTCTCCGGGATGTCTGAACATCAAGAACCGGGACACCCATGGGAATGAGCAAACCAAGCTAGAACGAGCAGCAGCGCCTCCTCAATCCAAGAACCGGTGAGAGAGATGGGGGAAAGAGAAGAGGGAAGGTAGTAGTACCAGTAGTGGGCTGCTGCCGGGTGTCGCCAGGGATGAAGGCGTCGCCTTGGAGGAGGGGGGTTGGCGGATGGGGCGTATCGAGCTGGGCAGTGGCGCTGCCAGGCCAGCGCGACGCAGAGGAGGGAGAGCGACCTGCCGGTGCCGGCGTGCGACTCGAGCAGCGCGTGGGAGCGGCCCTAGCGGTAGCCGCGGTCGAGCGTGGCGATGATGCGGCCCATGAAGGCCAGCTGCGCCCCGCGGCCGCCGGGGTGGCAGCAAAGTCGCCGTTGTCGTGGGGCGCAGATGGTTGGCGGCGCGGCTTGAGAAGTGAAGGGGAGGAGGACGTGCAAGGCGGTGGATGAGAAAAGAGGCGAGTGGGTGGAGGCACGGGGCTCAAGGGAGGAAGGGTATTGGAGGCTAGGGTTTTCACCGCGCACTCTGCACGTCGGGTTTTCTCGTACCTAGAACAGGAGACAAACTCACTTCATTGCTTGGGCCTACACTCAATGAGTCCCACATGTCATTGACTCCTAATGGAATTGGCTATGTGCAACCAGAACGAACGGCCCAACGACTGCCAGCGGTAAAAACAGTACGATGGTGAAACGATCGCTCGATCCAGAATCGCTAGCGCTCTCAGGTGCCCTGGTTAGGCGGGTACTCTAGCAGTCTTTATATGTTAGATTATCAAGTATCAAATTGACCATAGCATCCAATTCACTTCCTATGATAGTTTTTATTATACCCAACTTGGATGCCTACCATTCTAGGATCAAATTATAACCATAGCAAATACCATGCTGTTCTAAAAGACTCTCAAAAAGATATAGTGAAGCATGAGAGACTAGCAATTTCTACAAAATCAAGCCACCGCCGTGCTCTAAAAGGTATAAGTGAAGCACTAGAGCAAAAATTATCAAGCTCAAAAGATATAAGTGAAGCACATAGAGTATTCTAGTAAATTCTAATAAAATAGGCTTCTCCCAAAAGGTGTGTACAGCAAGGATGATTGTGCTAAACTAAAAAGCAAAGACTAATATAATACACGACGCTCCAAGCAAAACACATATCATGTGGCGAATAAAAATATAGCTCCAAGTAAAGTTACCAATAAATGAAGATGAAAGAGGGGATGCCTTCCCTGGGCATCCACAAGCTTAGGCTTTTGGCTATCCTTGAATATCTTGGGGTGCCTTGGTCATCCCCAAGCTTAGGCTCTTGCCACTCCTTATTCCATAGTCCATAAAAGCTTTACCCAAAACTTGAAAACTTCACAACACAAAACTCATCAGGAAATCTTATAAGGTCCGTTAGTGAAAGAAAACAAAACCACCACATAAGGTACTCTAGTGAACTCATTCTTTATTTATTTTGGTGTTAAACCTGCTGTATTCCAACTTCTCTATGGTTTATAAACTATTTTACTAGCCATAGATGCATCAAAATAAGCAAACAACACACGAAAAACAGAATCTGTCAAAAACAGAACAGTCTGTAGCAATCTGTAACTAACGCAAACTTCTGGAACTCTAAAAACCCTATCAAAATAGGACGTACTGGAAAATTTGTTTATTGATCAGAAGCAAAAAGAATCAATGCAAAAGCACGTTTCTGTGATTTATTGAATTTTTTCTTGTGAGTGCAAAGTTTCTGTTTTTCAGCAGAATCAAATCAACTATCATCATAGGTTCTACTTGGCACAAACACTAATTAAAAGATAAAAACACATCTAAACAGAAGGTAGATGCAAAATGTATTACTAAGCAGGAACAAAAACAAAAAAAAACACAAAGAAAATTGAGTTGCCTCCCAACTAGCGTTATCGTTTAACGCCCCTAGCTAGGCATAAAAGCAAAGATAGATCTCAGTAGTGCCATCTTTGGCACTTGATTCATAAGTAGCCCGCATGATAGCACTAGTACAAAACGGAGCTTTAAAATCGGTTCGTAAGGGCCTTTCGTGCCAGTTTTGCAACCGGCACTAAAGAGTGGAGACTAAAGACCCCCCTCCCCCTTTAGTATCGGTTTGGCACGAACCGACACTAAAGGCCCACCACGTGGCGTGAGCTCGCCCCTGGTATGGGGGACCTTTAGTACCGGTTGGTGTTACCAACCGGTACTATAGGTTTTTTTGATTTTTTTTTTTGAAAATTTTGGAATTTTTTTTGATTTTTTTATTTTTAATTTTTCTGAATTATTTGATGATTTAGTCTCTAATCACCTCTCTTAACTGCTCAAGTGTGGATCACTCATTCCAAATCGCCTAACTTCCCGGCCGGTCACCCATCCTTCTCACTACTCCAGCCTGAGCACGCTTAACTTCCGGGTTCAATTCTCCCCCGTTTCCAAGTCTGCACTTGTTGTTTTCCTAACAATAGTAAGATGTGAATCCTATTAACCCTCAGGAGTTTCGCTTGAGCATGAAGTCACACGTTTCACTGTTTGAGTTTGAAACTATTATTCTAAAAAACAATAATTATGTAGTAACACTAGTATTTCTTGAATAAGTAGTTTGACCATAGTTTGACCATAGTTTGACCAGATTTGACCAAAATTCAAAAAAACTGAGATACTTATTTAGTAACACTAATATTATTGCGTAATTATTTAGTAACACTCTATATTTCTTGAATCAGTTGTTTGACCGGTTTGACAAGATTTAACCAAAATTCAAAAAAACATAAATTAGAGCATATCTTTTTTTCCTTTTACAATTTTTTCAAGTTTGAAAATTGCCCTATAGTCCCGGTTTGTGTCTCCAACCGGGACTATAGGTTAGACCCCTTTAGTGCCAGTTCGTGGCACGAACCGGTACTAAAGGTTGGCCCTTTAGTACCGGTTTGTGCCACAAACCAGGACTAAAGGGGCTCGTGGGGCCCTGGCCTGACGCCAGCCTGCCACCACCCCTTTAGTACCGGTTCGTGGCACGAACCAGTACTAAAGGTTCAACACGAACCGGCACTAATGCATAGCCGTTCGAACCGGTACTAATGATACCATTAGTACCGGGCCAAAATCAAACCGGGACTAATGTGTCTCACATAAGGTCCTTTTTCTACTAGTGTAGATTCATAAGGTAATTTGACTTTCTTTCTTGGAAAGTGCTCCATGCCTTTCTTTAATGGAAATTGGAATCTAATATTCCCTTCCTTCATATCAATAATCGCGCCAATCGTTCTAAGGAAAGGTCTACCAAGAATAATAGCACAAGAAAGATTGCAATCTATATCAAGAACGATAAAATCCACGGGTACCAAATTTCTATTTGCAACAATGAGAACATCATTCATCCTTCCCATTGGCTTTTTAATGGTGGAATCCGCAAGGTGCAAATTTAAAGAGCAATCATCAAGGTCATGGAAACCTAGAATATCACATAAAGTTTTCAGAATTGTGGAAACACTAGCACCCAAATAACATAAAGCAAAACACTCATGATCTTTAATTCTAATATTTATAGTAGGTTCCCACTCATCATTAAGTTTTCTGGGTATAGAAACTTCCAAATTAAGTTTTTCATCATAAGATTGTAACAAGGCATCAACGATATGTTTGGTAAAAGCTTTATTTTGACTATAAGCATGAGGAGAATTAACAAAAGATTGCAACAAGGAAATACAACCTTCTAAAGAACAATTATCATAATCAAATTCCTTGAAATCCGAGATAGTGGGTTCAATACTATTTAAAGTCATGACCTCTCCAATCCCACTTTTACCAAATTTAGCATCAAGATCTAAAAACTCCGAATTCTTGGGACACCTTCTAGGTAAAGTTGACTCATCATCAGTCCCATAATTATCAAGATTTATATTGCAAAACATAGATTTAATAGGAGATGCATCAATAACTTTAAGATCTTCATCATTATTTTCATGGAAACTAGAAGAACCCGCTTTTATAAAGCTATCTTTTTTTGCACGCAATCTAGCGGTTCTTTCCTTACACTCATTAATGGAAATTCTCATTACTTTGAGAGACTCATTGATATTATGCTTAGGAGAAGAAGATCTATTTTTAAGAGAATCAACATCAAGCGAAAGTCTATCAACGTTCCTAGCCAAATCATCAACTTTGGGCAATTTTTGTTCAAGCAAAGCATTAAAATTCTTTTGAGAAATCATAAATTTTTCACACTATTCTCAAAATTAGAGGACATCTTATTAAAATTACCGTAAGAATTATTGTAGGAATTTCCATAATTATTAGAGGAATTACTAGGGAACGGTCTAGCATTAAAGTTTCCTCTATAAGCATTGTTTCCAAAACTATTCCTACCAACAAAATTCACATCCATAGATTCATTATTATTCTCAATCAAAGTAGACAAAGGCATATCAGTGGGATCAAGAGGAGTATTTTTAGTAGCAAACAACTTCATAAGTTCATCCATCTTTCCACTCAAAACATTGATTTCTTCTATATCATGCACTTTTTTACTAGAAGATCTTTCAGTGTGCCATTGAGAATAATTAGCCATAATATTATCAAGAAGTTTTGTAGCATCTCCTAACGTGATTTCCATAAACGTGCCTCCCGTGGCCGAATCTAAGAGATTTCTAGAAGCAAAGTTCAACCCAGCATAAATTTTTTGTATGATCATCCATAAATTCAAACCATGAGTAGGGCAATTGTGAATCATCAATTTCATTCTTTCCCAAGACTGGGCAACATGCTCATGATCAAGTTGTTTAAAATTCATAATATCGTTCCTAAGAGTAATGATCTTAGCGGGAGGAAAATACTTAGAGATAAAAGCATCTTTGCACTTGTTCCAAGAATCGATACTATTTTTAGGCAAAGACGAAAACCAAACTTTAGCACAATCTCTAAGTGAAAACGGAAATAACTTCAATTTAACAATATTGTTATCCGTATCTTTCTTCTTTTGCATATCACACAAATCAAAAGAATTGTTTAGATGAGTAGCGGCATCTTCACTAGGAAGGCCGGCGAATTGATCTTTCATAACAAGATTCAGCAAAGCAGCATTGATTTCACAAGACTCAACATCATTAAGAGGAGCAATTGGAGTACTAAGGAAATCATTATTATTGGTATTCGAGAAATCACACAATTTGGTATTATCTTGCGCCATGGCAACAGGTAATCCAACACACAAGCAAACAGAAAAAGGAAGCGAAAAGAGAGGAGGAGATTGGGAAAGAGAGGGCGAATAGAACGACAAGGGTGAAGTGGGGGAGAGGAAAATGAGAGGCAAATGGCAAATAATGTAAATGCGAGGGAGATGAGTTTGCGATGGGTACTTGGTATGTCTTGACTTGAGCGAAGACCTCCCCGGCAACGGCGCCAGAAATCCTTCTTGCTACGTCTTGAGCTTGCGTTGGTTTTCCTTGAAGAGGAAAGGGTGATGCAACAGAGTAGCATAAGTATTTCCCTCAGTTTTTGAGAACCAAGGTATCAATCCAGTAGGAGGCTCCTCAAAAGTCCCACGCACCTACACAAACAAACCAAGAACTCGCAACCAACGCAATAAAGGGGTTTTCAAACCCTTCACAGCCACTTGCGAAAGTGAGATCTGATAGAGATAGTATGATAAGATAAATACATTTTTGGTATTTTATAATATAGATGCAAAAAGTAAAGATGCAAATAAAAGTAGATTGGAAGCAAATATGATAAGAGATAGACCCGGGGGCCATAGGTTTCACTAGAGGCTTCTCTCGAGATAGCATAAGTATTACGGTGGGTGAACAAATTACTGTCGAGCAATTGATAGAAAAGCGAATAATTATGAGATAATCTAGGCATGAACATGTATATAGGCATCACGTCCACAACAAGTATACCGACTCCTGCCTGCATCTACTACTATTACTCCACACATCGACTGACTCTTGCCTACATCTAGAGTATTAAGTTCATAAGAACAGAGTAACGCCTTAAGCAAGATGACATGATGTAGAGGGATAAACTCAAGCAATATGATATAAACCCCATCTTGTTATCCTCGATGGCAACAATACAATACATGCCTTGCAACCCTTTCTGTCACTGGGTAAGGACACCGCAAGATTGAACCCAAAGCTAAGCACTTCTCCCATGGCAATAAAGATCAATCTAGTAGGCCAAACCGAACTGATAATTCGAAGAGACTTGCAAAGATAACTCAATCATACATAAAAGAATTCAGAGAAGATTCAAATATTATTCATAGATAAACTTGATCATAAACCCACAATTCATTGGATCTCGACAAACACACCGCAAAAAGAGATTACATCGAATAGATCTCCACGAGAGAGGGGGAGAACATTGTATTGAGATCCAAAAAGAGAGAAGAAGCCATCTAGCTAATAACTATGGACCCGTAGGTCTATGGTAAACTACTCACAACTCATCGGAAGGGCTATGGTGTTGATGTGGAAGCCCTCCGTGGTTGATTTCCCCTCCGACAGAACGCCGACGAAGGCTCCAAGATGGGATCTCGCGGATACAAAAGTTTACGGCGGTGGAAATTGTGTTTCGGGTGCTCGCTGGATGTTTTCGGGGTACGTAGGCTTATATAGGAGGAAGAAGTACGTCGGTGGACGCCCGAGGGGCCCACGAGACAGGGGGGCGGGCCCTATAGGGGGGGCGCCCTCCTATCGTGTGGAGGCCTCAGGTGCTTCTTGACTTGCACTCCAAGTCCTTTGGATCACGTTCGTTCCAAAAATCATGCCTCTGAAGGTTTCATTCCATTTGGACTCCGTTTGATATTCATTTTCTTCGAAATACTGAAATATGCAAAATAATAGCAATACGGGCTGGGCCTCCGGTTAGTAGGTTAGTCCCAAAAATGATATAAATGTGTAGAATAAATCCCATAAACATCAAAAAGGGGTAATATAATAGCATGGAACAATCAAAAGATTTAGATACGTTGGAGACGTATCAACCACCTGCTACCGCCTCCCATGGCCGACTGTGCTGTCGTGCAGGCCTCACATGCCCACCCTACTCCCATCGCCATCCAGGCCATTCCTCTACTCACCAACACCTCCTATTATTCTCCAACGACGGCAGCCTCACACCGCAGCCGTACCAGTGAATCCTTGTACTCCCCTCCGCGTGGGCATCCACTGTTGCGTCTTCAGTGGCTGTGCGTCGTTCCCTTCCTAGGCCTCGCCATCGTCCACCGCGTTGGTTTTCTCGGGGCGGCATGGTCAACTTTTTCAACAAACGACAACCAATTGAAGAGGGATGTACATGGAGTTGCTGACAATAGGGACCCATATGGTCCATGGCCGCACACAAACAATTGCCTCCTTATTATGTGAAAACAAATGATTTCTCCCCCAATAGGTTTGACCCACCAGCTACATATTCGCACGCAAGCAAGTGATTCCTTATTATGCGAAAAAAAGTTTCCACTCGCTGATAGCTGGGATCCACTAGCTACATCTTCGCACGAAGGAGCCACCTTATTGCGCGCAAAAAAATTGATTCCCCTGCTAGCTGGGACCCACCAGATTTCGAGGCTGACTTGTGGGCCTACTAAGTTGATGCGTACGCAGGACTTTGTCCACTTAGTCAACATACGATTCTAGGTGTAGTGACCGTTGGATGTTAATCCAACCGCCGTTGTGCTTCTTCAACTTCTAGTCTTCTTGCTCTAGCCACCCAAACCAGCGTCGGCCGTGCCGCCTACTCCTACCTCCCGTGGCCGGCTGAGCTACCGCGCAGGCCTCAGTGCTCCACCCTACTCCCAATCGTTGGCCTAGTCATCCCTGCACTCACCCAGACCTGCTGTTATTATCCGGCAATGGCAGCCTCACACTACAGCCGAACCAATAAACCCTCATACCCCCCTCCGCGTGGGAAACAACTGCCAAGTCTTCCCCGGCTCCGGGTCAATCCCTTCATATGCCTCGCCGTCGTCCATCACCTTGGTGCTCTCGGCGCGGCATGGTCAAGGAACGACTTCCATCAAAAGAGGACTGTGCGTGGAGAGGCCGATAGCTGGGTCCACGGCCACATGCAAGGAAGTGCCTCCTTATTACGCGCAAAACAAATGATTCCTCCCCCTGCTTTTTGGGACCCACCTTATTTGGATGCTGACTTGTGGGCCTACTAAGTTGACGCGGACGCAGGGCTTTGTCAACTTAGTCAATTATAAATGATTCTAGCTACCATGACCGTAGGATGTTAATCCAACGGCCGAGCTGCTTCTTCAAACTCTGGTCTTCTTTCTCTAGCCGCCCAAACCAGCGTCGGTTGTACCGCTTGCTCCCGCCTCGCGTGGCCGGCTGTGCTGCCGCGTATGACTCACCACTCTGCCCTACTCCCATCACTAGCCAGGCCTTTAATATACTCACCCATACCTCCTATTATTCTCCGGCGATGGCAGACGAATCATCAAACCCTCGTACTCCCATCCGTGTGGGAAACAACTGTGTAGTCTTCCCCGGCTCCATGTCATTCCCTTCCTAGGCCTCGCTGTCGTCCACCGCCTTGGTGCGCTCGGCACGGCGTGGTCAACGTGGTTAACAAACCAGAGTCAACATGGATAGGTTGACAGTGGGGACGCACCAGGTCCATGGACATATGCATGCAACCGCCTTCTTATTACGCAAAAATAAAATTATTCCTCCCCCTGAAAGCTGGGACCCACCACCTATATCTTCGCATGGAAGGAAGTGCCTCCTTATTCCTAGCCCTAACACCTGGGAACCACCAGAAACATCTTCGCACGCGGAAATGCCTCCTTATTACGTACAACCCTGACAGCTGGGGCCATCCAGCTATATCTTCGCATGCAAGGAAGTGCCTCCTTGTCCTCCCTGACAGCTGGGACCCACCCGATGGAAGCGTACGTAGCGTTATCTGTCTGGTTGCGAACGTGTACGTACATAGCGGTCGATCGGTCTCTCTGCAGCAATGAACCTTGGCCGAGTAAGGAGCAACACATGTCGTACGCACAATCTTTTCTAAACCGTGTACATGTACGTACAGCCACATGGCAGGGTCTCGAATCGTACTCGTGCATACGTACGGCCAGGGCTGGTGTACATGGAGATGCAACAAACAACAGCAACGGTGTCGTGTTCATCAGCAGCCAACCGACGGGGTCGGAACAGAGAAACAATGTCGTGTTCATCAGGAGGCAACGAAACACATCGTGTTCATCGGGAGCCAACCGGCTTGGATGGAACAGCCGAAACGGGGTGTGGCGTACCGCAAAACAGAGGGAAACGGTCTTTTGCTCGAGCCCGTACGGTCGAAACGGGGTCCTATTCACTGGGAAGGGTCTGGCGTACCGTGAAACGGAGGAAACAGCCTTCTGCTCGACCAGCTACGGTCGAAACGGGATTATGCTCATCGGGAGGGGTCTGGCGTACCGCAAAACGGAGGAAACGGACTTGTGTTGGAGCGCTACGGTCGAAATGGGGTCCTGTTCATAGGGACGGGTGTGGCGTACCGGAAAATGGGACTCCACGGGCTACTGTTCATCCACCGTCGACTTCCTCCAGCCTCCACCTACACTGTTCATCCACCGCATCTTCCTCCCGCCTCCACTAGCTACTGTTCATCCAGCCCACCACTAGCTACTGTTCAACCAGCCCTCCACGGGGTCCTGTTCATTGATGACTGACAAGTATAGGGGATCAATCGTAGTCCTTTCGATAAGTAAGAGTGTCGAATCCAACGGGGAGTAGAAGGTAATGACAAGTGGTTTTCAGCAAGGTATTCTCTACAAGTATTGAAATTGTTGGCAACAGATAGTTTGATAGCAAGATAGTTTGTAACGAGCAAGTAACAGTAATGGTAAATAATATGCAGCAAGGTAGCCCAATCCTTTTGTGGCAAATGACAGGCCAAAACAGTCTCTTATAATAGGCAAAGCGTTCTTGACAGTACACGGGAATTTCATCTAGTCACTTTCATCATGTTGGTTCGATTCATGTTCGGTACTTTGATAATCTGATATGTGGGTGGACCGGTGCTTAGGTGTTGTTCTTACTTGAACAAGCCTCCTACTTATGATTAACCCCCTTGCAAGCATCTGCAACTATGAGAAAAGTATTAAGATAAAATCTAACCATAGCATTAAATTTTTGGATCCAAATCGGCCCCTTACAAAATAGCGCATAAACTAGGGTTTAATCTTCTATCACTCTAGCAACCCATAATCTAATAAATACTCCACAATGCATTCCCTTAGGCCCAAATATGGTGAAGTGTCATGTAGT
The DNA here is from genome assembly GCA_963921465.1 of Triticum timopheevii. Taxonomy (NCBI): domain Eukaryota; kingdom Viridiplantae; phylum Streptophyta; class Magnoliopsida; order Poales; family Poaceae; genus Triticum; species Triticum timopheevii. The sequence continues at coordinate 622,055,469 of OY997270.1, read as the reverse complement.
CAATGTTCACATGACACCACTAAGGGAATCACAACATACATAGCATCAAAATATCAAACACATATCAAGTTCACATGATTACTTGCAACAAGATTTCTCCCGTGACCTCAAGAACAAAAGTAACTACCCACAAATGATAATCATGCTCAAGATCAGAGGGGTATTAAATAGCATAATGGATCTAAACATATAATATTCCACCAAATAAACCATAAATTAATCAACTACAAGATGTAATCAACACTACTAGTCACCCACAAGCACCAATCTAAGGCTCTAATGCAAAGATTGAACACAAGAGATGAACTAGGGTTTGAGAGGCGATGGTGCTGTTGAAGATGTTGATGGAGATTGCCCTTCCCGAGATGGGAGATTTGTTGGTGATGATGATGACGATGATTTTCCCCTTTGGGAGGGAAGTTCCCCCTACGGAATCGCTCCGCCGGAGGGCAAAAGTGCTCCTGCCCAAGTTCCGCCTCAACACGGCGGCGCTTCGTCCTGAAAGTCCTTCTCTTATTTTTTTCTAGGTCAAAGTGACTTATATACCAGAAGAGGGGCACCAGAGGTGGGCCGAGGAGGGCACAACCCACCAGGGCGCGCCTGGGCTCCCTAGCGCGCCAGGTGGGTTGTGCCCACCTAGTGGCCCCCCTCTCTTGGTTATTTTCTCCAATATTCCTCATATATTCCAAAATAACTCCATAAATTTTCAGCTCATTTGGAGATGTGCAGAATAGGTAACTCTGACATAGTTCTTCCAGGTCTAGAATTCCAGCTGCCGGCATTCTCCCTCTTTGTGTAAACCTTGCATATTATGAGAGAAAAAACATTAGAATTACTCCAAAAGGCATTATTATGCATGAAAACATAGTAAATAACAGTAGGTAAACATGATGCAAAATGGACATATAATTCATCCACCCCCAACCAGCTCAGTTATGGCGGCCTCCTCTCGGGATCCTGTTCATTCAGCGGCAACCGCCTGCTACTACCACAGGGTCCTGTTCATCCAACCCCCACCGGGAACTGTTCATCCAACCCCAACCATGTCTCGACTCATTCAACCAACGCCCACGTTCACTGTTCATTAGGAGGCAGCAGGTTTGATCGGCTTTAGTAAGTAGCAGCAGCGATCGATCGATCGATCGCTCGGGTTCAGTTAGCAGCAGTAGCTAAGGAATCGCTCGGGTTCAGTTAACAGCCAAGGGATCGATCGCTCGGGTTCAGTTAACAGCCAAGGGATCGATCGCTCAGGTTCAGTAAGCAAACGCCTCGCTCAGGTTCCAACACCTCGCACACACGCGTGTATGTATACGAAAGAAACGCGCAAACCTCCGTGCATCGCTCCGCCCCGACCATCCACCGTAATCGGGAACTCCCCGAAAATTTTCTCGCCCTCGCTTCTACCACCGTTTTTCCGTCATTAACGGCCCAAACAATGTAATGTGGGTGCGGCTCCTGCCCGCTCAGGACGAAAAAGCCCATTTTCTGTCATGATTTTTTGTCATAGAAGTAGGAGCCCACCACCTCTATGATGATACCGGGTTTCGTCACAATTATCGTCATAGAAGTGTCATAAGCATGACCGAATTTTTTTCGTTCGGTCCAAAATGTCACGGATGTGTCATTTTTTTGTAAAGTACCGCGGTTGTGTGCGGTGTGATATGTGCAACCTATATTATCTCACGACAGGGATGCCAGGGATGCCAGGGCGGCGGCCCCGTATGGCGGTCCGCATGGTTTCTCATCGATAGGCATCATTGTGGTGGTGGTGGCTCTCCTCCCGGGTTGTGTGGGCAACATGAGGTGTTGCGGTGGGTAGTTCAATGTGCCCTCTCTCTCGGTGGGGCGACGTCCTTATCTGGATCTGGGGATCTGACATCGCCGTGCTTCTCTTGGCGGCCTCGTGGCACGGGTGAGTTGCCGAGTGAAATCTCCGTGCCTTGGCACCAATGACGGCGACACCTGTGGGTGCCACGCTCCTCTTGAAGATGTCGTTGTAGTTCTTCTCTCTCTGTCATGGCTCCGGGTGAAGACCTTTGTCCAGTGTGGACTCGGGAGTGATGACGCTCTGCGCCGTTGTCTCCCTCTTGGGGGTGTTGCCGTGGAGACTAGGTATGCTAGGTTTTAGCGTGGGGTTGTTTAGTTCGTTCGGTGCTCGTTGCTGGTAGCGTAGTCACGTGTGTTCTACATGTGCCGGGTATATCAGGATCGGCTTTGTAAGAGGCCTACCTTGCCATTTTGTATCGTTCGGCCGTGTATTATTGTTCGTTTGTTGTTTTATTTATAAAGTGGGCTGAAAGCCTATTTCAAGAGACGGATGTGATGTTGCTGGATCTGCGCTGGCCTCTGCATCTCCTCTTGTGTTTTGTGTATGTTCACCACTGGTTCCTCCCCTCGCCTGCTAGCTACTGTAACTAGTCCCGGTACTTTTCTCCAGACTAATAATAAAATTTTGAAAGCTCCGTTCTACCGCGCGGTGAAAGATCTGAAAGTTCCCAGTTGTATAACAAATTAGTACGTCAAACGATTCCTTCAAAAAAAAGGTACGTCAAACTAGATTTGACTCATCTCGTGTCCCGCCGTACGAACCATGTCCTCAGCTAGCTCCTCAATTTCACACGGACGTATCTGATCTCCATGGAGCTCGATGCGATCCCACGGCACCTCAACACCGGTGTTGGACTAGTGGCCTGCCTGCAATGTGTCGAGCTTGGGGCATGCACTGCACGGGACCAGTGGACGACTCGACTCCTCCAGTGTCCGAATCCTGCTCAATCGTCCCTTTCCACAGTGACCACCCTTCACCTCATCCTTATCACCGCCCTATCCGAACCGGCCGGCCATACCGTAGTAATGTTCTTCTCCACGTGCACATATTCCATGTCGGTATAGGGAACCCAACTGGAACCCTGGACCGGGCTTGTCTGTCTGCACTGCACTGGTCAACCAACCTCAACAGCTCCATCTCAAATCCAAATCTAATCCCTGGAACGGATGCTCTCCGAAAAGCAAATAAAGCCAGCAAGATACACAGATCTTTCACATCCCATTTGGTTATGTGGCTTGGTTGATCGATGGGCACCTTTACTTGTCAAAGGCCAAGATTCTCCCACTCTTGTGTGTCAAACACGCTGCCATGCAAAAGTCATAGCCCTACCTCACCAGTCACCGCCATGGCTCCTGGCCTCCTAGCTTATAAATACATGGCCAGGCAGGTCATTCAGGCACCATCAGTAAATCAGTTGGTTAGCATTAGGCACAAGTGAGGTCTTACATGGAGGTAAGAGGACATCTTCGATAGCCAAGGATGATTTGCCTGTGAACCTCCCCCGGGAGCCCAGCTCTCGGGCACTCGGTTCCATGGGCAAGTCATCCTGGCTACCCAAGTACCTCTTACCATACCCCAGGCAGCCATGCTGGGTCTACTGCCATTTCATTCATTCGAGTGGTCAACAGAATTCACAGGTCCGGAGACCAGGTCAGCACCTTGCTATAATACATGCACACTGAAATATCAGTGGTTACCTTGACAACGAGCATTGAGTTTGTGCGTACTGTTAGAAATATAATTGTGCAGAGATAAGCACAACTAGAGATAAGATAGGTTTAAACAATGTCTTGCATTGTACTCCATGTCTCTCCATATTGTACTCTATATATATCCCACACCTAGGTCAGATCAATACAACACAACACAATACTCCCTCCATTCCATTATATAAGGTGTATTTGTTTTTTGATAAAATTCCACAATGTAACATGCATTTCTTCTAATTCCTCATAATTCCATCGTTAGCCCTGCAAAAAAGGAGAGTATCTCTCCCCTGATTACATGCATCTCTTCTTGTAAAGAGAAAAAAGGTAAGTATATCTCTCTTGATTGTGTTTCTGTGTTACTTTCCTTGCCTCATGATTTAGTTGCCGCTAATGAATGATTTTGCCAAGGTTAATTTCGTCCTAACATGTGTAAAATTATGTGCCTTGATCACCGCACCAGAAATAATACATGGAGGGAGTATTAGCCATCATATAATTTCTACATTGGTATTAGAGCGGTTTGTGTCACGACGCCGATCCTAGGCCTCCCCACCACTTCCGCAGCCCCCCAGGAGAGTAGATCGGTCACGTAGTTGTAGATCTAAGTTTTCGAATTCCCAATCAATAGATCAATTCCTTAGCTAGATTCGATCAATTTCTTTTAGCCAGCAAATAAATCCGGTGACTCCTGAATCCGGTGACAAAAGTCCAGCAAGATGCTCGTGGTGGAGCACGCGCGGCAGGCTGCACTAGCGTGATCCAGAGGTGCGGCTGCCAGCTTCTCAACACTGATTGTCTTCAATCAGATTCGATCCAGACGCGTTGGTTCCGAGCTCCCCTTCCCGCTGGCACACGCGTGCAGGCTACCTCGTCGACGATCGGCCTCACGACGCCGATCTACTCCGAGCAGTCCAGTGCGCCATCTACGACGACATGCAGGTACCGAAGATCACACAACCATGCAGATCGTCACAACGGCCGAACGCGGACACGTGCACGCGTCATCCGCGGCGCCCAGGAACATGTGCAGATCGATCCGATCCAATCAGCCCCATCGTGCATGCATGCATGTATACATGGGGCATTAGGATGGGCATGTGCGTGGACACAGCCAGCGTAATATCATCATCTTGCAGATGACCACGACATGTCTACATATTCATCGAGCCGGCTTGAAGCGCGGCACACCGGGAGCCGGGAGGGCCCGCAGGTCTTCTACTTCGAGGTACGCGCACGGACGCGGTCTCCATCAAGTTGACTCCATCAGCCAGACGAGCACTCGTGCGCCGCCATGCCGTCAACACCAATCCCACACATCCATCTACACCTAGAGATCTGCATCAATATTGTGTGTGGCGGTGCCATGAATTATGTTAGTATCTAGGTTGAATACTGTGGTCCTGCAAGTTGGTTTTCAGTAATAAAAATGGAAGAGGGAAGCCCTTCTTTGATAAAAAAATCTGCATCAATATTCGATGACCCCAGGTGAACGACATCAACCTGTACGACTATGTCGGGCTATGAACCAACATACTTCTTCAGCACGGCGCGATGTCGATACTTCGTCGCCGCGGAGGGATGCCGACGCATCATCCTTGACATGCCGGTTGGTAACGATTTTTTTTTTTGATTTTCAAATTTCTGAATTATTTTACAATTTAATCTGTAATCACCACTCATCACTGCTCAATTTAACCTCTAATCTCTATTCACCCCTCATCATTCCAAATCATCTAACTTCCCAGTTGGTCACCCATCCTCTCACGACTCCAGGCTGAGCACACTTAACTTCCGGGTTCTATTCTCCTCGTTTCCAAGTCTGCACTTGTTGTTTTCCTAACAATTGTAAGATGTCAATCCTATTAACCCTCAGGATTTTAGCTTGAGCATGAAGTCATATGTTTCACTGTTTGAGTTTGAAACTATTATTCTAAAAAACAATCATTATTTAGTAACACTAATATTTCTTGAATAAGTAGTTTGACCATAGTTTGACCATAGTTTGACCAGATTAGACCAAAATTCAAAATACCGAAATAACTATTTAGTAACACTAATATTCTTGAATAATTATTTAGTACCACTAATACTTCTTGAATAAGTAGTTTGACCATAGTTTGACCAGATTTAACCAAAATAAAAAAAAACTAAAATTTGAGCATATCTTTGTTTCCTTTCAAATTTGAGGATTCTAAACATTTGCAAACGGGCCTACGGATGCGGATTTTCGTGCTGATTTTTTTGATATATTATGCGTTCTTTTCGACATCGTATGCAAAGGATATGACCGTTTTACTTTTTCATAACACTTTTTTGCAAAACATGTCCAAATTTAAGTTTTTTAATTTTCCTAACTAATAGATGTAGTGACATAACTACATCTCGAAGGATTTTAATTTTTGCAGTTTTTATCATTTTCTTTTGCTTTTTAGAAAACTGAAAAGGCGATCCGGGGGGGGGGGGGGGGGTAGAGTTTGAAAATGGGACATTTAGTCCTGGTTTGAGACACAAACCGGGACTAAAGGGCATTGCACCCTTTAGTCCCGGTTCGTGTCTCAAACCGGGACTAAAGGTCTAATCTTTAGTCCCGGTTTGAGATATGAACCGGGACTAAAGGGCATCGCACCCTTTTGTCCCAGTTCGTGTCTCAAACCGGGACTAAAGGCCATTGCTGTTGGGGAATGTGGTAATTTCAAAAAAATCCACGCACACACAAGATCATGGTGATGTATAGCAATGAGAGGGGAGAGTGTTGTCCACGTACCCTCGTAGACCGAAAGCGGAAGCGGTATGACAACGCGGTTGATGTAGTCGTGCGTCTTCACGATCGACCGATCCTAGTACCGAACGTACGACACCTCGACGATCTGCACATGTTCAGCTCAGTGACGTCCCATGAACTTCGATCCAGCAGAGTGTCGAAGGAGAGTTTCATCAGCAGACGGCGTAATGACGGTGATGATGAAGCTACCGGTGCAGGGCTTCGCATAAGCAGTATGACGATATGACGGACGTGGATTATGGTGGAGGAGGGCACCGCACACGGCAAAGAGATCAATGATCAACTTGTGTGTCTATGGGGTGCCCCCTCCCCCGTATATAAAGGAGTGCAGGAGGGGGAGGGCCGGCCCTCTACTATGGCGCGCCCTGGGGAGTCCTACCCCCCCTGGGAGTAGGATTCCCTCTTTTCCAAGTAGTAGGAGTAGGAGAGAAGGAAAGGGAAGAGAGAAGAGAAGGAAGGAGGGGGCGCCACCCCTCCCCTTAGTCCAATTTGGACTAGGCCTTGGGGGGCGCGAGGCCTGCCCTAGGCAGCCCCTCTCTCTCTCTCCCTTAAAGCCCAATAAGGCCCGTATACTCCCCGGCGAATTCCCGTAACTCTCCGGTACTCCGATAAATACCCGAACCACTCAGAACCTTTCCGATGTCCGAATATAGCCTTCCAATATATCAATCTTTACATCTCAAACATTTTGAGACTCCTCGTCATGTCCCTGATCCCATCCTGGACTCCGAACAACCTTCGGTACATCAAAACACATAAACTCATAATATCGATCGTCACCGAACGTTAAGCGTGCGGACCCTACGGGTCCGAGAACTATGTAGACATGACCGAGACACGTCTCTTGTAAGTAACCAATAGCGGAACCTGGATGCTCATATTGGTTTCTACATATTCTATGAAGATCTTTATCGGTCAAACCGCATAACAACCTACATTGTTTCCTTTGTCATCGGTATGTTACTTGCCCGAGATTCGATCGTCGGTATCTCAATACCTAGTTCAATCTCGTTACTGACAAGTCTCTTTACTCGTTCCATAATGCATCATCCCGCAACTAACTCATTAGTTACATTGCTTGCAAGGCTTATAGTGATGTGCATTACCGAGAGGGCCCGGAGATACCTCTCCGACAATCGGAGTGACAAATCCTAATCTTGATCTATGCCAACTCAACAAGTACCATCGAAGACACCTGTAGAGCACCTTTATAATCACCCAGTTACGTTGTGACGTTTGGTAGCACACAAAGTGTTCCTCCGGTATTCGGGAGTTGCATAATCTCATAGTCATAGGAACATGTATAAGTCATGAAGAAAGCCATAACAACATACTAAACGATCAAGTGCTAAGCTAATGGAATGAGTCAAGTCAATCACATCATTCTCTAATGATGTGATCCCCTTAATCAAATGACAACTGATGTCTATGGCTAGGAAACTTAACCATCTTTGATTCAACGAGCTAGTCAAGTAGAGGCACACTAGTGACACTCTATTTGTCTATATATTCAAACATGTACTAAGTTTCCGGTTAATATAATTCTAGCATGAATAATAAAAATTTATCATGATATAAGTAAATATGAATAACAACTTTATTATTGCCTCTAGGGCATATTTCCTTCAGTCTCCCACTTTCACTACAGTCAATAATTTAGTTCACATCGCTATGTGATTTAACACCAATAGTTCACATCACCATGTGATTAACACCCATAGTTCACGTTGCCATGTGACCAATACTCAAAGTGTTTACTAGAGTCAGTAATTTAGTTCACATCGCCATGTGATTAACACCCAAAGAGTACTGAGGTGTGATCATGTTTTGCTTGTGAGAGCAGTTTAGTCAATGGGTTCTATGTCTACAATGCTCTGCATAGAGATACTCTAGCTAATTGCTCCCACTTTCAATATGTATCCAGATTGAGACTTAGAGTCATCCGGATCGGTGTAAAATCATGCATCGACGTAACTCTTTACGACGAACTCTTTATCACCTCCATAACCGAGAAATATTTCCTTAGTCCTCACTAAGGATACTTTTGACCGCTGTCTAGTGATCTACTCTTAGATCACTATTGTACCCCCTTGCCAAACTCATGGCAAGGTACACAATAGGTCTGGTACACAGCACATCATACTCTATAGAACCTATGACTGTGGCGTAGGGAATGACTTTCATTCTCTTTCTATCTTCTGCCATGCTCGGGCTTTGAGTCTTACTCAACTTTACACCTTGTAATACAGACAAGAACCCTTCTTTGACTGATCCATTTTGAACTCTTTCAAAAAATAAGGTATTTACTCATTGAAAAATCTTATCAAGTGTCTTGATCTATCTCTATAGATCTTGATGCCCAATATGTAAGCAGCTTTACCGAGGTCTTTTATTGAAAAACTCTTATTCAAGTATCCCTTTATGCTATCCAGAAATTCTATATCATTTCCAATCAACAATATGTCATCCACATATGATATTAGAAATGTTATAGAGCTCCCACTCACTTTCTTGTAAATACAGGTGAGGGAGTCCTGGATTAGGGGGTGTCCGGATAGCCGAACTATCACCTTTGGCCGGACTCCTGGACTATGAAGATACAAGATTGAAGACTTCGTCCCGTGTCCGGATGGGACTTTCCTTGGCGTGGAAGGCAAGCTTGGCGATACGGATATGTAGATCTCCTACCATTGTAACCAACTCTGTGTAACCCTAACCCTCTTCGGTGCCTATATAAACCGGAGGGTTTTAGTCCGTAGGACGAACAACAATCATACCATAGGCTAGCTTCTAGGGTTTAGCCTCTCTGATCTCGTGGTAGATCTACTCTTGTACTACCCATATCATCAATATTAATCAAGAAGGAGTAGGGTTTTACCTACATTGAGAGGGCCCGAACCTGGGTAAAAACATCGTGTCCCTTGTCTCCTGTTACCATCCGCCTAGACGCACAGTTCGGGACCCCCTACCCGAGATCCGCCGGTTTTGACACCGACATTGGTGCTTTCATTGAGAGTTCCTCTGTGTCGTCGTCCTTAGGCCCGATGGCTCCTCCGATCATCAACAACGAAGCGGTCCAGGGTGAGACTTTTCTCCCCGGACAGATCTTCGTTTTTGGCGGCTTTGCACTGCGGGCCAATTCGCTTGGCCATCTAGAGAATATTGAAAGCTACGCCCCTGGTCATCAGGTCAGAGTTGGAAGTTCAAACTATACGGCTGACGTCCGCGGAGACTTGATCTTCGACGGGTTCAAGCCACAGCTGAGCGCGCCGCACTGTCACGATGGGCAGGATCTAGCTCCGCCGCTGGACAGTGCCCTGGAGGCCGCACAAGTGTCTGCTCCGACCCTTAGCTCGGAGCCGACTGCGCTGACCGAGGACGGGTGGCTGAACACCTCCTCGGGGGCTGCTATCTCTACGGCGATTGCGCCGAACACCAACCATGTCCTTTGCGAAGCTCGTGACTCCAAGGTACCGGACTCCTCTCAGGACTCCGAACCTTCCGTGCCCCGGCCGATCGAATCCGATTGGGCGCTGATCCTGGAGTTCACCACCGCGGACATCTTTCAGCACTCGCCCTTTGATGACATCCTGAATTCACTAAAGTCTCTCTCTTTATTAGGAGAGCCCTGACCGGATTATGGTCAGCAAGGTTGGGATGCGGACGACGAAGAAATTCAAAGCCCACCCACCACCCACTTCGTAGCCACTGTCGAAAGTTTAAACGACGTGCTCGACTTCGACTCCGAAGACATCGACGGTATGGACGACGATGTAGGAGATAAGCATGAACCAGCACCTATAAGGCACTGGACAACCACCTCATCTCACGATGTATACATGATGGACACACCTAAAGGAAGCGACGACGAGGAACAACGGGACGCCACGAGGGATCATTCCCCCGAAAAGCAGTCAAAATGGCGACGTAAGCGCCATTCAAAATCCCGCCTCGACAAAGAGAGAAGCCATGCAGACCCAGCCATAGAGCAGGCTGAACCGGTGGACGATGAACATGCCATCGCGCAACCGTCCGAATAGGACAACCTAGATAAACAATCCGTCCCCGGCGAAGATAACAGTCTGGACGATCTAACGCCGGACAAGCTGCTGGAGCAGAAGAACCTTCAAAAAAGGCTCGTCGCCACCGCGCGTAGCCTGAAAAAGCAGAAGCGGAAGCTCAAAACAGCGGAGGAGGCGCTCTGAATCAGATGGAGCAAAGTACTCAACACCGAAGACAAATACGGCGATAGTCGCCGAATGAAGAGCTACCCGAAGTGAAAACTACTGCCCGAATTTGATGAGGAGGCCGTAGAGCCCCCGCAATCAAAAAGCAGGGAGACCACCCGGTCGGATAGACGACCCCATGGCAAACATAGAACGGCAAACGGTGCCACACACAAGCTGGCACGCTATCCGCATACGGATTCACATCAAAGAGATGGCCCAGTTAGATCTATCTACGGGCCAAGAAAGAAAGCTCTAGTAAGCGATGCAACACATCAAGTATCCGAATGCTACGGTACACCTAAATATAGAGGTGCCGCACACCCCCTGTGTTTCACCAATGAGGTTCTGGATTATGAATTCCCAGCGGGATTCAAACCTGTAAACATAGAGGCATACGACGGAACAACAGGCCCCGGAGTCTGGATTGAGGATTAAATCCTCCACATACACATGGCTAGAGGAGATGACCTCCACGCCACAAAATACTTACCCCTCAAGCTCAAAGGGCCAGCCCGGCATTGGCTCAAAAGCCTCCCCGAAAACACCATTGGAAGTTGGGAAGAGCTCGAGGATGCTTTTCGGGCAAATTTTCAAGGGACCTATGTCCGACCTCCGGACGCAGACGATTTAAGTCACATAACTCAACAACCCGGAGAGTCAGCCCGAAAATTCTGGAATAGATTCCATACTAAAAAGAACCAAATAGTTGACTGTCTGGACGCCGAAGCCTTAGCAGCTTTCAAACACAACGTCCGAGACCAATGGCTCGGCAGACACGTCGGCCAAGAAAAGCCAAGAAAATGGCCGCACTAACAAGCCTCATGACCCGCTTTTGCGCGGGAGAGGATAGCTGGCTGGCAAGATGCAGTACCAGCGACCCAAGTACATCCAAAGTTAGGGATGGAAACGGGAAACCGCGACGCAGCAAGGACTAGCGCCGGACCAAGGGAAACAGCCCGAAGAGCACGACAGTCAACGCCAGATTCAAAAGCTCTCGGCAGAATCATAAAAAGCTGCCCCTCAAGGATAACAGGGACAAGCTATCTAACTTAAACAAAATCTTGGAGAAGATATGCCAAATCCACAGTACTCCCGGGAAGCCTGCAAACCATACCCGCAGAGATTGTTGGGTCTTCAAGCAGTCCGGCAAACTCAACGCCGAACAGAAGGGGCTTGACACACCAAGCGAGGACGATGACGAACCCCACAAGCAGAGCACCGGAATACAAAAGAATTTCCCGCAAGAAGTCAAAGAAGTAAACTCACTTCACGTGACAAAAGGGAAAAATAGAGCGGTGCCCATAGAGGTACGCGCCACACGGCCTATCCCAGAGGAGTCCCGCAACTGGTTGTTAAAACCAATCACCTTCGACCATCAGGATTACTCTAGAAGTATCCGGAATGAAGGATGGACTGCCTTGATATTAGATCCGATAATTGACGGACTCCAATTTACACAAGTCCTCATGGACGACGGCAGTGATATAAACCTGCTATACCAGGACACAATCCGCAAAATGGGGATAGACCCAACCAAAATTCGCCATAGCAACACTTCCTTTCAAGGGGTAATGCCAGGCCCATATGCCCATTGTACGGGGTCTCTACTTCTAGAAGTTGTGTTCGGCTCACCCGACAACTTCCGCCATGAAAAGTTAACCTTCCACCTCGCCCCATTTACAAGTAGCTATCAAGCACTCCTGGGACGCGAAGCTTTCGCAGGCTTTAATGCAATACCGCATTATGCATCCCTTACACTTAAAATGCCCGGTCCACGAGGCATCATCTCCTTAAAGGGAAATATTGATTGTTCCTCGAGCGCGAAAGATTGTGTGACTGCCTGGACAGCCACACACTAAAACAGCTTCACTAAGCAAAGCACCTAAGTAGGTCGTTCGGACCCCAGGCACGGTTAGACGAGTCCAGCGTAAATATACAAGGGGCTCCGCGCATATACAACAAGAGACAATAAAGCTCAATTTTATTCATTCTTTGAATTGTACTTTGTTTTTTTTATAACGTACATTTTCGCACGATCTTTTTCAACTAAGTTCCTCTCTTTTCCAGATGAACACCGTGCTACACCCATCCAGGATACGGCACAACGGAGACACAGGCGCAGACGTGCAGTAGGGACTCATGACAAGGATTCTTTTCAGATTAAGACCCTGCGTAAACCTTTTTTACTGTCTCTTGTTGACACACATCCCCTTGTTTCTTGCTATAACCAAGGAGGAGGCTGACATTTTGGCATGGGCCACGTCAGAATTTTGCGCGTACCTGGACACCAGGGGCTTATTACCAAGGGCATTGTTCGGCCCGTTTTCATAAAGACCGAATACCTTAGGGAGTGTTCGGCGTCTCGAGTTAGGCCATATATGCATCAGCTCCGAATCATGTCTTTGGTCAAATGTTGGGTTTGCCCGGCTCCTGTGTTTTGCTGCCTTATGTTCCTCTCTATCGCCTAAGGCGGCACCAGGAGAACTGCTGCGATTGTGCCCCGGTTCGGCCAGGCGAGCACCTTAGTAGAGAAAGCCGAAAACTGACTGTCATGATATAGCGTGAGACTGGTCAACCACTCGATGACCCGCCGAAATCTATAGGATTCCTCCGCATTGACGAAGGACCGTTTCCCGGTCAGGCACATACGTGCCCCAAGTTCGGGTGAGTGCGGTGCCCCCTAGGGGCTATGTCGTAGCCCCACTGTCAAACTCCTATGCCTAAGTGAAAGTGATAAAGCATTATAGTCCGGTTGCCTAGTTTGCTGCGCTACCACCTCCTTTATAGGACCAAGACGTTGGATCAAGTGTGAAAATGCGCCTTTTCGCAAACACCCCCGCATTATATGCATGGGGGCTGAAGCCGAAGACTGCCATCTTTCAGGTTATATATACATATACACTAGCGGCCGCACAGGAGGTATTTTAATTCTTGAAAGGCACAAGTATAAAAAGCTCTTATATTGTTTCACAATAATACATGTTATTCGAACATAATATCCTTCGAGCACTACGTCTCTATTAAATGAGCGCCCTGCAGAACTTCCTGAAAATAGTGCTTGACAGGTACTCGGCTTCCATCCGAATGTTGGGATGCAATATCGGTGGCCTTCATCCGCCCAGTATGTCTTGACACGGGCAAGAGCCATCCGCGCACCCTCTATGCATGCCGACCTCCTCATTGCGTTGATATGCGGCACCGCACCAAGGAACTGCTGCACCAAGCCAAAATAACTCTTAGGCTCGGGCCTTCTCGGCCACAAAATACTCACGACATCCTTCATGGCAAGTCCGGATAACCTACTCAGCTCTGCCCATTCGGCCAAGCGATCGGTTAATGGAAGTGGGCGCTCTGGATTATGGAACTGCGACCAAAAAACCTTTTCCATTTCGTGATCCTTTTGATCTCGGAAGTGTTAGGCCGCGTCCACGGCACTTGCCGCCAAGTCCAGATAAGCATCCTCCGAACTCCACAGCCGGTCCAACTAAGCACATTTAGGATCCATGAATTTCCTCCGCAGCAGAAAGGGCTTTCCAGCCACGATATCTCCGGCCTGACGGAGCTCCTCCTTCATAGCTCTCATTGAAGAGCGAGCATCCTTGGCCTCGGTAGTGGCCTTCTTCAGGTCCTCTTGCACCGCTCGATCTTCTTTTTCAAGAAGCTTACAGCGGTTGGCAGCATTCTTCAAATTCACGGCCATCTCAGCCACTTCCTTCTTGCTTCGGCAGTGAGCAGCCTGTTCGGCTTTTAGCTCTTCGGCCGCCTTTAAGGCAGCCGCATCACTCTTTCTGGCATGTTCCTTGGCCCGGGCGAGCTCCGCCCATAGGTTCTCCATGGAAGCGGCACCATCTGCATCAAGCATACATGTTGTAAGGCACGGGCATCAAGCTCCCCTACCAGGTGTCCGCAGAGAAATTGCATACCTTGCGACTCGTCAAGTCGCTTATTGACAAATGCGATGTCGGCATCCGCCACGTCAAGTTGCCGCTTTAGTTCGGCAAATTCCTCAGTCCGGCTAGCCACGGACCCTTTGCCACCTACATAGGAAGGGCGACACATTATACCTGGGATTATGATCCTCAGCGCGCTGTCCTTTTTGACAACACACCGAGCCTCAGGGGCTACTATGTACACAGGGCGCATGTTATATGCGGAACTGTCACAGGTACATCATTTTGTGTACCTCAAAGCCTGTCAGTAAACTTCTGACGGCTTCGTGTAATCCGCTCTCAGCGAATGAGATCCTTTCAATCACCGCACCCATTAACGCACGGTGATCTTCTGAGATAGACGCTCGCCCGAGCAGATCCTTCAGCTCCTCCGACCGTACACCAGGTGGTGCCGGACTCGTCCGATGGCCTTTTTTGAAGGCCGGACGCGGAGGGCTTTGAGGGGACATGCGACTGCCTTCCGGCCCCGCCGGACTCGGAGAAGCCCTCCGCGACGACACCTCAGGGTCGCCCGCCTCGCTAGACGGTACGGCAGGGGGAGGCATTTCGCTCTCTATTATCTCCAGACGAAGATCCCCCGAAGATGAGCTCTGCTGAGAAGGGCTGAGATCCGAACTACAAGGTAAATTTCGGTCATCTTCATCAGAAATTGGGCAGGGATATCCTTTATTTTAAAATAAACTCCCCTTTTTTTACTTACGGCTTGGTAGAGGGATGATCCCCTTGGGGGCATAATGCGACCGAGGCATCTCTCGGCGCAGACCCTCTGGTGAAGATTTCTTCCCCCGCTTTGTGACCATGGTCTCCGGGTCTTCAGAGGCGGTCCTCTTCTTCCCTTGGAGGGAGGGATTCTTGACCCCCCCTCTCCTGACAGCCTCCTTCGTGGAGGCGGTAGCTTCGTTGTTCCCCCCTTCGCCCTCTTCCAAAGGCGCAACCTCTAGCATCCTGGTTAACACGGGATTCGGCATGGTCTCAGGGAGGGGGGCCGGACACCTGATTAACTTTGCCTTCGCTATCCACTCCTGTTCAAGGAACAACTCTTTTAAAGGGCAAAATTCGTAATAAATACGGGATAGTGTGTTCGTATACAGGGCTACTTACTTGAGTATCCGGGAGATTGCAGCTCAGACCTGCGTCCTCGGTCAAGTCCGGACACATCGCTTGTGATCCGAAGAGAAGCTTGTACATCTCCACGGGCGTCACGCCCATAAAATGTTGGAGAGCTCGTGGTCCCTCCGGGTTAAATTCCCATAGGCGGAGGGGTCCGTCGGGAAGCCTAGCCCCTAAAGAAAGTGAGACACAAACACTACGCTCTCGCCGGGCTTGGGAGTGGGAATAACCTGCCCTTGGGCAGGTAGCCTATGCGAAATTTCGCCAGTTAGATACCTGGCATCTCTTAACTTTAGCACGTCTTCCTCCGTAACAGAGGAAGGCATCCACCGGCCTTGCAGGTTGGAGCCGGACATCATCGAAGGTCCTAAGCGCCTGAATCTGGAGCTTTGGGTGTTGGAACTCGAGGCGAGGGGCGGATTCGATTGAGATTGAAAGAAAGGACCAGGGCCTTGGTCTCTTTATAAAGAGGTTGAATACCAAGAGCCTTCCCCGTGACCGTTCGGGACTCGCCCTCGATAGAGGGGGCGTGCCGACGGGCACGAATTGGGTTACCCACGCCCGTATTGATGAGAATCCCGGAATAAGGGGACACGATCTCTGCTTTGACAAGACGTGCCAAGGAAACCGCCTCGCTAAACGCGCTGAGGTGGGACAATAAAACGATTCGAATGAAGGCTTGGCCGCGGCATGATGTCGCGCTACGGAATACATCAGCAGATTAGATTCGTCCAAATGTTATTCTCTCTACGGTGGTATGTGGAACTTATTTTGCAGAGCCGGACACTATCCTTGTGTTCAAAATCTTCTATGAAGTATTCGGAGGAGGAACCTGCCTTGCAATGCCGAAGACAATATGCGCGCCGGACTCGTCGTCATTGAAGCCTGGTTCAGGGGCTACTAAGGAAGTCCTGGATTAGGGGGTGTCCGGATAGCCGAACTATCACCTTTGGCCGGACTCTTGGCCTATGAAGATACAAGATTGAAGACTTCGTCCCGTGTCCGCATGGGACTTTCCTTGGCATGGAAGGCAAGCTTGGCGATACGGATATGTAGATCTCCTACCATTGTAACTGACTCTGTGTAACCCTAAGCCTCTTCGGTGCCTATATAAACCGGAGGGTTTTAGTCCGTAGGACGAACAACAATCATACCATAGGCTAGCTTCTAGGGTTTAGCCTCTCTGATCTCGTGGTAGATCTACTCTTGTACTACCCATATCATCAATATTAATCAAGCAGGAGTAGGGTTTTACCTCCATCGAGAGGGCCCGAACCTGGGTAAAAACATCGTGGCCCTTGTCTCCTGTTACCATCCGCCTACCCGAGATCCGCCGGTTTTGACACCGACAACAGGCTTCTCCAAAACTCTGTATAAACTCATATGCCTTGATTGTTGGAAATATGCCCTAGAGGCAATGATAAATAAGTTATTATTATATTTCCTTGTTCATGATAATCGTTTATTATCCATGCTATAATTGTATTGATAGGAAACTCAGATACATGTGTGGATACATAGACAACACCATGTCCCTAGCAAGCCTCTAGTTGACTAGCTCGTTGATCAATAGATGGTTACGGTTTCCTGACCAAGGACATTGGATGTCATTGATAACGGGATCACATCATTAGGAGAATGATGTGATGGACAAGACCCAATCCTAAGCCTAGCACAAAGATCGTGTAGTTCGTATGCTAAAGCTTTTCTAATGTCAAGTATCATTTCCTTAGACCATGAGATTGTGCAACTCCCGGATACCGTAGGAATGCTTTGGGTGTACCAAACGTCACAACATAACTGGGTGGCTATAAAGGTGCACTACAGGTATCTCCGAAAGTGTCTGTTGGGTTGGCACGAATCGAGACTGGGCTTTGTCACTCCATGTAAACGGAGAGGTATCTCTGGGCCCACTCAGTAGGACATCATCATAATGTGCACAATGTGACCAAGGGGTTGATCACGGGAGGATGTGTTACGGAACGAGTAAAGAGACTTGCCGGTAACGAGATTGAACAAGGTATCGGTATACCAACGATCGAATCTCGGGCAAGTACAATACCGTTAGACAAAGGGAATTGTATACGGGATCGATTGAGTCCTTGACATCGTGGTTCATCTGATGAGATCATCGTGGAACATGTGGGAGCCAACATGAGTATCCAGATCCCGCTGTTGGTTATTGACCGGAGAACGTCTCGGTCATGTCTGCATGGTTCCCGAACCCGTAGGGTCTACACACTTAAGGTTCGATGACGCTAGGGTTATAAAGGATGTTTGTATGTGGTTACGGAATGTTGTTCGGAGTTCCGGATGAGATCCCGGACGTCATGAGGAGTTCCGGAATGGTCCGGAGGTAAAGATTTATATATGGGAAGTCCTGTTTTGGTCACCGGAAAAGTTTCGGGTTTTATCGGTAACGTACCGGGACCATCGGGAGGGTCCCGGGGGTCCACCAAGTGGGGCCACCACCCTCAGAGGGCTGCATGGGCCAAGTGAGGGAGGGGACCAGCCCCAGGTGGGCTGGTGCGCCCCCCCACAAGGGCCTAAGGCGCCTAGGGTTTGGGGAGGGGGCGCCCCACCTTGCTTGGGGGGCAAGTTTCCCCCTCTCCACCCATTGGCCGCCCCCCTAGATGGGATCTAGGGCTTGCCGCCAAACCTAGGTGGGGGCGCAGCCCCCTCTCCCCCTATATATAGTGGAGGCATAGGAGCAGCCCAATGCATGAGTTTCTTCTCGTGTTGGCGCAGCTCTACCTCTCTTTCTCCTCATATCTCGCGGTGCTTGGCGAAGCCCTGCTGGACTACCACGCTCCTCCATCACCACCACGCCGTTGTGCTGCTGCTGGATGGAGTCTTCCTCAGCCTCTCCCTCTCTCCTTGCTGGATCAAGGCGTGGGAGACGTCACCGGGCTGTACGTGTGTTGAACGCGGAGGTCCCGTCCGTTCGGCACTAGGATCTCCGGTTATTTGGATCACGACGAGTACGACTCATTCAACCGCGTTCTCTTGAACGCTTCGGCTTAGCGATCTACAAGGGTATGTAGATGCACTCTCCTTCCCCTCGTTGCAAGTCTCTCCATAGATAGATCTTGGTGACACGTAGGAAAATTTTGAATTTCTGCTACGTTCCCCAACAGTGGCATCATGAGCTAGGTCTATTGCGTAGATTCTTTGCACGAGTAGAACACAAAGTAGTTGTGGGCGTTGATTTTGTTCAATATGCTTACCGTTACTAGTCCAATCTTGTTTCGACGGTATTGTGGGATGAAGCGGCCCGGACCGACCTTACACGTACTCTTACGTGAGACAGGTTCCACCGACTGACATGCACTTGGTGCATAAGGTGGCTAGCGGGTGCCAGTCTCTCCCACTTTAGTCGGAACGAATTCGATGAAAAGGGTCCTTATGAAGGTTAAATAGCAATTGGCATATCACGTTGTGGTCTTGCGTAGGTAAGAAACGTTCTTGCTAGAAACCCATAGCAGCCATGTAAAACATGCAAACAACAATTAGAGGACGTCTAACTTGTTTTTGCAGGGTATGCTATGTGATGTGATATGGCCAAGAAGAATGTGATGAATGATATGTGATGTATGAGATTGATCATGTTCTTGTAATAGGAATCACGACTTGCATGTCGATGAGTATGACAACCGGCAGGAGCCATAGGAGTTGTCTTTATTTATTGTATGACCCGCGTGTCATTGAACAACGCCATGTAATTACTTTACTTTATTGCTAACCGGTAGCCATAGTGGTAGAAGTAATAAGTTGGCGAGACAACTTCATGGAGACACGATGATGGAGATCATGATGATGGAGATCATGGTGTCATGCCGGTGACGATGATGATCATGGAGCCCCGAAGATGGAGATCAAAAGGAGCAAAATGATATTGGCCATATCATGTCACTATTTGATTGCATGTGATGTTTATCATGTTTATGCATCTTATTTGCTTAGAACGACGATAGTAAATAAGATGATCCCTCATTAAAATTTCAAGAAAGTGTTCCCCCTAACTGTGCACCGTTGCAAAAGTTCGTCGTTTCTAAGCACCACGTGATGATCGGGTGTGATGGATTCTTACGTTCACATACAACAGGTGTAAGCCAGATTTACACACGAGAAACACTTAGGTTGACTTAACGAGCCTAGCATGTATAGACATGGCCTCGGAACACAAGAGACCGAAAGGTCGAGCATGAGTCGTATAGTAGATATGATCAACATGAAGATGTTCACCGATGATGACTAGTCCGTCTCACGTGATGATCGGACACGGCCTAGTTGACTCGGATCATGTGATCACTTAGATGACTAGAGGGATGTCTATCTGAGTGGGAGTTCATAAGATGAACTTAATTATCCTGAACATAGTCAAAAGATCTTTGCAAATTATGTCGTAAGCTCGTGCTTTAGTTCCACTGTTTAGATATGTTCCTAGAGAAAATATAGTTGAAAGTTGACAGTAGCGATTATGCGGACAGTAGAAAGCTTATGTCCTTAATGCACCGCTCAGTGTGCTGAACCCCAAACGTCGTTTGTGGATGTTGCAAACATCGGACATACACGTTTTGATAACTACGTGATAGTTCAGATAAACGGTTTAGAGTTGAGGCACCAAAGATGTTTTCGAAACGTCACGGAACATATGAGATGTTTCGAGGGCTGAAATTGGGATTTCAGGCTCGTGCCCACGTCAAAAGGTATGAGACGTCCGACGATTTTCTTAGCCTGCAAACTAACGGAGAAAAGCTCAATCGTTGAGCTTGTGATCAGATTGTCTGAGTGCAACAATCACTTGAATCGAGTGGGAGTTGATCTTCCAGATGAGATAGTCATGTTTCTTCAAAGTCATTGCCACCAAGCTGCTAGAGCTTCGTGATGAACTATAACATATCAGGGATAGATATGATGATCCTTTAGGTATTCGTGATGTTTGACACTGCGAAAGTAGAAATCAAGAAGGAGCATCAATTGTTGATGGTTGGTGAAACCACTAGTTTCAAGAAGGGCAAGGGCAAGAAGGGATACTTCATGAAACAACAAATCAGCTGCTACTCTAATGAAGAAACCCAAGGTTGAACCCAAACCCGAGACTAAGTGCTTCTGTAATAAGGGGAACATCCACTGGAGCGGAATTACCCTAGATACTTGGTAGATGAGAAGGCTGGCAAGGTCGATAGAAGTATATTGGATATACATTATGGTAATGTGTACTGTGCTAGTACTCCTAGTAGCACCAGGGTATTAGATACCGGTTTGGTTGCTAAGTGTTAGTAACTCGAAATAAAAGGCTACGGAATAAATGGAGACTAGCTAAAGGTGAGCTGACGATATGTGTTGGAAGTGTTTCCAAGGTTGATGTGATCAAGCATCGCACGCTCCCTCTACCACCGAGATTGGTGTTTGCGTTAAAGCATAGACATGATTGGATTATGTCTATCGCAATATGGTTATTCATTTAAGGAGAATAATGGTTACTCTATTTATTTGAATAATACATTCAATGGTCTTGCACATAAAAGAATGGTTTATTGAATCTCGATCGTAGTGATACACATTTTCATGCCAAAAATATAAGATAGTAATGATAGTACCACTTACTTGTGGCACTGCCATGTAAGTCATATTGGTATAAAACGCATGAAGAAGCTCCATGTTGATGGATCTTTGGACTCACTCGTTTTTGAAAAGTTTGAGACATGCGAACCATGTCTATTGGTGTATACGCATGAAGAAACTGCATGCAGATGGATCGTTTGGACACACTTGATTTTGAATCACTTGAGATATGCAAATCATACCACATGGGCAAGATGACTGAAAAGCCTCGTTTTCAGTAAGATGGAACAAGATAGCAATTTGTTGGAAGTAACACATTTTGATGTGTGCAGTCCAATGAGTGCTGAGGCATGTAGTGAATATCGTTACGTTCTTACTTCATAGATGATTTGAGTAGATACTGAATATATTTACTTGATGAAACACAAGTCTGAATTATTGAATGGTTCAAGTAATTTCAGAGTGAAGTTGAAGATCATCGTGACAAGAGGATAAAATGTCTATGATATGATCATAGAGATGAATATCTGAGTTACGAGCTTTGGCATGCAATTAAGACATTGTGGAAATTGTTTCACAATTAATACCGCCTGGAACACCATAGTGTGATGGTGTGTCCGAACATCATAGTTGCACCCTATTGGATATGGTGCGTACCATGATGTCTCTTATCGAATTACCACTATCGTTCATGGGTTAGGCATTAGAGACAACGACATTCACTTTAAAATAGGGCACCACGTAATTCCGTTGAGACGACACCGTTTGAACTATGGTTTGGAGAAAGCTAAGTTGTCGTTTCTTAAAAGTTTGGGGCTGCGACGCTTATGTGAAAAAGTTTCAGGTTGATAAGCTCGAACCCAAAGCGGATAAAATGCATCTTCATAGGACACCCAAAACAGTTGGGTATACCTCCTAATTCAGATCCGAAAGCAATAGGGATTGTTTCTTGAATCGGGTCCTTTCTTGAGGAAAGGTTTGTCTCGAAAATTGAGTGGGAGGATGGTGGAGACTTGATGAGGTTATTGAACCGTCACTTCAACAAGTGTGTAGCAGGGCACAGGAAGTTGTTCCTGTGGCGCCTACACCAATTGAAGTAGAAGCTTATGATAGTGATCATGAAGTTTTTGGATCAAGTCACTACCGTACCTCGTAGGGTGACAAGGATGCGTACTACTTCAGAGTGGTACAGTAATCCTATCTTGAAGGTCACGTTGCTAGACAACAATGAACCTACGAGCTATGGAGAAGCGATGGTGGGCCCAAATTCCGACAAATGGTTAGAAGCCATGAAATCCGAGATAGGATCCATGTATCAGAACAAAGCATGGACTTTGGTGGACTTGTCCAATGATCGGCAAGCCATTGAGATAAATGGATCTTTAGGAAGAAGACGGACGTGGACGGTAATGTCACCGTCTATGAAGCTCGACTTGTGGTGAAGAGTTTTTCACAAGTTCAAGGAGTTGACTATGATGAGATTTTCTCATCGGTAGCGATGCTTAAGTCCGTCGGATTCATGTTAGCATTAGCTGCATTTATGAAATCTGGCAGATGGATGACAAAACGAGTTTCCTTACTAGTCTTCGTATGGAAAGGTTGTATGTGATACAATCAGAAAGTTTTTGTCGATCCTAAGGATGCTAAAAGGTATGCTAGCTCCAGCGATCCTTCCATGGACTGGAGTAAGCATCTCGGAGTTGGAATGTGCGCTTTGATGAGATGATCAAAGATTTTGGGTTTATACAAAGTTTATGAGAAACTTGTATTTCCAAAGAAGTGAGTGGGAGCACTATGGAATTTCTGATGAGTATATGTTGTTGACATATTGTTGATCAGAAATGATGTAGAATTTCTAGAAAGCATATAGGGTTGTTTGAAAAGTGTTTTTCAAGGGAAAACCTGGATTAAGCTACTTGAACATTGAGCATCAAGATCTATGAGGATGGATCAAAACGCTTAATGGTACTTTCAAAATGAGCACATACCTTGACATGATCTTGAAGGTGTTCAAGATGGATCAGTCAAAGAAGGAGTTCTTGGCTGAGTTGTAAGGTATGAAGTTAAGACTTAAAGCTCGACCACGGCAGAAAAGAGAGAAAGGACGAAGGTCGTCCCCTATGCTTTAGACGTAGGCTCTACAGTATGCTATGCTGAGTACCGCACCTGATGTGTGCCTTGCCACATGTCTGGCAAGAGGGTACAAAGGTGATCAAGGAGTGGATCACCAGATAGCGGTCAAAATTATCCTTAGAGGAATAAGGATTTGTTTCTCGATTATGGAGGTGATAAAGAGTTCGACGTAAAGGGTTACGACGATGCAAGCTTTAACACCTATCCGAATGACTCTGAGTAGCAAACCGGATACATATAGTGGAGCGACCATTTGGAATAGCTCCAAGTGGAGCGTGGAAGCAGCATTTACAATATGACCTAGAGATTTGCGAAGTACATACGGATCTGAAGGTTGCAGACCCGTTGACTAAAACTTCTCTCACAAGCAAAACATGATCAAACTCCAGAACTCATTGAGTCTTAATCACATGATGATGTGAACTAGTAAACTCTTGGATGTTGGTCACATGGCGATGTGACGTGTGAGTGTTAATAACATGGCGATGTGAACTAGATTATTGACTCTTGTGCAAGTGGGAGACTGTTGGAAATATGCCCTAGAGGCAATGATAAATAAGTTATTATTATATTTCCTTGTTCATGATAATCGTTTATTATCCATGCTATAATTGTATTGATAGGAAACTCAGATACATGTGTGGTTACATAGACAACACCATGTCCCTAGCAAGCCTCTAGTTGACTAGCTCGTTGATCAATAGATGGTTACAGTTTCCTGACCATGGACATTGGATGTCATTGATAACGGGATCACATCATTAGGAGAATGATGTGATGGACAAGACCCAATCCTAAGCCTAGCACAAAGATCGTGTAGTTCGTATGCTAAAGCTTTTCTAATGTCAAGTATCATTTCCTTGGACCATGAGATTGTGCAACTCCCGGATACCGTAGGAATGCTTTGGGTGTACCAAACGTCACAACGTAACTGGGTGGCTATAAAGGTGCACTACAGGTATCTCCGAAAGTGTCTGTTGGGTTGGCACGAATCGAGACTGGGATTTGTCACTCCGTGTAAACGGAGAGGTATCTCTGGGCCCACTCGGTAGGACATCATCATAATGTGCACAATGTGACCAAGGGATTGATCACGGGATGATGTGTTACGGAACGAGTAAAGAGACTTGCCGGTAACGAGATTGAACAAGGTATCGGTATACCGACGATCGAATCTCGGGCAAGTACAATACCGTTAGACAAAGGGAATTGTATATGGGATCGATTGAGTCCTTGACATCGTGGTTCATCCGATGAGATCATCGTGGAACATGTGGGAGCCAACATGGGTATCCAGATCCCGCTGTTGGTTATTGACCGGAGAACGTCTCGGTCATGTCTGCATGGTTCCCGAACCCGTAGGGTCTACACACTTAAGGTTCGATGACGCTAGGGTTATAAAGGAAGTTTGTATGTGGTTACCGAATGTTGTTCGGAGTCCTGGATGAGATCCTGGACGTCATGAGGAGTTCCAGAATGGTCCGGAGGTAAAGATTTATATATGGGAAGTCCTGTTTTGGTCACCGGAAAAGTTTCGGGTTTTACCGGTAACGTACCGGGACCACCGGGAGGGTCCTGGGGGTCCACTAAGTGGGGCCACCACCCTCGGAGGGCTGCATGGGCCAAGTGAGGGAGGGGACCAGCCCCAGGTGGGCTGGTGCGCCCCCCACAAGGGCCCAAGGCGCCTAGGGTTTGGGGAGGGGGCGCCCCACCTTGCTTGGGGGGCAAGTTTCCCCCGCTCCACCCCTTGGCCGCCCCCTAGATGGGATCTAGGGCTGGCCGCCAAACCTAGGTGGGGGCACAGCCCCCTATCGCCCTATATATAGTGGATGCATAGGAGCAGCCCAATGCATGAGTTTCTTCTCCTGTTGGCGCAGCCCTACCTCTCTTTCTCCTCATATCTCGCGGTGCTTGGCGAAGCCCTGCTGGACTACCACGCTCCTCCATCACCACCACGCCGTTGTGCTGCTGCTGGATGGAGTCTTCCTCAGCCTCTCCCTCTCTCCTTGCTGGATCAAGGCGTGGGAGACGTCACCGGGCTGTACGTGTGTTGAACACGGAGGTGCCGTCCGTTCGGCACTAGGATCTCCATAGATAGATCTTGGTGACACGTAGGAAAATTTTGAATTTCTGCTACGTTCCCCAACATTGATCACATTATCAAAGCATTTATTTCAACTCCGAGAGGCTTGCACCAGTCCATAAATGGATCGCTGGAACTTGCACACTTTGTTCGCACCCTTTGGATCGACAAAACCTTCCGGTTGCATCATATACAACTCTTCTTCCAGAAATCCATTCAGGAATGCAGTTTTGACATCCATTTGCCAAATTTCATAATCATAAAATGCAACAACTGCTAACATGATTCGGACAGACTTAAGCATCGCTACGGGTGAGAAAGTCTTATCGTACTCAACTCCGTGAACTTGTCAAAAACCCTTTTGTGACTAGTCGAGTTTTGTAGATAGTAACACTACTACCAGTGTCCGTCTTCCTCTTGGATATCCATTTATTCTTAATGGCTTACCGGTCATCAAGCAAGTCCACCAAAGTCCACATTTTGTTCTCATACATGGATCCCATCTCAGATTTCATGGTCTCAAGCCATTTTGAAGAATCCGGGCTCATCATCGCTTCCTCATAGTTCATAGGTTCACCATGGTCTAGTACCATGTCTTCTAGAACAGGATTACCGTACCACTCTGGTGCGGATCTTACTCTGGAAGACCTACGAGGTTCTGTAGTAACTTGATTTGAAGTTTCATGATCATCATCATTAGTTTCGTCACTAATTGGTGTAGGAATCACATGAACTGATTTCTGTGATGAACTACTTTCCAATAAGGGAGCAGATACAATTACCTCATCAAGTTCTACTTTCCTCCCACTCACTTCTTTCGAGAGAAACTCCTTCTCTAGAAAGGATCCGTTCTTAGCAACAAAGATTTTGCCTTTGGATCTGTGATAGAAGGTGTACCCAACAGTTTCTTTTGGGTATCCTATGAAGACGCACTTCTCCGATTTGGGTTCGAGATTATCAGGTTGAAGCTTTTTCACATAAGCATCAGAGCCCCAAATGTTAAGAAACGATAACCTTGGTTTCTTACGAAACCATAGTTCATAAGGCGTCGTCTCAATGGATTTTGATGGTGCCCTATTTAAAGTGAATGCAACTGTCTCTAATGCATAACCCCAAAACGATAGTGGTAAATCGGTAAGAGACATCATAGATCACACCATATCCAATAAAGTGCGGTTACGACATTCGGACACGCCATAACGCTGTGGTGTTCCAGGTGGCGTGAGCTGTGAAACTATTCCACATTGTTTTATACGAAGGCCAAACTCATAACTCAAATATTCTCCTCCACGATCAGATCATAGAAAATTTATTTTCTTGTTATGATGATTCTCCACTTCACTCTGAAATTCTTTGAACTTTTCAAATGTTTCAAACTTGTGTTTCATTAAGTAGATATACCCATATCTTCTCAAATCATCTGTGAAGGTCAGAAAATAACGATACCCGCCATGAGCATCAACACTCATTGGACCGCATACATCAGTATGTATTATTTCCAATAAGTCACTAGCTCGTTCCATTGTTCCGGAGAATGAAGTTTTAGTCATCTTTCCCATAAGGCACGGTTTGCAAGCATCAAATGATTCATAATCAAGTGATTCCAAAAATCCATCTTTATGGAATTTCTTCATGCGCTTTAAACCGATATGACCCAAATGGCAGTGCCACAAATAAGTTGCACTATCATTGTCAACTTTGCATCTTTTGGCATCAATATTATAAATATGTGTATTACCATGATCGAGATCCAACAAACTATTTTCATCGGGTGTATTACCATCGAAGGTTTTTATTCATATAAACAGAACAACAATTATTCTCTGACTTTAAATGAATAACCGCATTGCAATAAACATGATCAAATCATATGCATGCTCAATACAAACGCCAAATAACATTTATTTAGGTTCAACACTAATCCCAAAAGTATAGGGAGTGTGCAATGATGATCATATCAATCTTGGAACCACTTCCAACACACATCATCACTTCACCCTCAACTAGTCTTTGTTTATTCTGTAACTCCTATTTCGAGTTACTAATATTAGCAATTGAACAAGTATCAAATACTCAGGGGCCACTATAAACACTAGTAAGGTACACATCAATAATCTGTATATCAAATATACTCTTGTTCACTTTGCCATCCTTCTTATCCACCAAATATTCAGGGCATTTCCGCTTCCAGTGATCATTTCCTTTGTAGTAGAAGCACTCAGTTTTTAGGCTTTGGTCCAGCTTTGGGCTTCTTCACGGGAGTGACAACTTGCTTTCCATTCTACTTGAAGTTCCCTTTCTTTCCCTTTGCCCTTTTCTTGAAACTAGTGGTATTAGCAATCATCAACACTTGATGCTCTTTTCTTGATTTCTACCTTCATCGATTTCAGCATCATGAAGAGCTCGGGAATCGTTTACGTCATCTCTTGCATACTATAGTTCATCACGAAGTTCCAGTAACTTTGCTGATGGTGACTAGAGAACTCTGTCAATCACTATCTTATATGGAAGATTAACTCCCACTTGATTCAAGTGATTGTAGTACCCATACAATCTGAGCACATGCTCACTGCTTGAGCTATTCTCCTCTATCTTTTAGCTATAGAACTTGTTAGAGACTTCATATCTCTCAACTCGGGTATTTTCTTGAAATATTAACTTCAACTCCTGGAACATCTCATATGGCCCATGATGTTCAAAACGTCTTTGAAGTACCGATTGTAAGCCGTTAAGCATGGTGTACTAAACTATCAAGTAGTCATTATATTGAGCTAGCCAAACGTTGATAACGTCTGCGTCTGCTCCTACAATGGGTCTGTCACCTAGCGGTGCATCAAGGACATAATTCTTCTATGCAGCAATGAGGATAAACCTCAGATCACGGACCAAGTCCGCATCATTGCTACTATCATCTTTCAACTTAGTTTTCTCAAGGAACATATAAAAAACTTAGGGAAGCTATAACGCGAGCTATTGATCTATAACATAATTTGCAAAATACTACCAGGACTAAGTTCATGATAAATTAAAGGTCAATTAATCATATTACTTAAGAACTCCCACTTAGATAGACATCCCTCTAGTCATCTAAATGATCATGTGATCCAAATCAACTGTACCATGTCCGATCATCACGTGATGAGATGGAGTAGTTTTCAATGGTGAACATCACTATGTTGATCATATATATCTACTATATGATTCATGCTCGACCTTTCGGTCTCCAGTGTTCTGAGGCAAAAACTTGCACCCGTTGTATGTGAATGTAGAGCCTATCACACCCGATCATCACGTGGTGTCTCAGCACGAAGAACTGTAGCAACGATGCATACTCAGGGAGAAAACTTATACCTTGAAATTTAGTGAGAGATCATATTATAATGCTACCGTCAAACTAAGCAAAATAAGATGCATAAAGGATAAACACCACATGCAATCAATATAAGTGATATGATATGGCCATCATCATCTTGTGCCTTTGATCTCCAGCTCCAATGCACCGTCATGATCACCATCGTCACCGACGTGACACCTTGATCTCCATCGTAGCATCGTTGTTGTCTCGCCAACAATTGTTTCTACGACTATCGCTACCGCTTAGTGATGAAGTAAAAACAATTGCAGGGCAATTGCATTGCATACAATAAAGCGACAACCATATGGCTCCTGCCAGTTGCCGATAACTCTGTTACAAAACATGATCATCTCATACAATAAAATTTAGCATCATGTCTTGACCATATCACATCACAAGCATGCCCTGCAAAAACAAGTTAGACGTCCTCTACTTTGTTGTTGCAAGTTTTACATGGCTGCTACGCGCTGAGCAAGAACCATTCTTACCTACACATCAAAACCACAATGATTTTTCGTCAAGTATGTGTTGTTTTAGCCTTCAACAAGGACCGGGCATACCCACACTCGATTCAACTAAAGTTGGAGAAACTGACATCCGCCAGCCACCTATGTGCGAAGCATGTCGGTAGAACCAGTCTCGCATAAGCATACACGTAATGTCGGTCTGGGCCGCTTCATCCAACAATACCGCCGAATCAAAGTATGACATGCTGGTAAGCAGTATGACTATTATCGCCCACAACTCACTTGTGTTCTAATCGTGCACATAACATCTATGCATAAACCTGGCTCGGATGTCACTGTTGGGGAACGTGGTAATTTCAAAATTTTCCTACGCACACACAAGATCATGGTGATGTATAGCAACGAGAGGGGAGCGGGTTGTCCACGTACCCTCGTAGACCGAAAGCAGAAGCGTTATGACAACGCGGTTGATGTAGTCGTGCGTCTTCACGATCGACCGATCCTAGTACCGAACGTACGACACCTCCGCGATCTGCACACGTTCAGCTCGGTGACGTCCCATGAACTCCGATCCAGCAGAGTGTCGAAGAAGAGTTTCATCAGCACGACGGCGTGATGACGGTGATGATGAAGCTATCGGCGTAGGGCTTCGCCTAAGCACTACGATGATATGACCGAGGTGGATTATGGTGGAGGGGGGACACCGCACACGGCTAAGAGATCAATGATCAACTTGTGTGTCTATGGGGTGTGCCCCTCCCCCGTATATAAAGGAGTGGAAGAGGGCGTGGGCCGTCCCTCTACTATGGCGCGCCCTAGGGAGTCCTACTCCCATCAGGAGTAGGATTCCCCCTTTTCCAAGTAGTAGGAGTAGGAGAGAAGGAAAGGCAAGAGAGAAGAGAAGGAAGGAGGGGGCGCCGCCCCTCCCCCTAGTCCAATTCGGACTAGGCCTTGGGGGGCGCGCCGCCTGCCCTAGGCAGCCCCTCTCTATCTCCCTTAAAGCCCAATAAGGCCTATATACTCCCCGGCAAATTCCCGTAACTCTATGGTACTCCGATAAATACCCGAACCACTCAGAACATTTCTGATGTCCAAATATGGCCTTCCAATATATCGATCTTGACATCTCGAACATTTCGAGACTCCTCGTCATGTCCCTGATCTCATCCGGGACTCCGAACAACCTTCGGTACATCAAAACACATAAAATCATAATATCGATCGTCACCGAACGTCAAGCGTGCGGACCCTACGGGTTTGAGAACTATGTAGACATCACCAAGACACGTCTCCTGTCAATAACCAATAGCAGAACCTGGATGCTCATATTGGTTCCTACATATTCTACGAAGATCTTTATCTGTCAAACCACATAACAGCATACGTTGTTCCCTTTGTCACCGGTATGTTACTTGCCCGAGATTCGATCGTCGGTATCTCAATACCTAGTTCATTCTCGTTACCGGAAAGTCTCTTTACTTGTTCCATAATGCATCATCCCGCAACTAACTCATTAGTTACATTGCTTGCAAGGCTTATAGTGATGTGCATTATCGAGAGGGCCCAGAGATACCTCTCCGACAATCGGAGTGAAAAATCCTAATCTTGATCTATGCCAACTCATAGTTTCAAATAGCAAAGTTAGTATCCGCTATGCGGACATAGCGTCCGCAATATCGCCCGCTATCCGCATTTTACTACGTGGACCCCAGTTCGCTACCAGCACGCTATATGCTATTTGAAACCAAGTGCCAACTCAACAAGTACCATCGGAGACACCTTTAGAGCACCTTTATAATCACCCAGTCACATTGTGATGTTTGGTAGCACACAAAGTGTTCCTCCGGTATTTGGGAGTTGCATAATCTCATAGTCATAGGAACATGTATAAGTCATGAAGAAAGCAATATCAACATACTAAATGATCAAGTGCTAAGCTAACAGAATGGGTCAAGTCAATCACATCATTCTCTAATGATGTCATCCCGTTAATCAAATGACAACTGATGTCTATGGCTAGGAAACTTAACCATCTTTTATTCAACGAGCTAGTCAAGTAGAGGCACACTAGTGACACTCTGTTTGTCTATATATTCATACATGTACTAAGTTTACGGTTAATACAATTCTAGCATGAATAATAAACATTTATCATGATATAAGGAAATATGAATAACAACTTTATTATTGCCTCTAGGGCATATTTCCTTCAATTGCACCCTTTAGTCCCGGTTTGTGTCTCAAACTGGGACTAAAGGTCTAATCTTTAGTCCTAGTTTGAGATACGAACCGGGACTAAAGGGCATCGCACCCTTTAGTCCCGGTTCGTGCCTCAAACAGGGACTAAAGGGCTCATTTGAACCGAGACTAATGCATTTAGCCACACGAACCGGGACCAATGCCCCCATGGGTCCCGGTTCGTGACTGAATCGGGACTAATGGGGTTATGTGGCCCGAAGGAAAGCCCTGTTTTCTACTAGTGCGACGACGACATTGACCGTGTTATCCACGACGGCACGACTGCATCGACATGGCACATGGTTTTTGCAAAACTGATGTGTGCTCAATGGGTTTCCTCCGGTGTTGGCAAAACCGGTGGACTCATCGCCGATGACACCCTCTGATATCTGCAAGGTGCATCGTCCACGACTGCGGCCCCGTCATCTACAACATCGCACAAGTTTTTGCGCCTCCGGCTTTGTTCGGCTTCATCATCCACGACTATCTCGACCACGGCTACATCACATGATCGGCTACCTCGACATTGACATTAATGGCTACGTCTACAACAACACATCAGCAACCACTCCAGTCAACAGTGTGCGCGTTGTCACAAGCGTCCACACCACTCCCATTGTGACTGCGGGAGGGAATAAAGGAGAGAGAAGGAAGGCACTAGAAGGGGACGCAGTCACCGTCCTAGGGGTCGACCCATCAGAGACGAGGTTGATGATGATGCAGCGGAGAAGACGATGGAAGCCAAAGACTTCAAATTCAGTCGTAATCATCCGCTGCACTCCCGGTACGACTGAGAGGGTATGTTAGAAATATAATTGTGAAGAGATAAGCACAACTAAAGATAAGATAGGTTTAAACAATGTTTGCATTGTACTCGAAGTCTATTCCCATTGTACTCTCTATATATCCCACACCTGGGTCAGATCAATACAACAAAACACAATATTAGCCATCATATATTGCCCTTACGGTGCTATCAAGCCTCAGAGGCATGGCATGTCGCATTTTTTACAATCAGTGGCAACCTTCATCAGTAGCATTCCTTTCGGGGATATACCCCGCGGTATGACCCGGCCGGAGATATGACCCGGCTGGGACTTGGTGTTTCATTGGTGACCCGGCAGATTATAAGCCGGCGGACAGTTAAGCATTGTAAGCCGGCGGATGGTTAATCATGGTAAGCCGGCAGACAGTTAAGCCAGACAGTTAAACCACACAGTTAAGCCGGCAGACAATTAGGCCAGACAGTTAAGCCAGCAGACAATTAAACCAGACAGTTAAGCCAGACAGTTAAGCCAGACAGTTAAGCCGGCAGACAGTTAAACCAGACAGTTAAACCAGCAGACAGTTAAGCCAGCAGACAGTTAAGCCAGACAGTTAAGCCAGACAGTTAAGCCAGATGGTAAGCCGGATTGTAAGCCGACTTACATTAAGAAGCCCATGGTAAGACGTCAAAATAGGTTAAGTCCTAATCTGAATTTGACTCTACATGTAAGCCGCCCCTTCAACTTATATAAGGAGGGGTGGGGCACCCCAAGAGGGGGAAGGAAATAATCGTTAAGGCTAGACACAATTAGAGGAGGGCCGGTGATACGCGTCTCCCTCATGAGCATAATGAGACCTAGCCACAAACATCATGTAGGACTATTACCGGATGATATTTCCCGAGGCCCGAAGCTGTCTAAATCCTTGTCTTGTGTGTTGATCGCCTCGCATCTCTCGTCCCGATTAACCCCTCTCAAGCTACCACATAGATGCGTTGGCCTCACAACTAAGTCCTCACACCAAGACATCTACCGGGACGTTTCAACGATAGTTGGCACCCACGGTTGAGTTCTTGGAGGGATCTCTCTTAGGGATCGAGAAGCTCGTGATTGGTTGGACGAAGAAGAGTTCAAGAGATTATGGTTACTTCAGGTGCGCCGCTGCAAAATTGTTGAGTTGACAAGATCGACACTTGATCCGATCGAAATCTAAATCGATTTGTTAAGTAGTTGTGCGTCGGCAAAACCGACTGGATTTCCATCGAGGAACACCATGAGCCAGCGGAACAACGTCCGCAATCAACAGAGACTCACCAAAATAGATGCGTCTTTGTTTCCAATCAGAATCGACAGGCACGACGGTTCATACTTTAAGCAAAAGTTCAGAAAGGGGTCACTTTCCTCCCCTGAAGCAGAGAGTCAACCGGATCTTGAAAAATATGGAAAGAAAAGCCAGCTACCTCATCAAAGTCCCAACCACGCTTTGGTTACTTCCATTGCCACAGCTCCGAGCGCGACCCAGGCTGCTGTGCCCCCATCGCAACCTTGACCCGCCGGTGCCTCATTGACCACCTACCATCGCGCTGGCCACCTCCACCTATCCTGGCTCGCCCCAATGGCCTAGCTTCGCGTACAACTTCAAGTCGCCGTCGTCTTGGTCGCCGAGCGCCCCGGCTTATGCTCCAAGCCGCCGTTCAAGCAACTGACGCTCATAGCTCTGGCCACCTACTGCCTGAAGCCGCTTCGGCCTCGTGCTCGAGCCGCCAGAGTCCTCCGTTACATCACCTTGCATTGGCCCCGGCCCTGCGGCTTCCAATGGCCGCATCCTCTCTTCGCTGGAGTCATCGTCACCGTTTTTTCCTCCCCTGCAGTGCTGAACCACCCCGACACGAGCGCTGCGGTGCCTCTACCACCGCGGGCTGTTTCTGCCTCACCTTGTTACCGCATCCCGAGCCGGTTTTCCTTGGCGCCTCTCCTCGCCGAGGGTCAACACGGGAGGGTCTCCTTGACGCCCGCGGCCTCGCCCCGAGCTCCCCTCTGCTCTGCTCTACGCGCGCGTGTATGTACAGCCGTCCGGCTTGCCCCGTTTCACCACAGCCCTCTAATCCCTCGCTGTAAGCCGCCATCACCAACACGCACTGAGCCGCCGTTGCCGCCACCCGTCGGACTCCACCTCGCCGAGGGCCTTTTCAACCATTACCTCCTCGCGCCGTGCTGAGAGCTGCCTTGCGGCGGGCATCCCCAACCCTGTGCTCTGCCTATTTCCTCAAAATGCTGCGGCCGAGTGCTTGAAGGAAGGAAAGATTCAACGACCCAGAAAATTGACTACGACTTAGTGGTGGAGGGTCAACAAGTCTGCGATGACCGCCGCCTGTCCTGCCTTACTGGAGTGGTCTCGCCTACAAACCCAAGAGCAGTACGGCAAGTTAGCCACCTGCGCTCACCTCAAGAAGATTTTGTGTTCAAACCGCTGTCCTGGCGTTACCTTATCTCCATGTTGAGCTGCCTCGCTCCACGACGAGCCAGCCTCTGAGGTGCCCGGCCGCATCCGCCCTCGCTGCTAACCCGCCGGCTTTATCATCGTCACCACAGTGACCTCTCTGGCCTGCCATGTGGTTTTTCCCTGAGTCGCCGTCACGGTGACTCGCTGCGACCACCGCGGCCTCACCTCACTTCAGCTACGGTGTGCCCTCGCCTCCGGTGCATTGAGCCACCCGTTCCGATGCATCCAGTCCTCCTACTACCGTCCGTGTGTGCTGAATCGACCTTCCACTCCGCCAAGCCACCGCTGTCGGCTACTGCCGTCACCCTACGCGGCGTCCTTCGAGCCATTGTGGGCCCGTCTCAACCGCTGTCGCGTGACTATCCGAGCCGCCATTGGCCTTGTTTTGTCTAACCTTCAAACTTGCCTTGCTCCACCTACGCTCCCGGAATTTCGCACCACCTCACCTCACATTCGCAGCCCTACGCTAAGTCGCCGGTTCTATTGCTTGAGCCGCCACCTCGGTTATGGCCGGCCTAGAGTCACCTTGCTTTTGCGGCCTCACCCTCGCACTGCTTAGAGTCGCCATCGCGCCTCCGCCTCGCTGGCGAACCGTTGGCCGCCTCTGTCGGATTCGATGGAGTTGCCGCCACTGTGAGCCACCATCTATGAGACTTCCCCGCGTTTTGAGCCGCCACACCTCGAGTCACCGACCGTCTCTGCCTCACCTCGCCTTAGAGCTGCTGCCTCGGTCGACCCCGCTTGGTTTTTACCTGAGCTGATGCGCTATTGCATGCTCTCCTGCTAGCTACTGCCTGAAGAAAGGGGGCGTGGGGAGCCAACAACAACAACAACCACAACAACAACAACAACAACAACAACAACAACAACAACAACAACAACAACAACCACAACAACAACAAAATCCACTGGTCAAGCATGACCCGGAGGGTCCCTTTTGAGCCGCCCGATGCCGCGCTTTAAGCCGCCCCCTCTACCGCAACCATGAGAGAGTGGCTAAATCATAACTGAAGTTACTGGAGGTGATCTATGGACTCTATATACGACTCATTTTTCGTCCAGATAAATCAGGTGATATCCATTCAAGTCTATTTTATTAGTACATATTATTTTGTCTTCGAGAATAATTACTCTCGTTTGTGCAAATCCTTATGCAAAATTCACCATTACAAAGAAGACCATCAAGCTATGGCCCTTACCTACACCGGATGGGTCAATGGATAGGATCAATTTTAACCCACCGAGATTCAACATATTCCAGCAATCCACTGGTCATATCATAGTCAAGCATGGATAGTCTCAAGCGAACTCCTCGAGGAGTCTTAAGACTCGGGGGTTACATGGACATGGCGTAGTAAGCATTGCCAGTTTAAAGACCGTCAGAAAATTGCCGGCTCAAAACAAAGAATTTCAGTTTAAAATCCGGCTCAAGGGAAATCTGTCTCCCACTGAAGCTCTCAAATATCTGGTTTAAAATCCGGTTCAAGGAAAATTTGTCTCTCACAAAGTTCTGAAGCTCTCAATATCCGGTTTAAAATTCCTGCTCAAGAAGAATTTATCTCTCGCAAAGCTCGAGTTCTCAGGAAAAATTGAAGGGACCAAAGAGATTCTGTTGCAAAACACAACTCAAACATAGGTACCCTGCTTTAATGATCACTTGGGAGGTTGATCGTATTCGAATCATAGCCATTAGCCCTTTTGGTCCGGCTTCCTGATCGTATTCGAATCATAGCCGTTAAACACTCTGATCACTTGGGTGCTTGATCGTATTTGAATCATAGCCATTAACCGTTTTGGTCCGGCTTCCTGGTCGTATTCGAATCATAGCCGTTAAACACTTTGATCACTTGGGGGCTTGATCGTATTCGAATCATAGCCATTAACCCTTTTGGTCCGGCTTCCTGGTCGTATTCGAATCATAGCCGTTAAACACTTTGATCACTTGGGGGCTTGATCGTATTGGAATCATAGCCATTAACCCTTTTAGTCTGGCTTCCTGATCGTATTCGAATCATAGCCGTTAAACACTTTGATCACTTGGGGGCTTGATCGTATTCGAATCATAGCCATTAACCCTTTTGGTCTGGCTTGCTGGTCGTATTCGAATCATAGCCGTTAAACATCAGAAACCGCTTGGGGGCTTGGTCGAATTTGAATCATAGCCATTAACCCTTTTTTGTCCGGCTTCCTGATCGTATTCAAATCATAGCCATTAACCATTATGGTCACTGGTGGGCTTCCTGATCGTATTCGAATCATAGCTGTCGGTACCCCTTTGATCGGCGCAATGCCAAAAACCATTTGGGGGCTTCCTAATCGTATTTGAATCATAGCTATTAACCGTTTTGGTCCGGCTTCCTGCTCGTATTCGAAGCATAGCCTCGTTTTTCTCTCTTTTTGGCTTGATTTTTTGAACAGTTTTTCTGTTCTTTTTGATACTATCTTGCCTTATGATTTAAAGTGATTCAGGCCATGTAGCCTCAATTCTCATAGCTCATATTTGAAGCATACCCGTGGTTTCAGTTAAACCATCCTGGCTTTGGACGATAAGTCGCCAGTATATGATGATATTAAATACTTGGAAGCATTGTCTTCTAAAGTTTTGGGTTATCGCCCTTACTACATTGATATGGTCTTGAAAGTCGCTTCAGTGCAATGCCTATTATTTTATCAATGGACATGATTTATTTTACAATGGAGGGAATAGTCCCAAGTCGCTGCAGGCTTACGACCCGGCACTTGGGGGCTATGTTATTCAAGTTGAGATTACGTCAAGTATGCAAGTCCCATGTCACTGCCAGCATGCACCATGGTACTTGGCGGCTAATGCAAAGTCATTTTTTGCTCAACTTATTGAAGACCCGACTCATCATATTATAATGAGCCAGCCCTTGGGTGCTACCAATTGCTCCCATAAAAAAATTCAAGGTACACAAGCTTTAGTCCATTATATTGAAAGGTCCACCACTCAGTTGGTAGAGTACACGACACTTAACCTTGTGGACGTGGGTTCAAGCCCCATGGCGGAGATTACATCATATGATGTTATTATCAATGAATTATAAACAAAGCCCCAGCTCAGTATTCTCTTACTGAGCCGGCCCTTGGGGGCTACACGTTGCTGTTCAAGTCTACATGATTATATCTACAAAGTCCCTGCTCATTATTGCATAATGACCTGGCCCTTGGGGGCTACACTGGTTGAAGTTTTTATGAGGGTAAGGCAATTACAAGTCCTAGGTTTCTGCAAGCATGACAACCCGACACTTGGGGGCTACATATGTGGCATATTCAGTTTTGACTAGTGACTGAGATGAACAACTTGGATTTCTTCCATGTTGCAACTTTTATATTGAAGCAAGTCTTAAGCTGTTACTACGCTACCTTCTTAAGACTTGGGGGATACAAGTGATATACATATAAGGGAGGTACATTTTCAAGTTTGATGTTAGCAACAATTATGACCCGGTGCTATCAATATTTACAAAACGTATATTTTGGCAATGATAAACCGGCAAGTTCTACATCTTCAACCTGGCTGAAAATTAGATGAGTATTTCATGACCAACGTTTTTCTGTAAGAAACCAATGTCAGCAAATTGATTATGAAGCTGGCCTATTGAACCATATTTTCTAGAAGAAGGAAATACCAAGGAGTTAAGGATCACTACTAGGGAAAACCTTATACACAGAATCTTAGCAGTAGCGCAGTTTAAAAACAAACGCTACTGCTAATTAGCAGTAGCATGCTTGACGAAAGCTCGCTAATAATAACGCGGTAGCAGTAGTGCCCTAGATGAAACAAGCGCTATTACTATAATTGCCACGGCGTTCCCTCCAGGCTAGATATAGTAGTAGCGCCCTTCCCTGGACGCGCTACAGCTAAAGTACTTAGTAGCAGCGTTTTTCTTCGAAACTCATTGCTGCTAAGTATTGCACCAAATTAAGTTTAGACTTATCAGTAGCGTTTTTTACGTAAAACGCGCTATTGCTACGTTAGCTATAGCGCGTTTTCTAAAGTACGCTACTGCTAGTTCGACTTAACCACCCGCGGGCTCAAAATTTTGCTAAGTCCTCCATTCCCCCCCTATTCCCCTACTCCTCTGTCACCGCCGCCCGAGCCTGCCCTCCCCGCCGCCGCCCTCAACCTCACCGCTGGTGCCCGCCGCCACTCGCGACCTCATTGTCGCCGCCCTCGACCTCACCGCCGCCGCCCTCGACCTCACCGCCGCCGTCCGAGCCCGCCCAGCACCGCTGCGTCCCGATCCCGAGCCCGCCCTCGCTGCCCCTACCTCTCCATCGCCGAGCACCTCCCCGCCACCGTTTCTCCCCTCTTTGTAATCCCCCACCCCTCCCCCACCCCATTTCTCTCTGCTTAGTTAGTACTAGATGTTTTTTAGTAGTAGTAGATGTTAATTTAGGGTTCATAGATAATGATTTTTAGTAGTAGTAGATGTTAATTAGTAGTAGTGATGGTACTAGTTAACTAGGGCAGTATGGTTAATAGTAGATGTTTTTTACTATTGTATAATGTAGTTTATTTTTACTGTTTTTAGTAAGTGTTTAAAATAATTAGTAAGTAAATTAATAAACTAGTTGAACTAGTTTAGTTTTAGTTGAACTAGTTTAGTAAGTAAATTAATAAACTAGTTGAACTAGTTGAATTAATAGAACTAATGTATTTTTAGTAAGATAATTAATATAACTAGTTGAACTACTTTATTTTTAGAAAGAACTAGTTTTTTTTCTATCTATAGTCAGTTTATATTTAGTAAGAACTAGTTGAATTAATAGAACTAGTTTAACATGTTATATTTGTTGTTATTTTTTTAGTTAAGCAATTATTCGGGGTGTATTAGTGATAACTTATAGGGCTTTTGCTTTTGCAGAAATCAAGGAGCCCCTCCATCATCCCCGCCGTCGTCCCCGTAACTGACCCCCTCCGACCTCAAGGTGAGACCAACCAAATCTCCATGTACATCTTGTGTTGCTCAAATAGGATATGTGGTTGCCCAAGTGGCCGGTCATGTTCAGGTTACACCTCCGAGTGGCCTATGTTTTACCGGAGTGTTGATTAATTTCCGTTCCGGCAAATTTCAGGCGCTCGATATGTCCTTTTTTTAGCAAAGGTCATGTCGGATTTTTCCGTGAATTCTAGCATGACTTGTGCTAGAATATGTAGGAAATATCGAGTGGCCTAGATTTTCTCAAAAAATAATGATCTAATTTAGTTTTTTAGTACATATATTTAATTGTACAAGTTTATTCTTTGAATTATGAACGTAGAAAATGTCGT
Source organism: Triticum timopheevii (assembly GCA_963921465.1). Classification (NCBI taxonomy): domain Eukaryota; kingdom Viridiplantae; phylum Streptophyta; class Magnoliopsida; order Poales; family Poaceae; genus Triticum; species Triticum timopheevii. Next base: position 622,015,454 of record OY997270.1, on the reverse strand, counting down.
ACTCGGACGATGACAGTCTCCTGGGAGAGTGCAGCTGGTGCCACGATGATTGAGGTCTGTGCGACAGGTTCCTTCAGCTGGACGAAGATCGGCGCTTCAGCATTAAGCTCGAGGAGACCTTCGATGTTGAAATGGTACGCAACGACGACAAGTGTTTTTTTCGTAATTAAGCATGACTTCAACTATTTCAATGTCTAATTTTCATCTGTTACAATTCGACTAGCTTATTCCATGCCATGCAAGACGCTATGTCTTGGAGAGGATGGGTTTTGAAGACCATGAAAATTTTGAAACAAAGAAAATACACTTAAGGACCCATCATGATATGGATTTGAAGTAAATCTTTACAATTCTCAGAGCGTAAACCATTTTGGTTGCCAAAATTGGGAAGCACTTTGCAAAATGTATGGTTTTCATGAGGGTATGATTGTCACCATGGATCTTGGTGATCCTGACATCGAGCAAGACAATATAGACATTTGGGTCCTTGTTGACACGCTTCCGATTCTATCGCAATGTGAGTTTCTCAAACATAGTTATTAACTAATTTATATTGTTTACTTCAAAATAGTTGACAGCTTATTTCCATTGACAGCTTATTTTGATTCTTCAAAGAATGTGCGGAAGATGGTGGACAAAACCCACTACAATGATGGCTCCGAATTAACTTATATGGAGAAAAGTCATCTGATCGCATTTTGTACTTATTTTAAGAATTACAATACCTATTATCGAACTCCTCCAAATTATGGTGAATACGTGTCACTAGTGCACGTGTTGAACCACGGTAACTTCTATGGAGATACCATTGTAAGATTTTTTACTATTACGACATCCGTGCATCTTTTGCATACTTCTAAAACTAGTACATCATTGCTAACTACGAAGTTATTACTATGTTTTTCAACAGAAAATCCCGATGGATTGTGTGCCTCATCTAATGTATCAGAATGGTCGTCTTGCAGTTCTGAACATACAGCCAGGTCAACCTATGGATCTCACCTGTGCATATCGGATTTCTAAAACCGGTGAACACATGCTAATCAAAGAATGGCAAAATTGTTTGGACATTCGCAAGGAGGTTCTTGGAAGTAACATTAAGCGAAAGGCAAGAATTGGAGACATGATAATCTCCATTCTCCATAATGGAGAGTCAGGGGCTATCTTTTTTTTTTTTGCTATTTTACCTTAGAGAATATAGTAGGTCCTAAGAGAATGTAGTAGGTCCTATGAGGTACAATATGTTTATTATGTGGTACAATGTGTTAGAGTTAATGATGATGAGTACTTGTGATTACGACTAGTAACCAATTTGCTATGTGATGTCTCATTGATGAAAACGATGATCTTGAGGAGGTGTTATATGACAATGATGTATTATGATGATAAGTTGTTAATGATATGATGATGATGATATTTATTATATCATTGCGTGAAAGAACCGCGGATTAGTTTCAACTGGATGGACATCCACTTGAAACTAGTCCACGGTTCTTTCACCCCATGATGTAATAACCCATTATGATGTAAAAACAATCTCTAAATTCCTGTTGTATGAAAACTTGTGTAAAGGTGTATGAATACAACAGGAAATAAAAAAGAAATAAAATATGAAATAATAGTAGTAGCGCGGGCAGGGAGAAGGGCTACTACTAATTACCAATAGCGCTCCTCTAGGAAAGCGCTACTACTAAGTTGATTTAGCAGTAGCGTCGGTTGAGGCACGCTACTGCTAAACTTTAGCTGTAGCGCCGTACCAGTAGCGCTCCAGCATGCGCTACTGATAGGCCTAAAACCCGCGCTGCTGCTAGGCTTTTCCCTAGTAGTGGATGATCAGGTGCCAACTTACAAGAGTTGTTAACCTGGAGCATAATCTATCAAAATTGTTCTTGTGTTTGTTTTACAGGATCAGTTTAACATGGATGAATCCAAATTAAACTGGGGGCTAATGTCGGGGATATACCCCGCTGTATGACCCGGGCGGGGATATGGCCCGGCTGGGACTTGGTGTTTCATTGGTGACCCGGCAGATTATAAGCCGGCGGACAATTAAGCATTGTAAGCAGCGAACAATTAATCATTGTTAGCCGGCAGACAGTTAAGCCAGACAGTTAAACCAGGCAGTTAAGCCAGTAGTTAAGCCGGCAGATAGTTAAACCAGACAGTTAAGCTGGTGGACAGTTAAGCCAGACAGTTAAGCCAGACAGTAAGCCAGATTGAAGTCGGATTGTAAGCCGACTTACGTTAAGAAGCCCAAGATGTTAAGAACATGATGCCATGGACAAAAGGGTGGAGTGGAAACCCTAGCTCTCTAAGAAAATGGGGGAGGAAGACAACCCTTTCGCCGGGCACCGGAGTGGGGATGATTTGGCCCTTGTTGGGGAGCTTGTGCGCAATGTTTGCGGCCAGGTACCCCGCGCTCCGGAGATCCTTCACTTCCTTCTCCGTGATGGAGGAGGCCTCCCACTTGCCCTGGGAACCGGATCTGGCCATGGCTGGAGAAGGTGGTGGCGGTGAGGAAGATGAAAGCTTTTTTCGGGCACTGGAACTTGGGAGATTGGAAGGCAGAGGCTGGAAGAAGGCATGGGGAATAAAAGAGGAATCTGTTGCCCTCTTATAGGCGGTAAAAATGCCAACCGTCCCCCCACTTAAGCCTTGAAACTCTCCTATTCCCAATGTGAGCATGCAGAGTAATCGGTTGGGTTACCCAAATCTCATTGATGAGCAATTCCGTAATAAGTGGGCATGATCTCTGTTTTGACAAGATGGTCCAACGGGGCTTGACCTTGAAACATGAAACAAGGAGTGTGAAAACGGTTCAAAACACTTAAGGGTCAAGTGTTCCGCTTCACTGGAAAAAGTTGTTAGTAAAGACACTATTCCTATTTTCTATATATATTCTGCCTTCACGGCTAAGGGTTGTGTTAATTATGCAAAGCCAGATACAATTCTTTTACAAGGAAAAGCTGATGTATGGTATTCAAGGGAGGAACCCGCCTTGCAATGCCGAAGACAATCTGCACACCGAACACGTCGTCATTGAAGACTGGTTCAGGGGCTACTGAGGGAGTCCTAGACTAGGGGGTCCTCGGGCATCCGGCCTATTCAATATGGGCCGGACTGATGGGCCGTGAAGATGAAGGAAGAATACCACCTCCCGTGTCCGGTTGGGACTCCTATATACGTGAAGGGCAAGATTAGGTGTTCCAATATGCTATTTCCTTTCTGTTGAACTGACTTTGTATATTCCTGGGCCCCTCCTATATCTATATAAACCGGATGGCTTAGATCGGAGGCAGGATCACAACATCCATAGGCTAGCTAGGCTAGGGTTTAGCCATCACGATCCCGAGGTAGATCAACTCTTGTAACCCATATACTCATCGAATATAATCAAGCAGGAGTAGGGTTTTGCCTCCATTAAGAGGGCACGAACCTGGGTAAACATTGTGTCCCTTAGTCCGTTGTTACCATCGATCCTCAAACATACAGCTTGGCCCCCCCTACCCGAGATCTGGCGGTTTTGACACCGACAAGCGGAGCTTAGATTGGATGCCAGGAGGTTTTCTTGTCCAAGCTCCTAAATGCACCAGCCCATGCTCCCAAATGTTCCTTGGTGGCACGATCATGTTCCTAGGAGCTATGGGCGGTAGCAGATGTGGTGTTGGAAATAGAGCCAACACAGGGGATGGAATTAGCCAAGCAGAAACCACGGTGATACCATTCATAAAGATGTTGAATGACCCCATGCTAGTGCCCTTAGTCAGTGTGCCACCGATGAACATGAACAGGACATGCACTACTGGAATCTGGCATTTTGCCGTCTGCCACCTCTTTGCCGTCTGCCAGCTGACGGCAAAGAGATTGTTTGCTGTCTGCTTTGAGGAAGCAGATGGAAAAGAAAGTGCTGATGGCAAAAAGGGTATTTGCTGTCACCCAGCGGACGACAAAGATATAAAAGGCAGACGACAAAGAGCCAGGTGGCCCCCACAGGGCACGGCGTGGCTAGGTCAGCTTCTTAGCTGTCTGCAAGCGGACGGCAAAGAGGTGACTACTTTGCCGACTGCTAGCCGACGGCAATGTTCCTCCTTTGCTGTCCACTAGCGGACGGTAAAGACGAGACATGGGCCAGCCCTGACGGTCAACCTCTTTTCCGTCTGCTAGCAGACAACAAAGAAGGCTCACTTATTGGGTGGCGCCGTCTCCCTCTATTTCTCTTTCTCTCTCCCTCCCGCGCCCCCGCCTCTCTCCTCCTGTCACCGCCGCCATAGTCGCCGCCACCGGCCAGCCCCGCCCCCCGGACCCAGACCCCGCCGCCGGCCAGCCCCGCCTCCGTCCAGCCCTCCCCCCGCCAACACGAGCCAGGCCACGACGGCCGCCCCGCCACGCCCCATCGCCAGAGAGACCTCCGCCGGCCGCCCCGGTGCCGGAACCCTCCCCGCGGCCCCTGCGCCGCCCCGCCGCCGGCCAGCCCTCGCGCCCCCTCGCGCCAACAGGAGCGAGGCCGCGGCAGCCGCCCCGTCGCGCCTTGTCGCTGGAGGGGCCTGCGCCGGCCCGTCCTGGTGCCAGACCCCTCTCCGCGGCCCCTGCCACTACTAGAAAAAGGGTTGTTAGTGGCGCACCTATTTTTGCTATTAATGGCGCACTACAGGTGCGCCACTATTAACACGCCACTAGTAAAAAATAGTAATGGCGCACCTTTGGTGCACCACTAGTATCCCAGATATTAGTGGCGCACCAGATAGTGCACCATTACTATGTCCACCAGTGCGCCATTTCTATGCCTCCCAGGGGGCAATACTTACCTTGTGCTCTGGATTACTAATGGCGCACTTTTAGATAATGCGCCACTAGTGTGTTTATTTCAGTGCGCCACTAGCTAAAGTGCAATATGGTGCACCACTACTATGAATATTAGGAATTTTTTTCTGATATTTGCATAGGTTACAAAATACATTACACCATAGAATATAAACAACACAACATATAAACAACAGATTTATCGAATACAATAGAAGATTAGTCTCCGAATACAATTCATCATATTAGTCTCCGAATTCAAAATACCGAACAAAGTTAGAACATTACAAGTCTCGAGACCGCGAGTAGAGAGTTTGTTTTCACATTACAAGTCGATATCGATCATCTAAACTACCATCACATAGAAGAGAGCCGCGGTCACGATGAGCATCATCGCGATGAAACTGGTCTTCATCCGATTCCTCCAACGTTCCCTCCTCTCTCCCGCTAGATAGCGCGCGTATCTAGCTTCCGCCTCCGCCCTAGTGGTGTACCCGTTGTAACTGTTATCGCTGAAACTGTGAACCTGTCTCCGACACTCCTCCCAGCCGTTGTAGACTCCGAGAACCTTACCCTTGTACACGACATACGACGGCATCTCTATGCACTAGACAAAGAAAACGTTAGTAACAATTCACAGACAATACATAAGCAATGTATGAGTATGCAACAAAAGGATCGGAAGAGAAAAGCAACACATTAATAGCATGATTCATGGTCCTACTAATAAATAGCATCGATTACATATAAGTTGAACAACTGTCCAAACTAAAGAGACATACAAGTTCATTAAAGTTTAATTACAACATGAGCTAATCGATATTTCAGAACTACATAGCATCATTACTTTCGACTCGACTCAGGGACCGGAGCGTGGATGAAGCCGCCGTCTATCATGATGGTCATGAAATCGCGGTCGTTGTCAACCTGCATTTGTAGCGTTGTTTCTATTTCACTGTTGGACGGTTGATATCTGAGGTAGAACTGCCCCGAGGTACGAAGGACATCTTGATGGATGATTTCCGCAAACTCCGACTGGATGCGAAATAATTCTTGTCTGATGTCCGTGTCCTGGATTGCCGACAAGCGTGCGGCCCAATCTTTGAGATTAGTTGGTAGGAGAAGGTGATTATGGTCCTGTACGATCGCCTGCATGTGATGGAGGGTGTAGTAGGCATCCTTCTGACTGCTAGGCGGCTGGTTGACGCAGGGGAACATTGTTACGTGGGTGAACACATGCTTGCCATACCTCCAAATTGGCCTCCTGAAGGTGCCTCCAGATTTGGCGTAGCCGGGGAGAGCATCATCAAGAACTTTCTTGATATTTGTGTAGTCTTTCTTCGACTGACGGTCTGAGTCGAAATACGTGGCCATGGAATATTTAGGGCTTAAGAGGATGAGTGTTCAATGTGTGTCACTGCACAAAACACGGAATGTTAGGAAAAAAAAGAATGGTCGAAATCTAAGAAATCATATGTTACGGGGCAGTGAGGGGATGACTTACTCGGGAAAGTAAGGCATGAGGAAGTTATCCTTATCTGGGTTCGCCAGAATGACGACTTCGAGGTATGAACTCGTGACTTGCCAGTCCCCAGCGCTGCCCAAGATCTTGGCACACATGTAGAAGGGTCGACTATCACGATGTCCGAGGTCTTGTCTCTAATGATCTGCATCTCCATACAGAGTGAAAATAGCCGAATGAAGGTGTAGTGCAGTAGATGAACGTTAAACATAGGGAAGATGTCATCAAACCGCAGGACGATCATTACCCCCGATGGTGCTATCGACAAAGTCCTTGCCCTCTGGCACCTTGGCCACGAAAACTGGGTATGCCACATCATTCTCGGAGAGACGCCGCTTCTCCAAAGAAAGAACACTGTCATGCAGACTCCGGATAGCACCAGTTGCAGCATTGAGCAGATTAGTCCGTAGCATCGGCCTTCCCGCCACATGCACCCTCCTCGGGATATCCTTAGGTGAAGGTGGCCCGTCCTGAGCATGGATCATACTCGGTGTCGGCTGGCTCACAACCTTGTTATTCTTTCTTTTCCGTCCCTTCTTCTTCTGCTGTAATGGGATCAAGTTCTGCTCAGAGACCGCCTTCTTGAGTGTGTTGGGGTTGATAATATTTCGCACCTCGGCTATCGGAGGCTCGGTGAAGGCGGCAGCTGGAGGCGTCTCCTGAGAACTGGATGCCAGATGACGCCTGTTGCAATTGGATTTCTCCACGGTAACAGCTAGATCGCGATCGTCTTTTGTAGGGTTGGGTTCTTGAGAAGGAGGCCCCAAGAATTCGTCATCGTACCCATGTTCGTTGAAGTACTTATCGACGTTGGTAAATGTACTTTCGTCGTCGTCCGGATCCTGTGCCATATGCATGTCCGGATCAGCTAACGGCGGTAGTGTTGCGGCGGTCTTGCCATGGCTTGGCGCCGGCACGACTGGCGGTGTTGTCTGTGGGGTGGTGTCCCCAGCCCCCAAACGAATATGGCTCTTCGGCCAAAGCAGGGGCCAGCTTAAGCAGACGCTGAGGGTCATCACATCATCTTTGTCGGCCCCAGGGGGTCGAAACGGAGGTAAGGAGTTGTCGTAGCCCCGCAGCACCCGAACTAGTTGAACCCTATACACGGTGGGTGGCATCGGATTACCGTGGAACACGGGGTTGCCCCATTGAACGATTCTGGCCTTGGCGACATCGATCAACTTGCCGCCCACGAAGTGCAGGAGAGTGCATGGAATGTCGGCGGCGCCCTGCGAAAACATGTAGGGCGTCAGGGATGCCCAGTGAAAGGTAAGGAGATGAAGTCATCAGCCGAGAGGCTTAGTTACCGTGATGGCGTCGAGCTCGGCTATTGTCGAGGCACCGCCAACGGCGGGCGTGCAAGTGACGGACGGGCCACTTGCTGCCGAGGTGCCGGCCGGCGTATTCTTCCCACACCAGGGTGCATTAAGATCCAATGCCCGCGCCGGCGCCGGAGACACCAATACCGCCTCCGCCGGAGACACCAATGGCGCCGCCGGCGCGTTGTGCGAGTTGTTGCCCATGAAGCTGGGAATTGAGGGCGGCCCCTGTTGGCCGCCCGCAATCCACGCCTGCAGCCCCTTAATCAAGGTAGGCACAATGGCGGTGATCGTCGCTCCCAGTTGGTCTCGCACTTGCTCTTGGACTATCTCCGGAATCCGCGCCACTTGTGCCTTGATTTCTTGAACCTCGTGCTCCTGGCTTTTCAAGATGGTCTTTCTCTCCTTTCGCCCAGCATTATTGTATTCTAACCATTTCGTGGACAAGCCTTTGCCGGCCACACGACCAAATGACGATGGCTTACTGAACTTATCCTTGTGTTTCATTATGTTCAACGCCCTATTTAAAGTGGTGTCCCAAGGGGAGCTCTAAGACGACCCTGCGCTACTGCTTTCAGTGTCCTGCGGAAGGAACGTGAACCATTTAGAAATTTGGCTTCATTAATTAGAATGCAACCACATGGAGCTAATTATGCGGGGGGTGTATTCCTTTCCAGAACAAGCTCAAGCACCTTGGTCTTCGGATCCGTGGTAAGATCCTTTGTTACCGGGTCCACCTTGTACCAGGCCCTGACATAGTTCCCGGTCTTCTTTTCACGGTATTTATTGAAGAGGGGCGGTAGGCCTTGCTCGGCACGATCTGCGTCCTCCTTGTTTGATATAGGTTACGCCACTCTGTAACCTCCGGGACCGAGTTTGTGGACCCCTAAGTTCAAGTCCCGCATATCTTTCCCCCACTGACTTGATTCCGTGGTTGCGTTGCTCTTGCACTTGATCTTGAACTCCCGGTAGTCAGGTTCGTTGATCGAAGGATTTGTCCCTTGATCTTCTCATAACTACCACCTCTTAGAATCCTTCTCTTCACCCCGGCTCTCCAAGTAGCCAGGGCCGTGCTCATCTTTGTGAGGGCGGCACTGTTCACTTTATTCCCTGAGAGGCATGTGCTTGCGAAGTCACCGGGGAGCTTGTATCGTTCGTGTAGCTTCGTGAAGAGAAGGTTGCACAAATTCCCTCGGTCATGATGCCTTAGGTTCTCGGTGTTGATCGAGACGGTGCTTTGGAGAATGCACCCTAGTTGTCCTGAGTACCCACTGACTAATTCTTTGGGCACCGTTGGATGCCCACTGGAGGACACTACAGTAAATTCCTCCTTGACGGTGCCGAGCATGTTTGGTCGCCGGTCCTTCCGTTGCCTCTTCGGTTGGCTACCATCTGTGCGTGCGCTGCCATCATCAGTGGTGGCATCCTCGGCGGCACCATCAGTGGTGTCATCCCCGACGCCACTAGGGGTTGTGTAATCGGGATCGGTGTCTTCCGCGGCGTCCTCATAGCGGTGAGGTTCTTCCTCCATCTCCTGGGACAGCTCCCAGAATTGCTTTCCCGAACCGCAGGCCTCTCGTTGTTGGCCATGTTCGCTCTAAATAGGAAAAAATTTTGGTCAAAAAGTTGGTTATTTTCAAGGAACAAGATCTCTAAGTTGACCAAATAACCTAATTCTCGAGGAATGTCGCCAAAAAGTTGGTTATTGTCAAGGAACAATTGAGAGATGTTTGTGATATTGCCTAGGTATTTTGGGATGGAACCTGTTAGTGTGTTCTTGCTAAGGTCCAAGTCCACGTTCTCAAGATAACCTAGTTCTCGAGGGATGTGTCCAGAAAGTTGGTTGCTCTCAAGATCCAAGGCTGTGAGTTTGGTCAAATTTCCTAGGCAGTTTGGGATGGAACCTGTTAGTGTGTTGTAGCAAAGCCACAACTCCTCTAAGTTCTCAAGATAACCTAGTTGTCGAGGGATGTGTCCAGAAAGTTGGTTGATGTCAAGATACATGCTGATTAATTTTTGTTTCGGTTGAGAATCGGGCACCTTCTAGGTCAAGAAAATTGGGCATGACCTTTGCTAATTTTCTTGACCTAGGGGTGCCCCATTCTCAACCGAAACGTAAATTAATTAATATTTCAGGAGAAAGGGGTATGAACAAGCAAATTTTACTCCAGGGAGTTCTTGCAGGTGCGTATGAACTGCAGCATCTCAAAGTAGATAACAACACAACAACAAATGAAATTGCCAGAACTGAATGCTCTGCTTCTTCTCATACCCTCCAAAGAACATTAACCAGCAGGAGCAGATAACAACACAATAGCAGCAGAATAACAACTTGTTATTCCTCTAAAGTTGACAGCAACCAACCATATCCCGGGTCAGCATGAACTAGCTATTCAGTCAAAATTCTGATGCAAGCAAACATTTTGTTTGTGTCATGGCAAATCAACACTGAGTTTCAGTCTCTTGAAACAGAATTCCATCAAACTTGTTGTATATCTATTCCGTTGTGTTTGTGGGTGTTCTGTCAAAGTAATTTTCTTCTCTGTGTGCATATAGCTTAGTTAGCTGCTGCAGTGCTGCTAGTGGGTTTAGCTATTGTACTACTCAGGCTTATCTGAATATAGACTTATTATTACTTATTAGTGGGTGTTGAAAAACCATTCTAAGTTTCAATGCTACTGCTTCTCATGATCAAAATACAAGACATGCTGATAACCAGCTTAAACATGTTTGCTTAATTGCAATTGAGTAATATAATTCAGGTGGGGCAAAATTAAAAAACAAATCAGGTGGGGCGGCTTGCCCCCTAGCGATTCATCAAAAAAATAACAGGAGGGGTGAGGGAGTCCTGGACTAGGGGGTGTCCGGATAGCCGAACTATCATCATCGGCCGGACTCCAAGACTATGAAGATACAAGATTGAAGACTTCGTCCCGTGTCTGGATGGGACTTTCCTTGGCGTGGAAGGCAAGCTTGGCGATACGGATATGTACATCTCCTACCATTGTAACCGACTCTGTGTAACCCTAGCCCTCTCCGATGTCTATATAAACCGGATGGTTTTAGTCCGTAGGACATAACAACAATCATACCATAGGCTAGCTTCTAGGGTTTAGCCTCCTTGATCTCGTGGTAGATCTACTCTTGTAATACTCACATCATCAATATTAATCAAGCAGGATGTAGGGTTTTACCTCCATCGAGAGGGCCCGAACCTGGGTAAAACATCGTGTCCCTTGTCTCCTGTTACCATCCGCCTAGACGCACAGTTCGGGACCCCCTAGCCGAGATCCGCCGGTTTTGACACCGACATTGGTGCTTTCATTGGGAGTTCCTCTGTGTCGTCACCGATAGGCTCGATGGCTCCTTCGATCGTCAACAACGACGCAGTCCAGGGTGAGACATTTTTCCCCGGACAGATCTTCGTATTCGGCGGCTTCGCACTGCGGGCCAATTCGCTTGGCCATCTGGAGCAGATCGAAAGCTACGCCCCTGGCCGTCAGGTCAAATTTGGAAGTTTGAACTTCACGGCATACATCCGCGGAGACTTGATCTTCGATGGATTCGAGCCACAGCCGAGCGTGCCGCACTGTCACGATGGGCATGATTTAGCTCTGCAGTCGGACAGTGCCCTGGAGGCCGCACACGAGTCCGCTCCGACCCTCAATTCGGAGCCGGCTGCGCAGATCGAGGATGGGTGGCTAGACAACGCCTCGGGGCTGCAACCTCTACGGCGATGGAGCCGAATACTGACCTTATCCCTTGTGAAGCTCGTGACCCCGAGGTGCCGGACTCCTCGCCGGACTCCGAACCTCCCGCGCCCCCTCCAATCGAATCCGATTGGGCGCCGATCATGGAGTTCACCGCTGCGGACATCTTTCAGCGCTCACCTTTCGGCGACATCCTGAGTTTGCTAAAGTATCTCTCGTTATCAGGAGAGCCCTGGCCGGACTGCGGTCAGGACGGTTGGGATGCGGACGACGGAGAAATTCAACACCCACCCACCACCCACTTAGTAGCCACTGTCGACGATCTAACCGACATGCTAGACTTCGACTCCGAAGACATCAACGGTATGGACGACATTGCCGGAGACGACCAAGAACCAGCGCCTACTAGGCACTGGAAAGCCACCTCATCATATGACATATACATGGTGGATATCCTAAAGGATGGGAATGGCGAGGGAACAACGGAGGAAGACCCCTCCAAGAAACAGCTCAAGCGCCGGCGTCAGCGGCGCCGCTCTAAATCCCGCCACAACAAGAATGGAGATTCTGGCACCGGAGATAATAATACCCCAGACAGTGCCGAAGACAACCCCCTCCAGCAAGATTCAGCACAGGAGGACGGAGAGGCCAGCCCTCATGAGCGAGCGGCAGACGAAGAGGTAGAGGATGATAATACATGCCTCCCTCCGGAGACGAGCCAAGCCTCGACGATGACGAATTTGTCGTGCCTGAGAATCCCGTCGAACAAGAGCGTTTTAAACGCAGGCTTATGGCCACGACAAACAGCCTCAAGAAAAAGCAGCAACAACTTAGAGCTGATCAAGATCTGCTAGCCGACAGATGGACTGAAGTCCTTGCGGCCGAAGAGCATGAGCTCGAACGCCCCTCCAAAAGCTACCCCAAACGCAAGTTGCTCCCCCGATTAGAGGAGGAGGCATATAAACCTGCACCACCAAAGCACAATACGGCTGACCGACCACCTCGTGGCCGCGACAGAGAGGCCTCTAGGCCCTCCACTAGAACCGTACCCCGGCATCGCTCGAAAAGCAGAAGGCCACAGGGGAACGCTCCGGACTTTCGAGTTATATTGGAGGATAAGGCAAGACAATCAAGATCGATCTATGGATCGCGTGGGCGCCCCATGATGCGTGACGACAACCGTCGCGCTGGACGCAGCAAGTCCGGTCGGGCCGAACACCATAGACAAAGCTCGCTTGAGCTCTGTCGTGATATAGCCCAATACAGAGGCGCCGCACACCCACTATGCTTCACAGATGAAGTAATGGATCATCAAATCCCCGAAGGGGTTAAACCCGTGAATATTGAATCCTATGATGGCACAACAGACCCCGCGGTTTGGATCGAAGACTATCTCCTTCATATCCACATGGCCTGCGGTGACAATCTTCACGCCATCAAATACCTCCCACTCAAGCTTAAAGGACCAGCTCGGCATTGGCTTAACAGCTTGCCAGCAGAATCAATTGGGTGTTGGGAGGACCTGGAAGCCGCATTCCTTGATAACCTCCAGGTCACGTATGTGCGACCACCAGACGCTAACGACCTAAGCCACATAATTCAGCAGCCAGACGAATCGGCCAGACAATTCTGGACACGGTTCCTAACTAAGAAAAATCAAATCGTCGAATGTCCGGATGCAGAGGCCATCGCGGCCTTCAAACATAACATCCGCGACGAGTGGCTTGCCCGGCACCTGGGACAGGAAAAGCCGAAATCCATGGCAGCCCTCACATCACTCATGACCCGCTTCTGCGCGGGAGAGGACAGCTGGCTAGCCCGCAGCAACAACCTCAGCAAAAATTCTGGCAGTCTGGATACCAAGGACCGCAATGGCAGGTCGCGTCGCAACAAGAACAAACGCCGCATTAACGGTGACAATAATGAGGATACGACAGTCAATGCCGTATTCAGAGGCTCCAAACCCGGTCAGCGGAAAAAGCCATTCAAAAGAACTACTCCGGGTCCGTCCAATTTGGACCGAATACTCGATCGCTCGTGCCAGATACACGGCACCCCCGAAAAGCTAGCCAACCACACCAACAGGGACTATTGGGTATTCAAGCAGGCAGGCAAGCTAATTGCCGAAAACAATGGCAAGGGGCTGCATAGCGATGACGAAGAAGAGACCCGACCGCCGAACAATAGAAGACAGAAGGGTTTCCCCCCACAAGTGCGGACGGTGAACATGATATACGCAACCCACATACCCAAGAGGGAGCGGAAGCGTGCACTCAGGGACGTATACGCGATTGAGCCAGTCGCCCCAAAGTTCAACCCATGGTCCTCCTGCCCGATCACTTTTGATCGAAGGGACCACCCCACCAGCATCCGCCACTGCGGATTCGCCGCATTGGTTTTAGACCCAATCATCGACGGATTTCACCTCACCAGAGTCCTGATGGACGGCGGCAGCAGCCTGAACCTGCTTTATCAGGACACAGTGTGCAAGATGGGCATAGACCCCTCAAGGATTAAACCCACAAAGACGACCTTCAAAGGCGTCATACCAGGTGTAGAGGCCAATTGTACAGGCTCAGTTACACTGGAAGTGGTCTTCGGATCCCCGGATAACTTCCGAAGCGAGGAGTTAATCTTCGACATAGTTCCGTTCCGCAGCAGCTATCATGCTCTGCTCGGACGTACCGCGTTTGCAAAGTTCAACGCGGTGCCGCACTACGCATATCTCAAGCTCAAGATGCCAGGCCCTCGAGGAGTCATCACGGTCAACGGAAACACTGAACGCTCCCTCCGAACGGAGGAACATACATCGGCTCTCATGGCAGAAGTACAATGTAGCCTCTTAAGGCAATTCTCGAGTCCGGCCGTTAAGCGACCGGACACGGCTAAACGCGCCCGGAGTAACCTACAACAAGACCATCTAGCACGTTCCGAGCACGCGTAGCAATGCGGCCCCAACTCCAGCCCTCGCAAAATTGCAAGACTGGTCCTTCTTGTACATCACTACGCTCTGGAGATACCATGGGCATAGGGGGAGGGGCACGACCACGATAGGCCCAGAATGTGGCTTAAACCGCACCAGGGGCTCCCAAGTGTGTCATTCTTTTTTTCTTTTTCTTTCTTACCCACAGGACTCCGTTCACCAGAGGCCCTGTCCGGCAGTAGACCGGCCGAACTCATGATGCAACAGCCAGGGAAGGAGAAAGGCTACGACGAATATCCAGGTGGTCTCTATTACGAGCATTAGATCTGTTTTATACACCATTCCGCAGCCTACCCCTGGAGGGGGACATGTTTAATAGTCTCACCCCTTGCTTACCGCACTATTTGTATTGTTCTGCATTCATGGCAGTATTTCTTGAATAAACAATGCAGCACCTTTTTGCTAATAATTGCATTTCTTTCTTATACATATGTTCATTTATGACATGTTGCATCCGTACACTTTGGTACGGCTAAATACACCAGGGGCTTATGTTCCCCACATCATGGTGTGATAAGTCCGAACACTTTCACAAGTGCGGCACCCCGAACTTATAGCATTATATGCATCAGCTCCGAATCATGTCTTGGGTCAATAGTTGGGTTTGCCCGGCTCCCATGTTTTGGTACCTTACGTTCCGTTGTATTGGCTAAGGTAGCAATGGGAGAACCACTGCGATTGCACCCCAGTTGAGTTGGGCTAATGCCTCAGTGGAGAAAGCTAAAACTGACCGTCATGATGAGGCGAGAGCCGGTCGCTGTTCGAGAGGTTTTTTCGAGTCCCTAAAGACTTATGCCGCTTAGAGAGAGGAACCGGCTTTGTCCGGCCCAAGCGTGGATAGCACCTCGAATTCGGCCTTCCGAATACTAGGGGCTTCGCCGAAATTTAAAATTATAGAATTCTATGGCTAAGTGAGAGTGTTCAAGCATTATAAGTCCGGTTGCCTCGTTCGTTGTGTTGAACGCCTCCCTAGATGGACCCAAATATGGGAACAAGAGTGCTCAAATTTATCCCGAACACCCCAGCACTCGTGGCATGGGGGCTGAAGCCGACGACTTGCCATCTCTCAGATTTGATAAACAGTCGCACAGAAGGTAATATTTTAAATCAACAAGCGTTTCTTAGCGCATATGAACAAAGTTTTCAGCGCACAGGATAACAAAATGCGAGTCTACTCAAATATTACATCTTTGGAGCACTCACCCGCAATAATGCGGGCACCCTTCAGGACACTCTTATAATACATCTCAGGCGTGCGATACTCCTTGCCCGGCGGCGGCGCGTCCGTCACAAACTTCTCAGCATCCATCTTGCCCCATTGCACCTTTGCGCGGGCAAGGGCCCGACGGGCACCTTCAATACAGGCGGAGTGCTTGATGACTTCAACCCATGAACAAGCATCCACCAGCCGCCGCACCAGGCCGAAGTAGCTCCCAGGCATGGCCTCTTTGGGCCACAGCCGAACTATGAGGCCTTTCATGGCCTGTTCAGCCACCTTGTGGAGCTCGACCAGCTGCTTCAGCTGGTTGCTAAGGGGCACCGGATGTCCGGCCTCAGCATACTGAGACCAGAAGACCTTCTCCGTAGAGCTCCCCTCCTCGGCCCTGTAGAAAGCGGCAGCATCGGACACGCTGCGGGGCAGATCTGCGAACGCTCTTGGAGAGCTCCGAATTCGGGTAAGTAATAGGTAATTCACATTCACATGCTTGCTTTGCATGAAAAATTCCTTAACCGCCGCTATTTTCTTCAACGCCTCGATTTCCTGGAGGGCCTTGTGGGCTTCGACCTTAGTGGCTTTGGCAATCTCAAGAGCCGATGCAAGCTCGGACTCCCGAGTCTTAGAGTCGCGCTCCAAACCCTCATGGTTTTCAACGAGAACCTGGAGCTCTTGCTGTACCTCCGCCACCCGTGCCTCCTGCTTCTCTCGCTCGGTGCGCTGCGCGGCCGCATTACGTTTGGCCACGGACACCGCCTCCTTCAGGGTCGCCACCTCGTTTGTGGCCCCTGCAATACCCACGTTATTCTTGTCATTTTTTGCAACCAAATCCTTTTCTGTAAGGTACAACTTTAATAAGGTGTTACTCACCTTCCTTGTCCTCGAGCTGCTTCTTGGCACGGCCGAGCTTGTTCTCGGACCGCTCGAGGCTTTGCTTCAAAGCATTGACCTCCATAGTCAGTGCGGCAGAGGTCAGCAGCGCAGCCTGCAATCCCATATTGACATATTTTTTATGACTCCTGCGTATATCTTTTTAGATCCTCAGTCTGGCTTTTCTTTCCGAACACCGAACCGAGCATCAGGGGCTACTGTCTATGCGGTACTATTTTACATATATTAAAATTCTTACCTCAAAGCCTATTAGAAGGCTGCTGCAGGCTTCGGTCAGGCTGCTTTTGGCGAGCTGAACCTTCTGAATCACCGCACTCATACGGTGCGATGTTCCTCTTCAATGGAAGCGCCGTTGAGCGCCTCCAGCAAGCTATCCAGTGCCTCCGGTTAGACGGAGGCCGCCGGCGTCATGGTCTTGCCCTTCTTACGAAGGGGCCGCCCGCCGGACTCCGGAACCACTGCAGGTTCCGGTGCGGAGTCCGGTATGAAGTCCGGGAGGTTGCCCTTTGGCACCTCCGGGGCCTCCTCCTCTGAGTGGGTCCCTCTCTGGGATCCCACCTCAGCGTCGTCTGCGTCGCGGGGGGTGGAGGCGGTCGGAAGTGATGTACTATCCACATCCGACGCACCCAAGGACCCGCTCGACGAAGCGGGAAGATCGTCCTTGGGCGGACTGCAGGGTTGTATGCGGCATTAGAAAGACACCATGTGGCGAAAAAAAAAATCATGAAGTTATTCGGGAGTCCGGATACTTACGATCTCGCCAGGGGCTTGGCCCTTGAAGGCCAATCCTCGTCGTCGTCACCGGCGTTGGCAGAACAGTCCGGGGGAAGAGTCCTTCGCTTCTTGGACCCTTCGGCCTCCCTCGTTGGGGAGGCCTTCCTTTTCTTCCCTCCCCCTGCTGGGGGAGAGGCCTATTTCTTCACAAAACGAATCGTTTTGTTTTGCGGGAAGCTGCGGAATCGGCCGAATCATCAAAATCGATCCTTCCGGATTCCCTTCGCTGGTAGTTCATTTTTGGAATCGGATTCTAGGAAGCTATACGGGAATCTGACGTGTTTGTTTGAGCTTCTGATTTTAGGACCCTAGAATCTGAGAATCAGAAGCTGTAGCCCAAACAAAGGCCACCTATATAAACATGATGATATACATACCAGTTGTCAATCTTTCTTTACCATGGTGGTGTCGCTACATTGCTTCCCTCCTCTTGTGGTCTTTGCTCCAGGGAAATCCTTGCTCCCCTCGTGGTACAAATAATGGCGGCGATTTCCTCACCGTTGAACTTCATGAAGGCATTGTCACAAGTGGAGAAATGCTAGCCACAACTTTTGTTGGTGGCTCGCCATTTTCCATCAACGCCAACATATTTGGTACGGCACTGATATGAACTTTGTGTCGGCGTAGTTTTTTTGTCACTCCATAGGTATTTGTTAAGGGAAAATTTTGTTTTTGCTACTCTAGATTTTGCCAATTTTCCTTATGCCACTCTAGATTTTGACATTTCACTTTTGCCACTCTTTGTTTTTGACAATTATCACAATTGCCATTTTGTGGCAAAAGCAAAATAATTTCATTTCATTTTTGCCACTCTTAGCTTTTGATAATTATCACAATTACCAGTCTGAAAATTTTGCTTTTGCCACGGGAATGGCAATTGTTATAATTGTCAGAAACTAAGAGTGGCAAAAGTGAAATGTCAAAATCTAGAGTGGCATAAAGAAAATTGGTAAAATCTAGGGTGGCAAAAACAAAATTTTCCCTTTTTTGTGTTTGCTAAAATTTGTTATGGCATAGCCCATTAGGCCTACGCCATCACTAGTCCATCTTATAACTACCGATAGCTATATCTAGTAAAAACAAATCTAAATCCGATTCACCCCGCCTGTTTCACTTCATCCCCCTCTCGAACAGTGTCGGCACCAGCTCTTGACCAAGCCGCTCGTCCGTGCCGGACTAGCGCCGCCGCCGCCACCTCCGGATATGCAGGTGAGATTCCCCCTCCCTTGCATTTCTTCTTCCCCACCCCTAGCGTCTCCCTCGCTCACGGACGCCAGGGATTCCATGTAATCCATGGATTTGGTTTATTTGTGTATAAAATCCGTCGGCGTAGATTGGAGCTTTGCTGATGGCAAATCTTTGTCGATGTGGCCCGTCGATTTGTCTTTTATATTTGCCGATGGTCCATATTTGCTAGCGGCCGATATCGGCATAGTTCTAGCTTTGCCGACTACCATTATTTGCCTATGATTTCCATCCGGCCGTCGGCTTAGCGCAATCTATGCTGACAGGGCCCGTCGGCAAATATTTGGCCGCTGGCATATTCGATGATTCATGTAGTGCAAAGTAATACATCAATAAGTCTGAAGCCGCCATCTTGACAACAACTATTGTTACTCCTATCAACAGGATGAAGGGGTGTAGATTGTCAGGGCCGCATACGCAGACCTCAACAAAAGTCCAACATCGAAAGTCGGAGGCCCCAACCAAGTCGGATATTTGGGTCTGGGTCATAGACCAATCCAGGCTACTCTCAGCGGGCACCGCATGCGCACGTTGCATAGGCCGTCGCCAACGTCTTCCACCAATCCATTTTCAGAGCAGGAACTGATGCATAGACCTTGCCAGGCATGTCGGCGACACCACCACAATGCCAAATGATGCCACCTCCCTATGTGTGTCCATCATCACACATCAATCGCTGAGCCCCTGCTGCGCCACGCCGCCGAGACTCCAGCTCATCGATGCGTCACATGAAACACCGCTCCACCGCTGAAACTGTTTGTTGGTCCCTCAAGCCAATGCACACCTCCAAGAATGACGCCCCCAAGGGGGTAACGGCACAAGAGCGCCGCAGTTATCCGATCGACTAATCTAGGGTTTCCCCGGAGATAGTGGACAGAGAGGTGTAGAGCTTCTCCACGGCGATGCCTTTAAAAACGGGACGACACAGATTAGAGTGCCGCCGCCGTCGGCATTGGCAACTAGCCAAGAGCATGGTTTTGACCCGGATCTGCTCGACCAACCTCCATCCCGCATCGTGTGCATGGGACTGCGACCGATCTCCGCCGCTGCACAGCTAGTTTGCCTACAACAAAAGAAGGATTTAATGGTACCTGTTAACCAGTTCCAAAGTCTTCAATGGAATGGCTTGATTCATCGATGCCGCAACTCCTTTGGTCCATCTGCACTAGCTAGATCCAACAGAAGTTCAAAACCTCCATTATTTAGGGATAAAATTGCGCAAACGTAGTGGTATTCAGTTAGGCCTACAAATCACCATTTCCTGCAACCAGATCCTAACACCTGACATTTAATATACATATGTGAGTATGTGACAGTCACCAAATGTCTAAATCATAGATTGTATTACAGCAGGATCAATGCAATCACTCAAAAAATACAGAAAAAACGATTCACTTCAGACTTATAGACATATGAGACGCGACAAACAACCAATCACAAAGTTCATGTGTCGAACACAAACAGCGGTACATGCCGCTTATTACAACAAGCACAAATGAAACACACTCACAGAAATTGAAAACAACGCAAAGGAAACTATGCACGCGGTGTTGGTTACATGACTCCACCTTGATACTCCTGGTCCCTCTCAAGGATGCCTGCATGAGAGAGAAATGCCCAGAGGTGGGTGATGAACTCGCCGCCGTTTGCCAGCTGCTCGATGTGCTCCTCGACATTGTCTGACGGCGCGAGGTAGAGCATTATCTCGGCCCAGAAATCAGCCATCACCTGCCAGCGGGCGCCCTCTTCCATGTCCTCCAATTGCTTCCCCAGTTTGACGCCGCTTTCAAAGATCTTCTCGGTCTTGTCTGGTACTGGTAAACTCTTCATGGCCTCGTACTTGCTCTCCGCCCTTTGTAGGAATGTGACTGCTTCTACTGCTGCTGCATCGAACTTGCGTGTTGTATCATAATGGTGCCCAGGAAGAAGCTTTGGTGCAGAGACCACCAAGTATGCACAATATTTCGATAGTTTTGTGGCAATGCTAAAAGGTATCATGTTTTCCGGGGAAATTGTTAGCATCTCACAGTAACATGTTGCAATATGCCAAGTCAAAATAATGTGTGTCTGACTCTGTTTTCTCTGAGACCAGCTTCTATCCAGGTGTATTTCCCACTCACATGCCCACAAGAGGCATTGTGCTCCATTGGACTCTAAAGAAGATCGCCCATTGCTCAGTTTACCATCCGTACTTTTAAGGGAGCAGATAAACGCCTTCTTTACTTCATCAGGCAACTTGACAGATTTACCAGCTTTCTTGCGAACGCGCAATGCCTGAACATTTGCTTGATGGAAGAACCTAAAGTCCATAAGGTGAAAGAATTTCACCACTGTCCCCATTAAGTAACTGATGAATAATAACCTGCATGCAGATCTATGCTCTAACAGATTAGGATTGTGGCTGACTGAATCAAGTAATGAGTACTGCCCAAGCTTGTGTTCCCAGTAGTGTTTGTATGGGGCAAACCTCACACCAATCTTGGCAAGAAACCTCTTTAGTCCCATGATGCAAGATGCAAGACACACACCAACCTTGTCAAGAAACTCCTTTAATCCCCCTGTGCTCGCTTTGTTCCTGCTGCTTCTTGCTTCTTCTCTGATAGACTGACAAACAAATGATACTCTGCCCCAAATGCCCATCCAGTAAAACAAGAGCTGTAGGAATTCAAGTAAAGCAGTGGATACAAGTATCACTAAGGTGATAACAACATCATCTCTAAAGTTGCTCGTGATAGCAGTGATGCATGCCGTGATAGATAAGCCGAGGACAGAAAACAGGGACCAAACTGTTGCAGCCTTTGATCCATAATAAATGACAGCATACTTGGTGAAGAAGAAATCATAGGTATAGGCCAACTCAACCTCAAGCACCTTGAACACCCTGTTGTAGTCCATGGCACCATCTGCAGATAGAACTAGAAGCCCTTTGAAGACAAAATTGTGTGCCCTGTCTTTGGATTCGTCACAGGCAAACCCAAAGTAGCGCCTTCTCAGCAGATGAAAAAGAGAGAAGGAAAGGCATGCATCCTTTAGTTCTGGGACTAGTGGTTCCTTGCACTGCCATATCTTCCCTATGTCGATGACTTCACCATCTTTCTGAGGATCAGTTGTGAACTGTGTTGCATATGTGGGAGCATCAAACTTGGATTTGTAGACAGGCCACTCAACCAGGTAACTGCAGTGCTCCATGGTGACAAACACACCCTTAGCTTGCTCCTCATACATGTGATCAGCAACAATTTTGTTCCAGTTATATGAGTTACTTGCTAGATGACATACTGCAAATCTTTGTGCATATCTGACAAAAGCAAGTAAAACCATATAAAAAAGTGCCGGGGTGTAGCGCGTCCGCACACTGATCAAGAGGAAAAAAGCATATGCACTGTACATGACAGCCTGGTAGAGGGACCTTGTGAGCTGCTTGTTGTCTTCCAGACTATAGGCTGTGACAGAGTCGGTGCAACCATGAAGCATGATGAGAGATACGGCCCAGATGGGGTACATGGTGCTCTTCAGCAAAGAAGACTGCATAGAACCAAGTATGTAAGTTGCCACTGAGAAGGACAAAGTAAACGCCCCAAACACACCATTCTGGAGCAACCAGTTCCTGCTTCGGCGCCGCTGGGACCCAAAGATGGCGAGGAGGAGTAGGACACCAGCAACCAACGATACGAGTACCTTGATCCGGATTACTGCTGCCTTTGGGCTATCCCACAACATTTCTGCACCATGTGACAAGCTCGTAACCGTGGAATTCCAAAGTCCCTGCCCACCATCACCAGGAGCGTTAACCTTAAATTAATGACCAGCACAACTTTTTAATTGACAGGTAATAAATTACCGGCACAACTTTGTTTGATGAGATATATAAACATATAAGAATTCACTTCTTCTTACGTACGCCCCACAAAACACGTTGATGGCTAAGATTAGCACGTACCTTTTCATAACAAAAGGCGGGATGGTCTTATTTTAAGAAGTCGTTGCCCGTCCGACTAGGGTGATACCCGCTATGTACATACAAAATACGCATGTCCAGCTGTCCGTACATGCGTCAGGTCATGTCACGCCGCGTGGCGAAGTGGACAGGCGTTCGGACGTCTCCAAGAAGACTATAGGTGTGCATACTACCTTATAAAAACTACTCCCTCTGTTCCATAATGTAAGACGTTTTTTGTCACTACACTAGTGACAAAAAATGTCTTACATTATAGGACGGAAGGAGTACCATACTTTCTGATAGATTTAGTCAAATTTGAAAATATTTATTTGACTATGACAATACTAGAACTTTTATTTGTGAACTGGAATACCAAGAATAGCAGTATGTAGAGCTAAGAAGAGACTAATAATTCGCAAATCAAATGCCTAAAGTAATATCAGTATATATATATATATATATATATATATATATATATACATGGTCTATGTCATCGCAAAACAAAGAAATTGACACGGTCTTCAAGATGAACTTGACCCACCTAATTTCTACTGAATATTTGTATGGAAACAAAGAAGATTATAATATTCCTACTGAGTTCTAGTGCAGAGCTCAGCTCTTATTTTGATAAAGGGTGAATTTTATTGACCAAAAACGAAACATCTAAAGGATACAAATTACAATGAGCACACGTCAGATCTCTGCATAGTTAGGATGCCCACGGCTAACAGAAACACACACACAAACCCGGTCTGTAGCAGTTCTTATGATACTGAGTTTGGCTTGGTTGGAACAAAAATAAATAAATAAATAAATGTACAATAAAAAAACTTGCTGCTTTAGATCAAATGTAGAGTGTTAACCTTCAATACATAAATAGATAAATGCATACCATTTCTTCTCGACCCATTTCCTGCTGATCGAGGGTGCAAATAAATAGTTAGGCAGCAGATTTCATTGCAGCCGCAATTTACACCGTAGAGGCGGAGACGATGATATATGTTGGGCCGGTCTCTCCCTCCCTTGGCTTGGTGTATGCAGGCACTTGCATGTTTTATACCAACGATAAGACTCGATCGAGATCAGTCCTCGTGTTTACTTGTTAATTACGTAGGGTATCTCTCTCTCTCTCCCCCGCTCGTCTGAAAAAGAAAAAAAGGGAAATAAGGTGGTGACATCTTCTTTCTTGCCTGGACTTTCAGCGCGTGCAAGCAAGCATATATAGATGAGATAGATGCCCTCTGCTGCTGAACTTTATATGTGCTGATGAAGATGCCATGCATGCCTGCCACAAAGGTCTGCAAAACCACATGCTACAAACCAGATCATTCATCCTCATCAAACACATACACATGTAATGCTTTAAGAAACAGAGCAAGGTTTGCCTTGTATTATCAATTTATCATTAATTAAGAGGAAGTACTTTCTCCGTTCCGGTTCATTTTTAGCTTTTGACACCACAATTATCTTGTGTAGTATTTGAGTTCTTTACGAATAAAGTGAGTTTGAAGCTTTTGCACTTTCGTTTATCTTTTACTTGCAAATATGCCCGTGTGTTGCAATGAGAGAAAAAAACTTCATACACCCCTAACACAATAAACATAGCCAAAACACGGCACCCCATACATGTCATAGCACATTCTGAAATAAGTTATAATATTTTCTGAAGTGGATTTTTTTTTGTGAAGTTACTACCTGAAATAAGTTATAAAATTTGGTCTTTTATTTTTCTTAGGAAGTAGACCACATTAGAAGCCCACTGACCAAGTTTCATGAATTTTAGAGTATTATTGCTATATTTCAAAAATTTATTGGATTTACAGTGAATTATGAAAAATTGCCCAAATTTGATTTACAAGTGTGATGTAGTTTGGCACTGAATATTGACAAAAAGATCATTTTATCAACTTCCCAAAAGGGGTTTTGCAAAGACTAGATTACTTCATATCCGGATTCTTTTTGCAAGGAGAGAATGAAAAGAAAAAATATATAGGCCAACCAAATGGAGCATGGTTTGCTGACAGAAAGACCAGGGAGCTAGGTTTAGGTATTCATGATCTCTAGGTCAAGAATGCTACCTTACTTAGTAAATGGCTATTCAAACTACTTACTGAGGATGATGTTTGGCAAACTTTGTTGCCCAACAAGTATCTAGGCCAAAAAGCGGTGTCCCAAGCATATTGAAAGCCCGGTGACTCGCATTTTTGGGCTGGTCTGACAGCGGTAAAGAAACATCATTTCCGCTTCGGATCTTTCGTGATAAAGGACGGCTCTGAGATACCTTTCTCGGAGAACAAGTGGCTAGGAAACACCACTCTTCGAGAACAGCATCCAACCTTGTACCACATTGTACCACATTGGCCCCCGCCTTGAGTCATGGCAACATCTTCTATCTTGTTGGATTCGATTAGCTTGACACAAGGGCAGGTGTATTTCACTGGAATCTAACTACATCTTGGTCCTTCATAGTTGATTTATGTATTATGCACTATCGCACTCAGACATTCTAGTGAATAATAATAAACTAATATGGAAATCGAAGATGCCATTAAAAGTTAAGATCTTCATGTAGTATCTTCTGATAAAGTTGTACTAACTAAAGACAATCTCGCGCAACGCAACTGGCAACGAAGCAAGAAATGTAGCTTTTGTAATCATGATGAGACAATCAATACCTCTTCTTTCAATGCAAGTTTGTGCGCTCTACATGGTCAGTCAACCAACTAGCGTCCAATTTGTATCCGCCCATAAGTGTTGCCAATATATATGGTCACTGGCTTGACGGAATACCAAATATGTTTAGTACGCTAATACGGGTGGAAGCGTCTGCCTTACTATGATCACTTTGGCTATGTACAAATGATTGTGTTTTTAATGAAATATTTTTCTTCTATGCAGGTTATATACTGTTGTACGCACTGGCTCCGTATGTAGTCTACGCTGCATCAAACAAAGTAACTATTGTTGTTCAAGGCGGTGTGTATGCGATTGAAGGGGGTGGCCAGGGAGGTTTTTTCCCAACATCGGTGACAGTATAATCTCTGGATCGATCCACCTACTTCATCGACATAGGCATAGTTTCGGTCTCATATGGCTTTGTTGTTGCCAATTTGTCATTCTTATATTCTTTATTAGACTGTTCAGTTAGTTGGTTGTGTGCATTTTAGCTATGCAGAGGCCTGGTGTCGCTCAGTATGCTTCGTATCGTCTCGATGCTATATTTTGAATTAATATAAACACCCTTTATAAAAAAAAAGTGATTCTTCCTGTTCAGAAAAAAAGTAAGTGTTTTTATTTTAAAAAGGACTAGTGAGTAGGAGTATATATGTTTGTTGCGCAAGACCGCCCGAACCTGCTGGACACTATCATTGTGTTGGACGAGAGCACGGCACTTTGTGACGTTGCTGTGGAGTTGCCGTCGACATAATTTTTATTTAATTTTTTTTTCTTTTCTCGGTTTGAATTCAGTTAAAAAACACAGCAGATACATATGATGAAATAGACATACACAACACATATTGGTATCATCCTCACAACCAACAACACTGATGACCCACAAGTGTAGGGGATCTATCGTAGTCCTTTCGATAAGTAAGAGTGTCGAACCCAATGAGGAGTAGAAGGAAATGACAAGCGGTTTTCAGTAAGGTTTTCTTTGCACGCACTGAAATTGTAGGTAACAGATAATTTTGTGATAATATAAATTGTAACGTGTAATAAGCAATGAAAGTAAATAAAGTGCAGGAAGGTGACCCAATCCTTTTTGTAGCAAAGGACAAGCCTGGATAATTTTTTATAATGAGAAAAGAGCTCCCGAGGACACATGGGAATTATCGTCAAGCTAGTTTTCATCAAGCTCATATGATTTGCGTTCGGTACTTTAATAAATTGATATGTTGGTGGACCTGTGCTTGGGTACTGCCCTTACTTGGACAAGAAGTATTAAGGTAAACCTAACCACAGTATTAGACATATGGATCCAAATCAGCCCCTTATGAAGCAACACATAAACTAGGGTTTAAACTTCTGTCACTCTAGCAACCCATCATCTACTTATTACTTCCCAATGCCTTCCTCTAGGCCCAAATAATGGTGAAGTGTCATGTAGTCGACATTCACATAACACCACTAGAGGAAAAACAACATACATCTCATCAAAATATCGAACGAATACCAAATTCACATGACTACTAATAGCAAGACTTCACCCACGTCCAACAAACGTAACTACTCACAAAGCATATTCATGTTCATAATCAGAGGAGTAATAATATGCATTAAGGATCTGAACATATGATCTTCCACCAAGTAAACCAATTAGCATCAACTACAAGGAGTAATCAACACTACTAGCAACTCACAGGTACCAATGTGTGGTTTTAGATACAAGATTGGATACAAGAGATGAACTAGGGTTTGAGACGAGATGGTGCTGGTGAAGATGTTGATTGAGATTGACCCCCTCCCGATGAGAGGATCGTTGGTGATGATGATGGTGATGATTTCCCCCTCCCGGAGGGAGGTTTCCCCAGCAGAACAGCGCTGCCGGAGCTCTAGATTGGTTCTGCCAAGGTTCCGCATCGTGGCAGCGGAGTTTCGTCCCGTAAGCTTGCCTCTGATTTTTTTCCAGGGTAAAAGCCTTCATATAGCAAATGGAAGTGCAAATATGGAAATGAAATTAAAGGGGCTAAACTACCGCCATCATGCGAGTGCTGTGATCCTGAATGGCTGCAACTCTCGCGCCCCACGCCATGGTCTCCTGGCTTGTATACTCCATGTAGGCCTACAATATGACACGACGGAACTCATTAAACATCTCAACGCGAAAAATAAAAGTGAGCAATGAATATAAGAGGGAAAATACTTACAGTGTGTCGCTCAGCTAGGAGGGAGTGTGACTGCGCACTGGTCGTGGTTGTGCTCATGTGCTGGCTCAGGCTCGGGTCGGTAGCTTGGAGCCGTGTGTTGGAGATAGAAGGAGTGATCACAGCATCCAGAACCGGTTGCCGACCATGAGCATTCGGCCCCATGCGATCCGCCTTCATGGGGTCAGGTGTGTCAGGATGTAACCTCAGATACTACACAGAGTAGGCCTTCTTCTTCTCCGGGGTCTTGCCGTAGTACTTGGCCTCGCCAGCCTTGGGTTTCCTCTGCATATGGGCGATCTCCCACACCTCCATGTGTGAGAGCGACCACTTAAGTTTCTCCTCCCGCACCACCAAACAAAGGTTACTCATACATAAGAAAGTGACGGTAAATAGAAGAAGAAGAATGTTTAATGTACATAGATATACATGAAGTATCTTATGGACAAAGTGGTTCCGGTTTCGCTAAGCATGTACTCCCTCCTTCCCTCAGTGAGCCCTGTATCTCATGCTCTTAGCCGCCCAGTCTCCATCCTGACCGAGCAACAGATCCATGAATGCCGCCCATACCTCGTCTTTTCCGTAATACCAATTTGGACACACGTACCTAATGAAAGCATAATGACATGTCAACACAAAACAATGAAATTTACCACAAATGTCAGAATGAAAAATCTTTAAAACTTACCGCAAAGTACTCGTCCCTCTGCAAGGGAAGCTTCTCCCTCCATGCTTCTTCCTTGGTCATCTTCACACTTGTACTGCATCTAGCGGGTCTTCTTCTTTGCTTGGCGCAGCACGATCTCGTCGGTAGTGGCCTTGTGTTCCTGAAGAACTCCATAGTGTTCCTACAATCATTCATGAAACTAGAATGGAAGAAGACATGAGTTAAATCATTCATGAAACCAGAATGGATTTCTCTTCTGAAGAGAACTCACCCAAAAATTTGTGATCACAACCTTAGCATGCGTCTCATAGTCCGGGTGCGGGGCCGCTTCCCAGTGGTCCCATCTCGTGGCCAAAACTCGATGCTCTAGGTTCCTAACTGGATCCGGATAGTACAACCCCGGCCAGTGTGTCTTCAGCAAGAAGGTGATGAGGCCGTTGGGAAGATGGGCCCCTTTAGGATATCTCTAGTTGCTACAAAAGATATAAAGAATGAAAATATTAGCATGTGTACAATCAAAATAATGAACATATAAGCATGTGTACAAGCAAACGAATTAAATTATGATTAAGTGGCACTTAATATTTCCCCGTGGGCTCACTGAGCCACTTCTGCCCCTCGGTAGCAGGAAGCTGGGTATGGAGCTTTGCATTACTGCGCAGCCACCCCTTCTTGTTGCCAATCCCTCCCCGCCAGCACCATCATCCCCGCCACCACCATCCTCCTCGCCTTCCTCCTCCTCCTCCTCGTTCCCCAGCCCAACCTCCTCCTCCTCCTCCTCGCCCCCTCCCGAACCTCCTCCTCCTCCTCCTCCACGTCATCCTCCTCAACCTCCTTGCAAACCTCCTCCTTATCCTCATCCTCCTCGTCGTCGGCAAAGGGTACCTCAGTAGAGAAGGGCCTCAAAGACAAGACCCCTAAGCCGGTGAGGGTGTGCTCTTTCTGGCCGCGACCCCCTCTAGTGACTCTCCCCCACCCCCTCGCCCTCTAGGGGCTCTCCCCCGCCCCTTATCCTCTAGGGGGACCTCTCCCTCGACCTCCCTGTGATGAGTCATCTTTAAGTAGTCGAGGGGTAAGAGTACGCGGTCGACCAATCCGACTAGCCATGCCGACGACCTTGGCTAGGAAACCCGTGCCATCGTCCTTCCCCTCGCCCATATTCCACGAACCTACATTGAAAAGAGTATAAACAATTAGTACATGAATAATGAAGAAAAAAGCATAATAATAAGGAATAAAAAACACATTCATAAATAAGCATAAAAAGGCATATTCCTAAACCATAGAAAAAAAGACATGAAACGTACATCTGCTAGAACCCATATGAATCATCATTGTTGAAACTTATTTCTTGCTCGGTCTCATCATCACTATCACATATATCATCTTCATTGTATGACGGAGCTGTGGGCTCTTCCTCGTCGTTAGCATGTTCATTTAACTTTTCTAGCATAAGTATGTCATTTTCACTAACAATGGTCTCACCATCATTCCGTGCATCATCATTGTTTGGATCCACATCATCATCACCCAAGGCATCAGCGCCATCGTTTCTAACCACATCATCAGGTTGCTGTTGATAGAACACTCCCTCGTATGTCATGGGTTTAATGTTGTAGTAATCGTCTTCGTTCGGGTCCGGTAGCTTACCATGTGGCGACACCTTAAATACAACTTCCCAACCCTTTAGGTACTGTTTCTGGCATGGATAAGGCAGATAATAAACTTGTGTAGCTTGGGTAGCCACAATGAAGAGATCGGCTCCGGCATAGACGGTTGATGGTTTAACTTTGACTAAACCAATGGAAGGTGTATGTGTCTGCCCCTCCCGCGGGTCAAACCATCGGCATTTGAACACAGGCAGACTTGGTGTTTCGCGCCCTATGCGGAATGTATGCTCGTATATATTTTGTACCCTTCCATAGTAGTCTACTGAATTTTGACCGGTGGTATACACTCCGGTATGTATAGTTTTGGGATCGTGCCGGTTGTTCTAGTGCTCCTCTGTATGGAAGCGATACCCATTCACATCATACTTTTTACTTTTCACATCATACTTCGGTAGTAGCCTCCGCCCTGCCTAACCCTGGAGCAATTGACCAACGGATCTAGGCCTTTGACTTTTGCCGGACAGGGTTTGCCCGATGGTACTTTTCACCCTGTAGTCATAGCGCAGCCCATAGGTACACCCCGAACACGACCCGGGCCCAACCGACCGCAAGATTCCCTTCGTGTCGGCTCGATGTGGTCGTTTCCCCCCTTCATGACACGGTGGCACCGATGTCCGTGAGGGGGGCACACCCTGGAGCAATGTTCCGGGTGCTTGTGCCTGCCACCACGCTTCCACACTCGTAGGAGGGCCGACCGCAAAACCTGGCGGCATGCCTACACCCCGAGGTACCCCATCCCATCCAACCCTAACACGGTCAACTTGCGGATCTAGGCCTTTCACTTTCGCCGGACGAGGTTTCATCGATGGACCTTTTCACCTGGTTGTCATAGCCCCCCGAACATGGTCCGGGCCCAACCCACCGCAAGATTCCCTCTGTGTCAGCATGATGTGGCCGTTTCCCCCCTCCGTGACATGGTGGTAGCAACGTCCATGAGGTAGCACACCCCAGAGCCGCGTGTCGAGTTCTTGCGCCTACCACCACGCTTCCAAATGCGTAGGAGGGCCCACCGCAAGACTTGGCAGCATTGCTAGCCCCCAGGTACCCCATCCCATCTTACCCTGACATAGTCGATCGACGGGTCTAGGCCTTTGACTTTCATCGGATGGGGTTTGACCGATAGAACTTTTCACCTGGTTGTCATAGCCCAGCCCATGGGTATACCCCTGAACACGATCCGGGCCCAACCCAACCCAACATTCCCTCTGTGTTGGCCCGACGTGTCCGTTTCCCCCCTCCGTGAGACGAAGGCAGCGACGCCCATGAGGGGAGCCGCGTGTCGGGTGCTTGCGCCTGCCACCATGTTTCCACACGCGTAGGAGGGCCCACTGCAAGACCTGGCGGCATTGATACCCCTAGGTACCCCATCCCGTCTAACCCTGACATAATTGACAGGCGGATCTAGGCCTTTGACTTTCGCCGGACACGGTTTGACGGATGGACCTTTTCACCGGGTTGTCATAGCCCATCTCATAGGTACACGCTCGAACACGGTCCGAGCAAACCCACCCCAAGATTCCCTCGGTGTCGACCCGACGTGGCTATTTCACCCCTCCGTGACTCGGCGGCAGCGACGCCCATAAGTGGGGCATACCCCGGAGCCACGTGTTGGGTGCTTGCGCCTGCCACCAAGCTTCCACACGAGTAAGAGGGCCCACCGCAAGACCTGGCGGCATTTCTAGGTACCCCGTCCCGTCTAAACCCGAGACGGTCTACCAACGGATCTAGGCCTTTGACTTTTGCCAGACTTGTGGCACTGCCGTTTGGGTCATATCGGTGTAAAGCGCATGAAGAAACTGCATACCGATGGGTTTTTGGAATCACTTGATTATGAATCACTTGGTACTTGCAAACCATGCCTCATGGGCAAGATGACTAAAATGCCGTTCTCCGGAACTATGGAGCGAGCAAATGATTTGTTGGAAATCATACATACTGATGTTTGTGGTCCAATGAATGTTGAGGCTCGCGGCGGATATCGTTATTTTCTCACCTTCACAGATGATTTGAGCAGATATGGGTATATCTACTTAATGAAACACAAGTCTGAAACTTTTGAAAAGTTCAAAGAATTTCAGAGTGAAGTGGAAAATCATCGTAACAAGAAAATTAAATTTCTACGATCTGATCGTGGAGGAGAATATTTGAGTTACGAGTTTGGTTTACATTTGAAACAATGCGGAATAGTTTCGCAACTCACGCCACCCGGAACACCACAATGAAATGGTGTGTCCGAACGTCCTAATCGTACTTTACTAGATATGGTACGATCTATGATGTCTCTTACTGATTTACCGCTATCGTTTTGGGGTTGTGCTTTAGAGACGACCACATTCACATTAAATAGGGCACCATCAAAATCCGTTGAGACGATGCCTCATGAACTGTGGTTTGGCAAGAAACCAAAGTTGTCGTTTCTTAAAGTTTGGGGCTGCGATGCTTATGTGAAGAAACTTCAACCATATAAGCTCGAACCCAAATCGGAGAAATGTGTCTTCATAGGATACCCAAAAGAAACTGTTGGGTACACCTTCTATCACAGATCTGAGGGCAAGATTTTCGTTGCTAAATTCGGATCCTTTCTAGAGAAGGAGTTTCTCTCGAAAGAAGTGAGTGGGAGGAAAGTAGAACTTGATGAGGTAATTGTACCTTCTCCCTTATTGGAAAGTAGTTCATCACAGAAATCAGTTCCAGTGATTCCTACACCAATTAGTGAGGAAGTTAATGATGATGATCATGAAACTTCAGACCAAGTTGCTACCAAACCTCGGAGGTCTTCCAGAGTAAGATCCGCACCAGAATTGTAGGGTAATCATGTTCTGGAAGTCATGTTACTAGACCATGATGAACCTACAAACTATGAGGAAGCGATGATGAGCCCAGATTCCGCGAAATGGCTTGAGGCCATAAAATCTGAGATATGATCCATGTATGAGAACAAAGTATGGTCTTTGATTGACTTGCCCGATGATCGGCAAGCCATAGAAAATAAATGGATCTTCAAGAGGAAGACGGACACTGATATAATAGTGTTACTATCTACAGAGCTCGACTTGTTGTGAAATGTTTTTCAACAAGTTCAAGGTGTTGAATACAATGAGATTTTCTCACTTGTAGCAATGCTTAAGTCTATCCGAATCATGTTAGCAATTGCCACATTTTATGAAATCTGGCAAATGGATGTCAAAAATGCATCCCTTAATGGTTTTTCTTAAAGAAGAGTTGTATATGATGCAACCAGAAGGTTTTGTCAATCCTAAAGGTGCTAACAAATTATGCAAGCTCCAGCGATCCATCTATGGACTGGTGCAAGCATCTCGGAGTTGGAATATACGCTTTGATGAGTTGAATCAAAGCATATGGTTTTATACAAACTTTTGAAGAAGCCTGTATTTACAAGAAAGTGAGTGGGAGCACTGTAGCATTTCTAATATTGTATGTGGATGACATATTGTTGATTGGAAATGATACTGAAATTCTGGATAGCATGAAAGGATACTTGAATAAGAGTTTTTCAAAGCAAGACCTCGGTGAAGCTGCTTACACATTGAGCATCAAGATCTATATAGATAGATCAAGACGCTTGATAAGATTTTTCAATGAGTACATACCTTGATAAATTTTTGAAATAGTTCAAAATAGAACAGTCAAAGAAGGAGTTCTTGCTTGTGATACAAAGGTATGAAGTTGAGTAAGACTCAAAACCCGACCATGGCAGAAAATAGAAAAGAATGAACAGTCATTCCCTATGCCTCAGTCATAGGTTCTATAAAGTATGCTATGCTGTGTACCAGACCTATTGTATACCTTGCTCTGAGTTTGGCAAAGGAATATAATTTTGATCTAATAGTAGATCACTGGACAGTGGTCAAGAATATCCTTAGTGAGGACTAAGGAGATGTTTCTTGATTATGGAGGTGATAAAAGAGTTTGTCGTAAAAGTTACATCGGTGCAAACTTTTACACTGATCCAGATGACTCTAAGTCTCAATCTGGATACATATTGATAGTGGGAGCAATTAGCTAGAGTAGCTCTGTGTAGAGCATTGAAGACATAGAATATTTGCAAAATACATATGGCTCTGTATGTGACAGACCCGTTGACTAAACTTCTCTCACGAGCAAAACATGATCATACCTTAGTACTCTTTGGGTGTTAATCACATAGCGATGTGAACTAGATTGTTGACTCTAGTAAACCCTTTGGGTGTTGATCACATGACGATGTGAACTATGGGTATTAATCACATACATATGTGAATATTGGTGTTAAATCACATGACGATGTGAACTAGATTATTGACTCTAGTGCAAGTGGGAGACTGAAGGAAATATGCCCTAGAGGCAATAATAAAGTTATTATTTATTTCCTCATATCATGATAAATGTTTATTATTCATGCTAGAATTGTATTAACCGGAAACACAATACATGTGTGAATACATAGACCAACATAACATCACTAGTATGCCTCTACTTGACTAGCTCATTAATCAATGATGGTTATGTTTCCTAACCATAGACGTGTGTTGTCATTTGATTAATGGGATCACATCATTAGGAGAATGATGTGATTGACATGACCCATTCCGTTAGCCTAGCACTTGATCGTTTTGTATGTTGCTATTGCTTTCTTCATGACTTATACATGTTCCTATAACTATGAGATTATGCAACTACCGTTTACCGGAGGAACACTTTAGGTGCTACCAAACGTCACAGCGTAACTGGGTGATTATAAAGGAGTACTACAGGTGTCTCCAAAGGTACATGTTGGGTTGGCGTATTTCGAGATTAGGTTTTGTCACTCCGATTGTCGGAGAGGTATCTCTGGGCCCTCTCGGTAATGCACATCACCATAAGCCTTGCAAGCAATGTAGCTAATGAGTTAGTTACGGAATGATGCATTACGTAACGAGTAAAGAGACTTGCCAATAACGAGATTGAACTAGGTATTGGATACCGACTATCGAATCTCGGGCAAGTAACATACCGATGACAAAGGGAACAACGTATGTTGTTATGCGGTTTGACCGATAAAGATCTTCATAGAATATGTAGGAGCCAATATGAGCATCCAGGTTCTGCTATTGGTTATTGACCGAGAATAGTTCTAGGTCATGTCTACATAGTTCTCGAACCCGTAGGGTCCGCACGCTTAACGTTACGATGATAGTTTTATTATGAGTTTATCAGTTTTGATGTACCGAAGGAGTTCGGAGTCCCGGATGAGATCGGGGACATGACGTAAAGATCGATATATTGGACAACTATATTCGGACTTCGGAAAGGTTCCGAGTGATTCGGGTATTTATCGGAGTACCGGAGAGCTATAGGAATTCGTCGGGGAGAAGTATTGGGCCTTATTAGGCCATACGGGAAAGAGAGAGGGGCTGCCTAGGGCAGGCCGCGCCCCCCCAAGGCCTAGTCCGAATTGGATTAGGGGGAGGGGCCGCACCCCCTCCTTCCTTCCCTTCTCTCTTCCCTTTCCTTCTCTCCTACTCCTACTACATGGAAGGGCTCCTAGTTCTACTAGGAAAGGGGGATTCCTACTCCCGGTGGGAGTAGGACTCCCCTAGGGCGCGCCATAGAGAGGGCCGGCCCTCCCCCTCCTCCACTCCTTTATATACGGGGCAGGGGGCACCTCATGGACACACAAGTTGATCTACGGATTGTTCCTTAGCCGTGTGCGGTGCCCCCCTCCACCATATTCCACCTCGGTCATATCATCGCGGAGTTTAGGTGAAGCCCTGCGCCGGTAGAGCATCATCATGGTCACCACGCCGTCGTGCTGACGGAACTCATCCCCGACATTTTGCTGGATCGGAGTCCGGGGATCGCCATCGAGCTGAACGTGTGCTGAACTCGGAGGTGTCGCACGTTCGGTACTTGGATCGGTCAGATCGTGAAGACGTACGACTACATCAACCGCGTTGTCATAATGCTTCCGCTTACAGTCTACGAGGGTACGTGGACAATACTCTCCCGTCTCGTTGCTATGCATCACCATGATCTTGCGTGTGCGTAGGAAATTTTTTGAAATTACT
This sequence comes from Triticum timopheevii, assembly GCA_963921465.1. NCBI lineage: Eukaryota > Viridiplantae > Streptophyta > Magnoliopsida > Poales > Poaceae > Triticum > Triticum timopheevii. Next base: position 621,979,805 of record OY997270.1, on the reverse strand, counting down.
ACGTTCCCCAATAGAGCATCCGCTGGGTCTTCGGGCAAAGGAGCCGGACAGTTGACCTGCCCGGACTTCTTCAGCCAGTCCTGTCAAAGGTAAGGGAGTTTAGATCCAGCATAGAGTTAAACTATGGAAAACAAAACATCCCGAAATGGGAAAAGTAAGCTCTCTGCGCTGGCTTGGCGCTTGGCGCGAAACCCGCGATCCTCGGTGACGGTAGGAGGGACCTCGGAGCTCTTGAATAGCACCTTCCAGGCATCTTCATGCTTTGTGTCGAAAAGCCTGGACAGAGTCTGGTGTTGGGACGGGTCAAACTCCCACAAATTGAAAGCCCGTCGTTGACACGGGAGAATCCGGCGGAAGAGCATGACCTGGACCACGGTGACGAGTTAAACTTCCTGTCGATCAGGTCCTTGATGCAGGTTTGAAGTCCGGTCACTTCTGCCGGATTGCCCCACGACAGGCCCGTCTATTTCCAAGATGTGAGACGCGTGGGGATGCCAGATCAGAATTCGGGGGCCGCTGCCCATTCAGGGTCACGCGGCTCGGTGATATAGAACCTTCCCGATTGCCACCCTTTGATGGTCTCTACGAAGGCGTCATCGAGCCATGTAACGTTGGCTATCTTGCCCACCATGGCGCCTCCGCACTCTGCTTGGTGTCCGCCCACGACCTTCGGCTTGACGCTGAAAATCTTCAGCCATAGGCCAAAATGGGGCTCGATGCGGAGGAAGGCCTCACACACGACGATAAACGCCGAGATGTTGAGGATGAAGTTTGGGGCCAGATCGTGGAAGTCCAGGCCGTAATAGAACATGAGCTTCTGGACGAACGGGTGAAGAGGAAAGCCCAGTCCGCGGAGGAAATGGGGAAGAAATACAACCCTCTCATGGGGCCTAGGGGTGGGGATGAGTTGCCCCTCGTCTGGAAGCCGGTGCGTAATGTCGTTGTGCAGGTATCCGGCTTTCCGCAACCTTTTGATGTGCCCCTCCATGACGGAGGAGGCCATCCACTTGCCTCCCTCTCCGGACATGGTTGGAGTAGGTCGAGGCGAGATGTGCGGGCTTGGGCGCTGGAGCTCGAGTATGCAGGGAGGGATAAGCAAAGGAGGAAGAAGGCGTAAACGGAAAGGGTAGATCCTTATCCCCATATATGGGCGGCCGAAACTACAAGCCCCAACCGGCCTAATAAAACTTGCTTATCTCCCAAGCGCCGCGGTTATTGGCGCGGTTGGGTTACCCACACCCGTATTGATGAGAATCCCGAAATAAGGGGACACGATCTCTGCTTCGGCAAGACGTGCCAAGGAAACTGCCTCGCTAGACGCGCTGAGGTGGAACGGTAAAATGAATAAAGGCTAGACCGTGGCATGATGTCACGCCGTGGAATACGTCAGCAGATTAGATTTGTGTAAATATTATTCTCTCTATGGTGGCATGTGGAACTTTTTTTTGCAGAGCCGGACACTATCCTTGTGTTCAAGCATCTTCTATGAAGTATTCGGAGGAGGAACACGCCTTGCAATGCCGAAGACAATTTGTGCATCGGACTCGTCGTCATTGAAGCCTGGTTCAGGGGCTACTGAGGGAGTCCTGGATTAGGGGGTGTCCGGAAGGCCGGACTATGACCTTTGGCCGGACTCCTAGACTATGAAGATACAAGATTGAAGACTCCGTCCCATGTCCGGATAGGGACTTTCCTGGGTGTGGAAGGCAAGCTTGGCGATTTGATATGAAGATCTCCTCCCATTGTAACCGACTCTGTGTAACCCTAGCCCTCTCCAGTGTCTATATAAACCGGAGAGTTTTAGTCCGTAGGGGGAAAACAACAATCATACAATAGGCTAGCTTCTAGGGTTTAGCCTCTCCAATCTCGTGGTAGATCAACTCTTGTAATACCCATACCATCAATATTAATCAAGCGGGAATAGGGTTTTACCTCCACCGAGAGGGCCCAAACCTGGGTAAAAACATCATGTCCCTTGTCTCCTGTTACTATCCGCCTAGACGCACAGTTCGGGACCCCCTACCCGAGATCCGCCGGTTTTGACACCGACAGGGGGCACACCCCGAAGCCGCATGCCGGGTGCTTGCGCCTGCCACCACGCTTCCTCAGGCGTAGGAGGGCCCACCGCAAAAGCTGGTGGCATTGCTACCCCCCCCCCCCCCCCAGGTACCCCGTCCTGTCTAACCCTGACATAGTCGTCGGCAGATCTAGGCCTTTGACTTTCGCCGGACGGGGATTAACTCATGGACCTTTTCACCAGGTTGTCATAGCCCAACCCATAGATCACACCTGAACACGGTCCGGGCCTAACCCACTCCAAGATTCCCTCCGTGTCGGCCCGACGTGTCCGTTTCCCCCCTCTATGACACGGCGGCAGCGACGCCCGCGAGGGGGGCACACCTTGAAGCCACGTGTCGGGTGCTTTTTCCTGCCACCACGCTTCCACACGCGTAGGAGGGCCCACCGCAAGACCTGGCAGCATTGCAACCCCCCCCCCCCAGGTACCCCATCCCGTCTAACCGTGACATAGTTGACCGATGGATCTAGGCCTTTGACTTTCGTCGGACGGGGTTTGATGGATGGACCTTTTCATCGGGTTGTCATAGCCCAGCCCATAGCTAGATACACCCCCAAACACGGTCTGGGCCCAACCCACCCCAAGATTCCCTCCATGTCAGCCCGACGTGCCCCCCCTCTCCGTGACACAGTGGCAGCGACGCCTGTGAGGGGAGGCACACCCCGGAGCCACATGTTGGGTGTTTGTGCCTGCCACCACACTTCTAGACGCGTAGGAGGGCCCACCATAAGACATGGCGGCATTGCAACCTGATACGTCCATTTTGCATCATGCTTTTATATCAATATTTATTGCATTATGGGCTGCTATTACACGTTATGTCACAATACTTATGGTTATTCTCTCTTATTTTACAAGGTTTATCATGAAGAGGGAGAATGCCGACAGCTGGGATTCTGGGTTGGAAAAGGAGCAAAGGTTAGAAATCTATTATACACAGCTCCAAAAGTCCTGAAACTCCACGAAAGTCTTTTTTCGAATTAATAAGAATTATTGAGCGAAAGAAGTACCAGAGGGGGCCCACACCCTGGCCATGAGGGTGGGAGGCGCGCCCACCCCTACTGGACACGCCCCCTGCCTCGTGGGCCCCCTGGTGGCCATGCAGTGCCCATCTTCTGCTATATGAGGTCTTTTACCCTGGAAAAAATCACAAGCAAGCTTAAGGGACGAAACTCCGCCGCCACGAGGCGGAACCTTGGCGGAACCAATCTAGGGCTTCGGCGAAGCTGTTCTACCGGGGAAACTTGCCCCCGGGAGGGGGAAATCATCGCCATCGTCATCACCAATGATCCTCTCATCGGGAGGGGGTCAATCTCCATCAACATCTTCACCATCACCATCTCCTTTCAAACCCTAGTTCATCTCTTGTATCCAATCTTTGTACCAAAACCTTAGATTGGTACCTGTGGGTTGCTAGTAGTGTTGATTGCTCCTTGTAGTTGATGGTAGTTAGTTTCTTTGGTGGAAGATCATATGTTCAGATCCTTAATGCATATTAATACCCCTCTGATTATGAACATGAATATGCTTTGTGAGTAGTTACGTTTGTTCCTGAGGACATGGGAGAAGTCTTGCTACTAGTACTCATGTGAATTTGGTATTCGTTCGATATTTTGATGAGATGTATGTTGTCTCTCCTCTAGTGGTGTTATGTGAACGTCGACTACATGACACTTCACCATTGTTTGGGCCTAGAGGAAGGCATTGGGAAGTAATAAGTAGATGATGGGTTGCTAGAGTGACAGAAGCTTAAACCTTAGTTTACGCTTTGCTTCGTAAGGGGCTGATTTGGATCCACATGTTTCATGCTATGGTTAGGTTTACCTTAATACTTCTTTTGTAGTTGCGGATGCTTGCAATAGGGGTTAATCATAAGTGGGATGCTCGTCCAAGAAAGGGCAGTACCCAACCACCGGTCCACCCACATATCAAATTATCAAAGTAACGAACGCGAATCATATGAGCGTGACGAAAACTAGCTTGACGATAATTCCCATGTGTCCTCGGGAGCGCTTTTCATATTATAAGAATTTGTCCAGGCTTTTACTTTGCTACAAAAAGGATTGGGCCACCTTGTTGCACCTTATTTACTTTCATTGCTTGTTACCCGTTACAAATTATCCTATCACAAAACTATCGGTTACTGCTACGTCTCGAGCTAGTGGTGGTTTTCCCCGAAGAGGAGGGGGTGATGCAACACAGTAGCGTAAGTATTTCCCTCAGTTTTTGAGAACCAAGGTATCAATCCAGTAGGAGGTCACGCGCAAGTCCCTCGTACCTGCACAAAACGGTAGCAACTCGCAACCAACGCTTAGGGGTTGTCAATCCCTTCACGGTCACTTACGAGAGTGAGATCTGATAGAGATAATATTTTTGGTATTTTTGGTATAAAGATGCAAAGTAAAAAGGTAAAGGAAAAACAAGTAAATAAAGTGATATAGATTGATATGATGAGAATAGACCCGGGGGCCATAGGTTTCACTAGTGGCTTCTCTCAAGAGCATAAGTATTCTACGGTGGGTGAACAAATTACTGTTGAGCAATTGATAGAATTGAGCATGAGTTATGAGTATATCTAGGCAATGATCATGTATATAGGCATCACGTCCGTGACAAGTAGATCGAAACGATTCTGCATCTACTACTATTACTCCACTCATCGACCGCTATCCAGCATGCATCTAGAGTATTAAGTTAAAAACAGAGTAATGCCTTAAGCAAGATGACATGATGTAGAGGAATAAATTCATGCAATATGATAAATACCCCATCTTGTTATCCTCGATGGCAACAATACAATATGTGCCTTGCAACTCTTTCTGTCACTGAGTAAGGACACCGCAAGATTGAACCCAAAGCCATGCACTTCTCCCATTGCAAGAACTACCAATATAGTTGGCCAAATCAAACGGATAATTCAAAGAGACTTGCAAAGATAACTCAATCATACATAAAAGAATTCAGAGAAAAATCAAATATTTTCCATAGATAAGTTGGATCATAAACCCACAATTCATCGGTCTCAACAAACACACCGCAAAAAGAAGATTACATCGAATAGATCTCCACAGGAGAGGGGGAGAACATTGTATTGAGATCCAAAAAGAGAGAAGAAGCCATCTAGCTACTAGCTATGGACCCGAAGGTCTGAAGTAAACTACTCACACTTCATCGGAGGGGCTATGGTGATGATGTAGAAGCCCTCCGTGGTGGATGCCCTCTCCGGCGGAGCTCCAGAACAGGCCCCAAGATGGGATCTCGTGGATACAGAAGGTTGTGACGGTGGAATTAGGTTTTTGGCTCCTCTGGTGATCGTTTGGGGGTACGTAGGTATATATAGGAGGAAGGAGTACGTCGGTGGAGCTCCGAGGGGCCCACGAGGCAGGGGGGCACGCCCAAGGGGGAGGGGCGCACCCTCCACCCTCGTGACTGCCTTGTGGCTTTCTTGATGGAGGGTCCAAGTCTCCTGGATCTTATCTGATGAGAAAATCACGTTCCCGAAGGTTTCATTCCATTTGGACTCCTTGATATTCTGTTTCCTCGAAATACAGAAATAGGCAAAAAAACGGCAATTCTGGGTTGGGCCTCCAGTTAATAGGTTAGTCCCAAAAATAATATAAAAGTGGAAAATAAAGCCCAATATAGTCCAAAACAGTAGATAAAGTAGCATGGAGCAATCAAAAATTATAGATACGTTGGAGACGTATCAGGCATCCCCAAGCTTAATTCCTGCTCGTCCTCGAGTAGGTAAATGATAAAAAGAGAATTTTTTATGCGGAGTGATACTTTGACATAATTTCAATCTAAATCTTCTTAATCATGGTATGAATATTCAGATCCGAAAGATTCAAGACAAAAGTTCATACTGACATAAAAAATAATAATACTTCAAGCATACTAACCAAAGTAATTATGTCTTCTCAAAATAACATGGCCAAAGAAAGTTATCCCTACAAAATCATATAGTCTGGTTATGCTCCATCTTCCCCACACAAAGTATTTAAATCATGCACAACCCCGATGACAAGCCAAGCAATTGTTTCATACTTTAACATTTTCAAAACTTTTTCGATCTTCACGCAATACATGAGCGTGAGCCATGGATATAGCACTATATGTGGAATAGAGTGGTGGTTGTGGAGAAGACAAAAAAGAGGGAAGATAGGCTCACATCAACTAGGCGTATCAACGGGCTATGGAGATGCCCATCAATAGATATCGATGTGAGTGAGTAGGGATTGACATGCAACGGATGCACTAGAGCTATAAGTATATGAAAGCTCAACAAAAGAAACTAAGTGGGTGTGCATCCAACTCGCTTGCTCACGAAGACCTAGGGCGTTTTGAGGAAGCCCATCATTGGAATATACAAGCCAAGTTCTATAATGAAAAATTCCCACTAGTATATGAATGTGACAACATAGGAGACTCTCTATGAAGATCATGGTGCTACTTTGAAGCACAAGTGTGGTAAAAGGATAGTAGCATTGTCCCTTCTCTCTTTTTTCTCTTTTTTTATTTGGGCCTTTTCTCTCTTTTCTTTTTATGGCCTCTTTTTTCTCTTTTTTTCGTCCGGAGTCTCATCCCGACTTGTGGGGGAATCATAGCCTCCATCATTCTTTCCTCACTTGGGACAATGCTCTAATAATGATGATCATCACACTTTTATTTTTCTTACAACTCAACAATTACAACTCGATACTTAGAACATAATATGACTCTATATGAATGACTCCGGCGGTGTACCGAGATATGCAATGATTCATGAGTGACATGTATGAAAGAATTATGAAAGGTGGCTTTGCCACAAATATGATGTCAACTACATGATCATGCTAAGCAATATGACAATGATGGAGCGTGTCATAATAAACGTAACGGTGGAAAGTTGCATTGCAATATATCTCGGAATGGCTATGGAAATGCCATAATAGGTAGGTATGGTGGCTGTTTTGAGGAAGGTTTATGGTGGGTGTATGATATCGGCGAAAGGTGTGCGGTATTAGAGAGGCTAGCAATGGTGGAAGGATGGGAAAAAGTGCATATAATCCATGGACTTAACATTAGTCATAAAGAACTCATATACTTATTGCAAAAATCTAGAAGTTATCAAAGCAAAGTATTACGCGCATGCTCCTAGGGGGATAGATTGGTAGGAAAACACCATCGCTCGTCCCCGACCGCCACTCATAAGGAAGACAATCAATAAATAAATCATGCTCCGAGCACATCACATAACGGTTCACCATACGTGCATGCTACGGGAATCACAAACTTCAACACAAGTATTCTTTGAATTACCAACTACTCAACTAGCATTACTCTAATATCACCATCTTCATATCTCAAAAAAATTATCAAGCATCAAACTTATCTTGGTATTCAACGCACTCAAAAGAAAGTTTCACATATCTTGAACACCAAGTATATTAACATTAAGCAAATTACCATGCTATTAATGACTCCCAAAATAATCTAAGTGAAGCATGAGAGATCAAGTTTATTTAAAAAAAATCCACCACCATGCTCTAAAAGATCTAAGTGAAGCACTAGAGCAAAAATTATCTCACTCAAAAGATATAAGTGAAGCACTATGAGCAAAACTATCAAGATCAAAAGATATAAGTGAAGCACTATGAGCAAAACTATCAAGCTCAAAAGATATAAGTGAAGCACATAGAGTATTCTAACAAATTTCAAATCATATATGGCCCTCTCAAAAGTCATGTAAATCAAGGATGATTTTGGTAGACTAACAAGCAAAGACTCAAATAATACAAGACGCTCCAAGAAAAACACATATCATGTGGTGAATAAAAATATAGCTCCAAGTAAATTACCGATGGAAGTGGACGAAAGAGGGGATGCCTTCCGGGGCATCCCCAAGCTTTGAATTTTTGGTGTCCTTGGATTATCTTGGGGGTGCCATGGGCATCCCCAAGCATAGGCTCTTGCCACTCCTTGTTCCATAATCCATCAAAAGAATTCACCCAAAACTTGAAAACTTCACAACACAAAACTCAATAGAAATCTCGTGAGCTCCGTTAGAGAAAGAAAACAAAAGACTACTTTAAGGTACTGTAATGAACTCATTCTTTATTTGTATTGGTGTTAAACCTACTGTATTCCAACTTCTCTACGGATCATAAACTATTTTACTAGCCATAGATTCATCAAAATAAGCAAACAACACACGAAAAACAAAATCTGTCAAAAACAGAACAGTCTGTAGTAATCTGTAACTAACGCAAACTTTTGGAACTCTAAAAATTCTACCAAAATAGGAAGTCCTGGACAAGTTGTTTATTGATCAGCAGCAAAAAGAATCAACGCAAAAGCACTCTCCAGTAATTTATCATAACTAAATTCGTGCGTGCAAAGTTTCTGTTTTTCAGCAGAATCAAATCAACTATCATCGTAGGTTATCCTATAGGTCTTACTTGGCACAAACACTAATTAAAACATAAAACCACATCCAAAAAGAAGGTAGATGGATTATTTATTTCTAAACAGAAGCAAAAACAAAAAACACAAAATAAAATTGGGTTGCCTCCCAACAAGCGCTATCGTTTAACGCCCCTAGCTAGGCATAAAAGGAAGGATAGATCTAGGTATTGCCATCTTTGGTAGGCAATCCATAAATGGCTCTCATGATAGATTCATATGGTAATTTTATTTTCTTTCTAGGAAAGTGTTCCATGCCCTTCTTTAAGGGAAATTGGAATTTAATATTCCCTTCCTTTATATCAATAATTGCACCAATCGTTCTAAGGAAAGGTCTACCAAGAATAATAGGACATGAAGGATTGCAATCTATATCAAGAACGATAAAATCTATGGGCACATAATTCCTATTTGCAACAGTAAGAACATCATTAATTCTTCCCATAGGCTTTTTAATAGTGGAATCCGCAAGATGCAAGTTTAGAGAGCAATCATCAAAGTCACGGAAATCTAGCAAATCACACAAAGTTTTGGGAATAGTAGAGACACTAGCACCCAAATCACACAAAGCATGAAACTCATAATCCTTAATTTTAATTTTAATGGTAGGTTCCCACTCATCATGGAGTTTTCTAGGGATAGAAACTTTCAACTCAAGCTTTTCTTCATAAGATTGCATTAAGGCAACAACAATGTGTTCGGTAAAGGCCTTATTTTGACTATAAGCATGAGGAGAATTTAACACGGATTGCAACAAGGAAATACAATCAATTAAAGAGCAATTTTCATAGTTAAATTCCTTGAGATCCAAAATAGTGGGTTTAGCAATATCTAGATTTTTATTTCTTTCAATCTCACTTTTGTCAATTTCATCATCAAGATCTAAAAACTCAGAATTCTTAGAACGCCTTCTAGGTAAAGGAAGATCATAATCAGATTCATCAAGATTCACATTGCAAAACAAAGATTTAATAGGGGACACATCAATAACTTTTAGATCTTCATCTTGATTTTCATAGGAATTAGAAGAACACGCTTTAATAAAGGCATCTTTGTAAGCACACATCCTAGCGGTTCTTTCTTTGCACTCATCAATGGAAATTCTCATAGCTTTGAGAGACTCATTGATATCATGCTTAGGAGGAGTAGATCTAAGCTTTAAAGAATCAACCTCAAGAGAAATTCTATCAACGTTCCTAGCCAAATCATCAACTTTAAGTAATTTCTCTTCAAGCAAAGCATTAAAATTCTTTTGTGAATTCATAAACTCCTTGACACTATTCTCAAATTCAGAGGGCATCTTATTAAAATTTCCATAAGAGTTGTTGTAGGAATTTCCATAATTATTAGAAGGATTACTAGGATAAGGCCTAGAATTAAAATTCCCTCTATATGCGTTGTTACCAAAACTATCCCTACCAACAAAATTCCCATCCATAGATTCATTATTATTCTCAAGCAAAGTAGATAAAGGCATATTATTGGGATCAGAAGAAACACTCTTAACAAATAAATTCCTAAGTTCATCCATCTTTTCACTCAAAACATTGATTTCTTCTATAGCATGCACTTTTTTATTAGTAGATCTTTTAGTATGCCATTGAGAATAATTGACCATAATATTATCTAGGAGTTTAGTAGCATCTCCTAAAGTGATTTCCATAAAAGTGCCTCCTGCGGCCGAATCTAAAAGATTTCTAGAAGCAAAATTCAATCCAGCATAAAAAATTTGTATAATCATCCATAAGTTCAAACCATGAGTAGGACAATTACGTAGCATTAATTTCATTCTTTCCCAAGCTTGTGCAACATGTTCATGATCAAGTTGCTTAAAATTCATAATATCGTTCCTAAGAGAGATAATTTTAGCTGGAGGAAAATACTTAGAGATAAAAGCATCTTTGCACTTGTTCCATGAATCAATACTATTTTTAGGCAAAGACGAAAACCACGCTTTAGCACGATCTCTACGCGAAAAAGGAAATAGCTTCAATTTAACGACATCATTATCGACATCTTTTTTCTTTTGCATATCACATAAATCAACGAAGCTATTCAAATGAGTAGCGGCATCTTCACTAAGAAGGCTGGCAAATTGATCCTTCATAACAAGATTCAACAAAGCAGTATTGATTTCACAAGATTCAGTATTGGCAAGAGGAGCAATTGGAGTGCTAAGGAAATCATTATTATTGGTATTGGTGAAGTCACACAATTTGGTAGCATCTTGAGCCATCACGACAAGGAAGCAAACTAACACACGAGCAAACAAAAGGCAAAGGGAAAAAGAAGAGGAGATTGAGAAAGAGAGGGCGAATAAAACAACAAGAGTGAAGTGGGGGAGAGGAAAACGAGAGGCAAATGGCAAATAATGTAATGCGAGAGATAGAGATTGCGATGGGTACTTGGTATGTTGACTTTTGCGTAAGCCTCCCCGGCAACGGCGCCAGAAATCCTTCTTGCTATGTCTCGAGCTAGCGTTGGTCTTCCCCGAAGAGGAGGGGGTGATGCAGCACAGTAGCGTAAGTATTTCCCTCAGTTTTTGAGAACCAAGGTATCAATCCAATAGGAGGTCACGCGCAAGTCCCTCGTACCTGCACAAAACGGTAGCAACTCGCAACCAACGCTTAGGGGTTTTCAATCCCTTCACGGTCACTTATGAGAGTGAGATCTGATAGAGATAATATTTTTGGTAGTTTTGGTATAAAGATGCAAAGTAAAAAGGTAAATGCAAAACAAGTAAATAAAGTGATATAGATTGATATGATGAGAATAGACCCGGGGGCCATAGGTTTCACTAGTGGCTTCTCTCAAGAGCATAAGTATTCTACGGTGGGTGAACAAATTACCGTTGAGCAATTGATAGAATTGAGCATAGTTATGAGTATATCCAGGCAATGATCATGTATATAGGCATCACGTCTGTGACAAGTAGATCGAAACGATTCTACATCTACTACTATTACTCCACTCATCGACCGCTATCCAGCATGCATCTAGAGTATTAAGTTAAAAACAGAGTAACGCCTTAAGCAAGATGACATGATGTAGAGGAATAAATTCATGCAATATGATAAATACCCCATCTTGTTATCCTCGATGGCAACAATACAATACGTGCCTTGCAACTCTTTCTGTCACTGAGTAAGGACACCGCAAGATTGAACCCAAAGCCATGCACTTCTCCCATTGCAAGAACAACCAATCTAGTTGGCCAAACCAAACGGATAATTCGGAGAGACTTGCAAAGATAACTCAATCATACGTAAAAGAATTCAGAGAAGAATCAAATATTTTCCATAGATAAGTTGGATCATAAACCCACAATTCATCGGTCTCAACAAACACACCGCAAAAAGAAGATTACATCGAATAGATCTCCACAAGAGAGGGGGAGAACATTATATTGAGATCCAAAAAGAGAGAAGAAGCCATCTAGCTACTAGCTATGGACCCGAAGGTCTGAAGTAAACTACTCACACTTCATCGGAGGGGCTATGGTGATGATGTAGAAGCCCTCCGTGGTGGATGCCCTCTCCGGCGGAGCTCCGGAACAGGCCCCAAGATGGGATCTGGTGGATACAGAAGGTTGCGGCGGTGGAATTAGGTTTTTGGCTCCTCTGGTGATCGTTTGGGGGTACGTAGGTATATATAGGAGGAAGGAGTACGTCGGTGGAGCTCCGAGGGGCCCACGAGGCAGGGGGGCGCGCCCAGGAGGAGGGGCGCGCCCTCCACCCTCGTGTCCGCCTCGTAGCTTTCTTGACGGAGGGTCCAAGTCTCCTGGATCTTATCTGATGAGAAAATCACGTTCCTGAAGGTTTCATTCCGTTTGGACTCCGTTTGATATTCTGTTTCCTCGAAATACTGAAATAGGCAAAAAACAGCAATTCTGGGTTGGGCCTCCGGTTAATAGGTTAGTCCGAAAAATAATATAAAAGTGGAAAATAAAGCCCAATATAGTCCAAAACAGTAGATAAAGTAGCATGGAGCAATCAAAAATTATAGATATGTTGGAGACGTATCAGTTACCTACAATTTCAGTGCTTGCAGAGAACACCTTACTGAAAACTGCTTGTCATTTTCTTCTGATCCCCTATACTTGTGGGTCATCAAGACTCTTTTCTGGCACCGTTGCCGGGGAGTTAAGCGCCTTTGGTGAGTGGAACTTGGTAAGGAAACATTTATATAGTGTGCTGAAATTTTCTGTCACTTGTTACTATGGAAACTAATCCTTTAAGGGGCTTGTTTGGGGCATCTTCGCCTTGACCAGTAGAGCAAAGAGTTGCTCCTCAACCTACTGAACCTACTGAAAATGTTCATTTTGAAATTCCTTCGGGTATGATAGAGAAATTGCTAGCTAATCCCTTTGCAGGAGATGGAACATTGCATCCCGATTTACATCTTATCTATGTGGATGAAGTTTGTGGATTATTTAAGCTTGCAGGTATACCCGATGATGTTGTTAAGAGGAAGTTCTTACCTTTATCTTTTAAGGGAGATGCATTGATATGGTATAGGCTATGTGATGATAAGGGATCTTGGGACTATAAATGATTGAAATTGGAATTTCACCAGAAGTTCTATCCTATGCATCTTGTTCATGGTGATCGTAATTATATATATAATTTTTGGCCTCGCAAAGGAGAAAGCATCGCTCAAGCTTGGGGGAGGCTTAAGTCAATGTTATATTCATGCCCCAGTTATGAGCTTTCAGGAGAAATGATTATTCAAAAATTTTATGCTCGGCTTTCTCTCAATGATCGCACCATGCTCGATACTTCCTGCGCTGGTTCCTATATGCTGAAGACTATTGAATTCAAGTGGGACTTATCGGAAAGAATTAAACACAACTCTGAAGGTTGGGGTTCCGACGATGGTAAGGAGTCAGGCATGACACCTAAATTTGATTGTGTTAAGTCTTTTATGGATACCGATGCTTTTCATGGATTTAGCACTAAATATGGACTTGACTCTGAGATAGTAGCTTCTTTCTGTGAATCATTTGCTACTCACGTTGATCTCCCTAAGGATAAGTGGTTTAAATATAATCCTCCCACTGAAGTAAAAGTAGTTGCACCTATTACAGTTGAAGAAAAGATTATCACTTATAATGATCCTATTGTTCCTACTACTTATGTTGAGAAACCACCTTTCCCTGTTAGGATAAAGGATCATGCTAAAGCTTCAAATGTTGTTCGTAAGAGTAATAATAGAACATATACACCTCCTGAGCAAATTAAAGTTGAACCTAGTATTGCTATGGTTAAAGATCTTTTGGCTGATAATATTGATGGGCATGTTATTTATTTCTGTGAGGAAGCTGCTAATATTGCTAGACCCAATGCTAAGATACATCGACCTGTCATAGGCATGCCTGTTATTTTTGTTAAAATAGGAGATCATTGTTATCATGGCGTATGTAATATGGGTGCTAGTGCCAGTGCAATACCTTTTTCCTTATATGAAAAAATTATGCATGATATTGCACCGGCTGAGTTAGAAGATATTGATGTTACATTTCAGCTTGCCAATAGAGATACTACTTCACCATTTGGGATTTTTAGAGATGTTGAAGTCTTGTGTGGGAAAGTTAAATATCCTGCTGATTTTCTTGTTCTTGGATCCCCACAAGATAGCTTTTGTCCCATTATATTTGGTAAACACTTCTTGAATACTATTAATGCTAAGATTGATTGTGAAAAGGATGTTGTTACAATTGGCTTGGGGGATATGAAACATGAGTTTAAGTTTGCTAAATTTCGTAGACAACCCCATGATAAAGAATTGCCTAGTAAGGATGAAATTATTGGTCTTGCTTCTATTGCCGTGCATCCTATTGATCCGTTAGAACAATATTTGCTAGACCATGAAAATGATATGTTTATGAATGAAAGAAGGGAAATAGATGAAGTATTCTTTAAACAGGGTCCTATTTTTAAACACAACTTGCCTGTTAAAATCCTAAGGGATCCTCCTCCACCCAAGGGTGATCCCGTGTCTGACCTTAAACCATTACCTGATACTCTTAAATATGCTTATCTTGATGAAAAGAAGATATATCATGTTATTATTAGTGCTAACCTTTAAGAACAGGAAGAGGAAAGATTATAGAAAACTCTGAAGAAGCACCGTTCTGCTATTGGATATACTCATGATGATCTTAAGGGCATTAGTATCACTCTATGCCAACACAAAATAAAATTGGACGAAGATGCTAAACCAGTTAGAGATCATCAACGACTATTAAATCCTAAGATGAAAGAAGTGGTGAGAAAGGAAACACTAAAGCTCCTTGAGGCAGGTATAATTTACCCCGTTGCTGATAGTGAGTCGGTAAGTCCTGTCCATTGTGTCCCTAAGAAGGGAGGTATACTGTAGTCCCTAATGATAAAGATGAATTGATGGCAAAGAATTATTACAGGTTATAGGATGGTAATTGATTTTCGTAAATTAAATAAAGCTACTAAGAAAGATCATTACCCTTTACCTTTTATTGATCAAATGCTAGAAAGATTATCCAAACATACACATTTCTGCTTTCTAGATGGTTATTCTGGTTTCTCTCAAATACCTGTGTCAGCGGACGATCATGCAAAGACTACTTTTACCTACCCTTTCGTACTTTTGCTTATAGACGTATGCCTTTTGGTTTATGTAATTCACTTTCTACCTTTCAAAGATGTATGATGGCTATATTCTCTGACTTTTGTGAAAAGATTTGTGAGGTATTCATGGATGATTTCTCCATTTGTGGATCCTCTTTTGATGATTGCTTGAGCAACCTTGATCGAGTTTTGCAGAGATGTGAAAACACTAGTCTCGTCTTGAATTGGGAAAAGTGCCACTTTATGGTGAATGAAGGCATTATTTTGGGGCACAAGATCTCCGAGAGAGGTATTGAAGTTGATAAAGCTAAAGTTGATGCTATTGAAAATATGCCATGTCCGAAGGACATAAAAGGTATAAGAAGTTTCCTTGGTCATGTCGGTTTTATAGGAGGTTCATTAAGGACTTCTCTAAAATCTCTAAGCCTCTGACTAATTTATTGCAAAAAGATATTCCTTTTGTCTTTGATGATGATTGTGTAGAAGAATTTGAACAACTTAAGAAAGCTTTGATCACTCCACCTATTGTCCAGCCACCTGATTGGAATTTACCTTTTGAAATTATGTGTGATGCTAGTGATTATGCTGTAGGTGCTGTTCTAGGGCAAAGAGTTGATAAGAAATTGAATGTTATCCAGTATGCTAGTAAGACTCTTGATATTTCCCAGAGAAATTATGCTACTGCTGGAAAAGAATTCTTAGCAGTTGTATTTGCATGTGATAAGTTCAGACCTTATATTGTTGATTCTAAAGTAACTGCTCACACTGATTATGATGCTATTAAATATCTTATGGAAAAGAAAGATGCTAAACCTAGACTTATTAGATGGGTTCTCTTGCTCCAAGAATTTGATTTGCATAGAAAGGGAGCCGAGAACCCCGTTGCAGACAACTTGTCTAGGTTAGAGAATGTTCTTAATGACCCACTACCTATTAATGATAGCTTTCCTGATGAACAATTAGCTGTCATAAATGCTTCTCGTACTACTCCATGGTATGCTGATTATGCTAATTACATTGTTAAATTTATACCACCTAGTTTCACATACCAGCAAAAGAAAAGGTTCTTTTATGATTTAAGACATTACTTCTGGGATGACCCACACCTTTATAAAGAAGGAGTAGATGGTGTTATTAGACGTTGTGTACCTGAGCATGAACAGGAATAGATCCTACGCAAGTGTCACTCCGAGGCATATGCAGGACACCACGCTGGAGATAGAACGACACATAAGGTATTGCAATCCGGTTTTTATTGGCCTACTCTCTTCAAAGATGCCTGTAAGTTTGTCTTGTCTTGTGATGAATGTCAAAGAATTGGTAATATTAGTAGACGTCAAGAAATGCCTATGAACTATTCTCTTGTTATTGAACCATTTGATGTTTGGGGCTTTGATTATATGGGACCTTTTCCTGCCTCTAATGGATATACACATATTTTAGTTGTTGTTGATTACATTACTAAGTGGGTAGAAGCTATTCCAACTAGTAGTGTTGATCATAACACTTCTATTAAGATGCTTAAAGAAGTTATTTTTCCGAGGTTTGGAGTCCCTAGATACTTAATGACTGATGGTGGTTCACATTTTATTCATTATGCTTTTCGTAAAATGCTTGCTAAGTATGATGTTAACCATAGAATTACATCACCTTATCACCCACAGTCTAGTGGTCAAGTAGAGTTGAGTAATAGAGATCTCAAATTAATTGTGCAAAAGACTGTTAATAGATCTAGTAAGAATTGGTTCAAGAAACTTGATGATGCATTATGGGCCTATAGAACTGCATATAAGAATCCTATGGGTATGTCTCCGTATAAAATGGTTTATGGAAAAGCATGTCACTTACCTCTCAAACTAGAACATAAGGCATATTGGGCTATTAAAGAGCTCAATTATGATTTCAAACTTGCCGGTGAGAAGAGGTTATTTGACATTAGCTCAATTGATGAATGGTGAACCCAAGCCTATGAGAATGCCAAGTTGTTTAAAGAAAAAGTTAAAAGATGACATGACAAAAGGATACAAAAGCGCGAGTTTAACGTAGGAAATTATGTGTTGTTATTCAACTCTCGTTTAAGATTTTTTGTAGGAAAACTTCTCTCTAAATGAGAAGGCCCTTACGTCATCGATGAGGTCTATCATTCCGGTGCCATAAAAATCAACAACTTTGAAAGCACAAGTCCGAGGGTAGTGAACGGTCAAAGAATCAAACATCATATCTCAGGTAATCCTATAACTGCTGAAACTAATATTATTGAAACCATAACCCCGGAGGAATACATAAGGGACACTTTCCAGAACGTTTCAGACTCTGAAAAGGAATAGGTATGTGGTACGGTAAGTAAACCGACTCCAAAACAGTTCTAATAGCAATTTTTCTCCGTTTTGGAATATTTAAGAAAATAGGAAAATAAGAAGTAGTCTGGGAAGGACACAAGGCTTCCACGAGGGTGGAGGGCGCGCCCTACCCTATTAGGCGCGCCCTCCTGCCTCGTGGGCACCTCGTGTGCTCTCTGGACTCCGTTTTTTGCATGATACTTCTTTCGGTCGGTAAAAATTCATTATATAATCGCCCGAAGGTTTTGACCATCGTATCATGCAAACATCTTCTGTCTTGGTTTCGAGTTGTTTCTGATACATATTTAGAACAAGATGTCTTCTCAAGAGTCAGTCGGGGAGAGTCGGGTGTCTCACCTGACGCCAGGTCCAGGAGCAAACAGCGACGCTTATCACTTTGGGCCATCAACAGAGGATGAGATGGAGGCCAACTTGAAAAGGATAGATGCCATGGAGGAGGATCAAGAAGTTACCTCTCGCTTCCAAGCAGGATTCATGATGGGGGAACTACAGAGCTCAGCTATTCCAAACTCAGTCATCCCTTTCAATGTTAAATTTCTTTCTTATGAAAATACGAAAAAGAGTGTCAATTGTTCTCCAAAAGCTATGCAGCATCCTTGGGTAAAAGGAGTTTTAGCCGTTACGGGCAAGATCCGCAAGGAATATGGACCTCAAGCAACAAGTCAATAAGCTCGAGGAGGAGAATCGTATCCTGAGGGGCATCATCGCCAAGAAGATCACAACACCAACAATGAAGAAGGAGACATAATTCCATGGGTATGGGCACTCCCCTTGGCAACTGCCAAGCTTGGGGGAGTTGCCCCGGTATCGTATCACCATCACACTCCTATGTTTACCGCTTTACTTAGTTCGATCCTTTTGGTAATATCTTGATCTAGTAGAATAAATTTTTGGTATGAATTAGTTTTGAGTTTTGCTTTGTGATCCCTCTATGTAATCGAGTCTGTGAGTTATATATAATAAAGATTAGTGTTGAGTCAAGGGCATTGCTATCTCACTATGATCTTAAGTGCATAAAAGAATAAAAAGAATAAAAGAATTCATATTGATCTTATGGATAGTAATGACTTCACATATAAAGAGTATGAGGCATAAAAGTTGTTGAGAGTTGGCAAACATAGTTTTGGTCATCGTTGCAATTAATAGGAAGTAATAAAGAAAGAGGGGTTTTCACATATAAATATACTATCTTAGACATCTTTTATGATTGTGAGCACTCATTAAAGTATGACATGCTAAAGAGTTGATGTTGGACAAGGAAGACAACGTAAGGGGTCATGTTTTCTCACATCTCAGTTAAGGTATATTGTCATGGATCGTCCAACATGTTGAGCTTGCCTTCCCCCCTCATGCTAGCCAAATTCCTTGCACCAAGTAGAGATACTACTTGCGCTTCCAAATATCCTCAAACCCAATTTTGCCATGAGAGTCCACCATACCTACCTATGGATTGAGTAAGATCCTCAAGTAAGTTGTCATGTTGCAAGCAATAAAAATTGCTCTCTAAATATGTATGGCTTATTAGTGCGGAGAAAATAAGCTTTATGTGATCGTGTGATATGGAAGTAATAAAAGCGACGAACTGCATAATAAAGGTTCATATCACAAGTGGCAATATAAAGTGACGTTCTTTTGCACTAAGATTTCGTGCATCCAACCAAAAATCACATGACAACCTCTACTTCCCTCTGCGAAGGGCCTATCTTTTACTTTATGTCTTATACCTTATGCAAGAGTCCAGGTGATCTTCATCTTTCCCTTTTTCATTTTATCCTTTGGCAAGCACCTCGTGTTGGAAAGATCCTGATACATATATCCAATTGGATGTAAGTTAGCATGAACTATTATTGTTGACATTACCCTTGAGGTAAAATGTTGGGAGGCAACACTATAAGCCCCTATCTTTCTCTGTGTCCGATTAAAACTCCAGAACCATAAGTATTGCATGAGTGTTAGCAATTGTAGAAGACTAAATGATAGTTCAGTATGTGGACTTGCTGAAAAGCTCTATTCTTGACTCTTTCCGGTGTTATGATAAATTGCAATTGCTTCAATGACTGAGATTATAGTTTGTTAGTTCTCAATGAAGTTTCTGAACCATATATACTTGACATTGTAAATAGATTGTTACTTGAGTATAAGAAATCATATGACAATATATATATATGTTGTTGTTATAAGAATGATCATGATGCCCTCATGTCCGTATTTTATTTTTATCGACACCTCTATCTCTAAACATGTGGACATATTTTTCGATATCAGCTTCCGCTTGAGGACAAGAGAGGTCTAAGCTTGGGGGAGTTGATACGTCCATTCTGCATCATGCTTTTATATCGATATTTATTGCATTATGGGCTGTTATTACATGTTATGTCACAATACTTATGGCTATTCTCTCTTATTTTACAAGGTTTATCATGAAGAGGGAGAATGCCGGCAGCTGGGATTCTGGGCTGGAAAAGGAGCAAATATTGGAAACCTATTCTGCACAGCTCCAAAAGTCCTGAAACTCCACGAAAGTCATTTTTGGAATTAATAAAATTATTGAGCGAAAGAAGTACCAGAGGGGGCCCACACCCTGGCCAGGAGGGTGGGGGGCGCGCCCACCCCTACTGGGCGCGCCCCTGTCTCCTGGGCCCCCTGGTGGCCCTCCGGTGCCAATCTTCTACTATATGAAGGCTTTTACCCTGGAAAAAAATCAGAGGCAAGCTTACGGGATGAAACTCCGCCGCCACGAGGCGGAACCTTGGCAGAACCAATCTAGAGCTCCGACAGCGCTGTTCTGTCGGGGAAACTTCCCTCCGGGAGGGGGAAATCATCGCAATCATCATCACCAACGATCCTCTCATCAGGAGGGGGTCAATCTCCATCAACATCTTCACCAGCACCATCTCATCTCAAACCTAGTTCATCTCTTGTATCCAATCTTGTATCTAAAACCACAAATTGGTACCTGTGGGTTGCTAGTAGTGTTGATTACTCCCTGTAGTTGATGCTAGTTGGTTTACTTGGTGGAAGATCATATGTTCAGATCCTTAATGCATATTATTACTCCTCTGATTATGAACATGAATATGCTTTGTGAGTAGTTACATTTGTTCCTGAGGACATGGGTGAAGTCTTTCTATTAGTAGTCATGTGAATTTGGTATTCGTTCGATATTTTGATGAGATGTATGTTGTCTCTCCTCTAGTGGTGTTATGTGAACGTCGACTACATGAAACTTCACCATTATTTGGGCCTAGAGGAAGGAATTGGGAAGTAATAAGTAGATGATGGGTTGCTAGAGTGACAGAAGCTTAAACCCTAGTTTATGCGTTGCTTCGTAAGGGGCTGATTTGGATCCACATGTTTCATGCTATGGTTAGGTTTACCTTAATACTTCTTTTTTAGTTGTGGATTTTTGCAATAGGGGTTAATCATAAGTGGGATGCTCGTCCAAGAAAGGGCAGTACCCAAGCACCGGTCCACCCACATATCAAATTATCAAAGTAACGAATGCGAATCATATGAGCGTGATGAAAACTAGCTTGACAATAATTCCCATGTGTCCTCGGGAGCACTTTTCATATTATAAGAATTTTTCGAGGCTTGTCCTTTGATACAAAAAGGATTGGGCCAGCTTGCTGCACTTACTTGTTACCCGTTACAAATTATCCTATCACAAAACTATCTGTTACCTACAATTTCAGTGCTTGCAGAGAATACCTTACTGAAAATCGCTTGTCATTTCCTTCTGCTCCTCGCTGGGTTCGACACTCTTACTTACCGAAAGGCCTACGATAGATCCTCTATACTTGTGGGTCATCACAACCCCCCTAGGTACCCCGTCCCGTCTTCCACACACGTAGGAGGGCCCGCCGCAAGACTTGGCGGCATTGCAACCCCCCCCCCTCCCAGGTACCCCGTCCCGTCTAACCGTGACATAGTTAACCGACAGATCTAGGCCTTTGACTTTCGCTGGGCGGGGTTTGATGGATGGACGTTTTCACCGGGTTGTCATAGCCCAGCCCATAGATACACCCTCAAACACGGTCCGGGACCAACCCACCCCAAGATTCCCTCTGTGTTAGCCCGATGTGGCGCCCTTCCCCCCCCCCCCCCCCCCCCTCTCCGTGACACGGCGGCAGCGACGCCCGTGAGGGGGGCACACCCCGGAGTCGCGTGTCGGGTGCTTGTGCCTGCCACCACGCTTCCAAACGCGTAGGAGGGCCCACCGTAAGACCTGGCAGCATTGCAACGCCCCTAGGGACCCCGTCCCATCTAATCCTGACACAGTCGATCGGCGGATCTAGGCCTTTGACTTTTGACGGATGAACTTTTTCACCGGGTTGTCATAGCCCAGCCCATAGATACACCCCGGAACACGGTCCGGGTCCAACCCACCCCAAGATTCACTACATGTCAGCCCGACGTGGCCGTCCCCCCCCCCCCCCCCCTCCGGGACATGGCGAGAGTGATGCCCGTGAGGGGGGGGGGGGCACTCCCCGAAGGTGCGTCCCGGTTTATAATTTAGGTATGTTTTATTTGTTTTGATATGGCATAATTAAGTGAAGCAATTAGTTCAAAAAATGAGAAAAATAAATAAAAATAAAATAGAAAAAATTGACACAAATCTATGCCGATGGCAAGGCCTTCGGCATAGCTATGCCCCGGCTCCATGAGGCCCTGTATCGATGACATAGCAGAGGACGCTGATTGTTGACGTGGCAGAGGCCATGGACCACGCCTACGCTGACGGCCAGCCCGTCGGCATATCTCTGCCACCCCACGGACCATCGAGGGGTTCGGATCGATGACGTGTCACGCCCCACGGATCGATGACGTGGGGTCACCACCTATGTCGTCCGCACAGCTATGCCGACAACCCCCGTTAGCTCCGTCGGCGTAGATCTGACGCCGTCAAACGGCGGGCTCCCACAGGGTAGCCGGGCCCACGGATATGCCGATGGCCACCGTAGGCATAGAGCCTGTGCTGCCGACGTCTGAGCTATGCCGACGGCCCCCGTCGACATATATCAACGTATGCCGACGGCTTTTCTACGCCTACGGCCTGACCTAGGCCGTCGGGATACCACCATATATGCCAATGGGGCCCGTCGGGATTTGGGCTAATTCTGGTAGTGTTTTGCATATCCAAATGAAATTAAAAAGTGTGAGACCAGATTCGAACCCGCGACACCCTGTTGAGGAAAGGGTGCCTTTGGCACTAGGCCACGACCACTTATGTGAAAGTAGAAGAGATGGACTGTATTTAATTATAATCTGAGCGTTTGAATTCAAAATTTTCAAAAAAATTGAGATTTTTTGCCCGGTATGAGTGTTTCCTGAGGGGGGTCGGTAAATGCGGTAACCGGGCGAGATCGCGAAGTTTCGCTCGGTAACCAAAACAGTGCTGGTATCTCGCGTCCCTCATTCTGGCTCGTGCATGTCCTCCGGCCCCATGGAGAGTAGACGATGCGAATTTGGGACGTGCATGGAACCTGCAAGAGACGAGTAGGACAGCATGAATAATTGAAGCACCCCCTTCTCAACCCCTCGACCTCTTCTTTCCTCCATCCTTTTCCAGGCAGTAGTACAAGCGACCACTCTTATCACCACAGATGCACACATACGGAACTCCTCAATCTTATCACCACCCTATTTGCAAGTGCAATGTTCTTCTTCACATGCACATATATTCCATTCCTGTCCATACGACCGGTGCATGTGATCAGCATCACCCATGGCGCTGGTAATGCAAGTGGAAGGCCAGAGAACAACCCCTTCCAAATCCATATCCAAATCCCTCGATGCTATCCAAAAAGGAAAGGCAGCAAGATACACAGATATCATCTTCACATCTAGCAGCCAAGAGAGTGGCCACAATGGTTATTTGGCCTGGTCGATCGACACCTTTCACTTGTCAAAGGCCAAGATTCTTCACTCTAACTTTAGCTTTAGCTGTGTCAAACACTCCGCCAAAAGTCATAGCCCTAACGTCCTGATCCGGTGATCCCCATCCCCCGCCTTACAAATACATGACCAGGCAGGGCATGCAAGCATCATCAGTTAGCTAGTGCACCAGCGCACATGACACAGGCGAGGCGACTCCGCGAGGGAGGTCTTGCTTGGGGGTAAGAGGCCATCTTCGATAGCCAAGGATGATTTGCCTGTGAAACTCTCCTGGCAGCCGAGCTCTCTGCCATAGAGAGAGAGGCGTCCGGCGGTTCCGTGGGCAAGTCACCCTGGCTACCCGAGTAACCCTTACCATACCCCATGCTAGACCCACGTTCATCTCATTCATCCTAGTGTGCTGAACAGAATTCACCCAAGGACCGGCGATCATCATCAGGTAAGCCCCTTACTCATGTATACATGCATGCGTGCAAATAGTACATTTCAGTCGTTACCCTGTCAGGGTCTCAGGGAGCCTCAGCAAAGGAATCATCAGGCTACACCGGTCCTCTGTGCTTGGTCTGCTATTTTTTTTTTAACACAGTACATAGACGCCCATACATACACGTATACACTCACCCCTATGAACACACACGCACACCTAGGGATGAAAATGGAGTGGAAACTTTCCGCTTTTCCAGTAGAAAAAATGGAAATGGAGAGGAAATGTGAAAATGGAAACGGAAATTTGCAATATGGAAATGGAAATTTTTATGTGGAAATGGAACAAAAATGAAACGATGATTTCCGGTGGAACAGACATGGAAGAACTTTTTGTGTCCGCGAATATGAAATTTCGGTTTTTACTATAGGCCTATGGCCGCTTTGTAGCTCAACCACCAAACAACACACAATGACACACTGAGCAGAATGAATAGAGTGGATCATCTGAGGCCCAACTTCTACAACCACACACGTACTCAACTAGACCTTATACGCAATTGTCTAGACTACTACAATACCATGCTAAGTTGGTGACATAATCATATTATTTTGTAACCATGATTACAATTCTTTAAAGTTTCTTGTTTTTGTGTGTATTTCTCTATGATTAAGGGGTGTTTAAGTTTCGGTAATGTATTCGCTCCATTTTCGTTTTCGTAATATCTATTTTCGTATTCATTTCCATGGTTTCTGTATTCGTTTCTGCTTTTGGAAAAACATATGAAAACAAATGTGGTAGCACCTAGTTCCGTCTGTTTCCGCTCCATTTTCATCCCTACGCACACCCTACCCCTACAAGAACCTTCGAGAGACTGAGCCGGCATATCTTCTTGAGATTTACGTGGTCACCGTAGGCGCCAGTCAGAAATCCTGAAAGAAATCAAGGAATAATGCGAGGACCAGGACTTGAACCCTGGTGGGCTGGGGATACCAGTGTCCGCCTACCATCCAACCACATGTTGGTTCACGTTATTGGCTAGATTTATAGTATAATTCTACTATTAGAGGGAAGTTAGGGATTATACGTTGGTATGCCAACCCCCTCCCCTCTATCCCTCTCCACACGTCATGCATTGACTCAATCAAATATAATCTAATCTTCTTAAAATCTCAATCAAATCAAAACTTTTTTTTTCTCCTCTACTCATAACCAAATCTAATCAAATCTTGCCAAAAACTCAACCTAACCAAAACTTTTCTTGCCTTTCTCTATCAATACTCAAATCAAATCAAATAGCAAAATCTAGAATGTGATGGGTGTAAGATTTATGTCAGCCACGATTGATGTTGAACCACTAAAATATGTACTCCGTATGATCTATTTGCAATGCACGACCAGTTAGCTAGTATAAATGCACATACCAAGTTCTATGGATACTAAATATATCATGAAAAACTATACATATATAACACATTATAATATATCAACGGACATAAACACTGGCCGGATAATGCAAAATCTTATTTTCCTCAAATTTATTGAGAAACCATTTTACCAAAATATTTTTATTAAGCAACCTAAACTAAATAATACAAACCATTTTTGCAACACAATATCGTTCGAGTTTAGCCTAAAATTAGATTTCAAATTCTAAGTACGAGAATTGTATGGTTTCTACATTTGAATAAATGAGCATTTTTTAGTTATTAACTACTACTTATACAAAAGGTGTTCTTTAAAATTATATTTAAATAATGTGTCAATTAAAAACATGTGTTAATGTTTAGCTGAGCAATGAGCAACTAAAATAGTTTAGTATAAACAAATAAATGGTAGCCACTAAATTGTGAGCATATAAAAGTTCAACAATTTCTTTTTCTTATTTCTTTTAGGCAATAAAACAGGATTAGTGGTCGCCGCCTTGCGGGACAATAAAGCTTACTGCAGCATGGTAATTGCAGTCGACTCGTCCAATATTGATGTCATGGGGGTATGCATGTCTGGTCTAGAGTCATTTGGCATTGGAAACATTACCAACCTGCAATTTCATTTAAAATTAAATACATGACCAACGAGAACTTTTTATAGTTTAAATTGGTGAAACGGAATTCGAATATAAGGTGCATAAAGTCGCATGCATAGAAGAAGTTTTGTATAATATGTGTGATTTGTTGGCTTTAAACTTCTTTTTGAACTCTTAAGTCTTATGCAATAGTTATTTTTTACCACATCTTGTAAACTAGCCATGAGAGCTAGTACGAATCCCATGTGCATCAAAGAAATAAAACAACAGAATGATGAGCCCAATCAGAGAGGGGTCACAGTGGTTGTTGGCTACTTCGCGACATCTGTCACTTTGTTGCTCATGTCACCTGGTGTATCACTCATCTTCTCAGGCTCCAATTGAATGAAATATGCCCTAGAGGCAATAATAAAGTTATTATTTATTTCCTTATATCATGATAAATGTTTATTATTCATGCTAGAATTGTATTAACCGGAAACATAATACATGTGTGAATATATAGACAAACAGAGTGTCACTAGTATGCCTCTACTTGACTAGCTTGTTAATCAAAGATGGTTATGTTTCCTAACCATAGACAAAAGAGTTGTTATTTGATTAACGGGATCACATCATTAGTTGAATGATCTGATTGACATGACCCATTCCATTAGCTTAGCACCCGATCGTTTAGTATGTTGCTATTGCTTTCTTCATGACTTATACATGTTCCTATGACTATGAGATTATGCAACTCCCGTTTACCGGAGGAACACTTTGTGTGCTACCAAACGTCACAATGTAACTGGGTGATTATAAAGGAGTACTACAGGTGTCTCCAAAGGTACATGTTGGGTTGGCGTATTTCGAGATTAGGTTTTGTCACTCCGATTGTCGGAGAGGTATCTCTGGGCCCTCTCGGTAATACACATCACTTAAGCCTCGCAAGCATTGTAACTAATGAGTTAGTTACGGGATGAAGTATTAAGGAATGAGTAAAGAGACTTGCCGGTAACGAGATTGAACTAGGTATTGGATACCGACGATCGAATCTCGGGCAAGTAACATACCAATGACAAAGGGAACAACGTATGTTGTTATGTGGTTTGACCGATAAAGATCTTCGTAGAATATGTAGGAGTCAATATGAACATCCAGGTTCCACTATTGGTTATTGACCGGAAACAGTTCTAGGTCATGTCTACATAGTTCTCGAACCCGTAGGGTCCGCACGCTTAACGTTACGATGACAGTTATATTATGAGTTTATGAGTTTTTGATGTACCGAAGGAGTTCGGAGTCCCGGATGAGATCGGGGACATGACGAGGAGTCTCGAAATGGTCGAGACGTAAAGATCGATATATTGGACGACTATATTCGGAGTTCGGAAAGGTTCCGAGTGATTCGGGTATTTTTCGGAGTACCGGGGAGTTACGGGAATACGGGGGAAGAAGTATATGGGCCTTATTGGGCTTTAGGGGAGAGGGAGAGGCAGGCCGCGCGCCCCCCCCATTGACTAGTCCGAATTGGACTAGGGGGAGGGGCGGCGCCCCCTCCTTCCTTCTCTTCCCTCTTCCCCTTCCTTGTCTCCTACTCCTACTACTTGGAAGGACACCTAGTTGGACTAGGAAAGGGGAAATCCTACTCCCGGTGGGAGTAGGACTCCCCTAGGGCGCGCCATAGAGAGGGCCGGCCCTCCCCTCCTCCACTCCTATATATACGGGGGCAGGGGGCACCCCATGGACACACAAGTTGATCTACGGATCGTTCCTTAGCCATGTGTGGTGCCCCCCTCCACCATATTCCACCTCGGTCATATCGTCGCGGAGTTTAGGCGAAGCCCTGCGCCGGTAGAACATCATCACCGTCACCACGCCATTGTGCTGACGGAACTCATCCCCGACGCTCTACTGGATTGGAGCCCGGAGATCGTCATCGAGCTGAATGTGTGCTGAACTCGGAGGTGCCGTACGTTCGGTACTTGGATCGGTCGGATCGTGAAGACGTACGACTACATCAACCGCGTTGTCATAACGCTTCCGCTTATGGTCTACGAGGGTACATGGACAAACACTCTCCCCTCTCGTTGCTATGCCATCACCATGATCTTGCGTGTGCGTAGGAAAATTTTGAAATTACTACGTTCCCCAACAGTGGCATCCGAGCCTAGGTTTTATGCGTTGATGTTATATGCACGAGTAGAACACAAGTGAGTTGTGGGCGATACAAGTCATACTGCTTACCAGCATATCATACTTTGGTTCAACGGTATTGTTGGATGAAGCGGCCCGGACCAACATTACGCGTACGCTTACGCGAGACTGGTTTTACCGCCGTGCTATGCACACAGGTGACTAGCGGGTGTCAGTTTCTCCAACTTTAGTTGAACCGAGTGTGGCTACGCCCGGTCCTTGCAAAGGTTAAAATAGCACCAACTTGACGAACTATCGTTGTGGTTTTGATGCGTAGGTAAGAACGGTTCTTGCTCAGCCCGTAGTATCCACGTAAAATTTGCAACAACAAAGTAGAGGACGTCTAACTTGTTTTTGCAAGGCATGTTGTGATGTGATATGGTCAAGACATGATAAGATATAAGTTGTTCTATGAGATGATCATGTTTTGTTGAAGTTATCGGCAACTGGCAGAAGCCCTATGGATGTCTCTTTGTTGCATAAGATGCAAGTGCCAAATAATTGCTTTACTTTATCGCTATACGATAGCAATAGTTGCAAGAGCAATAGTTGGTGAGACAACCATGTGATGACACATTGATATAGATCAAGATGATGAAGATCATGGTGTCGTGCCGGTGACGATAGAGATCATGACAGTACTTTGGAGATGGAGATCAAAGGTGCAAGATGATCATGGCCATATCATGTCACATATTTTGATTGCATATGATGTTTATCTATTATACATCTTACTCTTGCTTTGATTGACGGTAGCATTTTAAGATGATCTCTCACTAATTATCAAGAAGTGTTCTCCCTGAGTATGCACCGTTGCCAAAGTTTGTCGTGCCCAGACACCACGTGATGATCGGGTGTGATAAGCTCTACGTCCATCTACAACGGGTGCAAGCCAGTTTTGCACACGCGGAATACTCAGGTTAAACTTGACGAGCCTAGCATATGCAGATATGGCCTCGGAGCACGGAGACCGAAAGGTCGAGCGTGAATCATATAGTAGATATGATCAACATAGTGATGTTCACCATTGAAAACTACTCCATCTCACATGATGATCGGTTATAGTTTAGTTGATTTGGATCACGTGATCACTTAGATGACTAGAGAGATGTCTGTCTAAGTGGGAGTTCTTAAGTAATATGATTAATTGAACTTAAATTTATCATGAACTTAGTCCTGGTAGTATTTTGCAAATTATGTTGTAAGATCAATAGCTTGCGTTGTTGCTTTCATATGTTTATTTTGATATGTTCGTAGAGAAAATTGTGTTGAAAAATGTTAGTAGCAATGATGCGGATTGGATCCGTGATCTGAGGTTTATCCTCATTACTGCACAGAAGAATTATGTCCTTAATGCACCGCTAAGTGACAGACCTATTGCAGGAGCAGATGCAGACGTTATGAACGTTTGGCTAGCTCAATATGATGACTACTTGATAGTTTTGTGCACCATGCTTTATGGCTTAGAATCGGGACTTCAGAGATGTTTTGAACATCATGGACCATATGAGATGTTCCAGGAATTGAAGTTAATATTTCCAGCAAATACCCGAGTTGAGAGATATGAAGTCTCCAACAAGTGCTATAGCTAAAAGATGGAGGAGAATCGCTCAACTAGTGAGCATGTGCTCAGATTGTCTGGATACTTCAATCGCTTGAATCAAGTGGGAGTTAATCTTCCAGATAAGATAGTGATTGACAGAATTCTCTAGTCACCATCACTAAGTTACTAGAACTTCGAGATGAACTATAGTATGCAAGGGATGACGAAAACGATTCCCGAGCTCTTCGTGATGTTGAAATCAACGAAGGTAGAAATCAAGAAAGAGCATCAAGTGTTGATGATTGACAAGACCACTAGTTTCAAGAAAAGGGCAAAGGGAAAGAAAGGGAGACTTCAAGTAGAATGGCAAACAAGTTGTCACTCCCGTGAAGAAGACCAAAGCTAGACCAAAGCCTGAAACTGAGTGCTTACACTGCAATGGAAATGGTCACTGGAAGCGGAAATGCCCTGAATATTTGGTGGATAAGAAGGATGGCAAAGTGAACAAGGGTATATTTGATATACAGGTTATTGATGTGTGCTTTACTAGTGTTTATGGTAGTCCCTGAGTATTTGATACTTGTTCGGTTGCTAAGATTAGTAACTCGAAACAGGAGTTACAGGATAAACAAAGACTAGTTGAAGGGGAAGTGACGATGAGTGTTGGAAGTAGTTCCAAGATTGATATGATCATCATCACACACTCCCTATACTTTCGGGATTAGTGTTAAACCTAAATAAATGTTATTTGGCGTTTGCGTTGAGCATGAATATGATTTGATCATGTTTATTGGAATACGGTTATTCATTTAAAATCAGAGAATAATTGTTGTTCTATTTAAATGAATAAAACCTTCAATGGTCATACACCCAACGAAAATAGTTTGTTGGCTCTTGATCGTAGTGATGCACATATTCATAATATTGATGCCAAAAGATGCAAAGTTAATAATGATAGTGCAACTTATTTGTGGCACTGTCGTTTTGGTCATATTGGTGTAAAGCGCATGAAGAAACTCCATAAAGATGGATTTTTGGAATCACTTGGTTATGAATCATTTGATGCTTGCGAACCGTGCCTTTTGTGCAAGATGACTAAAACTCCGTTCTCCGGAACAATGGAACAAGCTACTGACTTATTGGAAATAATACATACCGATGTATGCGATCCAATGAGTGTTGATGCTCGTGGCAAGTATCGTTATTTTCTGACCTTCACAAGATGATTTGAGCAGATATGGGTATATCTACTTGATGAAACATAAGTCTGAAATAGTTGAAAGGTTCAAAGAATTTCAGAGTGAAGTGGAAAAATCATCGTAACAAGAAAATAATGTTTCTGCGATCTAATCGCGGAGACGAATATTTGAGTTACAAGTTTGGTCTTCAATTAAAACAATGTGGAATAGTTTCATAGCTCACGCCACCTGGAACACCACAACGTTATGGTGTGTCCAAACATCGTAACCGCACTTTATTAGATATAGTGCGATCTATGATGTCTCTTACTGATTTACCACTATTGTTTTTGGTTATGCATTAGAGACAGCTGCATTCACGTTAAAAGGGCACCATCTAAATCCATTGAGACGAAACCATATGAACTGTGGTTTAGCAAGAAACCCAAGTTGTCGTTTCTTTAAGTTTGGGGCTGCGATGCTTATGTGAAAAAGTTTCATCCTGATAAGCTCGAACCCAAATCGGAGAAGTGCGTCTTCATAGAATACCCAAAGGAAATTGTTGGGTACACCTTTTATCATAGATCCAAAGGCAAGATATTTGTTGCTAAAAATGGATCCTTTCTAGAGAAGGAGTTTCTCTCGAAAGAAGTGAGTGGGAGAAAAGTATAACTTGATGAGGTAACTGTACCTTCTCCCGAATTGGAAAATTGTTCATCACTGAAATCAGTTCCAATGATTTCTACACCAATTAGTGAGGAAGCTAATGATGATGATCATGAAACTTCAGATCAAGTTACTACAGAACCTCGTAGGTCTTCCAGAGTACGGTCCGCACCAGAGTGGTATGGTAATCCTATTCTGGAAGTCATGTTACTAGACCATGATGAACCTACGAACTATGAGGAAGCGATGATGAGCCCAGATTCCGCAAAATGGTTTAAGGCCATGAAATCTGAGATGGGAGCCATGTATAAGAACAAAGTGTGGACTTTGGTGGAGTTGCCTGATGATCGACAAGCCCTATTGTATAAATGGATCTTCAAGAGGAAGACGGACGTTGATAGTAGTGTTACCATCTACAAAGCTCGACATGTCGCAAAAAGATTTTTGACAAGTTCAAGGTGTTGACTACAATGAGATTTTCTCAACTGTAGCGATGCTTAAGTCTGTCTGAATCATGTTAGCAATTGCCACAATTTATGAAATCTGGCAAATGGATGTCAAAACTGCATTCCTTAATGGTTTTCTCAAAGAAGAGTTGTATATGATGCAACCAGAAGGTTTTGTCAATCCTAAAAGTACTAACAAAATGTGCATGCTCCAGCAATCCATCTATGGACTGGTGCAAGCATCTCGGAGTTGGAATATACGCTTTGATGAGTTGATCAAAGCATATAGTTTTGTACAGACTTACGGTGAAGCTTGTATTTACAAGAAAGTGAGTGGGAGCACTACAGCATTTCTGATATGTATATGTGAATGACATATTGTTGATCGGAAATAATGTAGAATTATTCTGCAAAGCATAAAGGAGTGTTTGAAAGGAGTTCTTTAAAATAAAGACCTCAGTAAAGCTACTTACATATTGAGCATCAAGATCTATTGAGCTAGATCAAGACGCTTGATAAGATTTTCAATGAGTACATACCTTGACAAGATTTTGAAGTAGTTCAAAATGGAACAGTCAAAGAAGGAGTTCTTGCCTGTGTTTCAAGGTGTGAAGTTGAGAAAGACTCAAGACCCGACCATAGCAGAAAATAGAAAGAGAATGAAAAGTCATTCCCTATGCCTCAGTCATAGGTTCTATAAAGTATGCTATGCTGTGAACCAGACCTATTGTATACTCTGCCCTGGTTTGGCAAGGGAGTACAATAGTGATCTAGGAGTAGATCACTGGACATTGGTCAAAATTATCCTTAGTGGAATAAGGATATGTTTCTCAATTATGGAGGTGACAAAAGGTTCGTCGTAAAAGGTTACGTCGATACAAGTTTTGGCACTGATCCAGATGACTCTAAGTCTTAATCTGGATACATATTAAAAGTGGGAGCAATTAGCTAGAGTAGCTCCGTGCAGAGTATTGTAGACATAGAATATTTGCAAAATACATACGGCTCTGAATGTGACAGACCCGTTGACTAAACTTCTCTCACGAGCAAAACATGATCATACCTTTGTACTCTTTGGATGTTAATCACATAGCGATGTGAACTAGATTATTGACTCTAGTAAACCCTTTGGGTGTTAGTCACATGACGATGTGAACTTTGGATGTTAATCATATACATATATGATTATTGGTGTTAAATCACATGGCAATGTGAACTAGATTATTGACTCTAGTGCAAGTGGGAGACTAAAGGAAATATGCCCTAGAGGCAATAATAAAGTTATTATTTATTTCCTTATATCATGATAAATGTTTATTATTCATGCTAGAATTGTATTAACCGGAAACATAATACATGTGTGAATATATAGATAAACAGAGTGTCACTAGTATGCCTCTACTTGACTAGCTTGTTAATCAAAGATGGTTAAGTTTCCTAACCATAGACAAAAGAGTTGTTATTTGATTAACGGGATCACATCATTAGTTGAATGATCTGATTGACATGACCCATTCCATTAGCTTAGCACCCGATCGTTTAGTATGTTGCTATTGCTTTCTTCATGACTTATACATGTTCCTATGACTATGAGATTATGCAACTCCCGTTTACCGGAGGAACACTTTGTGTGCTACCAAACGTCACAACGTAACTGGGTGATTATAAAGGAGTACTACAGGTGTCTCCAAAGGTACATGTTGGGTTGGCGTATTTCGAGATTAGGTTTTGTCACTCCGATTGTCGGAGAGGTATCTCTGGGCCCTCTCGGTAATACACATCACTTAAGCCTTGTAAGCATTGTAACTAATGAGTTAGTTACGGGATGAAGGATTACGGAACGAGTAAAGAGACTTGCCGGTAACGAGATTGAACTAGGTATTGGATACCGACGATCGAATCTCGGGCAAGTAACATACCAATGACAAAGGGAACAACGTATGTTGTTATGTGGTTTGACCGATAAAGATCTTCGTAGAATATGTAGGAGCCAATATGAACATCCAGGTTCCACTATTGGTTATTGACCGGAAACAGTTCTAGGTCATGTCTATATAGTTCTCGAACCTGTAGGGTCCGCGCGCTTAACGTTACAATGACAGTTATATTATGAGTTTATGAGTTTTTGATGTACCGAAGGAGTTCGGAGTCCCGGATGAGATCGGGGACATGACGAGGAGTCTCAAAATGGTCGAGACGTAAAGATCGATATATTGGACGACTATATTCGGAGTTCGGAAAGGTTCTGAGTGATTCGGGTATTTTTCGGAGTACTGGGGAGTTACGGGAATACGGGGGAAGAAGTATATGGGCCTTATTGGGCTTTAGGGGAGAGGGAGAGGCAGGCCGCGCGCCCCCCCATTGACTAGTCCGAATTGGACTAGGGGGAGGGGCGGCGCCCCCTCCTTCCTTCTCTTCCTTCTTCCCCTTCCTTGTCTCCTACTCCTACTACTTGGAAGGACACCTAGTTGGACTAGGAAAGGGGGAATCCTACTCCCGGTGGGAGTAGGACTCCCCTAGGGCGTGCCATAGAGAGGGCCGGCCCTCCCCTCCTCCACTCCTTTATATACGGGGGCAGGGGGCACCCCATGGACACACAAGTTGATCTACGGATCGTTCCTTAGCCGTGTGTGGCGCCCCTCTCCACCATATTCCACCTCGGTCATATCGTCGCGGAGTTTAGGCGAAGCCCTGCGCCGGTAGAACATCATCACCATCACCACGCCGTCGTGGTGACGGAACTCATCCCCGACGCTCTACTGGATTGGAGCCCGGAGATCGTCATCGAGCTGAACGTGTGCTGAACTCGGAGGTGCCGTACGTTCGGTATTTGGATCGGTCGGATCGTGAAGATGTACGACTACATCAACCGCGTTGTCATAACGCTTCCGCTTACGGTCTACGATGGTACGTGGACAAACACTCTCCCCTCTCGTTGCTATGCCTTCACCATGATCTTGCGTGTGCGTAGGAAAATTTTGAAATTACTACGTTCCCCAACACCAATGTTATCTGAAAGAGAGTTCCTTATATGGTGATCCAAACTATCCACAACTTCCCATGTTGGACCAAATCCCCAACCATGTCATGACACCACAAATGGGCCTCTAAGATTTGTCCAAGAAGTATTATTTAATATATTGGACTAAACCACATCTAACTTTCAACAACCTTGACAAGATCTCGAAGGCACGTTGTGTTGTTATTTTGATATACCAACATTTTCGTGAATACCAGTTAAGGTTAGATATTGACCAAGAGCACGCTACTGAATTTGGCCACAACTAAACAATGGACTCTACCTTGAATGCCATTTTTGGATGAACAAGTTTCAGATATTGCCTTAAAAATACTAGGCTAACGAAGGGTAACCCTATGGGTGGAGCATATATGTCATACCCCTGGCCAATTCACGAGTTTATTAGATATTACCCTATCTCATAGATTGTGACTGACAATCGGGACCATATAGGTAAGTTCTTCCAACATTGCTCTATAGGACACCATATTAGCTTATACAAGCCTGTAAACATGAAGACAATAGTCAACCTGTCATACAGTTTGTGAGAATTGTGCATCTCGATTAAAATTTGTTAGTATATTTGAAAATGCATGTAGCCCATGTGTGTCGTTTTGGTAATCAATTGCAGTATCTTTTAATTAATATACACATGTAAGAATGTTCTACATTTGTGGCTTGAACAGTTTTAGATGGATTCAGGTTGAATGCCATCAAGCTAATGCTATGTTTCGGATTCTGGTAATGGATGAAAATTCTTGTACATCAATGGTCTCATAGGGTTTAGGGTTTTGGGTTTATGGTTTATGGTTAGGGTTAGGGTATGAGGAAGTGTTCCATATGTACGTATTTCATTGATTTGGAATGAATGCCAACAATATATGCATCAAGATCTTGAGAATATGTAATGAAGATGAGAATTCAAGACATGATGTCAAGACAAGGTCATGGTCGGTTCATATGTTGAGCCATGATTGATTAAGTCTTTGTGCAAACGATTCAAGTGGAGAATACATTATATCTCCAAAGTGATTATGGTAAAATATGAAGAAGATCGAGTGATGACCAAATAATGTCAATGTGAATCCCCTTGATCAATGTAGTCAAAGCTTGTCCTATAACCCTATCATAGTTGTAATCTTCGCATCTGTGCCCCAAATGTGCACAAGCGCATCAAAGACAGATTTATGAGTTCCCACATGCATTCATACCTGAAAAGGCGAAGCCCTCACTACACCCACGTCACTCATCGCGAGACGTGTACCTTGGGAATACTGAGAGGTGATCCGACATTGCCACCATCACCAAGTGTTGGATCGGGGACCCAAGGAATCCCAAACTCAATGAAGGCCGGCCTAATCCAAACATACACGACACAAGATCGCCATGTCACCTTGCTCTCAAACGCACAAACCACAAACATCCACCATGTCTTGAAAGCCAGTCATCTTGCTACCGCTAGTCTCGTTGACCTGATCATTCTCCTTCAGACAAAGGAAGGTTAGACGTATAAACATGAGCATTTCCCACGTCCTATGGCACTGAGTAAATTGGGCCTCAATGTGTCAAGGAGACCAAGATATGTGGGTCATGGCCTTTTCAGGTGAGTCAGGTGGATCCATCAAGATAGGACGAACGATACAAAAGCAGTATTTCCTATTTGTCGCTTATTGCGACAAGTTGACGAGATCTAGCATAGAGGAGCGCTGCTATGGGCATGGATCATGAAGCACTTGCATCCAGAGGAGCTCTAGCACTATGTGATGACCTCTATCCCCAACACATCCATGTTGCTTGGGTCTGACGGTGGTAGATAATATCAAGTAGGGTTCATTTGGATGTCGTGGTGCTAGCTATCATCGAGGATATCAAGGCACGTTCTTCAACTTAATGGACCAATGGCGCATTTCACTCCTAAAACTTTAGTTACAAAACTTCTATAATCTGGCAAAGCATTCTCTTTCTTTCAGGGTAGGCTATCATGTTTGGTTAGGTCTATATGACCCAGTTTTAGCAGTGAAATGCGCCATTGGTCCATTAAGTCAAACAAATTGTGAGCTTTAGACCAACAACTCAAGAACCGATCAATTTAGGCCATGAACTCATTCATTTGCTCAATTAAGGCCGAAACCGATTCAGGATGCCACGTTAGCATTCCTTTGATCGCTCGAGAATGGACTAATATTTACAGGGATCATTTTGCAACAGCACAGATCAGCCAATCACTTAATTTGTTCGGTTGGAAAATAGTATCGAGGAAAAATTTTAAAATTTCTAGTATTTGAATGCACATCTTGAGGACAAGAGTAACCAGCTTGCTAACCACTGTAAGAAAGATCGAACGGTTTGTGTTCTTGATGCAGCGCATAGTACTATATATTACAACGCTTCTTTTTACGATCATGCAGAATCTGCTAGTGGACCGATTGCTTTCCCTTTTTCTGTCCAGCCAGATCATTTCCTTCCGTCGTTGAAGATCCTATGAATCCCCTCATGGTCGCTCGTTTCCTTCCGTGTACATTAGTTGTTTTGAAAGCGTGTTTTAAAATAAATATAAGCATAATGTGTTATAAGTGCATGCTTGGCTTAGTGGTAACAAGCAACCTTTTCTTTGTTTTGCGAGTGAAACAAGCAACCTTCACATTCAGGCATTCGTAGGATCGCTCCTCCACTTATACTCAGTATGCGCTTTTTAGTTGTTATATATACGTCTTTTTACCTGTATAAGTAGTAGAGTATTACGTATGTGGTTAGTTTGCAGAAAAGACCTTGGATAACTTAGCCCTAGTACAAGCGGTTCAACGTGACAGCCACATGGCCAGTTTTTACCACCCCGAACCAGTTTTGGCCTTAATTTACCAAATAAATGTGTTCATGGCCTAAATTGATCGGTTCCTGAGTTGTTGGCTTAAAGCATGCATTCCATTTGAGTTAACAGACCAATGGCACATTTCACTCCAGTTTCAGTGTCCTTAAACATTATTACTGAGTAGATAAAGCATTGGGAGGTTGTTTACAAAAATGTGTAGGCCCCCGAGCAGCCATTTGGGCTTCTACTACACTTACGAGTGTATCAATGTCACTTTTTTTTACAACTAGCATAGTGGCCCTCACATTTTGCGAGGGCGTAATTTTTATGGTGTTAAATTAAACTGGAGGACGTCACCTTTAAGATTAGTACAACTTTGTCCTAATTTTGTACTAAATCTTTTTTCTTTTTTTTTTGCGGAAAATTTTTGTACTAAATCAGCGACACATGTTTTGAGACGAGGGAGTAGATAATAATGTTGGTTGTAATAATCTGTAATGATTATATATTAGCACATATAGTGAAATTTTAGGTCCTAGGAGAGGATAATGTATGTACATTACATTACATGAGTAAGTGGAGTTGAGATCGGGCCTTGCGTGCCATATTTTAGTCTTTTAATTTAATGCCATGCACTATAAAATGACTTATGTAGATAAATCTAGCGTAAATTTTTCATATTTTGCATTAAATTTTGGAAATACTAAAATGCTTGCCAATTTTATGATATGAAATTGGAGTAAAGGTGGCAATTTAAGTTAAAAACACTATATTTTAGAAAAAAAATGTTTTCCAAATCACATGAGACTTTACTTATAGTCTTTGAATTATTTTGTGTAGTCTTGAAAAATAAAATAAAAAAGCGTATTTTTCAATTTGTGAAAACAACACAAAATACTGAAAACGACACAAAATAGACATGAGAAAGAATGGAGAAGAGGCAAACCTAAAATATGTGGATGGGTCTTGCTAACCCTTAAATCACACCAACCATGTACATAGAGTTACAGGAGCACTTTTTTACTGGGTTTTCAACATTTAAAAGTAATATAGAATAAAATATTGGATTGCAGTTTTCAAAAGATTATTCTTTTAGAATTCTTTTAGAATAACTTAATTGTTTCTCTATTAGAGAAGTAAGAGTAAGTGCAATTGTAATGGTTGAACATATTAATACTTCTACAGAAACTTGAGAGAAACTTGTTGAGTGACTACCCTAACCCAAAAATTTGTTAAAAAGAACTTGAAGGGGGGAAGAGTGCTCACCGAGGAGCTCATGATGGCTAGTACCAGCAGACGAGGACGGTATGCGACGAGATCCGGTCGGCGACGAGGTTCGGGCGGCGACGAGGACGGGCGGATCACGGGGGCGCGGCGATGTTCGGGGAGGTTCGGCCAGCGACAAGGAGCGAGCAGGCTCGGGACAGTGTCGGGGCAGGGATCGAGGACGACGTCGGTGCAGGGAACGGGGACGGCGTCGGGGCCGGCGACGAGGAGCGGGCTCGGGGAGGCGACGGGGAGATCCGGACGGCAGCCTGGCGGCGTCGTGCTCTGCTTCATCATCGTCGGGGGTAACTGGAGAAGTTTTTCAAATTTTTCTAAGTGTGCGGTTATCTAGCCACCCCTTTAGTCCCGGTTGGTGGCTCCAACCGGGACTAATTGTCAATTTCAGTAGACGAAAGGGCGGGAAGCACAGTCCTTTAGTCTCGCTTGGTGGCCTTTTGTATTCTCATAGGCAGAACATGGACAATACATAAAATCATTCTGCTTGTTTGACTCAGCGACTTCGAGAAAATTATGCATGCCATAAATTTACTCGGAGGTGCATAGATCACCATACATCCGTTATCAGTTCATCTACGTGCATTATATAATTAACTATATCAAAAACAATTACGGAACATCATGAATAGAGAAGTGACCAAATTAATACAAGTTCATCATCACATTAAAACCAAAGTACAGTAGTGATCAAATATTATTACCGAAAAAATAAATACATAAATTTCATACATAGTTCTCATAGAACAACATATAGCTCTATAGAGCATCTAATTAAAACATAAATTGAAACTAACATACGACTATGTAAAACATTTAAATGCAACAACAAATTCGATCATACTCGCTACTAATGTAACAATTGATCAAACATCAAAATGATACCAAGCCTCAGTATCAATGGCATATTTTACAATCTTTCTAATCTTCAAGTGCATTGCATCCATCTTGATCTTGTGATCATCGACGGCATCGGCAACATGCAACTCCAATTCCATCTTCTCCTCCTCAATTTTTTTCATTTTTTTCTTCAAGTAATTGTTTTCTTTTTCAACTAAATTTAACCTCTTGACAAGAGGGCCGGTTGGAATTTCCAGTTCACATACCTCCTAGATAAAAACATCTATGTCACGTTGGTCGCCATAATTGTCATAAACACTAAATGAAACAATGGCACTATAAAAGATAATATACCACATCCTAATCATAGACAGGACGAGGGCCGACGGGGGCGGATACCAAAACCATGGCACTATATAATAACAAACAATAATAGAAGTAAGAAAATTATACAAGTATTTATCTAAATCATACAAGTAAGATTTTTATCTTTTAGAAAGATGATAAGAACAAGAGGCTCACCATGATGGTGCCGGCGACGAGATCGGCGTGGGCGATTGACGGCGGTGAGGACGGGGAGGGGGGCGGCACCTTACACATGTGCAGACTCTAAGAAGTTAATTTCAGCTCAAATTATGCATATAAATCAAAAGAACTCCCACATACACTCCTTCACTAAAACCCACAAACCACTCTACTTCTAGAGCATTTGCAATGAGCTAAACTAGTAGAGAGAGATGAAACGATGAAGTTGTTAACCTTTTAGAACACTTGTGTAGTTGGTGCACCGCCAAACCTACACAAATCTTGAGGAAAATGTAGCTTGGAGCTCGAGCTTGGAGAGGACAAAGCTTAAGTGTGGTTCCGACATTTCATCGAACACCTCATGTGCATAGGAGGTGAGAACAGAGAGCAGCACACCTCCCATACGTCGGCCGGCCAAAAAACAGAGGTGTGAGCGGGCAGGGACGAGCATATATATAGGCATCTCTTTAGTCCCGGTTGGTGGCTACAACCAGGACAGAAGACTGACCTTTAGTCCCGGTTCCCGCCACCAACCGGGACTAAAGTGGTTGCGCCATGAGCGAGGCCCTTTAGTCCCGGTTCGTGTCTGGAACCGGGACTAAAGGGGTCATGACGAACCGGGACTGGTCCCTGCCGAGGCCCGGCCGGCGCCCTGGGCTCACGAACCGGGATTGATGCACCCATTGGTAACGATTTGTAACAGAACCGAGATTAGTGCTCTTATCTGGACTCGACCAACGTCCTGTTTTCTACTAGTGTCCATACTTTTCCAGTACGTACAAGCGACCTTTACCTTATCGCGCGGGTAGGGTATTTCCATGCATGATGCACGCACACAAAACGCCTCATCCTTATCACAGGCCTATGTGCAAGCGCAATGTTCTTCTTCGCATGCATGCACATATATTCCACATTCCATACGACCGGTGGATATGGATGTGATCAGCATCACCCCATGCCACTGCGAATGCAAGTGGAGTGAGTGGTGTGGACCTGCCAGCCTGCATGCACCGATCAACCAACCAACCTCAACACCCCCTTCTCAAATCCAAATCCCTGGATGCTCTCCGAAAAGGAAATAAAGGCAGCAAGATACACTGAGATCTTCACATCCAGCAGCCAAGAAGTGAGAGAGTGGCCCCATTGGTTATTTGGCCTGGTCGATTGACACCTTTCGCATGTCAAAGGCCAATATTCTTTCTTCACTATAGCTAGCTTTAGCTGTGTCAAACACGCAGCCTCGCCGCCAAAAGTCATAGCCTCTAGCCTCACCTCTATGGCTCACACCTTCTTATAAATACATGTCCAGGCAACGCATGCAAGCATCATCAGTTAGCTAGTGCTAGTGCACCAGGGCACAGGACACAGGTCTTGCATGGGTGTAAGAGGCCTAGCAGCCGAGCTCTTTGCCATAGAGAGCGGTGTCTGGCGGTTCCATGGGCAAGTCACCCTGGTTACCAGAGTACTTCCTCCCTAAACTAATATAAGAGCGATTAGAATACTAAAGTAGTTATCTAAACACTCTTATATTAGTTTACAGAGGGAGTACCTCTTACCACACCCCATGCCAGACCCATGCCCATATCACGCTCGGCGGGCAGGGGTGGATCTAGTGGGGGTGCCATGGCACCCCCTCCAGAATTGTAAAATGAAGTTTATTATGTACATAACACTAAGTATCCATCAAGTTATTGCTATTATAAGACTATTTGTAGAGATTATGATGATTTTTAGTGCAATTTTTGAAGTGTGGTACCCCCCAAGCCTGCGATTCTAGGTCCGCCACTGTTGGCGGGAAGTGACCCCAATTTCTCCCGCCACTTTTTTCAAGACGCGCACGAGCTTGTGCCATCTCCATGGACGTAGGAGGTCAGAGCCGCGTTCCCCTCCCCTGCACCGCCCGAGGTTAGCTGAGGGAAACGGCCGATTCGGCCATTCCTAGCGGGTCTCGCTGAGGTGCTTTAAGTTCTGCGTTATGCAGGCCAAACTGTGAATGCGAGCAACCAAACGCATCTTGTAAGATCGAATGGTTTGTGTCCTTAATGCAGCGTGTAGTATATATTAAAATGCTTCTTTTTATGATTATGCAGAATCTTCTCGTAGACCGACTGCTTTCCTCTCTTTTCTCTGGCCAGATCGTTTCCATCCTTCGTTGAAGATCGTATCAAGCCCCTCATGTTCGCTCGTTTCCTTCTGAGGACATTAATTGCTTTGAAAGCGCGTTTTAAAATACATATAAGCATAATGTGTTATAAGTGCATGCTCGGCGTGATGGTAACAAGCAACCTCCACATTGGGGCATTCGTAGGATCCATCCTCTGCTTGTAGCATTTTCAGTTGTATAAATACCACGTATGCGCTTTTTAGTTGTTATATGTACGCCTTTTTACATGTATAAATATTATGTGTGTGCTTAGTTTGCAAGCACACATTGTATAACTGAACCATAGTACAAGTGGGGCCACGTGGCCAGTTTTCCAGGCCCCGAACCGGTTTTGACCTTAATTGATCAAATAAACGAGTTCATGGCGAAAATTGGTCGGTTCGTGAGTTGTTGGCCTAAAGCATGCAACTCATTTGAGTTAATGTACTAATGACGCATTTTACTCCGGTTTCAATGCTCTTCAACATTAATACTGAGAAAATAAAGCATTAGGAGCTTGCTTTTAAAAAATATGTTGGCCACCGAAAAGTCGTTTGGGCTCCTACTACACTTACAAGTGTGCACCAATGTCTTTTTTTTGACAATAATGCACAAACGTCACTGCGTTATGAGGGTAGTAAGGGATCACTCGGCGTCCATCAGAAACCAAAACCGGCACGGTTGGATGAGAAAGAGCATGGCTGCCAACATCACTCTATTGTGGCTGAATTATTAACGCTGGCCATTGCGTCGTTTCCCCACGAGCTCTAACTGCTCACAGTTTGTGAGAATTGTGCATCTCCAGTGGAGTTGGTTAGTGCACATAGCCACCACATGTGCTTTTGTAATTAATGACAATCCCTTCAGAGTAATGATTTCATAAGATACACATGTAGGAATGTTCCACATATGTGGCTTGAATTCTACCAAAATAATAATATGCTTTTGGATTTCGGTAATGAATGACGATTCCTATGGACGAACGGCCTCATAGAGTTACATTTGAAGAAATGTTCCGTGTGAGGGTAT
Organism: Triticum timopheevii; assembly: GCA_963921465.1. Taxonomy (NCBI): domain Eukaryota; kingdom Viridiplantae; phylum Streptophyta; class Magnoliopsida; order Poales; family Poaceae; genus Triticum; species Triticum timopheevii. The sequence continues at coordinate 621,936,317 of OY997270.1, read as the reverse complement.
TTGGTGGATTTGGAATGAACTCCAACAAGATATGCATCAATATCTTGAAAAATACGCTCAAAATGTATTTGAGAGAAGAATTTAAGACATGGCATCCAGATAAGGTCATGGTGTACTCATATGTCGAGCCATGATTGATAAGTCTTTGTGCAAACGTTTCAACTGGAGAATTTATTATGTGCCTCAAGTGATTGTGGTAAAGTATGAAGATACGGTATATTGTACTTACAAATGCACCAACAACATATGCCGGCCAGGGCCGAATACATACCTGGTGGCACGAGTTGCCGCGCAAACGCCTCTCCGTCATCAAGTTCTACGACTACTGAGTATCTTTGTTGCTCATGAATAATCAAACCTGCCGATCGTCGAGGGAGACCACGACTAGTGTTCTGTTGCCACACGAGCTAGCACGCACGGCGCTCGCCTTGCGTGCGAGACCATGGGGAAGGGATGGATCACTCGGCGTCCAACAGAAACCAAACCAAACTGGAAGGATTGGATGAGAGAATTGTTGCCAATGTGGATCACTTTGCTGTTGCTAAATCATGAACGCTGGCCGCTCCGCCTCTTCTCCATGACCTCCTCTTAACTACTCTACTTCTTTCTCCAGGTACATTACCGTTCGAATCTACTAAGATTCTCAGTACTCTCCTAGTTTGCAGCAATTATTATGAAATTCTTCTTGTATCACGTCCGGACCTAGCATCTCGTCCTAACAAACTGCCTCTAACCAGAGGCATGCAATGCAATTCTAATCCGCACATGTCCTCAGCCCATCATCGCTATCACGAGGCCGAATCCTCGCCATGGAGAGTAAACGATGTGATCCCGTGTTGGACTAGTAGCCAGCCTGATGTGTCGAGCTCGGGGCATGGATGGAACCAGGAGACGATAGGACATGATGAATAATTGGACCACCCCCTTCTCGACTCCTCCAGTGTCCAAATCCTACTCAATCTCGATCTTCTTTGCACCCGTCCTTTCCTCGCAGCAGTACAATAAGAGACCTTAGCACAGGGAATTTCCATGCATGATGCATACACTCATCCTTATCACCACCGTGTGTGCACGCATGCACAACAGTGCAATGTTCTTCTTCACATGCACATATATTCCATTCCATACGCCCATCAGTCGGCCGGTGTGTGATATGATCAGCCTCATCCATGCCTGGGAATGAATGCAAGTGGATGGAACCCAACCCAAGTGGGCCTGTCTGTCTGCCCGCACCGGTCAACCAACCAACCTGAACAACCCCTTCTGAAATCCAAATCCAAATCCAAATCCCTGGATGCTCTCATAAAAGGAAAGGCAGCAAGATACATAAAGATCTTTACATCCCAGCAGCCAACTGAAGCGAGAGTGGCCCCATTGGTTATTTGGCCTTGTCGATCGACGCCTTTCGCTCGTCAAAGGCCAAGATTCTTCACTCTAGCTTTAGCTTTAGCAGTGTCAAACACGCCTCAAAAAGTCATAGCCCCTATCCTGACCCCCATGGCTGCCGTCTTCTTGTAAATACATAGCCAGGCAGGGCATGGAAGCATCATCAGTTAGCTAGTGCACCAGGGGCAGAGGACACGGGCGAGGGAGGTCTTGCATGGGGGTAAGAGGCCATCTTCGATAGCCAAGGATGATTTGCCTGTGAAACTCACCTGGCAGCCAAGATCTCTGCCACAGAGAACGGCGTGCAGCAGTTCCATGGGCAAGTCACCCTGGCTACCCAAGTACCCCTTACCAGTTACCACACCCCATGCCAGACCCACGTTCATCTCATTCATCCTAGTGTGCCCAACAGAATTCACCAAAGGGCCGGCGATCATCATCAGGTCAGCCCCTTACCTTACAAGATATACATGCTTGCAAACAGAACATGTTTACAAACATACTCCCTCCGTTCCTAAATATAAGTCCTTTTAGAGATTTGGATTAGTCCATATCCAAATCCCTAAAAAGAATTATATTTAGGAACTGAGGGGAGTACATGCAAAAAAAAAACATTCCAGTGGTTACCTCCACGCCTAGCCTGCCATTGCGGCGCTATCAAGCCCAAAATTAAAGTTCCGCTCCGAATTAAGATTTTCATGTGTTTCATTCACAAAAGAGTCATTTTGACCAAATATAATTTGCTTAAAAGAAGTTGGGTAGGTAGTCCCAGATGTTGTTTTTGTGATCGCAATGAAACGATTAAACACCTCTTTCTCGAGTGTCCACTAGCAAAACTATTCTGGTGCTCAATTCATATAGCTTTTAACGTACATCCCCCAACGGGCATAAACATGTTATTTGGGACGTGTGGCTCAACGGAGTGGACTTACATATAGCGAAACATATTCGCATAGGGATATGTGCACTACTTTGGGTGATATGGAATACTACAAATGATGTGATTTTTAATGGGTCAAACTTCATGAATTTTTTGCACGTAATATAAAGAGCGATAGCGTGGATCCATATGTGGTCATTACTCACTCATGTGGACTCCAGGGAGCTTTTTGTTACTGGGTGCAATCCTTGGAAGACGGTAGCACGGGCTATCTTCAGCCGATTTGAATGGCGTGCTAATAATAGACTAGGTGTATAGGCATCATAGTCTGATCTGTATCGCCGGATGTGGCTTTTTTCATTTGTTTTATTTCGTTTGGCACTTTGAGTTTGGGTTCCTAGTGACCCTAAGACTTTGTTTATTTATCATTAATAAGATGGCTGCATGCATCGATTGGTGCAGAGGCCGGGGGATTTACCTCCTTTTCAAAAAAAAATTCAAGCCCCAGCGGCATGGACATGGCACATTTGTTGCCACCCTGCCACTGGCAACCCCCTCAACCTCCCTCACCGGCATTCATCACTAGCATTCCTTTTATGCCTTTAGCCAGTTGACTGGATCATCTTCTCCTTCTTTCATGTTCTGTATTTCTGAGAATCGGTGAGCTTGCAGTCCTGCAAGCTTTTACACTTTAATTTACATGTAAAAGAGGTGTGTGTTAGGTTGATCTCCTCCCGATCAAGCACAACGGTTCGACGAACCCTTTACTCGCGCCCTGATCAGGGGCGCCCAACCGTTCTCTGGTTGGTGGGCCCCTGTTGCCACGCTACACAAAGAGGTGGGGGCGGATGGACACGGTACGAGGTTCACAGTGCGCTGTAGCCCCCCACCGACACCCCTACCAATCTAGGGTTAGCATAAGCCGACGGGAAGCACCACCGCCGCCGCTGCCCACGCACACACACGCCCACGCCGTCACCCCTCCACCATGGCCACCTGCTCGGGCTCCTAGAGCCAAGGAGATGGTACATCTCCCTCCCGAAGGTAGCATACCATTAATCTTTAACCTACCTGATCCATAGGATCTATCAATGGTATCAGCCAGAGTTGGTTTAGGTTTTTTGGTAGTAAAGAAATCAAAGACTTTTCCCCTCCCGAAGAACCCTAATCACAGGGCAAAGAAACTCATCGGCTGTAACACCCCCAGTGTCATGCTACAGTAATCCCCTGTTAATGGTGCCATGTCATCGCATTACTGTTGCTAATCTTCACTTGATCCAAATCACCATTCAAATTCAAATCCAATCTAAAGTCAAAAAAATCATATTTGTTAGACATGAATTCAAAAATGTTCATCGTGTGGCAAATAATCATTTGTTAATATTGGTGGTGGACCAACATTTTTGCAAGGTGGTTAAATGGCCTAAACCAATTAAAGCAGTGGCTAAAGCAATAGATTAAATGGCTTTTTAATTTATAAAAATGGCTACCTTTTTCAAAAGCCTCACCATTCTTTTTGTGGCATTGCACAATAATTCTTTGGAATTGTTTTAGCCAATGGCATAACTTTGCAAAGTCATCAGTGGCTAAAAGAAAAGGCAAAAGCTACTGGAAAAGAAAAAAAAGAAAAGAAAGGGAGAGAGAGAGAGAGAGAGAGAGAGAGAGAGAGAGCAACCCCCTTCCTGGACCGAACCAACCTGGGCCGGCCCACCTAACCCACCGAACCAGCCCAACATCCCACGCTCCCCCGGTCGCCTTCCTGTTCGAGCGACCGCCGCCGAACCACCTCGTCGGCGTCGCCCGACGACAGGATAAGGCCTCCACGCCCGCCAGCGCCTCGGGCCCCTTCTCCCACTCCCCCCCATGCTCGTCCTCTTCGCCTCTCCCTCTCCCACCAGATCCCCCGCTCACATTCTCTTCCCCCTCACTGAGCGCCATCGCCGCTGCCTTTCGTCATCTCCGCGACCACCGGCGGCCCTGTGCCCGCTGGCCTTGTCCACGGGCCTCGCCGCGGTCGGCCACCTCTCCTGGTGCCACAAGGTGGAGACACGGAGCCCCGCTGCCTCTGTTCGCCATAGTCTGCATCTTCGATCACCGTCGATCCCCTCCGACTCTGGCGACGCTCGCTGCTGCTACTAACCTATCAAGGGCTTTTCTTAGCCGCTCGGTAAGCACCTCCCTCTCCTCCCCTTGCTCCCCTGCCGTTTCCCGTGCCCGTATGCCATCGTTGCCGCCGTGGCTGAGCCCGTCGCCGCTGCCGAGCCACGCCGTCTCAGCCACCACCGGTCGAGCTTGCTTTCGAGCACGGCTTCGTGCCCCTAGCATTGCCAGGAGGCCTCCCAGCCGTCCGCGCCTCCTCCCGTGCCTCCCCGTACCCTCTAGCCTCGTCTCCAACCGCGGCCGAATGCCGGCGTCTGCCCCGCCTCTCGCCGTCATCGTTCCAGCCCATTACGGGCCAGGCCGCCACCGTAGATGGATGAGGCATCGAATACACGTTCGAACGCGGCTAGCCGCGGCCGATTTGGCGCCCCATAGGTTTTTCCCAACGCGCTCCCGAACACCGAGGCCGCCTCCGCTCGCCGCCGGCGATGCTCCGGTCGTCCCTGACGCCGGTCAGCGTCACCATCGTGTGCGCGGCGCCGGGCCGCGCCCTTAGGTCCAAGCCGCAGGTCCAGAGGCCCCCTGTAGCGCGGCCCCATCCAACTCCGACGAGGCGCCGCCGTTGCCTTGGTCGCCAGAGCTCTCTCTCCGGCGCCAACGCCGACGTGGCATAGTGGGCCCCGCCCCTGGGACGTCGACTGATACGTCTCCAACGTATAGTCGTCCAATATATCAATCTTTATGTCTCGACCATTTTGAGATTCCTTGTCATGTCCGTGATCACATCCGAGACTCTGAACAACCTTCGGTACATCAAAACTTATAAACTCATAATAAAACTATCATCGTAACGTTAAGTGTGCGGACCCTATGGGTTCGAGAACTATGTAGACATGACCTAGAACTGTTTCTGGTCAATAACCAATAGCGGAACCTGGATGTTCATATTGGCTCCTACAAATTCTACGAAGATCTTTATCGGTCAAACCGCATAACAACATACGTTGTTCCCTTTGTCATCGGTATGTTACTTGCCCGAGATTCGATCGTCAGTATCCAATACCTAGTTCAATCTCGTTACCGGCAAGTCTCTTTACTCGTTACGTAATGCATCATTCCGTAACTAACTCATTAGCTACATTGCTTGCAAGGCTTGTAGTGATGTGCATTACCGAGAGGGCCCAGAGATACCTCTCCGACAATCGGAGTGACAAATCCTAATCTCGAAATATGCCAACTCAACATGTACCTTCGGAGACACCTGTAGAGCTCCTTTATAATCACCCAGTTACGTTGTGAAGTTTGGTAGCACACAAAGTGTTCTTCCGGTAAACGGGAGTTGCATAATCTCATAGTTGTAGGAACTTTGTATAGGTCATGAAGAAAGCAATAGCAACATACTAAACGATCAAGTGCTTGGCTAACGGAATGGGTCAAGTCAATCACATCATTCTCCTAATGATGTTATCCCGTTAATCAAATGACAACACATGTCTATGGTTAGGAAACATAACCATCTTTGATTAATGAGCTAGTCAAGTAGAGGCATACTAGTGACATTAAGTTTGTCTATGTATTCACACATGTATCATGTTTACGGTTAATACAATTCTAGCATGAATAATAAACATTTATCATGATATGAGGAAATAAATAATAACTTTATTATTGCCTCTAGGGCATATTTCCTTCAGTCTCCCACTTGCACTAGAGTCAATAATCTAGATTACACTGTAATGATTCTAACACCCATGGAGTCTTGGTGTTGATCATGTTTTGCTCGTGGAAGAGGCTTAGTCAACGGGTCTGCAACATTCAGATCCATATGTATCTTGTAATCTCTATGTCTCCCACCTGGACTTGGTCCCGGATGGAATTGAAGCATCTCTTGATGTGTTTGGTCCTCTTGTGAAATCTGGATTCTTTTTCCAAGGCAATTGCACCAGTATTGTCACAGAAGATCTTCATTGGTCCCGATGCACTAGGTATGACACCTAGATCGGAAATGAACTCCTTCATCCAGACTCCTTCATTCGCTGCTTCCGAAGCAGCTATGTATTCCACTTCGCATGTAGATCCTGCCACGACGCTTTGTTTAGAACTGCACCAACTGATAGCTCCACCGTTTAATATAAACACTTATCCGGTTTGCGATTTAGAATCGTCCGGATCAGTGTCAAAGCTTGCATCGACGTAACCATTTACGACTAGCTCTTTGTCACCTCCATAAACGAGAAACATATCCCTAGTCCTTTTCAGGTATTTCAGGATATTCTTGACCGCTGTCCAGTGATCCACTCCTGGATTACTTTGGTACCTCCCTACTAAATTTATTGCTAAGCATACGTCAGGTCTGGTACACAGCATTGCATACATGATAGAGCCTATGGCTGAAGCATAGGGAACATCTTTCATTTTCTCTCTATCTTCTGCTGTGGTCGGGCATTGAATCTGACTCAACTTCACACCTTGTAATACTGGCAAGAACCCTTTCTTTGACTGATCCATTTTGAAATTTTTCAAAACTTTATCAAGGTATGTGCTTCGTGAAAGTCCAATTAAGCGTCTTGATCCACCTCTACAGATCTTGATGCCCAATATGTAAGAAGCTTCACCGAGGTCTTTCATTGAAAAACTTTTATTCAAGTATCCCTTTATGCTATCCAGAAATTCTATATCATTTCCAATTAACAATATGTCATCTTCATATAATATCAGAAATGCTACAGAGCTCCCACTCACTTTCTTGTAAATACAGGCTTCTCCAAAAGTCTGTATAAAACCATATGCTTTGATCACACTATCAAAGCGTTTATTCCAACTCCGAGGTGCTTGCACCAGTCCATAAATGGATCGCTGGAGCTTGCACACTTTGTTAGCACCTTTTGGATCGATAAAACCTTCCGGTTGCATCATATAAAACTCTTCTTCCAGAAATCCATTCAGGAATGCAGTTTTCACATCCATTTGCCAAATTTCATAATCATTAAATGCAGCAATTGCTAACATGATTCGGACAGACTTAAGCATCGCTACGGGTGAGAAAGTCTCATCGTAGTCAACCCCTTGAACTTGTCGAAAACCTTTTGCAACAAGTCGAGCTTTGTAGACAGTTACATTACCATCAGCGTCAGTCTTCTTCTTGAAGATCCATTTATTCTCAATGGCTTGCCGATCATCAGGCAAGTCAACCAAAGTCCACACTTTGTTCTCATACATGGATCCTATCTCAGATTGCATGGCTTCAAGCCATTTTGCGGAATCTGGGCTCATCATCGCTTCCTCATAGTTCGTAGGTTCGCCATTGTCAAGTAACATGACTTCCAAAATAGGATTACCGTATCACTCTGGTCCGGATCTTACTCTGGTAGACCTACGAGGTTCAGTAGAAACTTGATCTGAAGTTTCATGGTCAATATCATTAGCTTCCTCACTAATTGGTGTAGTTGTCACAGGAACCGGTTCTTGTGATGAAATACTTTCCAATAAGGGAGCAGGTACAGTTACCTAGTCAAGTTCTACTTTCATCCCACTCACTTCTTTCGAGAGAAACTCCTTCTCTAGAAAGGATCCGAATTTAGCAACGAAAATCTTGCCCTCAGATCTGTGATAGAAGGTGTAGCCAATAGTCTCTTTTGGTTATCCTATGAAGACACATTTTTCCGATTTGGGTTCGAGCTTATCTGGTTGAAGTTACTTCACATAAGCATCGCAGCCCCAAACTTTAAGAAACGACAACTTTGGTTTCTTGCCAAACCACAGTTCATAAGGCGTCGTCTCAATGGATTTTGATGGTGCCCTATTTAACGTGAATGCGGCCGTCTCTAAAGCATACCCCCAAAACGATAGCGGTAAATCTGTAAGAGACATCATAGATCACAAAATATCTAGTAAAGTACAATTACAACATTCGGATACACCATTTTGCTGTGGTGTTCCAGGTGGCGTGAGTTGTGAAACTAATCTGCATTGCTTAAAATGTAAACCAAACTCGTAACTCAAATATTCTCCTCCACGATCAGATAGTAGAAATTTTATTTTCTTGTTATGATGATTTTCTACTTCACTCTGAAATTCTTTGAACTTTTCAAACATTTCAGACTTGTGTTTCATTAAGTAGATATACCCATATCTGCTCAAATCACCTGTGAAGGTGAGAAAATAACGATACCCGCCGTGAGCCTCAATGTTCATTGGACCAAATACATCAGTATGTATGATTTCTAATAAATCAGTTGCTCGCTCCATAGTTCCGGAGAACGGCGTTTTAGTCATCTTGCCCATGAGGCACGGTTCGCAAGTACCAAGTGATTCATAATCAAGTGATTCCAAAAGTCCATCAGTATGGAGTTTCTTCATGCGCTCTACACCGATATGACCTAAACGGCAGTGCCACAAATAAGTTGCACTATAATTATCAACTCTGCATCTTTTGGTTTCAACATTATGAATATGTGTATCACTACTATCGAGATTCAATAAAAATAGACCACTCTTCAAGGGTGCATGACCATAAAAGATATTACTCATATAAATAGAACAACCATTATTCTCTGATTTAAATGAATAACCGTCTCGCATCAAACAAGATCCAGATATAATGTTCATGCTCAATGCTGGCACCAAATAACAATTATTTAGGTCTAAAACTAATCCCGATGGTAGATGTAGAGATAGCGTGCCGACCGCGATCACATCGACTTTGGAACCATTTCCCATGCGCATCGTCACCTCGTCCTTAGCTAATCTTTGCTTAATCCGTAGTCCCTATTTCGAGTTGCAAATATTAGCAATAGAGCCAGTATCAAATACCCAGGTACTACTGCGAGCATTAGTAAGGTACACATCAATAACATGTATATCACATATACCTTTGTTCACTTTGCCATCCTTCTTATCCGCCAAATACTTGGGGCAGTTCCGCTTCCAATGTCCAGTCTGCTTGCAGTAGAAGCACTCAGTCTCAGGCTTAGGTCCAGACTTGGGTTTCTTCTCTTGAGCAGCAACTTGTTTGCTGTTCTTCTTGAAGTTCCCATTCTTCTTCCCTTTTCCCTTTTTCTTGAAACTGGTGGTCTTGTTAACCATCAACACTTGATGCTCCTTCTTGATTTCTACCTCCACAGCTTTTAGTATTGCGAAGAGCTCGGGAATTGTTTAGTCCATCCCTTGCATATTATAGTTCATCACGAAGCTCTTGTAGCTTGGTGGCAGTGATTGAAGAATTCTGTCAATGACACTATCATCAGGAAGATTAACTCCCAGTTGAATCAAGTGATTATTATACCCAGACATTTTGAGTATGTGTTCACTGACAGAACTATTCTCCTCCATCTTACAGCTATAGAACTTATTGGAGACTTCATATCCCTCAATCCAGGCATTTGCTTAAAATATTAACTTCAACTCCTGGAACATCTCATATGCTCCATGACATTCAAAACATCGTTGAAGACCCGGTTCCAAGCCGTAAAGCATGGCACACTGAACTATCGAGTAGTCATCAGCTTTGCTCTGCCAGACGTTCTTAACATCATCAGTTGCATCAGCAGCAGGCCTGGCACCTAGCGGTGCTTCCAAGACGTAGTTCTTCTGTGCAGCAATGAGGATAATCCTCAAGTTACGGACCCAGTCCGTGTAATTGCTACTATCATCTTTCAACTTAGATTTCTCAAGGAACGCATTAAAATTCAACGGAACAACAGCACGAGCCATCTATCTACAACAAACATAGACAAGTAAAATACTATCAGGTACTAAGTTCATGATAAATTTAAGTTCAATTAATCATATTACTTAAGACTCCCACTTAGACAGACATCTCTCTAGTCATCTAAGTGATCACGTGATCCAAATCAACTAAACCATGTCCGATCATCATGTGAGATGGAGTAGTTTCAATGGTGAACATCACTATGTTGATCATATCTACTATATGATTCACGTTCGACCTTTCGGTCTCCATGTTCCGAGGCCATATCTGTATATGCTAGGCTCATCAAGTTTAACCTGAGTATTCCGCGTGTGCAACTGTTTTGCACCCGTTGTATTTGAACGTAGAGCCTATCACACCCGATCATCACGTGGTGTCTCAGCACGAAGAACTTTCGCAACGGTGCATACTCAGGGAGAACACTTCTTGATAATTTAGTGAGAGATCATCTTAAAATGCTACCATCATTCAAAGCAAGATAAGATGCATAAAGGATAAACATCACATGCAATCAATATAAGTGATATGATATGGCCATCATCATCTTGTGCTTGTGATCTCCATCTCTGAAGCATCGTCGTGATCACCATCGTCACCGGCGCGACACCTTGATCTCCATCGTAGCATCGTTGTTGTTACGCCATCTATTGCTTCTACGACTATCGCTACCACTTAGTGATAAAGTAAAGCAATTACATGGCGTTTGCATTTCATACAATAAAGCGACAACCATATGGCTCCTGCCAGTTGCCGATAACTTCGGTTACAAAACATGATCATCTCATACAATAAAATATAGCATCACATCTTGACCATATCACATCACAACATGCCCTGCAAAAACAAGTTAGACGTCCTCTACTTTGTTGTTGCAAATTTTACGTGGCTGCTACGGGTTGAGCAAGAACCGTTCTTACCTACACATCAAAACCACAATGATAGTTTGTCAAGTTGGTGTTGTTTTAACCTTCGCAAGGACCGGGCGTAGCCACACTCGGTTCAACTAAAGTGAGAGAGACAAACACCCGCCAGTCACCTTTAAGCACGAGTGCTCGTAACGGTGAAACCAGTCTCGCATAACCGTACGCATAATGTCGGTCCGGGCCGCTTCATCTCACAATACCGCTGAACCAAAGTATGACATGCTGGTAAGCAGTATGACTTATATCGCCCACAACTCACTTGTGTTCTACTCGTGCATATGACATCTACGCATAAAACCAGGCTCGGATGCCACTGTTGGGGAACGTAGTAATTTCAAAAAAAAATCCTACGCACACGCAAGATCATGGTGATGCATAGCAACGAGAGGGGAGGGTAATGTCTACGTACCCTCGTAGACCGAAAGCAGAAGCGTTATGACAACGCGGTTGATGTAGTCGTACGTCTTCACGATCCGACCGATCCAAGTACCGAACGTACGGCACCTCCGAGTTCAGCACACGTTCAGCTCGATGACAATCCCCGGACTCCGGTCCAGCAGGGTGTCATGGATGAGTTCCATCAGCACTACGGCGTGGTGACGATGATGATGTTCTACCAACGCAGGGCTTCGCCTAAGCACAACAACGATATGACCGAGGTGGAATATGGTGGAGGGGGGCACCGCACACGGCTAAGGAACGATCACGAAGATCAACTTGTGTCATGGGGTGCCCCCTGCCCCCGTATATAAAGGAGCAAGGGGGGAGGCCAGCCGGCCCTTGGGGCGCGCCAAGGAGGGGGGAGTCCTCCTCCTAGTAGGAGTAGGACTCCCCTTTCCTAGTCCAACTAGGAAGGGGGAAGGGGGAAGGAAAGAGAGGGAGAGGCAGAGGGAAAGAGGGGCCGCGCCCCCCTCCCCTAGTCCAATTCGGACTCCCCATGGGAGGGGGCGCGCCACCTCCTGGGTTGCTGCCCTCTATCTCCCCTCAGGCCCACTAAGGCCCAATACTTCCCCGGGGAGTTCTGGTAGCCCCTCCGGCACTCCGATTTTCTCTGAAATCACCCAGAACACTTCCAGTGTCCGAATATAGTCGTCCAATATATCAATCTTTATGTCTCGACCATTTTGAGACTCCTCGTCATGTCCGTGATCACATCCGGGACTCTAAACAACATTCGGTACATCAAAACTTATAAACTCATAATAAAACTGTCATCGTAACGTTAAGCGTGCGGACTCTACGGGTTCGAGAACTATGTAGACATGACCTAGAACTGTTTCCGGTCAATAACCAATAGCGGAACCTGGATGTTCATATTGGCTCCTACATATTCTACGAAGATCTTTATCGGTCAAACCGCATAACAACATACGTTGTTCCCTTTGTCATCGGTATGTTACTTGCCCGAGATTCCATCATCGGTATCCAATACCTAGTTCAATCTCGTTACCGGCAAGTCTATTTACTCATTACATAATGCATCATTCTGTAACTAACTCATTAGCTACATTGCTTGCAAGGCTTGTAGTGATGTGCATTACCGAGAGGGCCCAGAGATACCTCTCCGACAATCGGAGTGACAAATCCTAATCTCGAAATACGCCAACTCAACATGTACCTTCAGAGACACCTGTAGAGCTCCTTTATAATCACCCAGTTACGTTGTGACGTTTGGTAGCACACAAAGTGTTCTTCCGGTAAACGGGAGTTGCATAATCTCATAGTTGTAGGAACTTTGTATAAGTCATGAAGAAAGCAATAGCAACATACTAAACGATCAAGTGTTAGGCTAACGGAATGGCTCAAGTCAATCACATCATTCTCCTAATGATGTGATCCCGTTAATCAAATGAGAACACATGTCTATGGTTAGGAAACATAACCATCTTTGATTAATGAGCTAGTCAAGTAGAGGCATACTAGTGACATTAAGTTTGTCTATGTATTCACACATGTATCATGTTTCCAGTTAATACAATTCTAGCATGAATAATAAACATTTATCATGATATGAGGAAATAAATAATAACTTTATTATTGCCTCTAGGGCATATTTCCTTCAAATGTTACTATCCTTTTACCACACTTGTGCTTCAGAGTAGCACCATGTTCTTCATATAGAGAGTCTCATATGTTGTCACTTTCATATATTAGTGGGAATTTTTCATTATAGAACTTTGCTTGTATATTCCTACAATGGGCTTCCTCAAATGCCCTAGGTCTTCATGAGCAAGCAAGTTGGATGCACACCCACTTAGTTTTCAGTTTCAGCTTTCATACACTTATAGCTCTTAGTGCATCCGTTGCATGGCAATCCCTACTCCTCGCATTAACATCAATTGATGGGCATCTAGATAGCCTGTTGATTAGCCGTGTCGATGTGAGACTTTCTCCCTTTTTGTCTTCTCCACATAAACCCCACCATCATATTCTATTCCACCTATAGTGCTATATCCATGGCTTGCGCTCATGTATTATCTGAGGGTTGAAAAAGTTGAAGCGCGTTAAAAAGTATGAACCAATTGCTCGGCTTGTCATCGGGGTTGTGAATGATGGGAGCATTTTGTGTGACGAAAATGAAGCATGGCCAAACTATATGATTTTGTAGGGATAATCTTGCTTTGGCCTTGTTGTTTTGAAAAGACATGATTGCTTTATTAGTACACTCGAAGTATTATTGTTTTTATGTCAAATGATATACTATTGCTTTGAATCACTCGTGTCTTAATATTCATGCCATGATTAGACATATGATCAATACTATGCTAGGTAGCATTCCACATCAAAAATTATTATTTTTATCATTTACCTACTCGAGGACGAGCGGGAATTAAGCTTGGGGATGCTGATACATCTCCGTCGTATCTATAATTTTGGTTGTTCCATGCCAATATTATTCAACTTTCATATACTTTTGGAAACTTTTTATACTATTTTTTGGGACTAACATATTTATCGAGTGCCCAGTGTCAGTTACTGTTTGTTGCATGTTTTATGTTTTGCAGGAAACCCATATCAAATAGAACCCAAACGGGATAAAAACGGACAGAGAATTATTTTGGAATATTTGGGATTTTCTGGAGAAAGAGTCAACACGAAACGGTGTCCGAGGTGGCCCCAAGACAGGGGGCATGCCTGTCACCCTCGTGGGCCACCCGTAAAGCGGTTGATACTCTTCTTTTGCCGCAAGAAAGCTAATTTTATGAGAAAAATCTGGGTGAAAGATTCACCCCAATCGGAGTTACGGATCTCCGGATATAAAAGAAACGGTGAAGGGGCAGAATCTGAGAACGCAGAAACAGAGAGAGACAGAGAGGCAGATCCAATCTCGGAGGAGCTCTCGCCCCTCCCACGCCATGGGAGCCAAGGACCAGAGGGGAAACCCTTCTCCCATCTAGGGAGAAGGTCAAGGAAGAAGAAGAAGAAGGGGGTCTCTCTCCCGCTTGCTTCTGGTGGCGCCGGAACGCCACCGGGGGCCATCATCATCACCGCGATCTACACAAACACCTCCGCCGTCTTCACCAACATCTCCATCACCTTCCCCCTTCTATATATTCAGCGGTTCACTCTCCCGCAATGTGCTGTACCCTTTACTTGAACATGGTGCTTTATGCTTCATATTATTATCCAATGATGTGTTGCCATCCTAGATGTCTGAGTAGATTTTCGTTGTCCTATCGGTGATTGATGAATTGCTATGATTGGTTTGAGTTGCATGTTTTATTATTGGTGTTGTCCTATGGTGCTCTCCGTGTCGTGCAAGCGTGAGGGATCACCGTTGTAGGGTTTGCAATATGTTCATGATTTGCTTATGGTGGGTGGCGTGAGTGACAGAAGCACAGACCCGAGTAAGTAGGTTGTTTGCGTATGGGATAAAGGGGACTTGATAGTTTAATGCTATGGTTGGGTTTTACCTTAATGATCTTTAGTAGTTGCGGATGCTTGCTAGAGTTCCAATCATAAGTGCATATGATGCAAGAAGAGAAAGTATTTTAGCTTATGCCTCTCCCTCAAATAGAATTGCAATAGTGATTACCGGTCTAGTAACATAGTCAATTGCTTAGGGATAATTTCACAACTCCTACCACCACTTTTCCACACTCTCTATATTTACTTTATTGCTTATTTATCTAAACAGCCCCTAGTTTATAGTTACGCGTTATTTATTATCTTGCAAACCTATCCTATCACACCTACAAAGTACTTCTAGTTTCATACTTGTTCTAGGTAAAGCGAACACTAAGCGTGCGTAGAGTCGTATTAGTGGCAGATAGGACTTGAGAGAATATTTGTTCTACCTTTAGCTCCTCGTTGGTTTCGGAACTCTTACTTATCGAACGAGTCTACAACTATCATGTATACTTGCGGGTCATCAGTGGGGGAGAAGAGGCAACCCCTAGGGCGCCCCAACTGGCCGGCGGCTGCCCTAGGACACCTGCCTAGCCCCACCCCCTCCTTCCTTATTTGAACATGAGGAGGAAAGGAAAGGGAGATGGCTGCCTTAGGGAGTCTCCCCTTTCCTTCCCTCCCTCCTTTGGTGCATGGGCAAGGGGTAGAGGGGCGCACCAGCCCCTTGTGGGCTGGTGTGCTCTTCCCCTTTTGGCCCATATAAGGCCCAATAACCTACCGGGGCTGCCCGGAACCCCTTCCGGTGACCCGATAAGTACCCAGTACCACCCGAAACACTTCTAGTGTCCAAATACCATCGTCCTATATATCAATCTTTATCTCCGAACCATTCCGGAGCTCCTCTTCATGTCCGTGATCTCATCTGGGACTCCGAACAACATTCAGTCACCAAATCACATAACTCATATAACATTATATCCTCATCGAACGTTAAGCGTGTGGACCCTACGGGTTCGAGAACTATGTAGACATGACCGAGACACCTCTTCGGTCAATAAAAAATAGCGGAACCTGGATGCCCATATTGTTTCCTACATATTCTATGAAGATCTTTATCGATTGAACCATTATGACAACATACGCAATTCCCTTTGTCCATCGGTATGTTACTTGCCCGAGATTCGATCGTCGGTATATCTATACCTAGTTCGATCTTGTTACCGGCAAGTCTCTTTACTCGTTTTGTAATACATCATCCTGTAACTAACTCATTAGTCACTTTGCTTGCATGGCTTCTTATGATGTGTATTACCGAGAGGGCCCAGAGATAACTCTCCGATACTCGGAGTGGCAAATCCTAATCTCGATCTATGCCAACTCAACAAACACCTTCGGAGATACCTGTAGAGAATCTTTATGATCGCCTAGTTACGTTGTGATGTTTGATAGCACGCAAGGTATTCCTCTGGTATACGGGAGTTGCATAATCTCATAGTCGAAGGAATATGTATTTGACATTAAGAAAGCAATAGCAATAAACTGAGCAATCAATATGCTAAGCTAACGGATGGGTCTTGTCCATCACATCATTCTCCTAATGATGTGATCCCGTTATCAAATGACAACTCATGTCTATGGTTAGGAAACCTTAACCATCTTTGATCAACGAGCTAGTCTAGTAGAGGCTCACTAGGGACATAGTATTTGTTTATGTATCCACATGTATTTAAGTTTCCGGTCAATACAATTCTAGCATGAATAATAAACCTTCATCATGATTTAGGAAATATAATAAATAACCATTTCATTTTTGCCTCTAGGGCATATTTCCATCAGGGGACGGCGATATGGTTAAAGAAAATTATACCTAACTTGAAAGTGGTAGATTGTATTGACAAACCACTAAAGATGTAGTGTGACAACCAGCCTGCAGTATTCTATGCTCACAACAACCAGTCGAGTGTAATGCTGCCAAAACAATAGAGATAAAGTATTATGTTGTCAAAGATAAAATCTAGGATCACACTATAAGTCTTGAGCATATAAGGACAAAGGATATGCTTGTGGATCCGCTTACGAAAGGCTGTAGCGACCAGACCTCAAACAGTCCGATCTCTGTGCATCAATGTCATCCCTTGATCAGTAATGCTGACACGCACAGTACTTAAAGGATTTATAACAGAGTGGCAATCACACACTTATTACATCGAATGTCTCAAAGGAGAGCTTATTACAATAAATATGGCTTAAGGCCATCTAATAACGATAACAGCGGAAGGCTTGGAAGATAAGTGAGTCCATCAACTCCAACGGCATCACTGAGTATAGGACCACGATCCTAAGGCATCTTACTCATCGTTTGAAAAGTCTGCAACATGAACGTTGCAGCCCGAAAACGGGTCAGCACATGGAATATGCTGGCAATGTAACACATAGAGAGTAATGAAATGAAATGGCTATACTACATGCATATATGGATGGTGGAAAAGCTCTATGGTTACAGTTTTTGCATAAAGCCAATTTTTCCCGACTGCAAAGGAATAACTTTTATTTAACTATCATGGTAGTTGTTAAACATTGAGAATGGTTGACAACATTCTCAATCCCAATTAAATATCATCATTAAAAACCCAACAACATTAATTAAAGTAACATGATGAGATTCACATGATAATCCAAGTACTAGATACTCAAAACATCCATAACCGGGGACACGTCTAATCATGATTAGTTTGTACACTCTGCAGAGGTTGCGCACTTTTCCCCACAAGACTTGATCTCCTTCGTTTGTTTTCTCGCACTACATGGTGTTTGAGAAACGGATGACCGAGACATAGTCTTTCAGAAGCGCTAGCACCTTACGATTGGGTAGACCGTACCACCTACATCCCCTACATCTGCTAGTCTACCACTGTAAGAGTTCGCACAACTTAATCAACTATGCTAGAGCCCATAATAGCATGTGGCTGCACACGGAAGTTTCTAGCATGAATAATCTTATGATCCCTTTGAGCCTGGGTGGCGGTCCAAAAACAAACAGGCAATCCTGGAATACCCAAGTGCCTCAATCCACCCAAATGTGTATTAACGTTGCCACCTTAAGTAAACCATTAATTAATAATCTCACATCTGTCAATGGATACACTCACCTAATCCACGTCTACTAGCATAGCATGGCATAATAAGCAAACGTAGAAGTAACTCCCAAGGGTTTGATAATAAAACTGGTAATAGGTACTACCTTATCTACTTCCCAAAACCCACATATTAATCAGATCCTAATCATGCAATTATTTGAGCATTGATCTAATGCATAAAAGCTGGGTAGTAAAGAGGTATGATCAAATTGTTACTTGCCTTGCTGATGATCCGCGAAACCTAGGGATTCGAAGTAGCAAACGGCGCAATCCGGGTACTCTATCGCAAGAGAACAAACAAACATACAATAAGTACTCATCTAATGCACAGGTAAAACTCAAATAAGAGATCTAACCAGAAAGTTCAACTTAAGAACTCTGGTTGGCAAAAAGAATCAAATTGAACAAAGCAACGAAGATCAAACTTCAAAAGAAATAAGCTTCGTTTACTAATCTGAACCTAAGTTAAATTTTATAGAATCAAAAATTTGTTTGAGTTGATTAAACGGAAGGAGGGTTTTGAGACGAAACTCTAGGCACTTGAATCGCCTGATTCTGATAAACGAGTGAAAACTTAAACTAAAACGAAAATCGAATCAGAAATCGCGATCAGAAAAATCGTGGAATAAATTCGAGAAAAAGAAATGACGAACAGATTAACGAAAGAACATTCGTTATCTGGATCTAAACGATGAATGCGTTCGTTAAGACGAACGAATGAGTGAACGCTTGCTAATTAACCTAAACCAAAAACACCCGATCTAAATAGAAAACGGATCTAAAAAACCGACGAAAACAGACGGAAAAACCGAACGGTTTTTTTCTAAAAAAACGGCGGCGGCGGCGGTCAACCTCGGCGTGCGGGTCCAGCGGCGGCGGCGGTGGCTCGAGTGGGCTGGGGCGGCGGCGGCCCGGGGTGGCGCTATATAAAGGCCCCGGCCAGAGGAGTCCTGGGTGATCCCGGCCCATAGTCGGTTCGGATTTTTTTAAAATAAATTTCGCGCAGAAAAACAAACGAAAAAAATACTAAATGGACTCCAAAAATCCCGAAATAAATTTTCCCTGACTTCTAAAATCAAGGCGGACAAGATGAAAATTTATTTGGGGCCTAAATGCAATTTTGGAAAACGCGCATTTTTCCTAAATTCAAATAAAATAGCAATAAAATCCAAAATAAAATCTTATTTGATTTTATTATTAAATCCTCAATATTTCTTTATTTTGGGAAAGTCATTTTATTCCCTCTCTCATATTTTTATAATTGAAATAATTGAAGATAAAATAAATAAAATCAAATGATCCTATTTTCAAAATTTGAGAAAACTCAAATATGAAATTATCGAAATCCCCAACTCTCTCCGTGGGTCCTTGAGTTGCGTAGAATTTCTAGGATCGAACCAAAATGCAATAAAATATGATATGCAATGATGATCTATGTATAATATTCCAAATTGAAAATTTGGGATGTTACAAACCTACCCCCCTTAAGATGAATCTCGCCCTCAAGATTCGGGTTGGCTTGAAAATAGGTGAGGGTGGTCCTTCAGCAGATCTTCCTCTCGCTCCCTGGTGGCTTCATCTTCGGTGTGGTGACTCCACTGAACTTTGCAAAACTTGATAACCTTGCTGTGGATGACTTGATGACCCACAAGTATAGGGGATCTATCGTAGTCCTTTCGATAAGTAAGAGTGTCGAACCCAATGAGGAGCAGAAGGAAATGATAAGCAGTTTTCAGCAAGGTATTCTCTGCGAGTACTGAAATAAGTGGTAACAGATAGTTTTGTGATAAGATAAATTGTAACGAGCAACAAGTAACAAAAGTAAATAAAGTGCAGCAAGGTGGCCCAATCCTTTTTATAGCAAAGGACAAGCCTGGACAAACTCTTATAACAGGAAAAGCGCTCCCGAGGACACATGGGAATATCGTCAAGCTAGTTTTCATCACGCTCATATGATTCTCGTTCGGTACTTTGATAGTTTGATATGTGGGTGGACCGGTGCTTGGGTACTGACCTTACTTGGACAAGCGTCCCACTTATGATTAACCTCTATTGCAAGCATCCGCAACTACAACAAAAGTATTAAGGTAAACCTAACCATAGCATGAAACATATGGATCCAAATCAGCCCCTTACGAAGCAACGCATAAACTAGGGTTTAAGCTTCTGTCACTCTAGCAACCCATTATCTACTTATTACTTCCCAATGCCTTCCTCTAGGCCCAAATAATGGTGAAGTGTTATGTAGTCGACGTTCACATAACACCACTAGAGGTTAGACAACATACATCTTATCAAAATATCGAATGAATACCAAATTCACATGACTACTAATAGCAAGACTTCTCCCTTGTCCTCAGGAACAAATGTAACTACTCACAAAGCATGGTAATAATGTGCATATAGGATCTGAACATATGATCTTCCACCAAATAAACCAACTAGCATCAACTACAAGGAGTAATCAACACTACTAACAACCTACTAGCACCAATCCCGGACGTGGAGACAAGAATTGGATACAAGAGATGAACTAGGGTTTGGAGATGAGATGGTGCTGGTGAAGATGTTGATGGAGATTGCCCTCTCCCGATGAGAGGAGCGTTGGTGATGACGATGGTGATGATTTCCCCCTCCCGGAGGGAAGTGTCCTGATAACACACAAGTATAGGGGATCGCAACAGTTTTCGATAAGTAAGAGTGTCGAACCCAACGAGGAGCTAAAGGTAGAATAAATATTCCCTCAAGTTCAATCGACCACCGATACAACTCTACGCATGCTTGACGTTCGCTTTACCTAGAACAAGTATGAAACTAGAAGTACTTTGTAGGTGTGAAAGGATAGGTTTGCAAGATAATAAAGAACGCGTAAATAAAAGCTAGGGGCTGTTTAGATAAAGATGCAAAAAATGTAAATATAGCGAGTGTGGAAAAGTGGTGGTAGGAGTTGTGAAAGTGTCACTAAGCAATTGGCTACGTTACTAGACCAATAGCAAGTCTTATGTGGCAGAGGCATAAGCTAACATACTTTCTCTACTTGGATCATATGCACTTATTATTGGAACTCTAGCAAGCGTCCGCAACTACTAAAGATTCATTAAGGTAAAACCCAACCATAGCATTAAAGCATCAAGTCCCCTTTTATCCCATACGCAACAATCCCCTTACTCGGGTTTGTGTTTCGGGCACTCACGCAACCCACTATAAGCGAATCATGAACGTATTGCAACACCCTA
Organism: Triticum timopheevii; assembly: GCA_963921465.1. NCBI lineage: Eukaryota > Viridiplantae > Streptophyta > Magnoliopsida > Poales > Poaceae > Triticum > Triticum timopheevii. The sequence goes on along the minus strand of OY997270.1, from coordinate 621,915,096 downwards.
CAGCGGGAATCCCTCACGCTTGCACGACACGGAGGGCCCAATAGGGCAGCAATATAACCACAAGCAAATTAAATCAATCATAGCAATTCATCAACCACCAATAGGACAACGAAAATCTACTCAGACATCATAGGTTGGCAACACATCATTGGATAATAATATGAAGCATAAAGCACCATGTTCAAGTAGAGGGTACATCGGGTTGCGGGAGAGTGGACCACTGGATATAGAAGGGGGGAGGTGATGGAGATGTTGGTGAAGATGACGGCGGTGTTGGTGAAGATCGCGGTGATGATGATGGCCTCCGGCGGTGTTCCGGCGCCACCGGAAGCAAGGGGGAGAGAGCCCCCCTTCTTCTTCTTCTTCCTTGACCTTCTCCCTAGATGGGAGAAGGGTTTCCCCTCTGGTCCTTGGTTCCCATGGCTTGGCGCCCCTACCTCGTGACCACCCCGAACACCGTTTCACGTGGAGTTCACTTCCCAAAAATCATAAATATTCCAAAAAAAATCTCTGTCCGTTTTTATCCTGTTTGGACTCCGTTTGATATTGGGTTTCTGCGAAACAAAAAACATGCAACAGACAGGAACTGGCAGTGGGCACTGGATCAATATGTTAGTCCCAAAAAATAGTATAAAAAGTTGCCAAAAGTATATAAAAGCTGGAGAATATTGGCATGGAACAATCAAAAATTATAGATACGACGGAGACGTATCAGCATCCCCAAGATTAATTCCTGCTCGTCCTCGAGTAGGTAAATGGTAAAAAAAGATAATTTTTGAAGTGGAATGCTACCTAGCATGCATAATCTTGATCATATGTCTAATCATGGCATGAATATTAAGACATGAGTGATTCAAAGCAATAGTCTATCATTTGACATAAAAGCAATAATACTTAGGGCATCCCGACAAACAATCATGTCTTTCAAAACATCAATGCTTCAGAAAGTTATCCCTACAAAAATCATATAGTCTTGTATGCTCCCTTTTCTTAACACAAGGTACCCCTCATGCCTATCTCGGTGTCAGCCAAGCAATTGTTTCATACTTTAGTATGCTCAAACTTTTTCAACCTTCATGCAATACATGAGCGTGAGCCATGGATATAGCACTATGGGTGGAATAGAATATGATGATGGAGGTTATGTGGAGAAGACAAAAAGGGAGAAAGTCTCACATCAACGCGGCTAATCAACGGGCTATGGAGATGCCCATCAATTGATGTCAATGTGAGGAGTAGGGATTGCCATGCAACGGATGCACTAAGAGCTATAAGTGTATGAAAGCTCAACAAAAGAAACTAAGTGGGTGTGCATCCAACTTGCTTGCTCATGAAGACCTAGGGCATTTGAGGAAGCCCACTGTTGGAATATACAAGCCAAGTTTTATAATGAAAATTCCCACCAGTATATGAAAGTGACAACATAGGAGACAATCTATATGAAGAACATGGTGCTACTCTGAAGCACAAGTGTGGAAAAAGGATAGTAACATTGCCCCTTTTCTTTTTCTTTCTTTTTCTTTTTTTTTCTTTTTTTCGGTGGGCTTCTTTGGCCCCCTTTTTTATTTAGGCTTCTTTGGACTTTCCTTTTTTTCTTTTTTTTTCTTTCGTTTTTCTTTTTTTATGGGGCAATGCTCTATAATGATGATCATCACACTTCTATTTACTTACAACCCAATATTACAACTCGATACTAGAACAAAGATATGACTCTATATGAATGCTTCCGGCGGTGTACCGGGATGTGAAATGATCTAGCGTAGCAATGACATCAAAAAACGGACAAGCCATGAAAACATCATGCTAGCTATCTTACGATCATGCAAAGCAATATGACAATGAATGCTCAAGTCATGAATATGATGATGATGGAAGTTGCATGGCAATATATCTCGGAATGGCTATGGAAATGCCATAATAGGTAGGTATGGTGGCTGTTTTGAGGAAGATATAATGAGGCTTATGTGTGATAGAGCGTATCATATCACAGGGTTTGGATGTACCGGCGAAGTTTGCACCAACTCTCGAGGTGAGAAAGGGCAATGCACGGTACCGAAGAGGCTAGCAATGATGGAAGGGTCAGAGTGTGTATAATCCATGGACTCAACATTAGTCATAAAGAACTCACATACTTATTGCAAAAAATTTAAAAGCCCTTGAAACAAAGTACTACACGCATACTACTAGGGGGGAGGTTGGTAGGAGTTAACCATCGCGCGCCCCCGACCTTCACGCAAAGATAAACAATCAAAATACAATGAACGCCAATTTGGTTACATAGTTAGTGGACCATACGTGCATGCTTCGGGAATCACAAACCTTAACACCAACGTCTTTACCAAACACAACCATCTACTAGTACCTCCCACATATTATCACCTCTATATCGCAAAACTATTGCAAGGAATCAAACATATCATATTTAGTGATCTACAAGTTTATGTAGGATTTTATGACTAACCATGTGAATGACCAATTCCTGTCATCTCTCTAAATAGATATAAGTGAAGCAAGAGAGTTTAATTCTATCTACAAAAGCTATGCCCATGCTCTAACAAATATAAGTGAAGCAAAAGAGCATTCTACAAATGGCGGTTGTCTATGTAAAGAGAAACAGGCAATCCAAACTTCAAATGATATAAGTGAAGCACATGAAGCATTCTATAAAGCCGCACTCAAAAGATATAAGTGAAGTGCAAAGATCATTCAATAAATCAACCAAGGACTATCTCATACCAGCATGGTTCATAAAATAAAAATAAAAACCTAATTGCAAAAGACGCTCCAAGACTTGCACATAATGCATGAATGAAATGAATCCGAAAACATACCGATATTTGTTGAAGAAAGAGGGGATGCCTCCCCAGCATCCCCAAGCTTAGACGCTTGAGTCTCCTTGAATATTTACTTGGGGTGCCTCGGGCATCCCCAAGCTTTAGCTCTTGCCTCTCTTTCTTCTTCTCACATCGAAACATCCTCGATTAGACACTACATCCACACAAAACTTCAACAGAAAACTCGGTAAGATCTGTTAGTATAATAAAGCAAATCACCACTCTAAGTACTGTTGCATTGTGTCTACTGTAATATAACTTTTTCATGGCTTAATCCACTGATATAAATTGATAGATTCATCAAAACAAGCAAACTATGCATCAAAAACAGATTCTGTCAAAAACAGAACAGTCTGTAGCAATGTGAACATCCACCATACTTCTTGTACCCCAAAAATTCTACCAAAATTAGGAAAACTAAAAACGTTGTACATCAAGACAGTGCAAAAGGAATCAGAACCAATTGACTTTCCAGTTAAAAATGTAAAATAGTGCACTACAGCCAATGTTTCTGTCCTGCACCGTACAAACCAACAAGCATTGTAAACATCCTAAAGGCAAACCTTAGCACATTATTTTTATAATACAATGGAATTGTACAAGGGGATAATTATTTTTATTGAAAAGTTTCTGTAATTAAGATTCACAAAGTTCCCATGGGCCTGAACAAGTTTAAGGACATCCCCCACTTTCACAATGCTCGTCTCTCTCACTTTCACTTCTCTCTTTGAAAAGTTTTGGGTTCCCCTCTTTATTTTTGTTGTTTTAAAACTATATGAAAGCACTCAACAGAAATAAATGACTCTTAAATGACTCTCTAAAACTTCCGGGTTGTCTCCCTTGCAGCGCTTTCTTTAAAGCCATTAAGCTAGGCATTTAGTGCTCAAGTAATGGATCCACCCGGATCCCAAGGTATATCAAAGCCAATTTTAATTAACAATGATTTGTAATTTAGTAGTGAGCACAAAGTAACATATATCATGCAACAACGAAGTCTAACTCTCTTCCTATGCATCGGCATGTCATAAAAGAACAATTCATGCACACCAAGTAAAGGCCAATGCATAGTACAAACAGTTTATTGCAATTCTATCGTGTTGGAAACATAGAGAGGTGGAGACATAGTTCCTCTCTCATAATAATTGCAAGTAGGAGCAGCAAGCACATGCATATTATATCTATCGAAATCATCATGTGCAACGGTAAAAGGCAACCCACCAATGTAATCCTTAATAAGTGCAAACTTCTCTGATATAGTGTAATCGGGAGGATTCAAAAAGATAATAGGACTATCATGCGTGGGTGCAATAGCAACAATTTCATGTTTAACATAAGGAACTATAGCAAGTTCATCTCCATAAGCATAATTCATAGTGGCATCTTGGCCACAAGCATAGCAAGCATCATCAAAAAGGGATATTTCAAAAGAATCATAGGGATCATAACAATCATCATAGCAATCATCCTTCGGTAAGCACGAAGGGGAATTAAACAATGTATGAGTTGAAGAGTTACTCTCATTAGAAGGTGGGCGCGGGTGATCAATCCGCTCTTCCTCCTTTTGTTCTTCGCTCTCCTCCTCATATTTTTCATCCAATGAGCTCATAGTTTCATCAATTTCTTCTTCCATTGCTTCCTGCAAAATATTAGTCTCTTCTTGGACAGCGGAGACTTCCTCAATAAATTGTTTAACATAGGCATTAGAAGCATAATTCTCGTAGCAATATTCAAGTATGGCAAAATTTTCAGATTTGTAAAGAGTAGTATCATACTTTTCAATCAAAGTAGCAATTTCAAAAGCACCCTTAAAAGCAACAAATTCTTCAATTTGTTGAACATCATAGTAACTATAAACACCCTTAGCATACGAAGATAATACCCTATTATCAATAAACTCACATTGATAGGGAAGGTGTTTTTTAGGGTTTTCAGAACAACAAGTAAAATCATATTCCCAACATAAATTCCAAGCATAGCATTGTAAACGTTGAATTTGACCCCATAATAGTTTCCCTTTTTCAGATATACGGTGTCGCACATAACAAGCATGCTCATCTAAAGATTTGCCCTCAACTAAACTAGTTGGGGTTTCAGCACGAGCACATAGGGATCGAAGATGATCCAACTAATAAGCTTCAGCAGTGTGATAGAATTTGAGTGGTTCTTCAAACATTGGAGCAGTAGGTACAACTAATTTTTTTTGGTATTTTGCGTTTCCTACCCATGACTAAAGATAGAAAATAACTAACGACAGCAAATAAAAATTACTTAGTGATAAAGCAAACAAGCACACAAGAGAATATTCACCCCACGCTATTGCTCCCCGGCAACGGCGCCAGAAAAAGGTCTTGATAACCCACAAGTATAGGGGATCGCAACAGTTTTTGATAAGTAAGAGTGTCGAACCCAACGAGGAGCTAAAGGTAGAATAAATATTCCCTCTAGTTCTATCGACAACCAATACAACTCTACGCATGCTTGACGTTCGCTTTACCTAGAACAAGTATGAAACTAGAAGTACTTTGTAGGTGTGAAAGGATAGGTTTGCAAGATAATAAAGAACGCGTAAATAAAAGCTAGGGCCTGTTTAGATAAAGATGCAAGAAAGTAAATTTAGCGAGTGTGGAAAAGTGGTGGTAGGTGTTGTGAAAGTGTCCCTAAGCAATTGACTACGTTACTAGACCAATAGCAAGTTTTATGTGGAAGAGGCATAAGCTAACATACTTTCTCTACTTGGATCATATGCACTTATGATTGGAACTCTACCAAGCGTCCGCAACTACTAAAGATTCATTAAGGTAAAACCCAACCATAGCATTAAAGCATCAAGTCCCCTTTTATCACATACGCAACAATCCCCTTACTCGGGGTTGTGTTTCAGTCACTCACGCAACCCACTATAAGCGAATCATGAACGTATTGCAACACCCTACAGCAGGAATCCCTCACGCTTGCGCGACACGGAGGGCACAATGGGGCAGCAACATAACCACAAGCAAATTAAATCAATCATAGCAATTCATCAACCACCAATAGGACAACGAAAATCTACTCAGACATCATAGGATGGCAACACATCATTGGATAATAATATGAAGCATAAAGCACCATGTTCAAGTAGAGGGTACATCGGGTTGCGGGAGAGTGGACCGCTGGATATAGAAGGGGGCAGGTGATGGAGATGTTGGTGAAGATGATGGCGGTGTTGGTGAAGATCACGGTGATGATGATGGCCTCCGGCGGCGTTCCGTCTCACCGGAAGCAAGGGGGAGAGAGCCCCCCTTCTTATTCTTCTTCCTTGACCTTCTCCCTAGATGGGAGAAGGGTTTCCCCTCTGGTCCTTGGATCCCATGGCTTGGGAGGGGCGAGAGCCCCTCCGAGATTGGATCTATCTCTCTGTTTCTGCATTTCCTGATTCTACCCCTTCACCGTTTCCTTTATATCTAGAGATCCGTAACTCCGATTGGGGTGAATCTTTCGCCCAGATCTTTCTCATAAAATTAGCTTTCATGCGCCTGAAGAAGAGCGTCAACCGCCTTACGAGTGGACCACAAGGGTCAGGGGCGTGCCTGGGGGGGTAGGGCGCGCGCCCCTACCTCGTCACCACCCCGGACACCGTTTCGCGTGGATTTCACTTCCCAAAAATCATAAATATTCCAAAAAAAATCTCTGTCCGTTTTTATCCCGTTTGGACTCTATTTGATATTGGGTTTCTGCGAAACAAAAAACATGCAACAGACAGGAACTGGCACTGGGCACTGGATCAATATGTTAGTCCCAAAAAATAGTATAAAAAGTTGCCAAAAGTATATAAAAGTTGGAGAATATTGGCATGGAACAATCAAAAATTATAGATACGACGGCGACGTATCATGTCCCCGGCAGAAACAGCTATGCCGGAGCCCTAGATTGGTTCCGCCAAGGTTCCGCCTTGTGGCGGCGGAGTCACGTCCAGAAAGGTTGCTTCTTATTTTTTTCTCATCGAAAGACTTCATATAGGAGAAGACGGGCATCGGAGAGCCACCAGGGGGCCCACGAGGTAGGGGGCTCGCCCAGGGGGGCGCCCCTGGCCTTCATCTTTGGCGACGATTTTTCTATATTTATTTTAAGACATTCCGTGGAGTTTCAGGACTTTTGGAGTTGCGCAAAATAGGTCTCCAATATTTGCTCCTTTTCCAGCCCAGAATTCCAGCTGTCGGCATTCTCCCTCTTCATGTAAACCTTGTAAAATAAGAGAGAATAGCCATAAGTATTGTGACATAACATGAAGTAACAGCCCATAATGCAATAAATATTGTCATAAAAGCATGATGCAAAATGGACGTATCAACTCCCACAAGCTTAGACCTCGCTTGTCCTCAAGCAAAAAGCCGATAACAATAAATATGTCCTCATGTTTAGAGGTAGAGGCGTCGATAAAAATAAAATACGGACATGAAGGCATCATGATTATTTTCATAACATCAACATATAAAGATTTTGTCATATGATTACTCAAGTTCAAGTGATGATCAGTTCACAAAGCAAAAAGCATGAATCAGAAACCTTATTGAGCACCAGCAAATTATAACCTCAGTCATTGAAGCAATTGCAATTTATCATAACATCGGAAATAGTCTATGTCAGATCTTAAAAGCAAGTCCACATACTCAACTATCACTTAGTCCTTCATAATTGCTAGCACTCACACGATACTTGTGGTTACGGAGTTTTAATCGGACACAGAGAAAGATAGGGCCTTATAGTTTTGCCCCACAACCTTTTACCTCAAGGGTAATGTCAACAATAATAATTCATGCTCCCCCACATCCAATTAGATATATATATCATGTTCTTTCCAACATGCCGAGCTTGCCAAAGGATAAAATGAAAAAGGAAAGGTGAAGATCACCATGACTCTTGCATAAGGTAGAGGATAATAATAAAAGATAGGCCCTTCGCAGAGGGAAGCAGAGGTTGTCATGCGCATTTAGGTTTGATGCACAAAATCTTAATGCAAAAGAACGTCACTTTATATTGCCCCTTGTATGTGAACCTTTATTATGCAGTCCGTCGCTTTTATTGCATCCACAACAAGTTCGTACAAAGTTTATTTTCTCCGCACTAATAAGTCATGCATATTTAGAGAGAAATTTTTATTGCTTGCACCGATGACAACCTACTTGAAGGATCTTACTCAATCCATAGGTAGATATGGTGGACTCTCATGGCAAAACTGGTTTAAGGGTATTTGGAAGCACAAGTAGTATTTCTACTTGGTGCTAAGAATTTGGCTAGCATGAGGGGGAAAGGCAAGTTCAACATGTTAGAGGATCCATGACAACATACTTTATCTCAGATATAACAAAACATAACTCATTATGTTGTCTTCCTTGTCCAACATCAACTCTTTAGCATGTCATATTTTAATGAGTACTCCCAATCATAAAAGATGTCAATGATAATATATCTATATGTGAAACCTCTCTTTCCTTATTACTTCCTATTAATTGCAAGGATGACCAAAGCTATATTTGCCAACTCCCAACAACCTTTAATCATCATACTCTTTCTATGTGAAGTCATTACTTTCACTAAGATCAATATGAACTCATTGATTCTTTTTATTCTTTTCTTCTAATCACTCAGGATCATGGCAAAATACTCAAGCCCTTGACTCAACACTAATCTTTATTATATAGCTCATGGACTCGATTACAAAGAAGGATCATAAAGCAAAACTCAAAACTAGATCAGGCCATGACTTTATTCTACTAAATGAAGATCCTACTAAAAGGATCGAACTAAGAAAAATGGTAAAGATAGGAGTTGTGATGATGATACGATACCAGGGCACCTCCCCCAAGCTTGGCAGTTGCCAAGGGGAGTGCCTATACCCATGTGATTATGTCTCCTTCTTTGTTGTTGGCGGTGGAGGTGTTGTTGATGATGCGAGCTTGTCGTCCACCTTCCATGGCATAGGATCACCATCATAGAAGGATGATCGAGTCTCCGGGATCCTCAAATCTGCAGCCAAACTCATCATTTTGAATCTATATTCATAATCACAGTTTTGGTTTTGCAGATCATAGATTTGGGCTTGGAGGTGCTCGATCTTCTCATGTAGCTTGAAGATGGCCTCGTTGGTCTTCTTGGCATCCGGCTCGTAGTTGTTGGTGAACTCCGCGAGCATCTTGTGGGTAGAGTTGATTCCACGGTCCACCATCCCCTGGCACTTGAAAACTTGTTGCTCCATTGCTTCGAGCCTGGACTCCACGCTTCTGATTCCCTTTGGTCCCTCAACATCACGGATGTTCAGCAACCCATCACGCATCTCAATGGTTTGAGGGTGTCGCAGCACCTCCACGAGGTAAGGGTTGATCACCTTCTCGAAGAACTTGTCCTTGGAAGCACTTGGGGTCATCGTGATGATCTAGACCTGTCGGAAAAACAGCTCGAAACAAGAACAGGGGAGATTTGCGTGATACGAGAGTCAAAACCTTCGGGAGTAGATATAATGAATTTTTACTGACCAAAATACGTATCGTGCAAGGAAACGGAGTCCGGAGGGCACACGAGGTGCTCACAAGGTAGGGGGCGCACCCAGGGGGGTAGGGCATGCCCTCCACCCTCGTGGAGGCCTCGTGTCCTCCCCGGGCTGCTACTTATTTTTCTATTTTTCTAAATATTCCAAAACGGAGAAATATTGCCTTAAAAATTGTTTTGGAGTCGGTTTACTTACCGTAACACATACCTATTCCTTTTCGGAGTCTAAAACGGGCTGGAAAGTGTCCTTTATGTATTCCTCCGGGTTTACGGTTTCAATAATATTAGTTTCAACATTTATGGGATTACCTGAAATATAGTGTTTGATCCTTTGACCGTTTACCACCTTCGGATTTGTGCCTTCGAAGTTGTTGATTTTTATGGCACCGGAACGATAGACCTCCTCGATAACGTAGGGACCTTCCCATTTGGAGAGAAGTTTTCCTACAAAAAATCTTAAACGAGAGTTTTATAGCAATACATAATCACCTACATTAAACTCACGCTTTTGTATCCTTTTGTCATGCCATCTTTTGACTTTTTCTTTAAACAACTTGGCATTTTCATAAGCTTGGGTTCTCCATTCATCAAGGGAGCTAATATCAAATAACCTCTTCTCACCAGCAAGTTTGAAATCATAGTTGAGCTCTTTAATAGCCCAGTATGCCTTATGTTCTAGTTCGAGAGGTAAGTGACAAGCTTTTCCATAAACCATTTTGTACAGAGACATACCCATAGGATTCTTATATGCAGTTCTATAGGCCCATAATGCGTCATCCAGTTTCTTGGACTAATTCTTTCTAGACCTATTCACAGTCTTTTGCAAAATTAATTTGAGCGCTCTGTTGCTCAACTCTACTTGACCACTAGCCCGCGGGTGATATGGAGATGCAATTCTATGATTAACATCATATTTAGCAAGCATCTTACGGAAGGCACCATGAATAAAGTGTGAACCACCATCAGTCATAAGTAGGGACTCCAAACCTCGGAAAAATAACTTCCTTAAGCATTTTAATAGAGGTGTTATGATCAGCACTACTAGTTGGAATAGCTTCTACCCACTTAGTAACGTAATCAACAGCAGCTAAAATATGAGTATATCCATTAGAGGCAGGAAAAGGTCTCATATAATCAAAGCCCCAAACATCAAATGGTTCAATAACAAGTGAATAATTCATAGGCATTTCTTGACGTCTACTAATATTACCAATTCTTTGACATTCATCGCAAGACAAAACAAACTTACGGGTATCCTTGAAGAGAGTAGGCCAATAAAAACCGGATTGCAATACCTTATGTGCAATTCTATCTCCAGCATGGTGTCCTCCATAAGCTTTGGAGTGACACTTGCGTAGGATCTGTTCCTTTTCATGCTCAGGTACACAACGCCTAATAACACCATCTACTCCTTCCTTGTAAAGATGTGGGTCATCCCAAAAGTAATGTCGCAAGTCATAGAAGAACTTTTTCTTTTGTTGGTATGTGAAGCTAGGTGGTATAAATTTAGCAACAATATAATTAGCATAATCAGCATACCAAGGAGTGCTACGAGAAGTGCTTATGACATTTAATTGTTCATCAGGAAAGCTATCATCAATAGGTAGTGGGTCATCAAGAACATTCTCTAACCTAGACAAGTTGTCTGCAACGGGGTTCTCAGCCCCCTTTCTATCAACAATATGTAAATCAAATTCTTGCAGCAGGAGAACCCATCTAATGAGTCTAGGTTTTGCATCTTTCTTTTCCATAAGATATTTAATAGCAGCATGATCAGTGTGAATAGTAACTTTGGAATCAACAATATAAGGTCTAAACTTATCACAAGCAAACACAACTGCTAAAAGTTCCTTTTCGGTAGTAGCATAATTTCTTTGAGCACTATCTAGAGTCTTACTGGCATAATGTATAACATTTAATTTCTTATCAACTCTTTGCCCTAGAACAGCACCTACAGCATAATCACTAGCATCACACATAATTTCAAAGGGTAAATTCCAATCAGGTGGCTAAACAACAGGTGCAGAGATTAATGCTTTCTTAAGTATTTCAAATGCTTCTACACAATCATCATCAAAGACAAATGATACATCTTTTTGTAATAAATTAGTCAGAGGTCGAGAGATTTTTGAGAAGTCCTTAATGAACCTCCTATAAAATCCGGCGTGACCAAGGAAACTTCTTATACCTTTGATGTCCTTGGGACATGGCATCTTTTCAATAGCATCAACCTTGGCTTTATCAAATTCAATACCTCTTTCAGAAACTTTGTACCCCAAGACAATACCTTCATTAACCATAAAGTGGCACTTTTCCCAATTCAAGACAAGATTAGTTTCTTCACATCTCTGCAAAACTCGAGCAAGATTGCTCAAGCAATCATCAAAAGAGGAACCATAGACGGAAAAGTCGTCCATGAAAACCTCACAAATTTTCTCGCAAAAGTCAGAGAATATAGCCATCATGCATCTTTGAAAGGTAGCAGGTGCATTACATAAACCGAAATTCATACGTCTATAAGCGAAAGTACCAAAAGGGCATGTAAAAGTAGTCTTTGATTGATCTTTAGCCGACACAGGTATTTGAGAAAAACCAGAATAACCATCTAGAAAGCAATAGTGTGTATGTTTGCATAATCTTTCTAGCATTTGATCGATAAAAGGTAAGGGGTAATGATCTTTCTTAGTAGCCTTATTTAATTTGCGGAAATCAATTACCATCCTATAACCTGTGATGATTCTTTGCGGAATCAATTCATCTTTATCATTAGGGACAACAGTAATACCTCCCTTCTTAGGGACACAATGGACAGGACTTACCCACTGACTATCAGCAACGGGATAAATTATACCTGCCTCCAGAAGCTTGAGTATTTCCTTTCTTACCACTTCTTTCATTTTAGGATTCAAATGTCATTGAGGATCACGAACTAGTTTGGCATCCGCTTCCAAATTTATTTTATGTTGACATAGAGTGGGACTCATGCCCTTAAGATCATCCAGAGTATATCCAATAGCAGCATGGTGCTTCTTCAGAGTTTTCAATAATCTTTCTTCTTCATGTTCTGAAAGGTTAGCACTAATAATAACATGATATATTTTCTTTTCATCAAGATAAGCATATTTAAGATTATCAGGCAACGGTTTAAGCTCAAACATGGGATCACCCTTGGGTGGAGGAGGATCCCCTAGAATTTCAACAGGAAAATTGTGTTGCAGAATAGGTTCCTGTTTAAAGAATACTTCATCTATCTCCCTTCTTTCATTCATGAACATATCATTTTCATGATCTAGCAAATATTGTTCTAAACGATCACTAGGAGGTACGGCAATAGAAGCAAGACCAATAATTTCGTCCTTACTAGGCAATTCTTCCTCATGATGTTGTTTACTAAATTTAGAGAAATTAAACTCATGAACCATATCATCCAAGCCAACAGTAACAACATTCTTTTTGCATTCTATCATAGTGTTAACAGTATTCAAGAAGGGTCTACCAAATATAATGGGACAAAAGCTATCTTGTGGAGAACCAAGAACAAGAAAATCAGCGGGATATTTGGTTTTCCCACACAAGACTTCAACATCTCTAACAATTCCCATTGCAGATATAGTATCTCTATTGGCAAGTTTAATTGTAACATCAATATCTTCTAACTCAGCAGGTGCAATATCATGCATAATTTCTTTGTATAGGTCAATGGGTATTACACTAGCACTAGCACCCATATCACATAAGCCATGATAACAATGATCTCCTATTTTAATAGAAATAACAGGCACGCCTACCACAGGTCTATGTTTATCTCTATCACAAGGTTTAGCAATTCTAGCTGTTTCACCACAGAATTGAATAACATGCCCATCAATACTATCAGACAAGAGATCCTTAATAATAGCAATATTGGGTTATACTTTGACTTGCTTAGGAGGGGTATAAGTTCTAATATTGCTTTTATGAACAACAGTTGAAGCTTTAGCATGATCCTTCATTCTAACAGGGAAGGGTGGTTTCTCAACATAAGAAGTGGGAACAATAGGATCATTATATGTGACAGTCTTTTCTTCAACTTTAATAGGTGCATCTACTTTTACTTCTATGGGAGGATGATATTTAAACCACTTCTCCTTGGGGAGATCAACATAAGTAGCAAAAGATTCACAGAAAGAAGCTACTATCTCAGAGTCAACTCCATATTTAGTGCTAAACTTACGGAAAATATCGGTATCCATGAAAGATTTAACACAATCAAACTTAGGTGTCATACCTGACTCCTTACCTTCGTCGAGGTCCCAATCTTCAGAGTTGTGCTTAATTCTATGCAATAAATTCCATCTAAATTCAATAGTCTTCATCATAAAAGAGCCAGCACAAGAAGTATCAAGCATGGTGCGATTATTTTCATAAAGCCGGGCATAAAAACCATGCATAATCACTTCTCTTGCGAGCTCATGATTGGGGCATGAATATAACATTGATTTAAGCCTCCCCCAAGCTTGAGCGATGCTTTCTCCTTCGCGAGGCCAAAAATTATATATATAATTGTAATCACGATGAACAAGATGCATAGGGCAATACTTTTGATGAAATTCCAATTTCAATCTTTTATAGTTCCATGATCTCATATCATCACATAGCCTGTACCATGTCAATGTGTCTCCATTCAAAGATAAAGGGAAATCCTTCTTCTTAACAACATCATTGGGTATACCTGCAAGCTTAAATAGTCCACAAACATCATCCACATAGCATAGATGTTCATCAGGATGCTTTGTTCCATCTCCTGTAAAAGTGTTAGCTAGCAGTTTTTCCATCAAACCCGAAGGAATCTCAAAAGGAGTTTCATTTTCAATAGGTTCAGGAGGTTGAGTAGGTTGAGGAGCAACTCTTTGCTCTACTGGAAGGAGTGAAGATACCCCGAACAAGCCCCTCAGACAATTACTTTCCATAGTAACAAGTGACAGAAAATTTCAGCACACTATATAAATTTTTCCTTACCAAATTCCACCTACCAAAGGCGCTTCACTCCCCGGCAACGGCGCCAGAAAAGAGTCTTGATGATCCATAAGTATAGGGGATCTATCGTGGTCCTTTTGATAAGTAAGAGTGTCGAACCCAACGAGGAGCAGAAGGAAATGATAAGCAGTTTTCAGCAAGGTATTCTCTGCGAGTACTGAAATAAGTGGTAACAGATAGTTTTGTGATAAGATAAATTGTAACGAGCAACAAGTAACAAAAGTAAATAAAGTGCAGCAAGGTGTCCCAATCCTTTTTATAGCAAAGGACAATCCTGGACAAACTCTTATAATAGGAAAAGCACTCCCGAGGACACATGGGAATATCGTCAAGCTAGTTTTCATCACGCTCATATGATTCACGTTCGGTACTTTGATAGTTTGATATGTGGGTGGACCGGTGCTTGGGTACTGCCCTTACTTGTACAAGCATCCCACTTATGATTAACCTCTATTGCAAGCATCTGCAACTACAACAAAAGTATTAAAGTAAACCTAACCATAGCATGAAACAAATGGATCCAAATCAGCCCCTTACGAAGCAACGCATAAACTATGGTTTAAGCTTCTGTCACTCTAGCAACCCATCATCTACTTATTACTTCCCAATGCCTTCCTCTAGGCCCAAATAATGGTGAAGTGTTATGTAGTCGACGTTCACATAACACCACTAGAGGTTAGACAACATACATCTTATCAAAATATCGAACGAATACCAAATTCACATGACTACTAATAGCAAGACTACTCCCTTGTCCTCAGGAACAAACGTAACTACTCACAAAGCATATTCATGTTCATAATCAGAGGGGTAATAATGTGCATATAGGATCTGAACATATGATCTTCCACCAAATAAACCAACTGGCATCAACTACAATGAGTAATCAACACTACTAGCAACCTACTAGCACCAATCTCAGACTTGGAGACAAGAATTGGATACAAGAGATGAACTAGGATTTGGAGATGAGATGGTGCTAGTGAAGATGTTGATGGAGATTGCCCTCTCCCGGTGAGGAGCGTTGGTGATGATGATGGTGATGATTTCCCCCTCCCGGAGGGAAATGTCCCCGGCAGAACAGCTCTGCCGGAGCCCTAGATTGGTTCCGCCAAGGTTCCGCCTCGTGGCGGCGGAGTCTCGTCTCGAAAGGTTGCTTCTTATTTTTTTCTCATCAAAAGACTTCATATAGGAGAAGACGGGCATCGGAGAGCCACCAGGGGGCCCATGAGGTAGGGGGGCGCGCCCAGGGGGGCGCCCCCCACCCTCGTGAGCAGGGTGTGGGCCCCTTGAACTTCATCTTTGGCGATGATTTTTCTTTATTTATTTTAAGACATTCCGTGGAGTTTCAGGACTTTTGGAGTTGCGCAGAATAGGCCTCCAATATTTGCTCCTTTTCCAGCCCAAAATTCCAGCTGCCGGCATTCTCCCTCTTCATGTAAACCTTGTAAAATAAGAGAGAATAGCCATAAGTATTGTGACATAACGTGAAGTAACAGCCCCTAATGCAATAAATATTGTCATAAAAGCATGATGCAAAATGGACGTATCATGACTCGGCTAGCATACTCAAGAATCTTAACTGGTTTCTCCTCATAGATCAAATCATTGTGCAACTGAATCGCCTCTAGTGGCACTGTATCTCTCAGCGGTATATCAGCCATCTCTGCGTGGCACTTCCTCAATTGAGAAACGTGGAACATGTCATGAACTCCTGACAATCCTTCGGGCAACTCTAACTTGTAGGCAACTTCTCCCATACGCGCCAAAACTTTGTATGGTCCCACAAAATGTGGCGCTAACTTTCCCTTAACTCCAAAGCGCTTAACTCCTCGAAGTGGAGATACACGAAGATATACTCTATCTCCGACTTCGTAAACTGTCTCTTTTCATTTAGAATCTGCATAACTTTTCTGCCTGGACTGTGCTACCTTGAGCTTGTCGCGAGTCAACTTTACTTTCCATTCAGACTCCTTAATCAAATCTGGTCGAAACAACTAGCGGTCTCCAACTTCATCCCACGACAACAGGGTCCTGCACCTCCTTCCGTATAAGGCTTCGAAAGGGGCCATCTTCAAACTGGATTGATAACTATTGTTGTAAGACAACTCTGCATATGGCAAATTGCCGTCCCAACTAGATCTGTAATCTAGCGCACAAGCTATCAGCATATCCTCCAAAATATAATTGACTCTCTCGGTCTGTCCATCGGTTTGCGGATGGAAAGCTGTACTGAACTCTAGCCCGGTACCCAAAGTTTCATGCAACTGATTCCAGAACTTTGAGGTAAACTGGGTTCCTCTATTTGATACAATGCTCCTTGGAACTCCATGTAGACATACGATCCTGGTCATGTATATCTTTGCCAACTTAGCACTGGTGTAAGTGGTCTTTACTCGAATGAAATGAGCTACCTTCGTCAAACGATTAACTACAACCCAAATTGAGTCATAGCCTGAACGAGTCCTGGGCAATCCCGTAATGAAATCCATGCCTAGCTTATCCCACTTCCATTCGGGTATCAGCAATGGTTGTACCAATCCTGCTGGCTTCTAATGCTCTACCTTTACTCTCTGACACACATCACAAACAACTACATACTCCGCAATATCCTTCTTCATTTTGGTCCACCAGAAAGTGTCCTTCAAATCCAAATACATCTTGGTATTTCCTGGGTGAATCGAATATGGCAAATCATGGGCCTCTTGAAGAATCAACTTCCTGATCTCCGGGTCATTAGGCACATAAACACGGTCTTCAAACCATAGGGTATTGTGCTCATCCTCACGAAATCCCTTAGCTTTGCCTTTGCTCATCCTCTCCTTTATATCAGCAATTTCCTTGTCAGTCTTCTAAGCTTCTCTGATCTTATCCATCAAGGTAGACTGAATCTCCAATGCTGCTACATAGCCTCTCGGAACTATTTCCAAACATAGCTCACGAAGGTCCTCGGCTCACTCCTTCGGTAACTCTCCGGTCATAAAGTGTATTGACATGGCTCTTACGGCTCAACGCATCGGCCACTACATTAGCCTTTCCTGGGTGGTAATGTAATCTCATATCATAATCTCTGATGAGTTCCAACCATCTCCTTTTCCTGAGATTCAACTCCTTCTGCATGAAAATGTATTTCAAACTCTTGTGATCCGTGTACGCTTCACAATGATTTCCGATGAGAAAATGTCTCCAAGTCTTCAACGCATGCACTACGGCTGCTAACTCCAAATCATGTGTGGCATAATTCAACTCATGAGGTTTCAGCTGTCGTGAAGCATACGAAACAACTCTCTCCTCCTGCATAAGAACTGCTCCAAGTCCTCGACGTGAAGCGTCGCAATACACCTCGTAATCCTTACTCTGATCTGGCAGAATCAACACTGGCGATGTAACCAAACGTTCCTTCAACTCCTGGAAACTGGCCTCACACTCCTCAGTCCAAATGAACTTGGTATCCTTCTTTAACAATTCCATCATAGGTTTTGCAATCCTCGAGAAATTCTCAATGAATCTCCGGTAGTATCCTGCCAGTCCAAGAAAACTCCGGATCTCTCCAACTGTTGTTGGTGCTTCCCAGTTGGTCACAGTGACAACTTTGGTGGGATCTACTTCTATTCCTTCTCCTGATATAACATGTCCGAGGAATCCAACTTCCTTCAATCAAAATTCACATTTGCTGAACTTGGCATATAACTGATGTTCTCTAAGCTTCTCAAGTACCAAACGCAAATGCTCCTTATGCTCCTCTTCGTTCTTCGAGTAGACCAAAATATCATCAATGAACACCACGACCAACTTATCCAAAAACTCCATAAACACCTTGTTCATCACGTTCACGAAATAGGCAGGTACGTTAGTCAGACCAAATGACATAATGGTGTACTCGTACAGCCCATACCTGGTGGTAAAAGTCGTCTTAGGTATATCCTGCTCTCGAATCTTCAACTGATGGTATCCTGATCGCAAATCGATCTTGGAAAATACCTTAGCTCCTTGCAATCGGTCAAACAAATCATTGATCATTGGCAGTGGGTACTTGTTCTTGATTGTTACTGCATTCAATCCTCGATAATCGACAACCATCCCTAATGATCTGTCCTTCTTCTCCACTAGAAGTACTAGTGATCCCCAAGGTGAAGAACTTGGGCGAATATATCCTTTATCCAGTAACTCCTTAATCTGCTTCTTAATCTCCTCCAGATCTTTTGCGGGCGTCCTGTACGGTCTCTTCGATATTGGCCCTGTGCCTGGCAAAAGCTCAATCAAAAACTCAATGTCTCTATCCGGTGGCATTCCTGGCAACTCCTCTGGAAATACGTCAGGAAAATCCTTCACCACTGGTACTTCTTCCTGCACAACTCCTGTTAACGAATTTAGTTGTGTCCTCCTCGGCTCATGCCGGGATACATACTTGATCCTTCTTCCTTCTGGCATTGTAAGCAAAATCGTCTTACTGGCGCATTCAATGTTCCCTCCGTACTTCGATAACCAACCCATGCCTAATATCACATCCAATCCTTCCGATTCCAATACTATTAGGTCCGAGGGAAACAGGTAGCTACCAATCCTTAATGGTAACTGATCACACCATAGGCTAGCCATATACTCTGCTCTAGGAGAGGTTACTAACATGGGTGACCTAAGGGCTTGGGTTGGCAGTTTATACTCATCCACAAATCCCCTTGATATATATGACTGTGATGCACCAGTATCAAAAAGAACGAGTGCAGTAAATGACTTAATCATAAACTTACCTATTACTGCATCTGGCTGAGCTTCAACCTCCTCCACGTTAACGTGGTTCACCTGTCCCCTGTTGAAAGGGTTCGGCTTCTTCCCCGAGCTTCCATTGCCATTTTTGTTCTGGCCTTCGGGACATTCATTGGCGTAATGTTCGGTCTTCTAACACTTAAAGCAAGTGACTTGGCTCAAATCTTTCTTGGCTGGGGTTGATGGGTTGGTACGGTTCTGGCCGTTGCTTCCTCCATTCCCATTCTTGGGGCTATTATGATTATGCAAACTACCTCCTCCATGGGTATGCTGAAATTGTCCTCCCGGCTTCGGGGTAAAACGTGGCTTCTGCTGAGCTCCAGAATTGTACTTTCCTTATCCATACTTCCTCTTGCGGTTCTCAATCTGTTGCTGCTTCCCTTCAATCATAAGAGCACGGTCTACCAACTCCTGGTAGCTGTGGAAACTTGCTACCATCAATTGCATACTCAGCTCATCATTCAGTCCTTCCAGAAACTTCTCTTGCTTAGCTGCATCCGTAGCAACGTCATCTGGGGCATAACACGATAGCTTACTAAAGTCATCCACATACTGACCAACTGTATGTCCTCCCTGGCGTAAGTTGCGAAACTCACGCTTCTTCATGGCCATTGCTCCTGCTGAAACATGGGTTGTACAGAAAGCCTGCTGAAACTGATCCCATGTGACAGTGTCTACTAGATAGGTGGCTGTGAAATTCTCCCACCATGATGCTGCGGGTCCATCAAGCTGATGTGCGGCAAATCGCACCTTCTCCGCATATGTGCATCCTGCAGTGGTCAACTCCCTGGCTGTCTTGCGAAGCCAATCATCTGCAACAATCGGCTCGGTGCTACTGGAAAACACCGGTGGATTTAGCCTAAGGAAACGGGTTAAGTGATCAACAGGTGGTGGCGGTGGTTGGTTGTTGTTGTTGTTATTGTTCCCCTGATTCTGATTCTGGACTAACAACTGCATCAAGGCATTCTGCTGCTGGATCAACTGAGTGAGCTCTGGTGGGAAAGCAAATCTGTTGTCACGTCTCGGAGGCATCTGAGGGTTTAGAAAAGATGAGAATATAGGATAGAATGAGGTCTAGAGGGAAAACACTATCCATATGCACATGAGGCAAAATGCAATGAAAACACTGCAATCAATCCAAACAAGGGCATACAACGGTCTAACTATGATTACAAAAGTGCTCGGACTATACTAGATACATGGGGGAGTACTAATATTGTTATGGTGGTCGACTAGAAAAACTGCTCCGATGAAGATTCCATGATATCTGCTCCAGCTTCATCAACATAGTCATCATCACTATCATCTGGGTCCAAGTCGATGTCGTCAATGATGATGTAGTTCTCTGGACAAGTGCAATCTTCATCTTCTCCAGTTGCGGGGAATCCCATAAACACTTTTAGCTTCTTCTTCAGATCATCGCTCTTCTCCACTAGTGTTGTTATTTGCTCCTCATATCCATCGCGTGTAGACTTGAGTTCTTCCTCTAGTTCTGTGATTTTGGTCATGGCCTTCTTCAGATCCATCATGCATGCGCACATCTGGTTCTCCTGGCATCGAATGTGTTGGTTTAACTCCTGGATGAAAGCTGCAATTGATATGTCCTTCCTGGTGCTGATCATCTCCCATTGCTCATCACGGCGCCCACAAATCTGGTAGATAGTATCCTTAAGCTCCTTATGGTAAACTTCTCCAATACGTCCCATGGTGATGTGGGCTGCCATGCTCTTTCCTAGACTCCAGGTTGGTGCATCAAAGGAAAAATCTATGGGCTCAGTGACGGGCATAAATGTCCTTCCTAGAACTTGAACTTGAATCATCCAGCGCTCCTCTTCAGGTAAAGTGGCGTTGTAGGTCCCGGTGAAGCTTGGTACTCCGATCTTCAGGTACTTGGTGATTTCCTTCAGGTGTCGTCCAAAGGGTGTATCTTCATCTGGTTACATGAACTTGTTCCTTGCATCCGCCATCCTAAAAGAGAGTAGAAAAGATGAGAAGTCAGAATGAGAAGAGAGAGTGGTGATCTAGGGCTTTAGCTTAGTGGTCGTGTCCTACAGTCAGCGTGTGCTTTGATACCATCTTGTAGCGACCAGACCTCAGACAGTCTGATCTCTGTGCATTAGTGTCATCACTGGATCAGTAATGCTGACTTGCACAGTACTTGAGGGATTTATAACAGAGTGGCAATCACACACTTATTACATTGAATGTCTCAAAAGAGAGCTTATTACAATAAATATGGCTTAAGGCCATCTAATAACAATAACAACGGAAGGCTTGGAAGATAAGTGAGTCCATCAACTCCAAC
Source organism: Triticum timopheevii (assembly GCA_963921465.1). Taxonomy (NCBI): domain Eukaryota; kingdom Viridiplantae; phylum Streptophyta; class Magnoliopsida; order Poales; family Poaceae; genus Triticum; species Triticum timopheevii. The sequence continues at coordinate 621,893,649 of OY997270.1, read as the reverse complement.
GGGATCACTGAGTATAGGACCAAGATCCTAAGGCATCTTACTCGTCGTCTGAAAAGTCTGCAACATGAACGTTGCAGCCCGAAAACGGGTCAGCACATGGAATATGCTGGCAATGTAACACACAGAGAGTAATGAAATGACATGGCTATACTACATGCATATATGGCTGGTGGAAAAGCTCTATGGTTACAGTTTTTGCATAAAGCCAATTTTTCCCTACTGCAAAGGAATAACTTTTATTTAACTATCATGGTAGTTGTTAAACATTGAGAATGGTTGACAGCATTCTCAATCCCAATTAAATATCATCATTAAAAACCCAACAACATTAATTAGAGTAACATGATGAGATTCACATGATAATCCAAGTACTAGATACTCAAAACGTCCATAACCGGGGACACAGCTAATCATGATTAGTGTGTACACTCTGCAGAGGTTGCGCACTTTTCCCCACAAGACTTGATCTCCTCCGTTTGTTTTCTCGCACTACATGGTGTTTGAGAAACGGATGACCGAGACATAGTCTTTTAGAAGCGCTAGCACCTTACGATTGGGTAGACCGTACCACCTACATCCTCTACATCTGCTAGTCTACCACTTTAAGAGTTCGCACAACTTAATCAACTATGCTAGAGCCCATAATAGCATGTGGCTGCACACGGAAGTTTCTAGCATGAATAATCTTATGGTCCCTTTGAGCCTAGGTGGCGGTCCAAAAACAAACAGGCAATCCTGGAATACCCAAGTGCCTCAATCCACCCAGATGTGTATTAACGTTGCCACCTTAAGTAAACCATTAATTAATAATCTCACATATGTCAATGGATACACTCACCCAATCCACGTCTACTAGCATAGTATGGCATAATAAGCAAACGTAGAAGTAACTCCCAAGGGTTTGATAATAAAACTGGTAATAGGTACTACCTCATCTACTTTCCAAAACCCACATATTAATCAGATCCTAATCATGCAATTGTTTGAGGATTGATCTAGTGCATAAAAACTGGGTGGTAAAGAGGTATGATCAAAGTGTTAATTGCCTTGCTGATGATCCGCGAAACCTAGGGATTCGAAGTGGCAAGCGGCGCAATCCGGGTACTCTATCGCAAGAAAACAAACAAACAAACAAACATACAATAAGTACTCATCTAATGCACAGGTAAAACTCAAATAAGAGATCTAACCAGAAAGTTCAACTTAAGAACTCCGGTTGGCAAAAAGAATCAAATCGAACAAAGCAACGAAGATTAAACTACAAAAGAAATAAGCTTCGTTTACTAATCTGAACCTAAGTCAAATTTTACAGAATCAAAAATTTGTTTGAGTTAATTAAACGGAAAGAGGGTTTCGAGATGAAACTCTAGGCGCTTGAATCGCCTGATTTTGATAAACGGGTGAAAAGTTAAACTAAAACGAAAATCGGATCAGAAATCGCGATCAGAAAAATCGCGGAATAAATCCGAGAAAAAGAAAATGACGAACAGATTAACGAACGAACGTTCGTTATCTGGATCTAAACGATGAACGCGTTCGTTAAAACGAACGAACGAGCGAACGCTTGCTAATTAACCTAAACCGAAAAAACCCGATCTAAATAAAAAAAGGATCTAAAACAAACCGACGAAAACCGACGGAAAAACCGAACGGTTTTTTCTAAAAAAATGGCGGCGGCGGTGGTCAACCTCGGCGTGCGGGTCCGGCGTGCGGCGGCGGCGAGGGGCGGCGGCGGCGGCAGCAGGCGGCGGCGGCGACAGCAGGCGGCGGCGGCTGCTAGGGTTTGGGGGCGGCGGCGGCTCGGGTGGGCTGGTGCTGCGGCAGCCCGGGGTGGCGCTATATAAAGGCCCCGGCCAGAGGAGTCCTGGCCGATCCCGGCCCATAGTCGGTTCGGATTTTTTTTAAAATAAATTTCGCGCAGAAAAAGAAACGAAAGAAATACTAAACAGACTCCAAAAATCCTGAAATAAATTTTCCCCGACTTCTAAAATCAAGCCGGACAAGATTCACATTTATTTGGGGCCTAAATGCAATTTTCAAAAATGCACATTTTTCCTAAATTCAAATAAAATAGCAATAAAATCCAAAATAAAATCTTATTTGATTTTATTATTAAATCCTCAATATTTCTTTATTTTGGGAAAGTAATTTTATTCCTCTCTCATATTTTTATAATTGAAATAATTGAAGATAAAATAAATAAAATCAAATGATCCTATTTTCAAATTTTGAGAAAACTCAAATATGAAATTATCGAAATCACCAACTCTCTCCGTGGGTCCTTGAGTTGCGTAGAATTTCTAGGATCGAACCAAAATGCAATAAAATATGATATGCAATGATGATCTATGTATAACATTCCAAATTGAAATTTTGGGATGTTACAAAGGCTTACCACCCAATGTGTTCAAGGAACACTTAGCCGGCATGGGTTTAAGGAAAACCCTAAGATTCCTGGATCATGAGAGGCCCAAAAGAAATAGAATTTGTTTCAAAATAGAGAGGTATGTTGTAGTTGTCTGATTCTATCGGCAATTGAGCTGTGACGATGAAACATGTTCTATGTATTGATCTGTGATGAAATGAGTAAAGTATAAAGTATAAAGTTAAAAGGAAAGTTGAGATCAAGGGGGAGAATGTTAGGTTGATCTCCTCCTGATCGAGCCCAACGGTTCGATGGGCCCTTGACTTACGCCCTGATCGGGGGCGCCCAACCGTTCTCTGGTCGGTGGGCCCCTGTCGCCGCGCTAAATTAAGAGGTGGGGGGTCGGACGCACACGGTACAAGGTTCCCGTGCGCCGCAGCACCCCGCTGACACCCCTACCGATCTAGGGTTAGCGTAGGCCGACGGGAAGCACCACGGCCGCCGCTGCCCACGCGCACACATGCCCACGCTATCGCCCCTCCACCATGGCCACCGGCTCGGGCTCCTCGAGCCAAGGAGAAGGTACATCTCCCTTCGGAAGATAAACTACCGATCTAATCTAGCCTAAGTGAATCCAACAGATCTATCAGAGTGGGGCAGCCCAGATAGCAAGTACAAGCAGAAAACAAGTAATGCATATGTGAATCTACCTTTTATAGCCCACACATATAGGGCCAGTTCTTTTGGGCAATTCTCCCAGAATTGACCCCCTCCCCAGCTTCTCCCAGAATTGCCACTTGATATTCTTTTACAATTCCTAACTAATTAGACCTTAACTAGGTAGGAATTGTAAAAAAAGATGGAGTGGCAATTCTGGGAGAAGCTGGGGAGGGGGTCAATTCTGGGAGAATTGCCCAAAAGAACTGGCCCATAGTATCACAAATCAGTTCAACTATGTTGCAGAAATTAACCAGTATTGGAGGCAGAACAGAGTACTGTAAGTATGTGTTAATAGAACACATATTCTTACTAGTAGAAAGGAAAATGTTTGGTACCAGGCAGTGAACTACTGGACTTTTGGTGGGTCCTGGTGTACAAATTCAATGACCAATTGAGGAAAATGTTGCCAATTACTCCCTGTGTGACCTAATATAAGAATTTTTAGATCACTAGTGATCTAAGTATTCTTATAATTATTAGTTTACAGATGGAGTATCTAACATATCATGCTAAAGATCATTGTATAAATGAAGCATCAACTTTACACTGTTAATGGACAGCAGCTTCTTGGTTTTTGGTTCTAAATTAGGTCCATTGTAGCAGGACTGCGGAGGATTGGTTAAATCAGCATACTGAAAGACTATATTAGAGGATTTAACATGTTAAAACCATTCAAAGTTGTCAGAGTTAATAAGAAACTCTGAGCTCCCTACATAATCTGTGCTCATCATGGAAATGATAATGTAACAACCAAAGTTGGAGAGCAGCAAAATGTGAAATAATAGGTCCGTAGTCAGGACATGTAAGGAAACAAATGATTTTAAGTTATAAGGAAGTTTTGAGATGGATTGAATTGGCAAGAAAACAGGGAGACATATATGTCTTTTGCTGATTCGATAATATTACGGTTTGAGCCCATAATACTCGAGATGTGTGGCATTCAACTTATAACAATTCACAGATGGGCTCAAACATGTCATAATGATTAACTACCGATCACTTGCACTAGATGAACCTCATGATGGACAAAAACTACAATTCACAGATGGCTTTATGCTCCAGATGTTCAGTATAGATTTGGTTGTTAGTTGGTACAACCAGGAGCACAGAACCATGCAGGAAGAGATAATTGATGTAAATTGGATGAATTAAGAGGATGTGATTTCACAAAATAATAAATCATTCTATGCACTTGGCGTTGACTTTTTCGTTGGAACTGATTTCAATGAATAATAGTAGTTCCCATTGGATATGGAATAATTCCTCATAGGGGTCATGTGCTGGTCTTCTATAGCCTTATATGAATGCATCACACTATGGCCTTAAGGGAACTCAAGAGGTGAGCATATTTCATAGGAAATTATTTTTCACATGGTTTTAGACAACAAGACGGGTAAGGTCAAAATAAAGAAATTGGTCCCCGAATGATTTGGAGAATATATACCTACCATAATCAGGAAAAGATGCACCGATGTGCCATAAAGAAACTATGAATGGCGTTGATTCTTATATGTGAGATTTTGTGGTTATAGTCTTGCTACTGCCGTACCTACTTCTTTGCAACACCATACATATTCTCACACGTCAACCCAAAGGACTGCCGTAAAATCCCGCATGATGAAAGTTACTAGATAGTGGCATAGTTCCACCAAACCATTTTTTTTAGGAAAATTTCTAACTTAACAAAGCAGAACTCTTCCACATTTTTGGCACAATAGAGCACACCTATATGGTAACGGAAAGGGTTGTGAAACTGAGGAATAACTTAAAAGATTGTCAGTCTCGCACCCTACTGTAAACTGGATATAGTGTAATAGCATCACTATTATCGAATTTCTTCCAGACAAAAATGCAATTGCCATATCTTGGTAGCACAGTTCTTGCATAGTACGTATTGGACAAACACACAAAACGTGACACTCGGCGTATTGCCTGAGGTGCGAATCGTGCCTGTTACTTTTCTTTATTGCTTCCCACCAAGAAAATATGCCACGCCCAAGGTACTCTTACGGTCATCAACAACTCCTTCCTTGTCACTACCACTGTAGCCGAGTAGTTTCACCATCTTCTTGCTCAACTCAAGACAAGGTTCCATTGAAGCATTAGTTGGATTGCAATCTTTCGTGCCATAGCTTTCAAATACCTTCCTTGTGTATGCCTCCTGGCATAGTGTGATCCCGTTTGACTTTTGTTGTACCTCGATCCCGAGGTAGTAACTCAAAAGACCTAGATCAACCATCTTGAAAAGCTCCTTCATTTATAGTTTGAATTTTGCAATCACCTCTTCATCTGCTCTAGTTATCAATAGGTCGTCGACGTAGATGCCAACTAGTAGACGATCATTTCCTTCACCTCTCTTGTACATTGCATGCTCTAGTGGAGTTTTCTCAAATCCAAGAGAAATCATCGTCTGATCAAGTTTGATGTTCCATCTCGGGAGCCTTGCCTTAGCCCGTACAAGACTTTGTGTAGCTTCAGTACCTTGTGATCTTCTCCCTCTTTGATGAACCTCGGTGGCTGGTTCGCATAAACCTCTCCTTCTAACTCTCCATTCAAAAAACGCGGATTTTACATCCATGTGATGTATCCTCCACGATTCCTGAGCCGCAAGAGCTATGAGTAATCCCACCGATTCCATCCTTGCAACGGAAACGAACACTTCTTCAAAGTCCACACCTTCCTCTTGCACGTACCCTTTGGCAACTAGCATCGCTTTGTGCTTCACAGACCCTTCGGCATCTTTCTTGATCTTGAATTCCCACTTGAGATCCATGGTTTTTTCATTGTTAGGAAGATCCACAAGCTCCCATGCATTGCTGTCGTGCATCGACCTCAACTCCTCCTCCAAAGCTTGACGCCAACATTCATTCGTATTTGCATCCTCAAATTTCGCCGAGTCGGCGCTTGCTAGACACCGTCGCCCACTCCTTTTCTCCTTTACCGGGTCAAGCATCCGAAGAGAATTCTCCGAATATGGGGGTAACACCGGTCCTAGACATTCGGTTGTAGGTGATAGTGTCCTTTCCTCCTTCACGGGCACGGGCAATACCTTGGCGTTCCTGCCTTCCGGCGTTGCAGTGCCCAAATTTAGCAAAACTACACTTGACAAGACCTCTGATCTCCATGGTAAATCACCAGCTCGAACTGGGCCACCAAGACCGGCCTCAGCTGCGCGCATGGACTTCAGCAGGCCAGAAGTTAGCTTTAATTAGCTGGTATATATATAGTTACATATCCACTTGTAAACACCAGACCGTGAGTTTGGGTGGCTGGCTCTGCTTGGAAGGTGCAATACGGCCGATGTGCTAGCCAGAAAGGGGTGGCCGCATGGTCCGACATGCGTGCTTTGCGCGGGGCAACCCGAGGACGTGGTTCACTTGTTGGCTGCTTGTCCTTACACTGTCGACGTATGGAAGTCAACGCTGCAACACTGGGGGATCCCGGCCACTTTGGCGCCATCGCAAGCAACCACATCGTTGCTGGGCTGGATAGAAGAGTCCACGGCAACAATGCCGGCCTGCAAAAAGAAGGCCTGGAGTTCACTGATTCAGTTGGTATGGTGGGTTATATGGAAGGAGCGCAATGTCCGGATCTTCCAGAACAACTATGCGTCAAGGGAGGTGACGGTCGGGCGGCTGATCGAAGATGCCGGAATATGGACACTGGCAGGCAGGCGATTAGTTAACACCCTTATGCATAGACCCAGGGAACCAGACTAAAACGCCCAGACAAGGCATGGGTCTGGTGTCTCGGTCACCCCTGGTGGCCCTGTGGAGTTGTAACAGTGTAAGCTTAACGGTTGTATGTATGTCTTCTACCCCCAATGTCAATGAAAAGCTGCTCTGACGGCATTTTCGTCAAAAAAAGTTGATCAATAAAACACAAGGCTCGACTCCTCGTGTGCGTACGTGTGTGTAATCCAGGCCAGCCGGATCAATCAGCCGGCTGCTGTATACGTGCGTGTTCGGCGTAGGAGTTCATGTGCGAGTGCAACTCGCCGGGTTACGTAGCTAGCTGTGCTAGCTTTGATCGATCGGGACGGATCGAGCCAGCTTGGGGCCGAAACCAAGACAGTCAGTGTTGCTTCATCGGTCGTCGGTCGTCGGTCGTCATCGTCGCCGGAAAGTACTCGGCATACTGGGCCAACAAAGAAAATAAAGAAAACTAAGCCTCAGGCAGAAAGCAGCAAGATCCTGAAGAACCTAGTTACAAAGGCGCAATATGTCTTGATCTTATATATTAACAAATTTAATCTCATTTTGTAATTATTTCCAACAGCTTTCAGAACTAAAATCTGTTATGGAGTTCCATTTACAATAATCTTGGACTATGGAACTGAAAGCCAAATCGGAACATTCATTATGACCACAAACAACGACATATTGGGACTGCGTTTACCTTATTCGATCCATTATTTCAATTTTAAAGTTTCTTGTTGAAACAATTCCTCCCAAACCAGTACTGCTCCACAGCATATCATGCGGCAGAGATAAGGTAATCATCAAACCCATGACATATTGCGCATGACATCGTCACAGAGATAAGGTAATCATCTATCCAATTTTCTGGCAGAGATAAGGTAACCCATGACAATATCTTCCATCTGTCTTTGTCTCGCTTAGATAGATGACTCCACAGTCGTCGTAGCAGATCAGCAGCAAAAGTATGAATGGATGTTGTACCGCAGCATCTGTTTTCAAATACTCGAGCATTTCTGGCGTGCCCAAGGGTCACTGCGCAGGCTGCAAAAAAGATGCACCATAATTTACCCACTTTGTTCACTGTCTCCGTGGAATGCACAAAGTCTGCAATAGTCGGTGAACGAGCTGCAAGCCTGGCTAGCCCAATTTTCCTCCAGATCGCATCAGCATTACGACAACGAAGGATCAGGAGCAGGGCAGAGATTGCAGCGGTTGCTTGGTGCGATCTTAACCCATCCCTTCTAAAACATATTGTTATCCTTTGTGTTCTGTGGGGTTTATCCCCACAGTTCTCAGAATAAAATGCGGGGAAGTTTTTCAAAAAAAAGAACTACAGGACATGTGACTCTTCCTGTTCAGAAAAGAGAGGGTAGATGAGAGCACCGCACTTTTTGATGTTGCTGATTTATTAACGCTGGCCACTCTTTCTTCAATAAAAGAACTCTGGCCACTCCAGTACCTCGACTAGCTCTAACTGCATCTCCAAATTACTCGCAAAAAAAAAGAAACTGCGTGTCCAAATCAGATCAGTATGGCTGTGTGCATCATGATGATGCAGAGGCCGGGGTCTTTCCCCTTTTTGAAAAAAAAAATCAGATCAGTACTCCAGTGTTCTAGTACTAAGCCCGTCAAAACTCTCCAATTTTGCAGCAATCAACTGCAGCAACGAGCCTCATATGAAATTAGTGTACCTCTCTCGTGTTCCTCGAGATGTGGTTGGTGCATGTCCTCAGCTCATCGCCATCACGGGCCGAATCCTTCCCATGTTGGACTACTAGTAGCAGCCTACCTGAAAAGTGCCGAAGTTGGGACGTGCATGGAACCTGCAGGAGACAATTAGGACAGCATGAATAATTGAACCACCTCGACCTCGAGAGTCCAAATCATACTCGCCTCTTCTGTCCTCCATCCTTTTCCAGGCAGCAGTAGCTAGTACAAGAGACATGATGCACACACATACAAACCTCTCATCCTTATCACCACCTTATGTTGCAGGTGCAATGTTCTTCTCCACCTGCATATATATTCCATTCCATTTCCATACGCCCGGCCGACATGGATGTGATGTGATCACCCTCATCCCTGCCGCTGGGGAATGGATGCAAGTGGATTGAACCAACTGGATTGGACCTGTCTGTCTGCACGCACCGGTCAACCAACCAACCTGAACAACTCCATCTGAAGAGAAAAAGGAAACAAGGGGAAATCCAAATCCAAATCCCTGGATGCTCTCCAGAAAGGAAAGGCAGCAAGATACACATAGATCTTCTTCACATCCAGCAGCCAAGTGAAGTGAGAGAGTGGCCCATTCGCCACCTTTCGCCTGGTCGATTGACACCTTTCGCTTGTCAAAGGCCAAGATTCTTCTCTAGCTACCTTTAGCTGTGTCAAACACGATGCCTCACAGCACAAAAAAAAAACACGATGCCTCGCCGCCAAAAGTCATAGCCCCTAACCTGACCTCCATGGCTCCCGCCTTCTTATAAATACATGACCAGGCAAGGCATGCAAGCATCATCAGTTAGCTAGTGCACCAGGGCACAGAACACAAGTCTTCCATGGGCGTAAGAGGCAATCTTCGATAGCCAAGGATGATTTGCCTGTGAAACTCGCCTGGCAGCCAAGCTCTCTGCCATAGAGAGCAGTTCCATGAGCAAGTCATCCTGGCTACCAGAGTACCTCTTACCACAGACCATGCCAGACCCATGCTCATTTCATGCTCGGCAGGAGGTGACCCCAATTCCTCCCGCCAGTTCTTTTGGAGACGCGCGCGAGCTTGTGCCATCTCCATGGACGCAGGAGGTCAGAGCCGCGTTCCCCTCCCATGCATCGCCCGAGCCTGGTTGAGGGAAATGGCCGATTCGACTGTTCCTAGCCGGCCTAGCTGGGAGGTGCTTTAAATTATGTGTTATTTAAGCCAAACAGTGAATGCGAGCAGCCAAACGCGTCCTGTAATATTGAATGGTTTGTGTCCTTAATGCGGTGCATAGTATATATTAAAATGCTTCTTTTTACGATTATACAGAATCTTGTTTTTTCCGGTCTGATCCATTCCTTCCTTCGTTGAAGATCTTATCAAGCCCCTCATGTTCGCTCGTTTCCTTCTACGGACATTAATTGTTTTGAGCCCCGCAAAAAAAATACATTAATTCGAAAGTGTGTTTTAAAATAAGGACCGTGATATTTGACACACGTGTGCCATATAGCTAAAACTACCACACCTTTTTCCTTCCATCTAATTATATGCATGATTGCATTAATTAGGATGAATCATCCTTCTTCCACGTGCATTCTTTTCTCTAATTAAATGTATGCACTAAAGGACAAAAAAGCTGATGTCATCGTAGATTCTTTTTATTTTAAAAATTTTAAATGTTTTGTAGCTCAAACCGTCGATCCGATGCCAAAAATGTTTTCACATAAAAAATTCGTTGCGGCGAGATCTTCGAAACTAGATCCTATGTTGTTATGTTTCGACGACTTTTTTTTCATGTCAAAAGTTACCACGCCCCAGTTACATAAGTTACCACGTCTGTGATATTCAATTTACCGTTTTATTTTCACATAAGTTATCGGGGTCATAAATAAGGTTCTCTCACCTTCTTCACACGCTCATGCATGTATGTACCATAGGACAAAAAAAGTTGATGTCATCTTAAATTCTTCTTATATTCAAAATGTTTGTGACTCAATGTCGATTCGATGCAAAAATGATTTTCACATAAAATATTCACCACGACGAAATCTTTGAAACTAGATCCCATGTTATGTTTCCTTGACATTTTATCGGGTCAAAAATTACCATGTTTGGGCTACATGAGTTACTACGTTTGTGGTATGATAGTTATGATGCTATTTCCACATAAGTTATTGGGGTTATATTTTTCAACAACTTTCCCCTCTTGGTCAAAAATTTACGTAAGTTATCGGGTATATAGTTCGTATATTATCGTGCTATTTTGACATAAGTTACAGGGTTATTTTTCAATAACTTTTTTCTTGGTCAAAGTCGCTGCAGTGTTTGTATGGAAGTTATCAGTAATGTGGTTTGTATATTACCGTGTTATTTTCACATAAGTTACCAAGGTATCTTTTTCAACAATTTTTCCTATGATCAAAGTTATCGTGGTTTGTGTACGTAAGTTATTGGGTATGCGGCTTGTATATTACCGTATTGTTTGCACATAAGTTAATGGGTTTTTTTTTACTGTGGTCGATGTTAATTACTATGGTGTTTGCATGTAAGTTATCAGATCTGTGGAGTGTATATTACCATACTATTTACACATAAGTTATCGATGGATATATTTTTCAATTTCCTCAGAACAAAAGTTACCATGATGTTTCTATGTAAGTTATCTATTATAAGGTGCTTATATCAACATGTTATTTACACAAAAATTACCCGGTGTATGTTTGAGAAACTTTGTTTCTAGATCAAAAAGTTATCATGGTGTTTGTAGGTAAATTACCAGGTACCCAGTGCTTAAAATATCATCCTATTTAAGCAAAAGTTAGGGGGGTATGTTTCAATAAAATAATCCCACAGTTCATAAAAGTTACAGTAGTGTTTTGGACGTAAGTTATCAGGTGAGTGGTGCATATAATATCAAGCTATGTACACAGAAATTGTCGAGGGTAAGTTTCAACAAAAAAATAGTTCGGGTCCATATTACCATGATGTTTTCACCTAAGTTCTCAGGTCTACGGTGCATATATTATCATGATATTTACACAAGAAATTTCTTCCCCATGGTTAAAGTTACCATTTTGTTTTTACCGAATTTATTAGGTCTATGGTCTGTCTATTGCTAGGGTCAAAGTTACAAGATCTAGTGACAAAATGTGTACGTGCCAAAGCGTCGATTCATTTTAGAATATATTCAACAACATGAATGTTACCCGGTGAAGAAACACCAAACACTAGATTTGGTCATCAAAGACCGTTTCGGTTTGAATTCCAAGATATCACAGGAGAACACAAAAAGGTTGAGAATTCAACCAGATTACTCCCTTCATTTCTCACATCTCACACACGGGACATGCGAAAGACACGCCAGGTTGCGATGTAAGTTCCTCATCCAACTATACCGTACCATCCACCACCAAAAACTCGTAGATATATGGAGATTCAGTCGAGGCAAACAACACCCTGAGATTCAGTTGGAGCTGTTCCTCGCTGCTTACAAAAATAAACTTTCCAGTTCAGGCACAAACAAAGATTCTTCATGCTTTAGAATGATTCGAATTCAGAAATTTCGAGAAGGGCGCCTCAGTAATACACCTTTAAGTATCTCTGAATTTGAAGAAGAGGGAAGTCACATCCCAAAGTCTGAATTTGATCAACTAAGGTAGATGCAATTCAGTTCATACAAAAAAAGTTTCAGACTTTAAACTCTTCTCTTTTTTCTTCAGAATTCGGCCATCTTCACTTCTCACATTCTACAAGCGCACGAAACCAAGCAACACATACATTTGACTGAACAGTCAACAAGACTCCGACGACACGACACTAACTGACCCAACTGTTTATCTTCCTCTCTAGAAATGATAATTTTGTTGACCTCCTCTATCTTGATCTGCTCAGCGCCCTCCTTCTCGGCACCGTCATCCTCCTGCTTGTAGTCAAACGATGTGGGAATAGACGAACTGCAGGTGATCGATCCGGTCCGATTTATGCATACCATGACAATAGACAGGAGGAGGAGCTTGAGAAACAGAGACTATCAATAGAAACGGAGACTTGATTTTCGCTAGACAGTAGACAGGAGAAGCAGCAGCACCACAGATGCTCCTACACTTGGTAGTCAACACTTATTTCTCCCGTTCCTTCATGTATAGTGAGTAGTTCTTGTGAGTTGGAGGCCTCGTCAGGGAACCCAAGCTCGAGCAGCGCATCACCGGCCGCCGAGAAGAGGAAGACGCGGCCGAGGGGGTCCTCCACGGCGAGTACTTGTTGAGCCCATCGCCGTCCACGTAGGGTAGCGAGGCCTGGGCAGCCGCGTGCTCACCGTCCTCGAGCGCACCACAGCCACGAAGAGGAACTGCTCGGACACAGTGGCCGACGTTTGGTCATGACTCATGACACGCCCTGCAGGGGCGGCCGCCCACTGCCCCCCGTCCGGCGCCTGCTCCGCCACGGCGTCGCAGATCTCCGCCTGGTGCTACTGCTTCTGCGGCTACGACGACAGGGAGAGCCTCGGCCCCATTGATCTGGCGAGCATAGCATGTACTCTTTTTTACCCCGAACAGCCTCCAGCTCTTACACGGGCATGGCGAGTAAGTCCCGTCGAACCCGGTACGCTGAACTCACTAGGCGGTGGCGTTCTATGTAAATATGTCGCAACTCTATCTTCCACGTTTTGAGCAATCAGGTGGCGAGATGGCGACTGCGTGATCTAAAAACGAACGGCATCAAAACAGTATGGTCGTTTTGCAGAAAAACTCACGTGTGCCAGATACATATTTCGTTAAAATAAATATAAGCATAATGTATCATAAGTGCATGCTTGGCGTGATGGTAATAAGCAACCTCCACATTGGGGCATTCATAGGATCCATACTCCGCTTGTAGCTTTTTTACTTGTATAAATACTATTCAGAAATGTTAACGCCCACACGTGTGGGCGTTCACCATTTCGACCACACGCAACGATGACCGTTAGGTACTTTGTGCACGAATTTTGGCACAATCCGGTCATTTTTCTGCACCACGTAGGACAAGGCGTGTGTGTGGTGTGTGACATAGTTCGCCCACACATCCGATTTACCACACGGAGGGGCCGGTGTGTGGGCGTTTAGCAGTTCATACACACACCAGTTTTCACACACGCACAAGGGCTGGTGTGTGAGCGTTTGCCATCTCGCCCACACGCCCGTCTCCTCTCCCACATCCAAGCTGCTAGTTTCCATGTGTTTTTGTCATGCACATGGCAACTGCCCCTAGTGTGTTTTATAAGCAGGTGGCAACTCTCTTTTTTTACCCGAGTTGCCATGTGTTTTTGCAGGGTACACGGCAACTGCCTAGTGTGCACGTAAGCAGATGGCAACTCTATTTTATTGAGTTGTCATGTGTTTTTGCATGGTACATGACAACTGCCCCAACGTGCATGTACATGGCAATTGCCCTAACGTGCACGTAAGCAGATGGCAACTCTTCCTTTTTACATGGCAACTGCCCTAGCATGCTTGTGAGCATATGGCAACTCTCTCAACTGCCTAGTGTTAGTATGTGGCAACTCCTAAAGTTATGAAATCATGGCAACTATATTAGATCAGACCATACATGGCAACTGCAGTTGAGCAACCATGGCAACTGCAGTTGTCCGACATGGCAACCGTAGTTCAGCGACATGGCAACTGCAGTTAAACGAACATGGACGAGGGTGTGGACCATGGCAACTGCGGGCGCGGTGGACGTCACGCGTGGCGTGCGGGACCAGGAGGGTACGAGGCCTGACATACGGGCGTGTGGGCGTTATCAACTTCGCCCACACGCACGCATGTGAGAGGGTTCGGCAGGGAAAAAAAGAGGTGTGTGGATATTAGTTGTTTTGCCCACACGTAGGTGTGTGGGCTGGTTATTGTTCATGCCACACGAGACGTGTGGCACAACTATCCGATACACCACACGTGTGGTAGTTATCGAGACCCATACTATTTATGCGCTTTTTAGTTGTTATATGTGCGCCTTTTTACACCTTATATAACAGAACCATAGTACAAGCGGTGCCCCGTGGCCGGTTTCCCAGCCCGAACCTTTTTTGGCCTTAATTGATCAAATAAAAGAGTTCACGGCCTAAATAGATCAGTTCGCGAGTTGTTGGCCTAAAGCATGCAATTCATTTGAGTTAATGGACTAATGACTGTTAGGTTGATCTCCTCCCGATCGAGCCCAACGGCTCGACGGCCCCTGACTCGCGCCCTGATCGGGGGCGCCCAACCAAACTATGGTTGGTGGGCCCTGTTGATGGAATTAATCTTGACATGTAGCTTGTGCACGTATGTGTGAATGGGTCATGCGGATCCTGGGGCGTACGTGCATGTAGCTGGTTGTTGTTACATGGCTACTGAGGTTTGACCGTGCATGTAGGTAGTGGGTTGCTAGCTGCATGTAGTTTGTTAGCTTTGATGAGTTAGTTGCCTTAAGAAAATGTCTGATAGGATAAGTGAGCAGTGGCCGGTAGGCCGGGCCATCCGCATCATGGAGTGATTCCAGGACGTGGGAGTAGTGGTGTGAGTGCATGGCACAAGATGCTTGAGTCCTGTATATATATACTGCTATCAGACAATGAAAGTGTGGCCGAGAGGGCTGTGGTAAAATGTAGTACATGTGTTCTCACCAGGAGCAAAGGCAAAGCTAGTTGTATCCTGGTGAAGTGTGTGTGCGTGTGGCTTTCTCCCATTGTGTGTGCCTTCTTGAGAGAGCAACCTTGATCTGAGAGAGTTGTGAGAGGCAACACTGAGGAAGAAGAGCGGCGTCGCGGCGAGGCGGCGCCAACAATTGGTATCAGAGCTTGGTGTCTTGGGCGTGCTTGCCGTGTTGGAGGCGTGGCGGCGGTGGCGGCGTTCACCGACGGCTGCGCGGTGAAGCTCCGGGCCATGTGTCGGTCTATGGAGGTGCACGGCGCGACAAGGAGGCCGCGGTGGCCGCGGCGAACGCGGCGTGCGCGGCCGGCATGGAGGCATCGGCTGCGGTGCCCGGCGAGCGCATGGTGACGGCCACGCGTGGCGAGTCCATGGCTGTGCGGCGTGATGTCGTGCGCGCGAAGAGCACAGTGGTCGCGGAGACGAGGAGGTCGCAGAGGACCTGCGTGGTGGCGCAGAGGTCGCGGCGCGCGGCTCGGCGCGACAACCATGGAGGCGCGTGGCACGGAGCCGCGGCGGCCCAGGCGGACCTGCGCGGTGGCACTGCATGGCGGCATGGAGGCCGCGGCGGTGTAGGGCAATAAGACGCGGCGGCGAGCCGGGCGTGATCGGTGCGTGTTATGGGTGCGCACTGGACGCGTCAGGCACGTCGGGACCGCGGGCGCGCGTACGAGCGTGCGGTTGACGTTGGGAGGAGGCGTATGTCGCCGTGGTGCTCGAGTTCGGCTACGTCCTTCCGGCGTTTGTCACTGGCGGCTGCCATGGCGGACGCGGAGGCGGCACACGTGAGCGTCTGGTGCTGTCAGGCTCGTCGGGCGCGTCGGATGCGCGCGGGACGTGCGGGACGGACTGGTGCAGTCGGGCTCGTCGGGCGCGTCGGGTGCGCGCGGGATGTGCGGGGCGCGGAGGGACGCCAGGCGTGTGTCGCCGGTGGAGATGGAGCTCGGCGTATGTCGCCGGGGTCGTGACGGAGCACGGTGCGCCAGGTCGGGTCCGCGGGCTGGGTCACGGTCGTGGCGCCATCGACGACGGGAGCTACAACAACTCCGGGGACGGCATGTCAAGATTAGGAGGAAAAATGATGGAATTAATCTTGACATGTAGCTTGTGCACGTATGTGTGAATGGGTCATGCGGATCCTGGGGCGTACGTGCATGTAGCTGGTTGTTGTTGCATGGCTAATGAGGTTTGACCGTGCATGTAGGTAGTGGGTTGCTAGCTGCATGTAGTTTGTTAGCTTTGATGAGTTAGTTGCCTTAAGAAAATGTCTGATAGGATAAGTGAGCAGTGGCCGGTAGGCCGGGCCATCCGCATCATGGAGTGATTCCAGGACGTGGGAGTAGTGGTGTGAGTGCATGGCACAAGGTGCTTGAGTCCTGTATATATATACTGCTATCAGACAATGAAAGTGTGGCCGAGAGGGCTGTGGTAAAATGTAGTACATGTGTTCTCACCAGGAGCAAAGGCAAAGCTAGTTGTATCCTGGTGAAGTGTGTGTGCGTGTGGCTTTCTCCCATTGTGTGTGCCTTCTTGAGAGAGCAACCTTGATCTGAGAGAGTTGTGAGAGGCAACACTGAGGAAGAAGAGCGGCGTCGCGGCGAGGCGGCGCCAACACCTGTCGCCCCGCTATATAAAGAGGTGGGGGAGCCGGCCGCACACAGTACGAGATTCACCGTGCGCCGCAGCACCCCACCAACATCCCTACCGATCTAGGGTTAGCGCGATACGACGGGAAGCATCACCGCCATCACCGCTCACACACACACACGTCATCACCGCCGCCACAGCTCCGACATGGCCTCCGGCTCGAGCTCCTCGAGCCAAGGAGAAGCTAAATCACCGATCTGACCTAGCCTACCCGATCTAGAGAATCCATCAATGGTATTAGAGCCACACTTGGCTGAGTTTCTTCGGGTAGAAAAAGAAATCAGAGAAAGAAAAGATCCCCCCCCCCCCCAAGAACCCTAACCCTAACAGAGAAAGAGGAAAAAAGTACTCCTCGTCGGAAAAGTTGCGCCACCGTCAGGCCGCGTCGTTCCTCTCGATTCGGACGCGCATCGGCAAGCCGAGGCGTCTGGAAGAAGAACCACCGGAGCTAGCACAACGGTACGCCAAAAAAGAAAGGAAAAAGACAAAAAAAGGGAGGGTTAGTACCGCGACCAAATCCCTCGATGGCGGCACGCTCACCGCTCGGGAGGACGCGCGACCGGCGAGGACGATGGCCACGGTGCAACTCGCGAAAAAAGGAAAGGGGCGGAGCCTCGCTTCGCCTCTCCCTCTCTCTATCCCGTGGAAACAAAGAGGGGAGGTGGAAGGGGCTGGTCATGGCCTGCCGCCCTGCCTCGCCGCTCCGCCCTCGCTCGCCGCACCGGCATAGCTCGCGGTGCCGGAACCGAGCGAGTGGGCGAGAGAAGAGCGATCGGGCAAGAGCGGCGTGATGAAGAGAAAGAAAAGAGCGGCGCGGTGGCTGTCGACGCCGGCGCCGCGCCCTGGCACGGCGTGGTGGCCGTCGAGGCCATCGCCGGGCCAGGCACGGCGCGCTAGCCTGACGAACAGGAAAGAGATTATTTTTTTGAGGGATACGAACAGGAAAGAGATGAGGCGGAGAGAACAGGGTGGAGGGTTTCCGTCAGGGCGGCCTTTTTGTTCGACCGAATAGTGCGGATGACCGTCTGATCACAGTGAACAGCCCGAACCGAAACCCTAACCCGCTGCAGGCCTTGGGCCAAAGAGGAGCAGGCCCGCGCTGGGCTGAGGCCGGCGGGCCAGGACGAGGCAAGGCTGGCTCGCGCGGCTCAACGCGCTTAGCGGGCCGTGGGCCGGCGAGTGCTGGGTGACTGAGCCAATTTTGGCCCAGAGAGCCTTGGCCATTTTTTCCTTAATTTTATACATTTTTCTTTCTTTCTTTTCTATTCAGAATTATCCAACGAAAGTTTTGTTTAGAAAATAGAGAAGTAAAAGAAAGTTTCTGAAAAGAATAAAGTCATGAGTTTTTTTATTCATGTTTTCCCGCTGCAAATAAAATTAAAAGTGCTCTTTTAAAAGCTAATAAAAGTAAAATTAAATTTTAAAGAGCATGTTAAAGTGATTATTGAAAAACTATGATCCTGTTATTTTTATGACCAACGTTGTTAATAACATGATCATGATTTATTGATTGTTATAAAAGGTGTATCTATTTCTATTTTTTGCCCAACGGTGATATACTTTTAAATTGCATAAACAGTTGTATGTTTTATTTTGACCAACGTTGGATTAATGCATGCAATTGTTGTCATGATCTCACTCGATTGTGGTTTCAGGAGGGTACCACTTGATGAGTTGCCTCAAGGATGTTCCAACCCTCAGAGGTGATAACTACACTAAGTGGAGAAAAAAATTGACTTGGCCTTTGTCTGTGCTGAGGTAGAATGGGTTGTGGACACCCCACAGTCGGTCAAACCAATAGAGCCAGTCGGAGGTGCAAAAGATGATGATGCTGCTTGGGAGAAAAGGAAGAGGGAACATGCTCGAGTGGAGATGTCATATACTGTCGGAAACCAAAAGTGGATCAACGCCAATAAAAAGTGCATGGCTTTCATAAAGAACACAATTGAGAACGCTATTGTGGGCTCCATTGCAGAGTGTACTTCCGTAGGGGAGTTTCTTGAAAAGATAAAGAGCAGTTCACTGGTTCTTCAAAGATATATGCTACCCAGTTGCTAAAGCAGTTGGTGACAAAAAAGTACACAAGCGGTGGACATGGCATAAGAGAGCACATCCTTAGGATGAGCAACATGACAGCTAAGCTTAAACCCATGGATGAGGAATTAGAGCTCAAGCCTGCACTCCTTGTTCACCTGGTCATGGCTTCACTGCCAAAAGAGTTTGACACTTTTTTTGCCAACTACAACATGTCGCCTAGAAAATGGGACATTGAAAAGACCATAGCCATGGGTGTGCAAGAAGAGGAAAGACTTAAAACCTCATATGGTTCTCTAAACTGTGTGAGGGATAATAAGAAAAAGAACTACAATCAAAGTGGCAAAGATTCTCCTTCAAAGCCACATGGAAAAGCTTCCATGTGCCATCAGCATTAGCAAGTCTTTTCTAGTGGACAAAGACACATGTCTCCATTGTAAGCAGACTGGGCACTACAAGAAAGATTGCCCTGTTTGGCTGAAGTCCATAATAGCAAAGATATGTAACAACATTGTTTCCTTTGTAAATGAATCCTTGTATACACATTATTCGAAATCTACTTGGTGGATTGACTCTGGAGTAACCGTTCATGTTGCAAATTCATTACAGGGATTTCATTCGATGCGAACTATGCAAAGAAGCGAACGATGCATTGAGGTTGCAAATGGAGTTCAAGCAGAAAAATCTCCCTGGAGTTAGCTGATGGATTCACGCTTCTGCTTAGACATGTTTTATATGTTCCTTCATGTCACGGAAACTTGATTAGTGTTTCCTCTTTGGACAAAGATCATTATGAATGTTATTTTGGACATGGCAAATGTGCCATACGGTTTAATAATGCTTATGTGGGTGATGCTTTACTTCACAATGAGCTTTATTTATTATCACTGCGTGAAAAGGTTTATTCTGTGTGTAATGTGAATGAGCATGTTTCCACAGCGGATAAAGCACAAAAGAAAATAAAGAGAACTCATAACTCATTGAAATTAAGGCACTGTCGCTTGGGCCATATTTCGAGGGGGAGAATAGAAAGACTATTTAAAAATGAAATTTTTCCTCCATTAGAGTTCTCAGACATAGAGCAATGCATAGATTGCATTAAAGGAAAGTATTTAAAACAAATCAAAAATGGTGCAAACGGTAGCACAGGAACACTAGAAATCATTCACACTGACATTTGTGGACCATTTCCGGTGGAAAGTGTGGATGGCTATGACTCGTTCATAACATTCACAGACGATTACTCCCAATAATGTTATATTTATCCAATCAAAGAAAGATCTGAAGTGTTGGATAAATTTAAAATATTCAAAGCTGAAGTTGAAAATCAACATGATAAAAGAATAAAGATAGTAAGATCTGACAGTGGGGGGAGTACTACAGTCGGCACGCTCCATATGGCCAAGTCCCTGGACCTTTTGCAAAGTTCCTACAGGACACTGGCATAGTGGCCCGGTATTCAATGTTGAGCGAGCCTGAGCAAAATGGAGTAGCTGAAACGTGAAGGAAATATGCCCTAGAGGCAATAATAAAGTTGCTATTTTATATTTCCTTATATCATCATAAATGTCTATTATTCATGCTAGAATTGTATTAACCGGAAACTTGATACATGTGTGGATACATAGACAAAACATCGTGTCCTTAGTATGCCTCTACTTGACTACCTCGTTAATCAAAGATGGTTAAGTTTCCTACCATAGACATGTGTTGTCATTTGATGAACGAGATAACATCATTAGAAGAATGATGTGATGGACAAGACCCATCCGTTAGCTTAGCATAACGATCGTTCTATTTTATTTCTACCGCTTTCTTCATGTCAAATACATTTTCCTCCGACTAAGAGATTATGCAACTCACGGATACCAGAGGAATACCTTATGTGCTATCAAACGTCACAACGTAACTGAGTGATTATAAAGATGCTCTACAGGTATCTCCGAAGGTGTTTGTTGGGTTAGCATAGATCGAGATTAGGATTTGTCACTCCGAGTATCGGAGAGGTATCTCTAGGCCCTCTCGGTAATGCACGTCATAAGAAGCCTTGCAAGCAATGTGACTAATGAGTTAGTTGCGGGATGATGCATTATGGAACGAGTAAAGAGACTTGTCGGTAACGAGATTGAACTAAGTATGAAGATACTGACGATCGAATCTCGGGCAAGTAACATACCGATGACAAAGGGAATAACGTATGTTGTCCTTACGGTTCGACCAATAAAGATATTCATAAAATATGTGGGAGCCAATATGAGCATCTAGGTTCCGCTATTGGTTATTGACTGGAGAGGTGTCTCGGTCATGTCTACATAGTTCTCGAACCCGTAGGGTCCGCACGCTTAACGTTCGATGACGATTTGTATTATATGAGTTATGTGATTTTATGACCGAATGTTGTTCGGAGTCCCGAATGAGATCACAGACATGATGAGGAGTCTCGAAATGGTCGAGAGGTAAAGATTCATATATATAGGACGATAGTATTTGGACACCGGAAGTGTTCCGGGGGTACCGGGTATGTATCGGGTCACCGAAAGGGGTTCCGGGCAACCCCCGGCAAACTACATGGGCCTAATGGGCCAAGAGGGGGACAGACATGTAGGACAAATTGGGGGGAAAGGAAAGGGGGGAAGAGAGAAGGAAGGGGAGGGATTCGGCCTCCCCCTTCCTTCCCTCTCCCCCTCCTCCTTCCTTCCCCTTCCGACACTTATGGAAGGGGGGAGGCCGACTTGTGGGAGGCGCCCATCTCCCTCTCCGACCTATATCTATGTGGGGGGCACTGCTAGAACACGCAATATTGACTCCTAGCCGTGTGCGGCGCCCCCCGACACAGTTTATGCCTCCAGTCATATTCACGTAGTTCTTAGGCGAAGCCCTGCGCGGATCACTTCACCATCATCGTCACCACGCTGTTGTGCTGACGCAACTCTCCCTCAACACTTTGCTGGATCAAGAGTTCGAGGGACGTCATTGAGCTGAATGTGTGTAGAACTCGGAGGTGTCGTGCGTTCGGTGCTTGATCGGTCAGAACGAGAAGAAGTTTGACTACATCAACCGCGTTAACAAACGCTTCCACTTTCGGTATACGAGGGTATGTGGACACACTTTCCCCCTCTCGTTGCTATGCATCTCCTAGATAGATCTTGCGTGAGCGTAGGAATTTTTTAAAAATTGCATGCTACGTTTCCCAACAAAAGGCGTAACCATACACTTATGGATATGGTGGGCAGCATGATGAGTTATTCCACCTTGCCATTGGGATTATGGATGGAGGCACTTAAAACCGACATTCACATTCTCAATAGAGTACCAAGTAAGTCGGTGCCCAAAACACCGTACGAGATGTGGACAGGAAGAGTACCCTCTCTACATCACTTGAGAGTCTGGGGGAGCCCAGCTGAGGCCAAAGTGTTTAATCCAAATATTGCAAAGTTAGATCCCAAAACAGTCAATTGCCACTTCATTGGCTATCCTCATAGATCAAAAGGTTTTCAGTACTATTATTCAGACAGATACGCAAAGTTTGTATAAACAAGGCATGCAGTTTTCTTAGAGGAAGAAATGATGAGGGGGAGCATGGTAGCTCAAAAAACTGATCTTGAGGAGAAGAGGGTGCATGCACCTAATCTGATGATTCAGGAGCCATTTTTCTCACTACCTGTTGTGCCTGCACCGACAATCCCTGAGGTTGCGATGCAAACACCTATTGTAACTCCAACCATGACAACTATGGGAGAAGATCCAGAACCTGTCCGTCAGGAGCCGACTGAACCTGTTGTTGGGCATGAAAGGGAGGTGCAGCGGCCACTTTTAAAAGATGTGCCAGGAGTTGAGGCCCCTAGAAGGTCTACAAGGCACAAAAATTCGCTATTTCTTATAACACATAAATAGTTCATATGGAAAGAGATCCCACCTCACATGAAGAAGCCATGAGAAGCCCTCACTCATCGAAGTGGATGAAGGCAATGCAAGATGAGATGAAATCGATGAGTTCCAAAGATGTTTGGGACTTAGAGAATATTCCTAAAGGAGTCAAAACAGTAGGCTGTAAATGGGTCTACAAAACTAAGTATGACTCGAAAGCACGACTTGTGGCAAAAGGCTTTACACAAAGAGAAGGGATAGACTACAATGAGACATTTTCCCCAGTCTCATGTAACTATTCCTTCAAAATCATAATGGCACTAGTAGCACATTTTGATTTAGAGTTACATCAAATGGAGTAAAGATGATATTTCTGAATGGGGATTTAAAAGAAAATGTTTACATGAATAACCCAAGGGTTTTATCATGGAAGGCAAGGAAGATATGGGATGTCGCCTGAAGAAATCCATTTATGGATTAAAGCAAGCCTCTAGACAGTGGTATCTAAAGTTTAATGAGACAATCAAAAGTTTTGGATTTAAATAGAATATTGAGGACAACTAAATTTATGCAAAGTTTAAAAATGGGAAATATATTTTCCTAATCTTGTATATAGATGATATCTTTCTTGCTAACAGTGATGTTAGTCTGCTACAAGAAACAAAGAAGTTCTTGTCCTCAAATTTTGATATAACAGATCTTGGTGAAGCATCATATGTTTTGGGCATAGGAATTCATCGAGATAGAAAAATGGGATTTTAGGACTATCGCAGAAACCATATTTAGAAATGGTTCTTAAAAAGTATAATATGCATGCGAGTAAAGCCACACTTGCTCCTATAGTCAAGGGCGACAGTTTTGGGAAATTCCAATCACCCAAGAACCAGTACGAGATCGATCAAAATGAAAACAATACCATATGCTTCGGCTATTGGAAGCTTAAAGTATGCACAAGTGTGAACTCGCCCAGACTTAGCTTTTATCACCATGGTACTCGGTAGATATCAAGACAATCCAGCCATAGGGCACTGAAAGATGGTAAAGAAAGCATTGTGTTATGCGCAAGGTAGAAAGTACCTCATGCTAACATACAGGAGATCTGAATCCCTAGAGATAAGAGGGTGTTGAGACGCAGATTTTGCGGGAGACAGAGATGATAGAAAATCCATGTCTGGATACATGTTCACTCTCGTTGGAGGGGCTATTTCGTGGAGAAGCTCCAAACAGTCAATAGTTGCATGGGCCACGATGTATGGAGAATTTATAGCATGTTATGAGGCCACGGGGCAGGCGATATGGTTAAAGAAATTTATACCCGACTTGAAAGTGGTAGATTGTATTCACAAACCACTAAAGATGTATTGTGACAACGAACCCACAATATTCTATGCTCACAACAACAAGTCGAGTAACGCTGCCAAAACAATAGAGATAAGGTACTATGTTGTGAAAGATAAAATCCAGGATCACACTATAAGTCTCGAGCATATAAGGACAAATGATATGCTTGCAGATCCGCTTACGAAAGGCTCACCCAATGTGTTCAAGGAACACTTAGCCAGCATGGGTTTAAGGGAAAGCATATGATCCTGGATCATGAGAGGCCCAAAAGGAACAAAATTTGTTTCTAAACAGAGAGGTATGTTGTAGTTGTCTTATTCTATCGGCAATTGAGCTGTGACCATGAAACATGCTCTATGTATTGATCTGTGATGAAACGAGTAAAGTAAAAAGTATATGGTTAAAAGTAAAGTTGAGATCAAGGGGGAGAATGTTAGGTTGATCTCCTCCCGATCAAGCCCAACGGCACGACGGGCCCCTCACTCATGCCCTGATCGGGGGCGCCCAACCAAACTATGGTTGGTGGGCCCCTGTCACCACGCTATATAAAGAGGTGGGGGAGCTGGCCACATGCGGTACGAGGTTCACCATGCACTGCAGCCTCCCACCAACATCCCTACCGATCTAGGCTTAGCGCGATACGATGGGAAGAATCACCGCCACCACTGCTCGTGCACACACACATCATCACCGCCGCCACAGCTCCACCATGGCTTCCGGCTTGAACTCCTCTAGCCAAGGAGAATATAAATCACCAATCTGACCTAACCTACCCGGTCTAGAGAATCTATCAATGACGCATTTCACTCTGATTTCGATGTCCTCAAACATTATTACTGAGCAGATAAAGTATTAGGAGCTTGTTTTAAAAAATGTGCTGGCCACTGAAATGTCGTTTGGGCTCCTACTGCACTTATGAGTGCACCGATGTCACTTTTTTGACAATAATGCACGAACATCACTGCACTACGAGGGTAGTAAGGGATCAGTCCAGCGCAGCGGATCGGTTCGTTGACGCCCCCTGATGTCACCGCGAGCCCTGCGGTTTTGCCTTTAATTCGAACGGCTCCGTGCGCTCCTCCAGCGGCCTCCCCGCCCAGTCCTCTACCGCGTGGGTCCCCGCCCCGGCCCTTGTTGCGTCGGTCCCCGTCCGCACCCCTACTCCTGTGCGACTCCGCCTTTGACCAGGCTGACTCGATGGCGCGGGAACCTTCCTCGCATATTCCCCTCGGATCCCCCACCCACCCCGCTTGTGACAATTGCCGCCCCGAGCCTGCTGCCGAATCCGTGCATGCTGCTGATTCCCCTGGCCCGGGGCCACGGCCCCCCGTGCCTGTGGCTCCACCCACCCCTGCCCCGTCACCTGTGAAGGCCGACAACCCAGCTGCTGCTACACGACACGCTCATGTGCTGCTTGTGGCCCCGCTGGCCCTGCAGGTCGCCGCACTCGTCATTGGCGTTGGCCTCCCTGCTGAGGGAGTCCTGGATAAAGGGGTCCTCGGATAGCCGGACTATATACTTTGGCCAGACTGTTGGACTATGAAGATACAAGATTGAAGACTTCGTCCCATGTCCGGGTGGGACACTCCTTTGCGTGGAAGGCAAGCTTGGAAATTCGGATATGTAGATCTCCTTCTCTGTAACCGACTCTGTGTAACCCTAGCCCCCTCCTGTGTCTATATAAACCGGAGGGTTTAGTCCGTAGGACAACAACAATCATAATCGTAGGCTAGCTTCTAGGGTTTAGCCTCTACGATCTCGTGGTAGATCAACTCTTGTAATACTCATATCATCAAGATCAATCGAGTAGGAAGTAGGGTATTACCTCCATCGAGAGGGCCCGAACCTGGGTAAACATTGTGTCCCCCGCCTCCTGTTATCATTAGCCTTAGACGCACAGTTCGGGACCCCCTACCCGAGATCCACCGCTTTTGACACCGACATTGGTGCTTTCATTGAGAGTTTCACTGTGTCATCACAATAAGGCTTGATGGCTCCTTTAATCATCTGCAACGATGTGGTCCAGGGTGAGGTTTTCCTCCCCGGACAAATCTTCGTATTCGGCGGCTTCGTATTGCGGGCTAACTCGCTTGGCCATCTGGAGCAGATCGACAGCTACGCCCCTGGCCATCAGGTCGGGTTTGGAAACTTGAACTACACTGCCGACATCCGCGGAGACTTGATCTTCGACGGATTCGAGCCCATGTCAGGAGCGTCGAACAATCACGACGGGCATAACTTAGATCTGCCATCGAACGGTGTTCGGGAGATCGCACCTGCGGCTGCTCCGGCCCTTAATCTGGAGCAGATCACGCCATCCAAGGATGGGCGGATAGACCCCGCCATGGAGGCCGCACATTCATCGGCGCTGGAGCCGAACACAGACTTCACCTCCAAAGAGATTTGTGTCATCGGACCCTCAGACTCATCTCCGACCATAGGTTCCGAACCGCGTGCATCCGTGCCTATCAAATCTGATTGGGCACCGATCATGGAGTTTACCTCCGCAGATGTCTTTCAGCACTCGCCCTTGGGTGACGTGCTAAATTTATTGAGGTTTCTCTCTCTCTGTCGGGAGAGTTTTGGCCGAACTATGTCCGGCTTGAGTGGGAAGCGGACGACGAAGAAATTCGTTCCCCACCCACCACCCACTTAATAGCCACTGTCGATGACTTAACCGACATGCTTGACTTCGACTCCGAACACATTGACGGTATGGACGACGATGCAGGAGAAGAACAGGAACCACCGCCCACAGGGCACTAGACTGCCACCTCATCATATGATATATATATGGTGGACACACCAAAAGAAGGCGATGGCGATGAGGCAACGGAGGATAATCCCCTTGAGAAGCTATAATGCCCCGGATCCGATGCGCCAGGTGTCCGCCAGTTATTTGCCGTCATTGCCATATCATTTGCTTGCGTGTTGCATTTTTTCATGTCATCATGTGCATTTCATTTGGCATACGTGTTCGTCTCATGCATCCGAGCACTTTCCCCGTTGTCCGTTTTGCAATCCGGCACTCCTATGCCCTCCGGCGTCCCCCTTTTGTCTCTCATTGTGAGTGGGTGTTGAACTTTCTCGGAATGGCCCGAGGCTTGCCAAGTGGCCTTGGTATAGCACCGGTAGACCGCCTGTCAAGTTTCGTGCCATTTGGAGGTCGTTTGGTACTTCAACGGTTAACCGGGTAACCGCAAAAGCCTCTTTTGTTGCAGCCCAACACCCCCTCCAAAGTGGCCCAAAACCCAGCAAACTCTCCTCCATGATCTTGGTCGTTCGATCACGATCGTGTGGGCGAAAACCGCTCCTCATTTGGACTCAACTAGCTCCCTCTACCTATAAATATGTGGCCTCCCTCGAATTTCCGCAGACGAAACCCTAAAAGTTTCCCCTCTCCGCGCCGGACAAAACCCCACCGCCGCTCCCAGCCTCTCCCGTCGCGCCACGTGGCCCGCCGCCCACTGCGCGCCGCCGCGGGCCCGCGAGCCCAGGCGGGGCCCGCCCGGCCCGCTCCGCCGCCGCCGCCCGCCCGCGGGATGCCCGCGCGCCCACGCCGGCGCCCCCGCCGCCGTTCGCCGCCGCCAGCCACCCGCGGCTCGGCCCGGCCGCCGCTTCCGCCTCGGTGCCGCGGCACGTCGCCCGCCTCCGCCACCGAGCCTCCCTCCGTCGTCCGCCGCCGCCCTAGCCGGCCGGAGCCGAGCTCCGCGCCGCCCCGCTCGCGGCCGTCCGCCGCCGCCTAGCGCCTCCGGCGACCCCCGCCATGGCCGCCCGAGCTCGGGGCCGACCCCCTCCGCCTCCCCGCGCCGGGATCCGGCCGAATCCGGCGAGATCCGCCCCGGATCCGCCATCTCCGGACCTCCCCGGCGACTTCCCCGTCTGCTCCGGCAATCTCCCCGGCGATCCTCAAAAACCGTGCAGACCCGAGGTTGACTTTTTCCCCTTCCCCGATTCTGCTAAGTCCCCAGATTACAGTATTTTCATATCATGTTTGACCTGTTGTATCTCTGCATCCATAGATCCGTTTCGTGTGTGTAATATGTCAAATTGTTCGCCACAACGAGTACTTCATTTCATCTCATTGCATCATTTTCATTTGAGCTCATCTTGATGCCTGTATCATTGTTGGAAGAGTGCTAAGTGATGTTAATCTGCTGAAACTGTTATAACTTGCTCATTTGTCATTTTTGTCATGATTGATGTGTGCATCCTATGAGGTTGATGTCTACATGTCTTTTGATCTATGCCATGCCATCTTTCCAGAGGTGCTATCCATGTATTTTTCTGATTTGTGTGCTGAGTGCATCGAGCTTGCTAAGTAGAGTACTTGCTGTTGCTGATTTCAGTCCATGTTCTGCTGTTATTTTTATGCCATGTAAACTTGATGCTACAGAGAGATCCATGCTTATTTTGAGATATTTCAGTAAGGATGTTTTGAACATGTGGTTATTGTCTATCCATTCATGCCCTTTGTTGCAATTATGGAGTAGTCTAGCATGTCATTTTGGTGCTCTACTTTTGCTTCAAAATGTTTCCTGGCAGATTGTTTACTTGTTATTCAATTTAGCCAAGGTTGTTGTAGTTGATCTGTGCATGCTATGGACTTGTTCTTGCCTTGGTTGGTTACATTAACATGTCTTCTTGCTGATGCTATGCTTATCTTGTCATGCAATGACTTGTGGTGAGTGAATCGAGCTTGTTAAGTAGTATACTTGCTGTTACTGTTTTGCTAGGCTGAATCTGTTATTTCGTGATGCTATATAAACATGTTGCTACTAGTCATTCTATGCATAATCTGGAGATGTTCACTAAGAGTATTTTGTTCTACATGTCATGATCTATCCATCCATGCCCCTGGTAGCATTTATAGCTTGCCGTAGATTATTGTTTTCATGCTCCAAAGTTGCTAAATAATGTTGCTGTCAGCCTGTTAACATAAAGTTCACTTGTTCCCATGTGTTTTGCTAGTTATCCATGCACCTTATGACCTTGATCTTGCCATGCTTAGCTTCATAAACATGTATTCCTACTGTTGGTTGCCTTGCCATGCCATGTATTGCTCTGTAGTGAGTGGTACAAGCTCATAAACATGCCTACTTATTGTTGTTTCTGTCATGTTTGAATCTGTAATATAACTTGCCATGTTTACATGGGTGCCATCATATTTTCTGATCCTTTTTGGCTCATGGTCAGTAAGGGACTTTTGATCTATGCATTTAGTAGATTCATGCCATGCCTTTTGTTTGCCATGATAAGTTCCTGTAACATGATGTTTGATAGCTCTAAACATTGCAACCTGATGTTATTTCTGCTAATGACTGAAACTGTTATTATTTGCAATCTTACCATGTCTGTTTGAACATGTTAGAGTGATTTCTGGAGATAGCTCAGTGTTCATGTTTTGTTATGCTTTACCTGTACATCATGCCCATGCCTTTTGTTATTATGATGAGGTCATGTAGCTTGTTGTTTTGATGCTTGCAATATGCCTAGTTGCTGTTTTGGGCAGATTGTTGCTATAACTTGTTTCATGTGTGTGTGTTGAACCGTTGCTCCGTTTTGAGTGTGCTCTATATGAAACTTGCTTGTTTTTGTGTATAGCTTCATATTATCATGTTGCATCTTTGTTTTGAGGTGTTTGCTTGATGTTTGGGTGCATTTTGCATTAATGCCATGCTTAACTTGTTTTGCTCATATCTTTTAGGCCGTAGCTCCGAACTAAATGAACTTTATATGTAACTTAACTAGAATTTCGTGTAGCTCATATTGGTGCATCTTAACTTGTTGTTTAACTACTTCAACTTAATGTTTGGTCAGATCTGGACCAACTTTGAAATTTGCATATGAGGACTTACCGGATTTGTTATATGTTGTTCCCGGCCTCATTTAAACTTGCTTTGATGTGTTGCTCTTCTTTCATCATCCCTTGCCACGAGTAGCCTCATCTAGAATAGTCATGCATCATGCTTGTTGTGCATCATGCCTTGTTCATGTGTGGTGTGTTTACCATGTTGTGTGCTTCTTCTTGTTAGTTCCTGTTTCGTTGCGATCGTGAGGATTCCTTCGTCTACGGTTGGTTTGGCTTCATCCGTTCGTCTTCTTCATGGACTCGTTCTTCTTCCTTGCGGGATTCCAGGAAAGATGACCGCTACCCTGGATCTCACTACTATAATTGCTATGCTAGTTGCTTCGTTCTATCGCTATGCTGCGCTACCTATCACCTGTTTATCAAGCCATCCCAAATTGCCATGAACCTCTAACCTTTGACACCTTTCCTATGCAAACCGTTGTTTGGCTATGTTACCGCTTTGCTCAGCCTCTCTTATAGCGTTGTTAGTTGCAGGTGAAGTTGAAGATTTCTCCATGGTGGACAGGATTTTGGTTGGGATATCACAATATCTCTTATTATTATTAATGCATCTATATATATGGTAAAGGGTGGAAGGCTCGGCCTTTTGCCTGGTGTTTTGTTCCACTCTTGCCGCCCTAGTTTCCGTCATACCGGTGTTATGTTCCCGGATTTTGCGTTCCTTACGCAGTCGGGTGATTTATGGGACCCCCTTGACAGTTCGCTTTGAATAAAACTCCTCCAGCAAGGCCCAACCTTGGTTTTACCATTTGCCTCACCACCACCTATCCCTTTCCCTTGGGTCGGCCAACCCGAGGGTCATCTTTATTTTAGCCCCCCGGGCCAGTGCTTGTCTAAGTGTTGGTCCGAACCGGGCAAACTGCGGGGCCACCTCTGGGCAACTCGAGGGTTGGTTTTACTCGTAGGCTGACCTATCCGGTGTTGACCTGAGAACGAGATATGTGCAGCTCCTATCGGGATTGTCGGCGCATCGGGCGGCATTGCTGGTCTTGTTTTACCATTGTCGAAATGTCTTGTAAACCTAGATTCCGAGTCTGATCAGGTCTTCCTGGGAGAAGGTTTATCCTTCGTTGATCGCAAGAGCTTATCATGGGCTAAGTTGGGACACCCCTGCAGGGTATAATCTTTCGAAAGCCGTGCATGTGGTTATTGGCAGATGGGAATTTGTTAATGTCCGGTTGTAGACAACTTGACACCAGATCCAAATTAAAACGCATCAAGCGTGTGTGTAGCCGTGATGGTCTCTTCTCGGCGGAGTTCGGGAAGTGAACACGGCTTCTGGGTTATGATTGACGTAAGTAGGTGTTCAGGATCACCTCTTGATCATTACTAGTTGACGACCATTCTGCTTGTTCTCTTCTCGCTCTTATTTGCGTATGTTAGACACCATATCATGCTTAGTCGCTGCTGCAGCCTCACCACTTTACCCCTTCCTTTCCTATTACGCTTTGCTAGTATTGATACCCATGGTAATGGGATTGCTGAGTCCTCGTGGCTCACAGATTACTACAACAACAGTTGCAGGTACAGGTTTTGCGATGGTCATGACGCGAGAGCGATGCTTGCTTGCGTTGAGTTCTTCTTCTGCTTCTTCGATCAGGGGATAGGTTCCAGGTTGGCAGCCTGGGCTAGCAGGGTGGATGTCGTTTGAGTTTATGTTTGTGTTTCATCCGTAGTCGGATGGTGCTCTTGTATGATGTGATGTTGTATTCGTGTGGCATTGTATGCCTTATGTATGTATCCCCATCTATTATGTAATGTTGATGTAATGATATCCACCTTGCAAAAGTGTTCCAATATGCGGGTCTATCCTTGGTGGGACCTTCGAGTTCCTTTTGGATAGGGTCGCATATTGGGCGTGGCAAGTTGGTATCAGAGCCTCGACCGACCCTAGGAGCCCCCTTGATTGATCGTGTAGTTTGGCCGTTGTTGAGTCTAGAAGAAAAACTGTTTTCGGAGTCTAGTTATATCGGAGAGTAGGAATTCTTTTTACTCCTCAGCCCCTTCATCGCTCTGGTAAGGAATCTTGACATAGGTGTTTTGAATTACTTCTCTTCCCCTTCAAATTTTTCTTTAGGATCACGCAGTTGGGTTTCCGGTAGTTGTTCCTCAGCTCTTTGCATCCTGTGCATTTCTCGTCAAGTTCACTCGAGCCTCTTCATCTTTCAGTTCAATCCTCCGTTGTTATTTTCCCCACCCCCCCCCTTCTTCTTCTCGGAGCCGGAGTCCGTAATCGAGTATCTTTCCTACTCGTGTGAAGCCTTTGCCTTCTTTTAACCGGTGTCTTCTTTTCAAGATATTCCTCGTTTTTCCCTTCCAGTTGCCTTTGTTTTTCCCGCCCTCCCACCCTTTTTATTCCCGGAGCCTGAGTCTCTTTCGAGCATCAATTTCATTCGTATGGAGCCTCTTCAGTCTTCCCTCAATTGTTTCAACCGGTGAATTCTCGTTTTGTTCATCATTCTTCATCTCTTTTCTTTTCTGGTGGATTCAATTCTAATTTTTTTTCCGGTAGTGATTATATTCGTTTCCTCGGATCAAGTGTTTTCCCTGCTCGTTCGTCTCTCGCTAGTTTTTCCTTCCGGAGTGTTCAAGACATCTCAGGAGATTTGTCTGTGTTCGAATTAATTCGAGGTTGTCACCTCATTCAAATATTTCAATTGTTCTGGTGCTTCATCTATCTGTTCAACAATCCTTTCCAACGGTGTTTTCTCTTCAGTGGGCCCTAACCCACAGGTCTTTTCCCAGGATCTTACCTGACTCTTCTAATTCCCCCGGAGTTATTCTCAAATTCTTTTCAAGTCTGACGTAAGAATGAATTCCATCAATCACATGCCTTCTCCAAGATTGCGTTCAAATTCTTTTCATGGTTGCCTCAACCTCCTCGTTTTTCATTCTCCCGGAGTATCTCAGTAATTTTTGGTGGTGTTTCTCATCGTCATTTGAAGATCGAAGAAGAGTTTTTCCCCTAAATCTTGTCCGTTCTCTCGAAGTTCCGTGGTTCTAGCTTCATGCTATCCTCTCGAATTATTCCATTTGTCAGATATTCCTTTTCTCACCCATCCGGAGTATTTCAGGAGTTGGTTTCCATTTCTTTTCATCGGAGGCCATCATTCCTGTTATCGTTCTCTATTTACCCTGGTGCTTCGTTCAAGTGTTCTTTAATCAGCTCATGATCTCTTTGTTCTTTTGCATCTAAATACCCTCCAGCTTATTTGTTCTCCTAATTCTTCCCGGTGATTCATGAAGACCTTCAGATTCTTTTCCTTGTTTATCATATTAATCCATTCGTTCTTTCCAATCCTACCGGTGGTTCATGAAGACCTTCTCAAGTTTGCGATATGGCAATTCTCAATCCTTTGAAAGAAGAATAAGTAGTATGCAAAATCCATTGTTTGTCATCAATTTATTTTGATGAAGGATAAGCATACAATAAATCTTATTCTTATTTCATCCAAGTGATTAATCCTTTTCTTCGGAGTTTGTTCTTGTTGAATAAATTCTAGTTCCAAGTGTTTTCATCTATTCTTTCCGGAGTTCAAATTTCCTCGGACATTTCGTCGGAACCTCCATCTAAATCATCGCAAGGCTCATCTTATTCTTTCATCCTTCATTCCTATCTCATCATCCTTTTGTACCGGAGTTCTTCATGGTGGTTCTTCATGATTTAATTCATTCTTCAAGAGTTCATCAAGTATCATTCCATCCTCTCAAGTTCATGTTCTATTCCTTCCATTTTCAGCAGGAGTGCTGCCTAAATCCTTTCAGTCTTATTCGTTTCTTATCTCATTCTAACCGAAGTTGCTTTCATAGTCTATCTGATTCCATGAGCTTTCGATTCTCGTCATTCTTATCGTTCCTCTCTTATTCTTGAGTGCTCTCGATTCTTTGCTTCTTCTCTTGAGTTCTTGCTTCACCTCTTCCCTTTTCGCTTCCATCTCGGTCCTAAGATCTCGGGACGAGATCTCTTGTTAGTGGAGGAGTGTTGTAACGCCCCAGATCCGATGCGCCAGGTGTCCGCCAGTTATTTGCCGTCGTTGCCATATCATTTGCTTTGCAATCCGGCACTCCTATGCCCTCCGGCGTCCCCCTTTTGTCTCTCATTATGAGTGGGTGTTGAACTTTCTCGGAATGGCCCGAGGCTTTCCAAGTGGCCTTGGTATAGCACCGGTAGACCGCCTGTCAAGTTTCGTGCCATTTGGAGGTCGTTTGGTACTTCAACGGTTAACCGGGTAACAGCAAAAGCCTCTTTTGTTGCAGCCCAACACCCCCTCAAAAGTGGCCCAAAACCCAGCAAACTCTCCTCCATGCTCTCGTTCATTCGATCACGATCGTGTGGACGAAAACCGCTCCTCATTTGGACTCTCCTAGCTCCCTCTACCTATAAATATGTGGCCTCCCTCGAATTTCCACAGACGAAACCCTAAAAATTTCCCCTCTCTGCGCCGGACGTGTCCGTCCGCGCCGGACGTGTCCGTCCGCGCCGGACAAAACCCCGCCGCCGCTCTCAGCCTCTCCCGTCGCGCCACGTGGCCCGCCGCCCACCGCGCGCTACCGCGGGCCCGCGAGCCCAGGCGGGGCCCGCCCGGCCCGCTCCGCCGGCGCCGCCCGCCCGCGGGTCGCCCGCGCGCCCGCGCCGGCGCCCCCGCCGCCGTTCGCCGCCGCCAGCCACCCGCGGCTCGGCCCGGCCGCCGCCTCCGCCTCGGCGCCGCGGCACGTCGCCCGCCTCCGCCGCCGAGCCTCCCTCCGTCGTCCGCCACCGCCCTAGCTGGCCAGAGCCGAGCTCCGCGCCGCCCCGCTCGCCGCCGTCTTCCGCCGCCTAGCGCCTCCGGCGACCCCCGCCATGGCCGCCCGAGCTCGGGGCCGACCCCCTCCGCCTCCTCGCGCTGGGATCCGGCCGGATCCGGCGAGATCCGCCCCGGATCCGCCATCTCCGGACCTCCCCGGCGACTTCCCCGTCTGCTCCAGCGATCTCCCCGGTGATCCTCAAAAACCGTGCAGACCCGAGGTTGACTTTTTCCCCTTCCCCGATTCTGCTAAGTCCCCAGATTATAGTATTTCCATGCCATGTTTGACCTGTTGTATCTCTGCATCCGTAGCTCCGTTTCACGCGTGTAATATGTCAAATTGTTCGTCTCAACGAGTACTTCATTTCATTTCATTGCATCATTTTCATTTGAGCTCATCTTAATGCTTGTATCATTGTTGGAAGAGTGCTAAGTGATGTTAATCTGCTGAAACTCTTATAACTTGCTCATTTGTCATTTTTGCCATGATTGATGTGTGCATCCTATGAGGTTGATGTCTACATGTGTTTTGATCTATGCCATGCCATCTTTCCAGAGGTGCTATCCATGTATTTTTGTGATTTGTGTGCTGAGTGCATCGAGCTTGCTAAGTAGAGTACTTGCTGTTGCTGATTTCAGTCCATGTTCTGCTGTTATTTTTATGCCATGTAAACTTGATGCTACAGAGAGATCCATGCTTATTTTGAGATATTTCAGTAAGGATGTTTTGAACATGTGGTTATTGTCTATCCATTCATTCCCTTTGTTGCAATTATGGAGTAGTCTAGCATGTCATTTTGGTGCTCTACTTTTGCTTCAAAATGTTTCCTGGCAGATTGTTTACTTGTTATTCAATTTAGCCAAGGTTGTTGTAGTTGATCCGTGCATGCTATGGACTTGTTCTTGCCTTGGTTGGTTACATTAACATGTCTTCTTGCTGATGTTATGCTTATCTTTTCATGCAATGACTTGTGGTGAGTGAATCGAGCTTGTTAAGTAGTATACTTGCTGTTACTGTTTTGCTAGGCTGAATATGTTATTTCGTGATGCTATATAAACATGTTGCTACTAGTCATTCTATGCATAATCTGGAGATGTTCACTAACAGTGTTTTGTTCTACATGTCATGATCTATCCATCCATGTCCCTGGTAGCATTTATAGCTTGAGATATCTTATTGTTTTCATGCTCCAAAGTTGCTAAATAATGTTGCTGTCAGCCTGTTAACATAAAGTTCACTTGTTCCCATGTGTTTTGCTAGTTATCCATGCACCCTATGATCTTGATCTTGCCATGCTTAGCTTCATAAACATGTATTCCTACTGTTGGTTGCCTTGCCATGCCATGTATTGCTCTGTAGTGAGTGGTACAAGCTCATAAACATGCCTACTTATTGTTGTTTCTGCCATGTTTGAATCTGTAATATAACTTGCCATGTTTACATGGGTGCCATCATATTTTCTTATCCTTTTTGGCTCATGGTCAGTAAGGGACTTTTGATCTATGCATTTAGTAGATTCATGCCATGCCTTTTGTTTGCCATGATAAGTTCCTGTAACATGTTTGTTTGATAGCTCTAAACATTGCAACCTGATGTTATTTCTGCTAATGACTGAAACTGTTATTATTTGCAATCTTATCATGTCTGTTTGAGCATGTTCTAGTGATTTCTGGAGATAGCACAGTGTTCATGTTTTGTTATGCTTTACTTGTACATCATGCCCATGCCTTTTGTTATTATGTTGAGTTTGTTATTATGTTGAGGTCCTGTAGCTTGTTGTTTTGATGCTTGCAATATGCCTAGTTGCTGTTTTGGGCAGATTGTTGCTATAACTTGTTTCATGTGTGTGTTGAACCGTTGCTCCGTTTTGAGTGTGCTCTATATGAAACTTGCTTGTTTTTGTGTATATCTTCATATTATCATGTTGCATATTTGTTTTGAGGTGTTTGCTTGATGTTTGGGTGCATTTTGCATTAATGCCATGCTTAACTTGTTTTGCTCATATCTTTTAGGCCGTAGCTCCGAACTAAATGAACTTTATATGTAACTTGACTAGAATTTTGTGTAGCTCATATTGGTGCATCTTAACTTGTTGTTTAACTACTTCAACTTAATGTTTGTTCAGATCTGGACCAACTTCGAAATTTGCATATGAGGACTTACCGGATTTGTTATATGTTGTTCCCGGCCTCATTTAAACTTGCTTTGATGTGTTGCTCTTCTTTGCATCATCCCTTGCCACGAGTAGCCTCATCTAGAATTTTCATGCATCATGCTTGTTGTGCATCATGCCTTGTTCATGTGTGGTGTGTTTACCATGTTGTGTGCTTCTTCTTGTTAGTTCCTGTTTCGTTGCGATCGTGAGGATTCGTTCGTCTAGGGTTGGTTCGGCTTCATCCGTTCATCTTCTTCATGGACTCGTTCTTCTTCCTTGCGGGATTCCAGGCAAGATGACCCCTACCCTGGATCTCACTACTATCATTGCTATGCTAGTTGCTTCGTTCTATCGCTATGCTGCGCTACCTATCACCTGTTTATCAAGCCATCCCAAATTGCCATGAACCTCTAACCTTTGACACCTTTCCTATGGAAACCGTTGTTTGGCTATGTTACCGCTTTGCTCAGCCTCTCTTATAGTGTTGTTAGTTGCAGGTGAAGTTGAAGATTTCTACATGGTGGACAGGATTTTGGTTGGGATATCACAATATCTCTTATTATTATTAATGTATCTATATATTTGATAATGGGTGGAAGGCTCGGCCTTTTGCCTGGTGTTTTGTTCCACTCTTGCCGCCCTAGTTTCCGTCATACCGGTGTTATGTTCCCGGATTTTGCGTTCCTTACGCAGTCGGGTGATTTATGGGACCCCCTTGACAGTTCGCTTTGAATAAAACTCCTCCAGCAAGGCCCAACCTTGGTTTTACCATTTGCCTCACCACCACCTATCCCTTTCCCTTGGGTCAGCCAACCCGAGGGTCATCTTTATTTTAGCCCCCCCGGGCCAGTGCTTGTCTAAGTGTTGGTCCGAACCGGGCAGACTGCGGGGCCACCTCGGGGCAACTCGAGGGTTGGTTTTACTCGTAGGCTGACCTATCCGGTGTTGCCCTAAGAATGAGATATGTGCAGCTCCTATCGGGATTGTCGGCGCATCGGGCGGCTTTGTTGGTCTTGTTTTACCATTGTCGAAATGTCTTGTAAACATGGATTCTGAGTCTGATCGGGTCTTCCTGGGAGAAGGTTTATCCTTTGTTGATCGCGAGAGCTTATTATGGGCTAAGTTGGGACACCCCTGCAGGGTATAATCTTTCAAAAGCCGTGCCTGCGGTTATTGGCAGATGGGAATTTGTTAATGTACAGTTGTAGACAACTTGACACCAGATCCGAATTAAAACGCATCAACCGTGTGTGTAGCCGTGATGGTCTCTTC
Organism: Triticum timopheevii; assembly: GCA_963921465.1. Classification (NCBI taxonomy): domain Eukaryota; kingdom Viridiplantae; phylum Streptophyta; class Magnoliopsida; order Poales; family Poaceae; genus Triticum; species Triticum timopheevii. The sequence continues at coordinate 621,855,523 of OY997270.1, read as the reverse complement.
TCGGCGGAGTCCGGGAAGTGAACACGGTTTCTGGGTTATGATTGACGTAAGTAGGTGTTCAGGATCACCTCTTGATCATTACTAGTTGATGACCGTTCCGCTTGTTCTCTTCTCGCTCTTATTTGCGTATGTTAACCACCATATCATGCTTAGTCGCTGCTGCAGCCTCACCACTTTACCCCTTCCTTTCCTATTACGCTTTGCTAGTCTTGCTACCCATGGTAATGGGATTGCTGAGTCCTCGTGGCTCACAGATTACTACAACAACTGTTGCAGGTACAGGTTTTGCGATGGTCATGACGCGGGAGCGATGCTTGCTTGCGTTGAGTTCTTCTTCTGCTTCTTCGATCAGGGGATAGGTTCTAGGTCGGCAGCCTGGGCTAGCAGGGTGGATGTCGTTTGAGTTTATGTTTGTGTTTCATCCGTAGTCGGATGGTGCTCTTGTATGATGTGATGTTGTATTCGTGTGGCATTGTATGCCTTATGTATGTATCCCCATCTATTATGTAATGTTGATGTAATGATATCCACCTTGCAAAAGTGTTCCAATATGCGGGTCTATCCTTGGTGGGACCTTCGAGTTCCTTTTGGATAGGGTCGCATATTGGGCGTGGCAGAAGCAATCTAAGCACCTGCGTCATAGGCGCCGCTCTAAGCCCCGCCATAGCAAAAATAGCGATACTGGCACAAGAGACGATAGCAATCCGGATGGTGCCGAAGACGAAAACAATCCCGCCTAGCCAGGCTTCGTGCAGGCTAAGCAGGAGGATGGGCAAGCTCACCCTAAAGAACAGGCAACAGATGGAGAATCAGAGGATGACAATTATATTCCCCTCTCCGAAGACAAAGTGAGCCTTGGCGACGAAGAATTCATCGTTCCTGAGGATCCCGTCGAGTAGGAGCGCTACAAGCGCCGGCTTATAGCCACTGCAAAAAGCCTGAAGAAGAAGCGGCAGCAGCTTCAAGTTGATCAAGATCTGCTAACTGATAGATGGACTGAGGTCCTGGCAGCCGAGGAATACGGACTCGAGCGCCCAACCAAAAGTTACCCAAAGCGATGGTTGCTACCTCAACACGAGGAGGAGGCATTAAAGCCCACACTACCAACGCACGATGTGGCTGACCGGCCACCTCGTGGCCGAGACAAAGCAGCGTATCAGCCCGAACACCAGCCCGCACCCTGTTGCCAATCAAACAAAAACACTAAGGCCCGGGGCTACACGCAAGACCTGCGAGACGTATTAGAAAACAAAGCAAGACAGTCAAGATTGATCTATGGATCACGGGGGCGCGCCCCAACGCGTGACGATGACCGTCACGTCGGATATACTAAAAACAAGTCCGGCCGGGCCGAATACAACAAACCAGACTCATTTGAACTACGTCGTGATATAGCCCAGCATAGAGGCGCTGCACACCCCCTATGCTTCGCTGATGAAGTAATGGACCATGAATACTCAGAAGGGTTTAAACCCGTGAACATTGAATCATATGATGGTACAACAGATCCCGCGGTATGGATTGAAGATTTCCTTCTCCACATTCACATGGCCCACGGCGATGATCTACATGCCATCAAGTACCTCCCACTAAAACTCAAAGGATCGGCTCGGCATTGGCTGAACAACCTGCTGGCAAACTCTATTGGCAGTTGGGAGAACCTGGAAGATGCATTCCTTGACAACTTCTAGGGCACTTATGTGCGACCACCAGATGTTGATGACTTAAGTCACATAACCCAACAGCCCGGAGAGTCAGCCAGGAAATTCTAGACTCGGTTCCTAACTAAAAAGAACCAAATTGTCGACTGTCCGGATGCCGAAGCCCTAGCGGCCTTTAAGCATAACATGTGCGACGAGTGGCTCACCCGACACCTCAGCCAAGAGAAGCCAAAATCCATGGCAGCCCTCACAACACTCATGACCCGCTTTTGTGCGGGCGAGGACAGCTGGCTGGCTCGTAGCAATAGCACATCAAGAAATCATGGCACTTCAGATGCCAGAGATAGCAACGGCAAGCCACGACGCAACAGACACAAGCGTCACAACAATGGCGACAACGCCGAAGACACGGCAGTTAATGCCGGATTTAGCGGCACTAAGTCCTGTCAGCGGAAAAAGCCATTCAAAAGAAACAATCCGGGCCTGTCCAGTCTGGACCGCATACTCGATTGCTTGTGTCAAATTCACGGTACCCCCAATAAACCAGCCAACCACACCAACAGAGAATGTTGGGTGTTCAAACAGGCCGGCAAGTTGAATGCCGACAATAAGGAAAAGGGGCTGCATAGTGATGACGACGAGGAGCCCCGTCCTCCAAACACAAGAGGACAGAAGAAATTTCCTCCCCAAGTGAAAATGGTGAACATGATATACGCAACCCATATTCCCAAGCGGGAATGGAAGCGTGCACTAAGGGACGTCTATGTGATGGAGCCAGTCGCCCCAAAACACTACAAGAAACCTGTTAATGCATGATGGATTTCACGTGACGTTCTCAGAAACTGTCATCGATGGCCTGGTACAACCCTGAAAGCCCGCCCAAGCCCGCCAAAGCCCGCGTACACTTTACTCGTATAAAATGCTAACCCTAACCCTCCTCTCTTCCTCCGCATCCCCCTCCCTATTCCCCATCAACCCCACACAGCGCCGCCACCCACCACCTCCTCGCCTCTCTCCTCGCACAGATCACCGCCGGCCCGACTCCTCCTCTCCTCTCACCTCGTAGCTTCCAGATCCACCTCGTCCAGTGCCCATATTCATATCTACAAATATCTAATAAGGTTCTTGTAAATATGCCAGGGAAGATTAGGTAGAGAGCTACTTGGTGCTACCATCACAATCAGCCTTGACGTGACAGTTACCACAGGAGGACCGACATGAAGAACATGAATAATAGCCTCAATAGCTTATATGTTATGTTGAGTTATGTTGAGTAAAATGGGTTGTACTGGTTCCTAACCTTGCTGTGTGATATATTGTCCATCTATGCTTGTAAGTTATCACTTCATAGAAGGATTTTGTAAATTGCTATGTTGTATTTACATACGGATGGCTGCAAACTAGATCAACTGTGTAATGTTCTTACACTTTGCAAATACTTTCTCTTTGGCCAAAATTGGTATTTGGATTTGTGAGACGCATTATGCAAAAAATGTTCTTGGTCAAAATTAGGCAGAAATAAATGGGTTAAAGAGGTAAAATGGAGCGCTAATGGGCTCGTCCAGATTTAAACTGTGCCCAAATTGATGACGATTTTTGTGACGGAAAATAGTATCCACGTAGGCAGACATGTCATTTGAATTGGTCAATTGAAAATCCTACGTGGCATCAGTCCATGACGGATTGTTCCCGTCACGGAGGTTTGGGCTTGGGCGGGCCTGGTGCAGATCCATGACGGTCAAGAACCGTCAAGGAAAGGATGATGTGAAATTATGACGCGATATACATGACGGATTTCAGGTCCGTCATGCACGGGGGGCCATGACAGTTTTTCACTGATCCATAGATCCGTCATGTATTAACAGATTTCTTGTAGTGAAATTCAACCCATGGTCTTCTTGTCCGATCACTTTCGATCGCAGGGACCATCCTACCAGTATCCGTCATGGCGATTCAGCCGCATTGGTCCTCGACCCCATCATTGACGGATTCCACCTGACACGAGTCCTTATGGACGGTGGCAGCAGCCTGAACCTGCTTTATCAGGATACAGTGCGCAAAATGGGCATCGATCCCCCAAGGATCAAACCCACCAAAACCACCTTTAAAGGTGCAATACCAGGTGTAGAGGCCTGTTGTACAGGCTGAATCACACTGGAAGTAGTCTTCGGATCTCCGGACAACTTCTGAAGCGAGGAGTTAATCTTCGATATCGTTCCCTTCCGTAGTGGTTATCATGCACTACTAGGACGAACCGCATTTTCTCGATTCAATGCGGTACCACACTACGCATACCTCAAGCTCAAGATGTCAGGACCTCGCGGGGTTATAACGGTCAATGGAAACACAGAACGCTCGCTCCGTACGGAGGAGCACACTGCGGCCCTTGTAGCAGAAGTACAAAGTAGCCTTGTTAGGCAGACCGCCAACTCGGCGATAAAGCCCCCGGACACCGTCAAGCGAGTCCGGAATACCCTGCAACAGGATCGTCCGGCACGTCCAGAGCTCGACTAACAATTTGGCCTCCGTCCTAGTCCCGGTCAGGCGGCAAAATTTGTGTCGCGCGTACATAATTACGCACTCAAAATATCATGGGCATAGGCGGAGGCATGGCTATGACGCGGTCCACAATGCGGCTCAACCGCCCCAGGACCCGTATACCTTCATCATTTTCTTTCTTTCAGGACCCTACTTTCTGGAAGCCCTTTCAGATAGCCTGATTATCGGACTTATCACGGGAAGGAAAAACCAAGGAGGCAAGAAGCTTTGACGTATAAGGGGATACCTAGGTGGTCTCTGATAACGATCGTTATACCCGTTTTACATACCCACACGCAGCTTACCCTTGGCTAGGACATGTCAAATAGTCCTATTTTGCTTATGGCACTACTTGTATATATACGCTTTGACGTATTATTTAAATAAACAATGGAAAATAATGTACAATGTCAGCTTATTATTACATTCCTTTATCTTTTTCCCTTGACTTCTTATTTATTACAAATTGCACCCGTACACTTTGGTACGTTCAGCTCGCCACGGGCTTCAGTGTACCCCATAACATGGCAAGGAAAGTCCAAACGCTTTCGACAGTGCGGCACCTTGAACTTATAGCATTGTATGCATCAGCTCCGAATCATGTCTTGGGTCAATAGTTGGGTTTGCCCGGCTCCCATGTTTTGGTACCTTGCATTCCTCTATATCGGCTAAGGTAGCACAGGGAGAACTACTGCGATTGTGTCCCGGTTCTTCTGGACGAGCACCTCAGTAGAGAAAGCCGAAAACTAACTGTCATGATGCGGCGAGAGTTGATCGTTGTTCGAGAGGTCTCAAATCCTTCAAGATTTTTTCTGGTTCAGGCGAGGAATCAGCCTTGTCCGATTTAGGTGTGTATAGCACCCCAAGTTCGGCCTTCCGAATACTAGGGGCTTCGCCAAAATTTAAAAATTGTAGACTTCTATGGCTCAGTGAGAGTGATAAAGCTGTATAGTCTGATTGCCTTGTTCGCTGTGCTAAACACCTCCTTAAAGGACCAAATATTTGGATGAAGAATCTTTAGATTTATCCCGAACACCCCAGTACTAGTTACATGGGGGCAGAAGCCGACGACTGGCCAACTCTCAGATTTTATAAACGGCTGCACAGAAGGTAATATCTTAAATCAACAAGCAGTATATAGCGCACATGAACTCGTTTTTATATTGCAGGATTACATGAGTACATTCACTCAAATATTACATCCTTAGCACATTCGTCCTCCACAAGGCGGGCGCCCTTCATGACACCGTCATAATACTTTTCGGGGTGGCGGTGCTCCTTGCCCTTCAGTGGCCCCTCCGTCACCAGCTTCTCGGCATCCATCTTCGCCCAGTGCACTTTCGCACGGGCGAAGGCCCTGCATGCACCCTCAATGTAGACTGACCGCTTTATGACTTCGAGCCGCGGACAGGCAGACACAAGCCGCTTTACCAGGCCAAAGTAGCTGCTGGGCAGGGTCTCTCCATGCCACATCCGAACTATGAGATCCTTCATGGCCAGTTCGGCCGCCCTGTGAAGTTCGACCAGTTGCTTCAGCTGGTCGCTCAAGGGCATCGGGTGTTCGGTCCCAATATATTGGGACTAGAACAACTTCTCCATCGAGCTCCCTTCCTTAGCTTGGTAGAACTCTGCGGCATCAGAGATGCTGCGTGGCAGATCTGCGAATGCTCTTGGAGAGCTCCAAATTTGGGTAAGTAAAAAAGAAAGTCTCCTTCACATGCTTTCTTTGCATACTGAATGCCTTACCAGCCGCAATCTTCTTGTCCGCTTGAACCTCTTGGAGGGCCTTTTGGGCTTCAGCTTTGGCATCATGTGCACTCTGGCGGGCCTTCGCAAGCTCGGACTCTTGCGTCTTCGAGTCACGCTCCAAGGACTCGTATTTCTTGACGAAATCCTGGAGCTCTTGCTGGACCTCGTCTACTCGGGCCTCTTGCTTTTCGCGCTTGATGCGCTCCTTGGCCGCTTTGTCCTCGGCCTCGGACAACGCTTTCTTTAGGGCCGCCACTTCGGTCGTGGCCCCTATTAAAATTCATAACGCTTCTATGAGCTAAAACCATTCCTTCTTTATCAATATACAGATGGGGTATTATGTACCTTTGTTCTCCTCGAGCTGCCTCTTCACGAGGCCGAGCTCTCCTTCGGTCCGCTCCAGGTCCCGCTTCAGTCCGGGGACCTCCGCAGTACGAGCGGCAGCAGCCAGCAGCGACGCCTGCTTACTCACATAGACACATTCTGTCAGACTCCTGTGGATGTTATTTGATCCTCTGTTCAGCCTTTCTTTTCGAACACCAAATAGAGCATCAGGGGCTACTGTCTATACTGTGATAATTTGATTACTTACCTCAAAGCCTGTTAGGAGGCTGGCGCAAACTTCGGTCAATCCGCTTTTGGGGACCGAACCTTCTCAATCACCGCACTCATGATGGTGTGATGCTCTTCGTCAATGGAAGCACCGCGACGCGCTTCCAGCAAGTTGTCCGATGCCTCTGGATGGACAGAGGTCATCGGCACAGGCGGCTCGCCCTCCTTAGCAAGGGGCTGCCTACCTGAATCGGGAACCAGTGGAGGTTCCGGCGCAGTATCCGGCTGGGGGCCAGACTTGTTGCGTCCCCCATCATCAGAATCCATGGGGGTCTTCCCCCCCCCCCCCTCCCCATGTGCCCGGCGTCTGGGATTTCGCCTTGGGGCATCTCCAGAACCGTCTCCCACTAGTCCGGTATCCTCTGGTACAACACCTCGTTGTCGTCCGCGGGCCGGGGGGTGGAGGCCGTCGGGAGTGAATCATTGTTCATTTCCGACTAACTCAAAGACCCATCCGAGGAGGATATGTTGATGTGGGATTTGGATGGACTGCACAATTATATTTGACATGATAAGAAGCAATAAAACAAAACATACCGTAAGTATTATATTGTCTGGATACTTACGACTTCGCCAGGGGCTTGTCCCTGGGCAACCACTCCTCGTCGCTATAGGCGGCTATTGTGGAGTGGTCCAGAGGGAAGGTCCTTCCTTTCTTGGACCCTTCGGCCTACCCGGACGGGGCGGCCTTCCTTCTCTTTTCTCCCTCGGTTGGGAGGGGAGGATATTCCTCTTCCTCCTCCTCATTTTCATTGGAGGTGTGCGCCTCGGTGTCTTCGGACGATGAGTCCGACACAACCTTGTGCCGGAGACCTTTCCTGGTCCCCATGGCCTTCTTCTTGGCCATCTTCTCCGGCACCTCGTAGGGCACTGGAAACAGCATCTCTATTAAGAGAGTCGTTGCTGGATCTTCAGGTAGTGGAGCTGGACAGTCGATCTGCTCCGCTGTCGCTACCCGGTCCTGTTAAATTGGCGTGGAGGCTTAGATTCCTCCCACGAATATACTGGGGAAAGGCACATCTTGTGAAATATAAAGAGCTTACCAGATTGGTGGGGCACTTTGCGCTGAGTCCGCGATCCTCTGTGATGGGAGGAGGTACTTCGGCGGCCTTGAATAGCACCTTCCAGACATCTTTGTGCGTCGTGTCGAAGAGCTCTTGCAGCGTCTGGTGTTTGGCCGGATTGAACTCCCACATATTGAATGCCCGTCTTTGACACGGGAGGATTCGGCGGAAGAGCATGACCCGGACCACATTGACAAGCTTTATTTTCTTGCTTATCATATTTTTGACACAGTTCTGGAGTCCGGTCAGCTCCGCCGGGGCGCCCCAGGCTAAGCCCTTCTCTTTCCAGGAGGTGAGTCGTATGGGGATGCGGATCGAAATTCGGGGGCCGCCGCCCAGTTGGTGTTGCGCGGCTCGGTGATGTAGAACCACCCCGATTGCCACCCCTTCATGGTATCCACATAGGAGCCTTCGAGCCAGATGACGTTGGTCATCTTGCCCACCATGGCGCCTCTGCACTCCGCTTGTTGGTCGACCACTATCTTCGGATTCACTTTGAAGGTCTTCAGCCACGGGGCGAAGTGGGGTTTGATGCGGAGGAAGGCCTCGCACACAACGATAAACGCCGAGATGTTGAGGATGAAATTGGGGGCCAGATCGTGGAAATCTAGCCCGTAGTAAAACATAAGCCCGCGGGCAAATGGGTGCAGGGGAAATCCCAGTCCGCGGACGAAGTGGGCAAGGAATACGACCCTTGTTGGGGAACGTAGTAATTTCAAAAAATTTCCTACGCACACGCAAGATCATGGTGATGGCATAGCAACGAGAGGGGAGAGTATTGTCCACATACCCTCGTAGACCGTAAGCGGAAGCGTTATGACAACGCGGTTGATGTAGTCGTACGTCTTCACGATCCGACCGATCCAAGTACCGAACGTACGGCACCTCCGAGTTCAGCACACGTTCAGCTCGATGACGATCCCCGGGCTCCGATCCAGCAAAGCGTCGGGGATGAGTTCCGTCAGCACGACGGCGTGGTGACGATGATGATGCCCTACCGGCGCAGGGCTTCGCCTAAACTCCGCGATGATATGACCGAGGTGAAATATAGTGGAGGGGGGCACCGCACACGGCTAAGGAACGATCCGTAGATCAACTTGTGTGTTCTAGGGTGCCCCCTGCCCCCGTATATAAAGGAGCCAAGGGGGAGGGGGCGGCCGGCCAAGGAGGGCGCGCCAAGGGGGAGTCCTACTCCCACCGGGAGTAGGACTCCCTTCTTTCCTAGTTGGAGTAGGAGAAGGGGGAAGGAGGAGGAAGAGGGGAAGGAAAGGGGGGGCGCCACCCCCCTCTCCTTGTCCTATTCCGACTAGGGAGGGGAGGGGGCGCAGCCCACCTCTTGCCTCCTCTCCTCTTCTCCCTTAGGGCCCATGAAGGCCCAATAACCCCCGGGAGGGTTCCGGTAACCCCCCGGTACTCCGGTAAAATGCCGATTTCACCCGGAACACTTCCGATGTCCAAACATAGGCTTCCAATATATTAATCTTTATGTCTCAACCATTTCGAGACTCCTCGTCATGTCCGTGATCACATCCGGGACTCCGAACAAACTTCGGTACATCAAAACTTATAAACTCATAATAAAACTGTCATCGTAACGTTAAGCGTGCGGACCCTACGGGTTCGAGAACTATGTAGACATGACCTAGAACTATTCTCGGTCAATAACCAATAGTGGGACCTGGATTCCCATATTGGCTCCTACATATTCTACGAAGATCTTTATCGGTCAAACCGCATAACAACATACGTTGTTCCCTTTGTCATCGGTATGTTACTTGCCCGAGATTCGATCGTCGGTATCCAATACCTAGTTCAATCTCGTTACCGGCAAGTCTCTTTACTCGTTACGTAAAGCATCATTCCGTAACTAACTCATTAGCTACATTGCTTGCAGGGCTTATAGTGATGTGCATTACCGAGAGGGCCCAGAGATACCTCTCCGACAATCGGAGTGACAAAACCTAATCTCGAAATACGCCAACCCAACATGTACCATTGGAGACACCTGTAGTACTCCTTTATAATCACCCAGTTACGTTGTGACGTTTGATAGCACCCAAAGTGTTCCTCCGGTAAATGGGAGTTGCATAATCTCATAGTTATAGGAACATGTATAAGTCATGAAGAAAGCAATAGCAATATACTAAACGATCAAGTGCTAGGCTAACGGAATGGGTCATGTCAATCACATCATTCTCCTAATGATGTGGTCCCATTAATCAAATGACAACACATGCCTATGGTTAGGAAACATAACCATCTTTGATTAATGAGCTAGTCAAGTAGAGGCATACTAGTGACGTTATGTTTGTCTATGTATTCACACATGTATCATGTTTCCGGTTAATACAATTCTAGCATGAATAATAAACATTTATCATGATGAGGAAATACATAAAAACTTTATTATTGCCTCTAGGGCATATTTCCTTCAGTCTCCCACTTGCACTAGAGTCAATAATCTAGATTATACAGTAATGATTCTAACACCCATGGAGTCTTGGTGCTGATCATGTTTTGCTCGTGAGAGAGGCTTAGTCAATGGGTCTGCAATATTCAGATCTGTATGTATCTTGCAAATCTCTATGTCTCCCACCTGGACTTGGTCCCGGATGGAATTGAAGCGTCTCTTGATGTGCTTGGTCCTCTTGTGAAATCTGGATTCCTTTGCCAAGGCAATTTCACCAATATTGTCACAGAAGATCTTCATTGGTCCCTATGCACTAGGTATGACACCTAGATCGGAAATGAACTCCTTCATCCAGACTCCTTCATTTGCTGCTTCCGAAGCAGCTAAGTACTCCGCTTCACATGTAGATCCCGCCACGACGCTTTGTTTAGAACTGCACCAACTTACAGCTCCGCCGTTTAATAAAAACACGTATCCGGTTTGTGATTTAGAATCGTCCGGATCAGTGTCAAAGCATGCATCGACATAACCATTTACGACTAGCTCTTTGTCACCTCCATATACGAGAAACATATCCTTAGTCCTTTTCAGGTATTTCAGGATGTTCTTGACCGCTGTACAGTGATCCACTCCTGGATTACTTTGGTACCTTCCTGCCAAGCTTATTGCTAAGCACACGTCAGGTCTGGTACACAGCATTGCATACATGATAAAGCCTATGGCTGAAGCATAGGGAACATCTTTCATTTTCTCTCTATCTTCTGTTGTGGTCGGGCATTGAGTCTGACTCAACTTCACACCTTGTAGCACGGGCAAGAACCCTTTCTTTGCCTGGTCCATTTTGAACTTTTTCAAAACTTTATCAAGGTATGTGCTTTGTGAAAGCCCAATTAAGCATCTTGATCTATCTCTATAAATCTTGAAGCCCAATATGTAAGCAGCTTCACCGAGGTCTTTCATTGAAAAACTTTTATTCAAGTATCCCTTTATGCTATCCAGAAATTCTATATCATTTCCAATTAATAACATGTCATCTACATATAATATCAGAAATGCTACAGAGCTCCCACTCACTTTCTTGTAAATACAGGCTTCTCCAAAAGTCTGTATAAAACCATATGCTTTGATCACACTATCAAAGCGTTTATTCCAACTCCGAGATGCTTGCACCAGTCCATAGATGGATCGCTGGAGCTTGCACACTTTGTTAGCACCTTTTGGATCAACAAAACCTTCTGGTTGCATCATATACAACTCTTCTTCCAGAAATCCATTCAAGAATGCAGTTTTGACATCCATTTGCCAAATTTCGTAATCATAAAATGCGGCAATTGCTAACATGATTCGGACAGACTTAAGCATCGCTACGGGTAAGAAAGTCTCATCGTAGTCAACCCCTTGAACTTGTCGAAAACCTTTTGCAACAAGTCGAGCTTTATAGACAGTTACATTACCATCGGCGTCAGTCTTCTTCTTAAAGATCCATTTATTCTCAATGGCTTGCCGATCATCAAGCAAGTCAACCAAAGTCCATACTTTGTTCTCATACATGGATCCCATCTCAGATTTCATGGCCTCCAACCATTTTGCGGAATCTGGGCTCATCATCGCTTCCTCATAGTTCGTAGGTTCATCATGATCAAGTAACATGACTTCCAGAATAGGATTACCGTACCACTCTGGTGCGGATCTTACTCTGGTAGACCTACGAGGTTCAGTAGAAACTTGACCTGAAGTTTCATGATCAATATCATTAGCTTCCTCACTAATTGGTGTAGTTGTCACAGGAACCGGTTCTTGTGATGAACTATTTTCCAATAAGGGAGCTAGTACAGTTACCTCATCAAGTTCTACTTTCCTCCCACTCACTTCTTTCGAGAGAAACTCCTTCTCTAGAAAGGATCCGATTTTAGCAACGAAAATCTTGCCCTCAGATCTGTGATAGAAGGTGTACCCAATAGTCTCTTTTGGGTATCCTATGAAGACACATTTCACTGATTTAGGTTCGAGCTTATCTGGTTGAAGTTTCTTCACATAAGCATCGCAGCCCAAAACTTTAAGAAACGACAACTTTGGTTTCTTGCCAAACCATAGTTCATAAGGCGTTGTCTTAACGGATTTTGATGGTGCCCTATTCAACGTGAATGCGGCCGTCTCTAAAGCATAACTCCAAAACGATAGCGGTAAATCAGTAAGAGACATCATAGATCGCACCATATCTAGTAAAGTACGATTACGACGTTCGAACACACCATTTCGTTGTGGTGTTCCGGGTGGCGTGACTTGCGAAACTATTCCGCATTGTTTCAAGTGTAGACCAAACTCGTAACTCAAATATTCTCCTCCACGATCAGATCGTAGAAACTTTATTTTCTTGTTACGATGATTTTCCACTTCACTTTGAAATTCTTTGAACTTTTCAAATGTTTCAGACTTGTGTTTCATTAAGTAGATATACCCATATCTGCTAAAATCATCTGTGAAGGTGAGAAAATAATGATACTCGCCGCGAGCCTCAACATTCATTGGACCACAAACATCAGTATGTATGATTTCCAACAAATCAGTTGCTCGCTCCATAGTTTCGGAGAACGGCGTTTTAGTCATCTTGCCCATGAGGCACGGTTCGCAAGTACCAAGTGATTCATAATCAAGTGATTCCAAAAGCCCATCGGTATGGAGTTTCTTCATGCGCTTTATACCGATATGACCTAAACGGCGGTGCCACAAATAAGTTGCACTATCATTATCAACTCTGCATCTTTTGGTTTCAACACTATGAATATGTATATCACTACTATCGAGATTTAATAAAAATAGACCACTCTTCAAGGGTGCATGACCATAAAAGATATTACTCAAACAAGATCCAGATATAATGTTCCGTCTCGCATCAAACAAGATCCAGATATAATGTTCATGCTCAACGCTGGCACCAAATAACAATTATTTAGGTCTAAAACTAATCCCGATGGTAGATGTAGAGGTAGCGTGCCGACCGCGATCACATCGACTTTGGAACCATTTCCCACGCGCATCGTCACCTCGTCCTTAGCCAATCTTCGCTTAATCCGTAGTCCCTATTTCGAGTTGCAAATATTAGCAACAGAACCAGTATCAAATACCCAGGTACTACTGCGAGCATTAGTAAGGTACACATCAATAACATGTATATCACATATACCTTTGTTCACTTTGCCATCCTTCTTATCCGCCAAATACTTGGGGCAGTTCCGCTTCCAGTGTCCAGTCTGCTTGCAGTAGAAGCACTCAATCTCAGGCTTAGGTCCAGACTTGGGTTTCTTCTCTTGAGCAGCAACTTGTTTGCTGTTCTTCTTGAAGTTCCCCTTCTTCTTCCCTTTGCCCTTTTTCTTGAAACCGGTGGTCTTGTTAACCATCAACACTTGATGCTCCTTCTTGATTTCTACCTCCGCCGCTTTTAGCATTGCGAAGAGCTCGGGAATAGTCTTGTCCATCCCTTGCATATTATAGTTCATCACGAAGCTCTTGTAGCTTGGTGGCAGTGATTGAAGAATTCTGTCAATGACACTATCATCAGGAAGATTAACTCCCAGTTGAATCAAGTGATTATTATACCCAGACATTTTGAGTATGTGTTCACTGACAGAACTATTCTCCTCCATCTTGCAGCTATAGAACTTATTGGAGACTTCATATCTCTCTATCCGGGCATTTGCTTGAAATATTAACTTCAACTCCTGGAACATCTCATATGCTCCATGACGTTCAAAACATCGTTGAAGACCCGGTTCTAAGCCGTAAAGCATGGCACACTGAACTATCGAGTAGTCATCAGCTTAGCTCTGCCAGACGTTCTTAACATCGTCAGTTGCATCAGCAGCAGGCCTGGCACCCAGCGGTGCTTCCAGGACGTAATTCTTCTGTGCAGCAATGAGGATAATCCTCAGGTTACGGACCCAGTCCGTGTAATTGCAACCATCATCTTTCAACTTTGCTTGCTCAAGGAACGCATTAAAATTCAATGGAACAACAGCACGAGCCATCTATCTACAACAAACATAGACAAGCAAAATACTATCAGGTACTAAGTCCATGATAAATTTAAGTTCAATTAATCATATTACTAAAGAACTCCCACTTAGACAGACATCTCTCTAGTCATCTAAGTGATTACGTGATCCAAATCAACTAAACCATGTCCGATCATCACGTGAGATGGAGTAGTTTCAATGGTGAACATCACTATGTTGATCATATCTACTATATGATTCACGTTCGACCTTTCGGTCTCCGTGTTCCGAGGCCATATCTGTATATGCTAGGCTCGTCAAGTTTAACCTGAGTATTCCGCGTGTGCAACTGTTTTGCACCCGTTGTATTTGAACGTAGAGCCTATCACACCCGATCATCACGTGGTGTCTCAGCACGAAGAACTTTCACAATGGTGCACACTCAGGGAGAACACTTCTTGATAATTTAGTGAGAGATCATCTTAAAATGCTACCGTCAATCAAAGCAAGATAAGATGCATAAAGGATAAACATCACATGCAATCAATATGAGTGATATGATATGGCCATCATCATCTTGTGCTTGTGATCTCCATCTTCGAAGCACCGTCGTGATCACCATCGTCACCGGCGTGACACCTTGATCTCCATCGTAGCATCGTTGTCATTACACCATCTATTGCTTCTACGACTATCACTACCGCTTAGTGATAAAGTAAAGCAATTACAGGGCGTTTGCATTTCATACAATAAAGCAACAACCATATGGCTCATGCCAGTTGCCGATAACTTCGGTTACAAAACATGATCATCTCATACAATAAAATATAGCATCACGTCTTGACCATATCACATCACAACATGCCCTGCAAAAATAGGTTAGACGTCTTCTACTTTGTTGTTGCAAATTTTATGTGGCTGCTACGGGCTGAGCAAGAACCGTTCTTACCTACGCAACAAAACCACAACGATAGTTCATCAAGTTAGTGTTGTTTTAACCTTCACAAGGACCGGGCGTAGCCACACTCGATTCAGCTAAAGTGAGAGAGACAAACACCCGCCAGCCACCTTTAAGCACGAGTGCTCGTAACGGTGAAACCAGTCTCGCGTAAGTGTACGCGTAATGTTGTTCCGGGCCGCTTCATCTCACAATACCGCCGAACCAAAGTATGACATGCTGGTAAGCAGTATGACTTGTATCGCCCACAACTCACTTGTGTTCTACTCGTGCATATGGCATCTACGCATAAAACCTGGCTCTGATACCACTGTTGGGGAACGTAGTAATTTCAAAAAAATTCCTACGCACACGCAACATCATGGTGATGGCATAGCAACGAGAGGGGAGAGTATTGTCCACGTACCCTCGTAGACCGTAAGCGGAAGCGTTATGACAACGCGGTTGATGTAGTCGTATGTCTTCACGATCCGACCGATCCAAGTACCGAACGTACGGCACCTCCGAGTTCAGCACACGTTCAGCTCGATGACAATCCTCGGGCTCCGATCCAGCAAAGCATCGGGGATGAGTTCCGTCAGCACGACGGCGTGGTGGCAATGATGATGCTCTACCGGCGCAGGGCTTCGCCTAAAATCCGCGACGATATGACCGAGGTGGAATATGGTGGAGGGGGGCACCGCACACGGCTAAGGAACGATCCGTAGATCAACTTGTGTGTTCTAGGGTGCCCCCCTGCCCCCGTATATAAAGGAGCCAAGGGGGAGGGGGCAGCCGTCCAAGGAGGGCGCGCCAAGGGGGAGTCCTACTCCCACCGGGAGTAGGACTCCCTTCTTTCCTAGTTGGAGTAGGAGAAGGGGGAAGGAGGAGCAAGAGGGGAAGGAAAGGGGGGCGCCGCCCCCCTCTCCTTGTCCTATTCGGACTAGGGAGGGGAGGGGGTGCAGCCCACCTCTTGCCTCCTCTCCTCTTCTCCCTTAGGGCCCATGAAGGCCCAATAACCCCCGGAAGGGTTCCGGTAACCCCCCGGTACTCCGGTAAAATGCCGATTTCACCCAGAACACTTCCGATATCCAAACATAGGCTTCCAATATATCAATATTTATGTCTCGACCATTTCGAGACTCCTCGTCATGTCCGTCATCACATCCGGGACTCCGAACAAACTTCAGTACATCAAAACTTATAAACTCATAATAAAACTGTCATCGTAACGTTAAGCGTGCGGACCCTACGGGTTTGAGAACTATGTAGACATGACCTAGAACTATTCTCGGTCAATAACCAATAGCAGGAACTAGATGCCCATATTGGCTCCTACATATTCTACGAAGATCTTTATCGGTCAAACGCATAACAACATACGTTGTTCCCTTTGTCATCGGTATGTTACTTGCCCGAGATTCGATCGTCGGTATCCAATACCTAGTTCAATCTCGTTACCGGCAAGTCTCTTTACTCGTTACGTAATGCATCATTCCGTAACTAACTCATTAGCTACATTGCTTGCAGGGCTTATAATGATGTGCATTACCGAGAGGGCCCAGAGATACCTCTCCGACAATCGGAGTGACAAAACCTAATCTCGAAATACGCCAACCCAACATGTACCATTGGAGACACCTGTAGTACTCCTTTATAATCACCCAGTTACGTTGTGATGTTTGATAGCACCCAAAGTGTTCCTCCGGTAAATGGGAGTTGCATAATCTCATAGTTACAGGAACATGTATAAGTCATGAAGAAAGCAATAGCAATATACTAAACGATCAAGTGCTAGGCTAACGGAATGGGTCATGTCAATCACATCATTCTCCTAATGATGTGATCCCATTAATCAAACGACACCACATGCCAATGGTTAGGAAACATAACCATCTTTGATTAATGAGCTAGTCAAGTAGAGGCATACTAGTGACGTTATGTTTGTCTATGTATTCACACATGTATCATGTTTCCGGTTAATACAATTCTAGCATGAATAATAAACATTTATCATGATATGAGGAAATAAATAATAACTTTATTATTGCCTCTAGGGCATATTTCCTTCAACCCTCTCGTGGGGTTCCGGAGTAGGGACGATCTGCCCTGCGTCCGGGAGCCGGTGCGCGGTGTCTGCCGCCAGGTATCCGGCCTCTCGAAGCTTCATGATGTCCTCCTCCATAACGGGGGAGACCATCCACTTGCCTCTCGCTCCGGACATTTTTGGAACGACTTTACGGATAAGGTGAGAGATTGGGCGCTGGCGCTCGAGCGTGCAAGAATGGATGAGCAAGGGAAGAAGAAGGCGTGGGTGAAAAAGGGGAATCCCTATCTCTTTATAAAGGCGGTAGAAACTGTGCGCCTCCCCACTTGCCCGGTAAAATCGCTTATTCCCCAAGCGCCATGATTGATGGCGCGGTTGGGTTACCCACACTCGTATTGATGAGAATCCCGTGATTAGGGGACATGATCTCTGCTTCGACAAGACGTGCCAAGGAAACCGCCTCGCAATATGTGCAGCAGCTGGTTGAGAAAAATGGTTCAAATAATGTCCGGGCTGTGGCGTCATGTCACGCTATGAAAAGTTGTCAGCAGATTAGATTTGTGGAATATTGTGCTCTCTACGGTGGTATGTGGAAATTATTGTGCAGAGCCGGACATGATCCTCATATTCAAGATCTTCTATGGAGTATTCGGAGAAGGGACCCGCCTTGCAATGCCGAAGACAATCTGCGCGCCGGACTCATCGTCATTGAAGCCTGGTTCAGGGGCTAATGAGGGAGTCCTGGATAAAGGGGTGCTCGGACAGCCGGACTATATACTTTGGTCGGACTGTTGGACTATGAAGATACAAGATTGAAGACTTCGTCCTGTGTCCGGGTGGGACTCTCGTTTGCGTGGAAGGCAAGCTTGGCAATTCAGATATGTAGATCTCCTTCTTTGTAACCGACTCTGTGTAACCCAAGCACCCTCTGGTGTCTATATAAACCGGAGGGTTTAGTTCGTAGGACAACAACAATCATAATCATAGGCTAGCTTCTAGGGTTTAGCCCCTACGATCTCGTGGTAGATCAAATCTTGTAATACTCATATCATCAAGATCAATCAAGCAGGAAGTAGGGTATTACCTCCATCAAGAGGGCCTGAACCTGGGTAAACATTGTGTCCCCCGCCTCCTGTTACCATTAGCCTTAGACGCACAGTTCGGGACCCCCTACCCGAGATCCGCCGGTTTTGACACCGACACCCGCGCCACCCAATGCATGCGCCCCTACGCCCGATTCCCGGTCGGCCCACCATGCAACGGCCTTTCGGCTGCCCTGGCCAGTTTCACTTGGCAGGTCCAAGCCCCCGCCAGCTCGCTCCTCCCCGCCCCTACGCCGCGTCACCGTAATGCGGTGCCGCCCAACTGCACCCCCTGACGCAGTCATCGTCTAGCTCGCTCCGACCGTGGCCTCGACTCCGAGTCTAAGGCGTGTCGTGTCCTCCTTCGCCGTCTCAGGTTGCTTCGCAACGACGAACCCTTGTCATCCGACATCATGGCTAAATACTCCAAGCTATTCGAGGAACCGCTCGCTACTTAGACCGTGCGAGCTCTTGCTGATTTCTACAGGTAGGACATCCTCGCTAGTTTTGTGCTAGGTCTTGCACCGCAGCCCACCACCTCCGGCTGGCTCATCGAGTCCTAGTGCCCTCATGCGTACTATGACACCCCCCCTTGTTTCTATGGATTACAAACTCCGCATCATCTTTTGGAACGCGCGCGGGCTAAACTGCCCAGCAAAGCGTAGCGCCGTCAGATCCATCATCACAGGTGTCCGCCCCACCATGGTTTGCTTGCAGGAGACGAAACTTGTCGTTGTCACCCCTTTCCTCGTCTCTGACTCCCTCGGGCCCGAGTTCTCCGCCTTCTTCCACCTACTGGCCGATGGCACGCGCGGTGGCATCATCGCCGCTTGGCGCCCCTCGGAGATCTCCCTGTCCAACCCCTACATTGGAGCCAACTTCGTCGTTGCATGTGCCACCTCCCCCGGCACCGACTCTCACTGGTGGATCACGGGCGTCTACGGCCTCCAGGACGACCCCGACAAAGCTTCCTTCCTTGCCGACCTTCACGACTTCCGTGCCTCGCGATTCGACCCCTGGATCATTGGTGGTGACTTCAACATGATTGCTTCGGCGGTCGACAAGAACAATGATCCGCTCAATCAAAGGTCTATGAGAATATTTCGGTGTTTCATGGCTGATGCCGAGCTGGGAGACATCTATCTCCATGGCAGACGCTATACCTGGTCCAGCAAGCGTGACCCCCCTGTTGGAAATATGCCCTAGAGGCAATAATAAATTAGTTATTATTATTATATTTCCTTGTTCATGATAATCGTTTATTATCCATGCTATAATTGTATTGATAGGAAACTCAGTTACATGTGTGGATACATAGACAACACCATGTCCCTAGTAAGCCTCTAGTTGACTAGCTCATTGATCAATAGATGGTTACGGTTTCCTGACCATGGACATTGGATGTCGTTGATAACGGGATCACATCGTTAGGAGAATGATGTGATGGACAAGACCCAAAGCCTAGCACAAAGATCATGTAGTTCGTATGCTATAGCTTTTCTAATGTCAAGTATCATTTCCTAAGACCATGAGATTGTGCAACTCCCGGATACCGTAGGAATGCTTTGGGTGTACCAAACGTCACAACGTAACTGGGTGGCTATAAAGGTGCACTATGGGTATCTCCGAAAGTGTCTGTTGGGTTGGCACGAATCGAGACTGGGATTTGTCACTCCGTGTGACGGAGAGGTATCTCTGGGCCCACTCGGTAGGACATCATCATAATGTGCACAATGTGACCAAGGGGTTGATCACGGGATGATGTGTTACAGAACGAGTAAAGAGACTTGCCGGTAACGAGATTGAACAAGGTATCGGCATACCGACGATCGAATCTCGGGCAAGTAACATACCGCTAGACAAAGGGAATTGTATACGGGGTTGATTGAGTCCTTGACATCGTGGTTCATCCGATGAGATCATCGTGGAACATGTGGGAGCCAACATGGGTATCCAGATCCCGCTGTTGGTTATTGACCGGAGAACGTCTCGGTCATGTCTGCATGGTTCCTGAACCCGTAGGGTCTACACACTTAAGGTTCGATGACGCTAGGGTTATAAAGGAAGTTTGTATGTGGTTACCGAATGTTGTTATGAGTCCCGGATGATATCACGGACGTCATGAGGAGTTCCGGAATGGTCCGGAGGGAAAGATTTATATATGGGAAGTCCTGTTTTGGTCACCGGAAAAGTTTCGGGTTTTATCGGTAACGTACCGGGACCACCAGGAGGGTCCCGGGGGTCCACCAAGTGGGGCCACCATCCCCGGAGGGCAGCATGGGCCAAGTGTGGGAGGGGACCAGCCCCAGGTGGGCTGGTGCGCCCCCCCCCCCCCCCACAAGGGCCCAAGGCGCCTAGGGTTTGGGGAGGGGGGCGCACCCACCTAACTTGGGGGGCAAGTTTCCCCTCTTTCCCCCTTGGCCGCCCCCCAGATGGGATCTTGGGCTTGCCGCCGCCCCTAGGGTGGAACCCTAGGTGGGGGCGCAGCCCCCCCTCTCCCCCTATATATAGTGGAGGCAAAGGGGCAGCCCAATACACGAAGTTTTTTCTCCGGTTGGCGCAACCCTACCTCTCTTTCTCCTCATATCTCGTGGTGCTTGGCGGAGCCCTGCTGGATCACCACGCTCCTCTACCACCACCACGCCGTTGTGCTGCTCAACCTCTCCCTCTCTCCTTGCTGGATCAAGGCATGGGAGACGTCACCGGACTGTACGTGTGTTGAACGCGGATGTGCCGTCAGTTCGGCACTAGGATCTCCGGTGATTTGGATCACAACGAGTACGACTCCTTCAACCCGGTTCTCTTAAACGCTTCCGCTTAGCGATCTACAAGGGTATGTAGATGCACTCTCCTTCCCCTCGTTGCTAGTCTCTTCATAGATAGATCTTGGTGACTCGTGGAAAATTTTGAATTTCTGCTACGTTCCCCCACAGTGGCATCATGAGCTAGGTCTATTGCGTAGATTCTTTGCACGAGTAGAACACAAAGTAGTTGTGGGAGTTGATTTTGTTCAATATGCTTACCGTTACTAGTCCAATCTTGATTCGGCGGCATTGTGGGATGAAGCGGCCCAGACTGACCTTACACGTACACTTACGTGAGACAGGTTCCACCGACTGACATGCACTTGTTGCATAAGGTGGCTAGCGGGTGCCAGTCTCTCCCACTTTAGTCGGATCGGATTCGATGAAAAGGGTCCTTATGAAGGGTAAATAGCAATTGGAATATCACTTTGTGGTTTTGCGTAGGTAAGAAACGTTCTTGCTAGAAACCCATAGCAGCCACGTAAAACATGCAAACAACAATTAGAGGACGTCTAACTTGTTTTTGCAGGGTTTGCTATGTGATATGATATGGCCAAGAAGGATGTGATGAATGATATGTGATATATGAGATTGATCATGTTCTTGTAATAGGAATCACGACTTGCATGTCGATGAGTATGACAACCGGCAGGAGCCATAGGAGTTGTCTTGATTTATTGTCTGACCTGCGTGTCATTAAACAACGCCATGTAATTACTTTACTTTATTGCTAACCGGTAGCCATAGTAGTAGAAGTAATAGTTGGCGAGACAACTTCATGAAGACACGATGATGGAGATCATGGTGTCATGCCGGTGAGATGATGATCATGGATCCCCGAAGATGGAGATCAAAAGGAGCAAAATATTGGCCATATCATGTCACTATTTGATTGCATGTGATGTTTATCATGTTTATGCATCTTATTTGCTTAGAACGACGGTAGTAAATAAGATGATCCCTCATTAAAATTTCAAGAAAGTGTTCCCCCTAACTGTGCACCGTTGCGAAAGTTCGTCGTTTCGAAGCACCATGTGATGATCAGGTGTGATAGATTCTAACGTTCACATACAACGGGTGTAAGCCAGATTTACACACGCGAAACACTTAGGTTGACTTGACGAGCCTAGCATGTACAGACATGGCCTTGGAACACAAGAGACCGAAAGGTTGAGCATGAGTCGTATGGTAGATACGATGAACATGAAGATGTTCACCGATGATGACTAGTCCGTCTCATGTGATGATCGGACACGGCCTAGTTGACTCGGATCATGTAATCACTTAGATGACTAGAGGGATGTCTATCTGAGTGGGAGTTCATAAGATGAACTTAATTATCCTGAACATAGTCAAAAAAAACCTTTGCAAATTATGTCATAGCTCGCGCTTTAGTTCTACTGTTTTAGATATGTTCCTAGAGAAAATATAGTTGAAAGTTGACAGTAGCAATTATGCAGATAGTAGAAAGCTTATGTCCTTAATGCACCGCTTAGTGTGCTGAACCCCAAACGTCGTTTGTGGATGTTGCGAACATCGGACATACATGTTTTGATAACTACGTGATAGTTCATTTAAACGGTTTAGAATTGAGGCACCAAAGACGTTTTCGAAACATCGCGGAACATATGAGATGTTTCGAGGGCTGAAATTGGGATTTCAGGCTCGTGCCCATGTCAAGAGGTATAAGACCTCCGACGATTTTCTTAGCCTACAAACTAAGGGAGAAAAGCTCAATCGTTGACCTTGTGCTCAGATTGTCTGAGTGCAACAATCACTTGAATCGAGTGGGAGTTGATCTTCCAGATGAGATAGTGATGTTTCTCCAAAGTCATTGCCACCAAGCTGCTAGGGCTTGGTGATGAACTATAACATATCAGGGATAGATATGACGATCCTTGAGGTATTCGCGATGTTTGACACCGCGAAAGTAGAAATCAAGAAGGAGCATCAATTGTTGATGGTTGGTGAAACCACTAGTTTCAAGAAGGGCAAGGGCAAGAAGGGATACTTCATGAAACGGCAAATCAGCTGCTGCTCTAGTGAAGAAACCCAGGGTTGAACCCAAACCCGAGACTAAGTGCTTCTGTAATAACGGGAACAGCCACTGGAGCAGAATTACCCTAGATACTTGGTAGATGAGAAGGCTGGCAAGGTCGATAGAAGTATATTGGATATACATTATGTTAATGTGTACTTTACTAGTACTCCTAGTAGCCCCAGGGTATTAAGATACCGGTTCGGTTGCTAAGTGTTAGTAACTCGAAATAAAAGAGCTACGGAATAAATAGAGACTAGCTGAAGGTGAGCTGACGATATGTGTTGGAAGTGTTTCCAAGTTTGATGTGATCAAACATCGCACGCTCCCTCAACCATCAAGATTAGAATTAAACCTGAACAATTGTCATTTGGTGTTTGCGTTGAGCATAGACATGATTGGATTATGTCTATTGCAATACAGTTATTCATTTAAGGAGAATAATGGTTACTCTATTTATTTGAATAATACCTTCAATGGTCTTGCACCTAAAGGAATGGTTTATTGAATCTCGATCGTAGTGATACACATTTTCATGCCAAAAGATATAAGATAGTAATGATAGTACCACTTACTTGTGGCACTGCCATGTAAGTCATATTGGTATAAAAAGCATGAATAAGCTCCATGTTGATGGATCTTTGGACTCACTCGTTTTAAAAGTTTGAGACATGCGAACCATGTCTATTGGTGTTTACGCATGAAGAAACTCCATGCAGATGGATCGTTTGGACTCACTTGATTTTGAATCACTTGAGATATGCAAATCATACCACATGGGCAAGATGACTGAAAAGCCTCGTTTTCAGTAAGATGGAACAAGATAGCAACTTGTTGGAAGTAACACATTTTGATGTGTGCAGTCCAATGAGTGCTGAGGCATGCAGTGAATATCGTTATGTTCTTACTTCACAGATGATTCGAGTAGATGTTGAGTATATTTACTTGATGAAACACAAGTCTGAATTATTGAATGGTTCAAGTAATTTCAGAGTGAAGTTGAAGATCATTGTGACAAGAGGATAAAATGTCTACGATATGATCATAGAGATGAATATCTGAGTTACGAGCTTTGGCACGCAATTAAGACATTGTGGAAATTGTTTCACAATTAATACCGCCTGGAACACCATAGTGTGATGGTGTGTCCGAACATCATAGTTGCTGCTGGAAATATGCCCTAGAGGCAATAATAAAAGGATTATTATTATATTTCCTTGTTCATGATAATTGCCTTTTATTCATGCTATAATTGTATTATCCGGAAATCGTAATACACGTGTGAATACTTAGACCAAATACGTCCCTAGTAAGCCTCTAGTTGACTAGCTCGTTGGTCAACAGATAGTCATGGTTTCCTGACTATGGACATTAGATGTCATTGACAACGGGATCACATCATTAGGAGAATGATGTGATGGACAAGACCCAATCCTAAGCATAGCACAAGATCATATAGTTCATTTCGCTAGAGCTTTTCAAATGTCAAGTGTCTCTTCCTTAGACCATGAGATCGTGTAACTCCCGGATACCGTAGGAGTACTTTGGGTGTACCAAACGTCACAACGTAACTGGGTGACTATAAAGGTGCACTACAGGTATCTCCAAAAGTGTCTGTTGGGTTGACACGGATCGAGACTAGGATTTTGTCACTCCGTATGACGGAGAGGTATCTCTGGGCCCACTCGGTAATGCATCATCATAATGAGCTCAAAGTGACCAAGTGTTTGGTCATGGGATCATGCATTACGGTACGAGTAAAGTGACTTGCCGGTAATGAGACTGAACGAGGTATTGGGATACCGACGATCGAGTCTCGGGCAAGTAACGTACCGATTGACAAAGGGAATTGTATACGTGGTTGATTGAATCCTCGACATCGTGGTTCATCCGATGACATCATTGAGGAGCATGTGGGAGCCAACATGGGTATCCAGATCCCGCTGTTGGTTATTGACCGGAGAGCCGTCTCGGTCATGTCTGCGTGTCTCCCGAACCCGTAGGGTCTACACACTTAAGGTTCGGTGACGCTAGGGTTATTAGGAAGACTTGTATGTGAGTACCGAATGTTGTTCGGAGTCCCGGATGAGATCCTGGACGTCACGAGGAGTTCCGGAATGGTCCGGAGGTGAAGATTTATATATAGGAAGTTGTCATACGGACACCGGAAAGTTTCGGGGGCATATCGGTATTGTACCGGGCCGCCGGAGGGGTTCCGGGGGTCTACCGGGAGGGGCCACCCCTCTCGGAGGGCCTCATGGGCCGCGAGGGGCAGGGAACCATCCCCTGGAGGGCTGGGCGCCCCCCCCCCCCCCCCCCCGGGCCCATGCGCCTAGGGTTGGGGGGGAACCCTAGTGGGGGCGCCCCCCTTGCTTGGGGGGCAAGCCCCCCCCCCCTCCCTGGCCGCCCCCCCCCCCTTCTAGATACCATCTAGAGGGGGCCGACCCCCTTCCCCCTTCCCCTATAAATAGAGGGGCGAGGGGAGGGCTGAACACCTGATCCAAGGCGCAGCCCCTCCCCTCCCCAACACCTCTCCTCCTCCGTCGAGTGCTTGGCGAAGCCCTGTCGGAGTACTGCCTCTCCACCATCATCACGCCGTTGTGCTGCTGCTGGAGCCATCTTCCTCAACCTCTCCTTCCCCCTTGCTGGATCAAGAAGGAGGAGACGTCATCCGCTCCGTACGTGTGTTGAACGCGGAGGTGCTGTCCGTTCAGCACTTGGTCATCGGTGATCTGGATCACGGCGAGTACGACTCCATCATCCCGTTCCCTTGAACGCTTCCGCACGCGATCTACAACTGGTATGTAGATGCAATCTCTCTCCCATGACTTGTTGCTTAGATGAACTCATAGATGGATCTTGGTGAAACCGTAGGAAAAAAATTTATTTTCTGCAACGTTCCCCAACAGTGGCATCATGAGCTAGGTCTATGCGTAGTTCTCTATTGCACGAGTAGAACACAATTTTGTTGTGGGCGTAGATCTTGTCAACTTGCTTGCCGATACTAGTCTTTTCTTGCTTCAACGGTATTGTGGGATGAAGCGGCCCGGACCGACCTTACACGTACGCTTACGTGAGACAGGTTCCACCGACTGACATGCACTAGTTGCATAAGGTGGCTAGCGGGTGTCTGTCTCTCCTACTTTAGTTGGAGCGGATTCGACGAAAAGGGTCCTTATGAAGGGTAAATAGAAGTTGACAAAATCATGTTGTGGTTATTCGTAGGTAAGAAAACGTTCTTGCTAGAACCCAATTGCAGCCACGTAAAAGATGCAACAACAATTAGAGGATGTCTAACTTGTTTTTGCAGGAATTGTCATGTGATGTGATATGGCCAGAAGTTGTGATGAATGATGATTGATATATTGTGATGTATGAGATCATGTTCTTGTAATAGGAATCACGACTTGCATGTCAATGAGTATGACAACCGGCAGGAGCCATAGGAGTTGTCTTTATTTTTTTATGACCTGCATGTCATTGAAGAACGTCATGTAAATTACTTTACTTTATTGCTAAACGCGTTAGCCATAGAAGTAGAAGTAGTCGTTGGCGTGACAACTTTATGAAGACACGATGATGGAGATCATGGTGTCATGCCGGTGACGAAGATGATCATGGAGCCCCGAAGATGGAGATCGAAGGAGCTATATGATATTGGCCATATCATGTCACTACTTTATATAATTGCATGTGATGTTTATTATGTTTATGCATCTTGTTTACTTAGAACGACGGTAGTAAATAAGATGATCCCTTACAATAATTTCAAGAAAGTGTTCCCCCTAACTGTGCACCATTGCTAAAGTTCGTCGTTTCGAAGCACCACGTGATGATCGGGTGTGATAGATCCTTACGTTCACATACAACGGGTGTAAGACAGATTTACACATGCAGAACACTTAGGGTTAACTTGACGAGCCTAGCATGTACAGACATGGCCTCGGAACACAAGAGACCGAAAGGTTGAACATGAGTCGTATGCAAGATACGATCAACATGGAGATGTTCACCGATGATGACTAGTCCGTCTCACGTGATGATCGGACACGGCCTAGTCGACTCGGATCATGTAACACTTAGATGACTAGAGGGATGTCAATCTGAGTGGGAGTTCATTAAATAATTTGATTAGATGAACTTAATTATCATGAACTTAGTCTAGAATCTTTGCAAAATATGTCTTGTAGATCAAATGGCCAACGCTTATGTCAACATGAACTTCAACGCGTTCCTAGAGAAAACCAAGCTGAAAGATGATGGCAGCAACTATTCGGACTGGGTCCGGAACCTAAGGATCATCCTCATAGCAGCCAAGAAAGCATATGTCCTAGATGAACCGCTAGGTGAAGCACCCATCCCAGAGAACCAAGACGTTATGAACGTTTGGCAGTCATGTGCTGATGATTACTCCCTCGTTCAGTGCGGCATGCTTTACAGCTTAGAACCAGGGATTCAAAAGCGTTTTGAGAAACACGGAGCATATGAGATGTTCGAGGAGCTGAAAATGGTTTTTCAAGCTCATGCCCGGATCGAGAGATATGAAGTCTCCGACAAGTTCTATAGTTGTAAGATGGAGGAAAACAGTTCTGTCAGTGAGCACATACTCAAAATGTCTGGGTTGCACAACTGCCTGTCCCAGCTGGAGATCAACCTCCCGGACGAAGCGGTCATTGACAGAATCCTTCAGTCGCTCCCACCGAGCTACAAGAGCTTTGTGTTGAACTAAAATATGCAGGGATGGTGAAGACCATTCCTGAAGTATTTTCCATGCTGAAGTCAGCAGAGGTTGAAATCAGGAAAGAACATCAAGTGTTGATGGTCAATAAGACCACTAAGTTTAAAAAGGGCAAGGGTAAGAAGAACTTCAAGAAGGACGGCAAAGATGTTGCCGCGCCCGGTAAGCCAGCTGCCGGGAAGAAGTCAAAGAATGGACCCAAGCCTGAGACTGAGTGCTTTTATTGCAAGGAGAAGGGTCACTGGAAGCGGAACTGCCCCAAATACTTAGCGGACAAGAAGGCCGGCAACACTAAAGGTATATTTGATATACATGTAATTGATGTGTACCTTACCAGTACTCGTAGTAACTCCTGGGTATTTGATACCGGTGCCGTTGCTCATATTTGTAACTCACAGCAGGAGCTGCGGAATAAGCGAAGACTGGCGAAGGACGAGGTGACGATGCGCGTCGGGAATGGTTCCAAGGTCGATGTGATCGCCGTCGGCACACTACGTCTACATTTACCTACGGGATTAGTTATGAACCTCAATAATTGTTATTTAGTGCCAAGTTTGAGCATGAACATTGTATCTGGATCTCGTTTGATACGAGATGGCTACTCATTTAAATCCGAGAATAATGGTTGTTCTATTTATATGAGAGATATGTTTTATGGTCATGCCCCGATGGTCAATGGTTTATTCTTAATGAATCTCGAACGTAATGTTACACATATTCATAGCGTGAATACCAAAAGATGTAAAGTTGATAACGATAGTCCCACATACTTGTGGCACTGCCGCCTTGGTCACATTGGTGTCAAGCGCATGAAGAAGCTCCATGCTGATGGACTTTTAGAGTCTCTCGATTATGAATCATTTGACACGTGCGAACCATGCCTCATGGGCAAAATGACCAAGACTCCGTTCTCCGGAACAATGGAGCGAGCAACCAACTTATTGGAAATCATACATACCGATGTGTGCGGTCCAATGAGCATTGAGGCTCGCGGAGGATATCGTTATGTTCTCACTCTCACTGATGACTTGAGTAGATATGGGTATGTCTACTTAATGAAACACAAGTCTGAGACCTTTAAAAATTTCAAGGAATTTCAGAATGAGGTAGAGAATCAACGTGACCGAAAGATAAAGTTCCTACGATCAGATCGTGGAGGAGAATACTTAAGTCACGAATTTGGTACACACTTAAGGAAATGTGGAATCGTTTCACAACTCACGCCGCCTGGAACACCTCAGCGTAACGGGTGTGTCCGGACGTCGTAACCGCACTCTATTGGATATGGTGCGATCTATGATGTCTCTTACCGATTTACTGCTATCATTTTGGGGATACGCTCTAGAGACAGCTACATTCACTTTAAATAGGGCACCGTCTAAATCCGTTGAGACGACACCGTATGAATTATGGTTTGCGAAGAAACCTAAGCTGTCGTTTCTAAAAGTTTGGGGATGCGATGCTTATGTCAAGAAATTACAACCTAAAAAGCTCGAACCCAAGTCGGAAAAATGCGTCTTCATAGGATACCCTAAGGAACCCATTGGGTATACCTTCTACTTAAGATCCGAGGGCAAGACCTTTGTTGCCAAGAACGGATCCTTTCTGGAAAAAGAGTTTCTCTCGAAATAAGTAAGTGGGAGGAAAGTAGAACTCGATGAAGTACTACCTCTTGAACCGGAAAGTAGTGCAGCTCAGGAAAATGTTCCTGTGGTGCCTACGCCAACTGGAGAGGAAATTAATGATTATGATCAAGGTACTTCGGATCAAGTTGCTACTGAACCTCGTAGGTCCACAAGGACACGTTCCACACCAGAGTGGTATGGCAACCCTGTCCTGGAAATCATGTTGTTAGACAACGGTGAACCTTCGAACTATGAAGAAGCGATGGCGGGCCCAGATTCCAACAAATGGCTTGAAGCCATGCAATCCGAGATAGAATCCATGTATGAAAACAAAGTATGGACTTTGACAGACTTGCCCGATGATCGGCGAGCGATAGAAAACAAATGGATCTTTAAGAAGAAGACGGACGCGGATGGTAATACTACCGTCTATAAAGCTCGACTTGTCGCTAAGGGTTATCGACAAGTTCAAGGGGTTGACTACGATGAGACATTCTCTCCCGTAGCAAAGCTGAAGTCCGTCCGAATCATGTTAGCAATTGTCGCATACTATGATTATGAGATATGGCAGATGGACGTCAAAATGGCATTCCTTAACGGACATCTTAAGGAAGAACTGTATATGATGCAGCCGGAGGGTTTTGTCGATCCTAAGAATGTTAACAAAGTATGCAAGCTCCAGCGATCCATTTATGGGCTAGTGCAAGCATCTCAGAGTTGGAACATTCGCTTTGATGAGATGATCAAAGCGTCTGGATTTATGCAGACTTATGGAGAAGCCTGCGTTTACAAGAAAGTGAGTGGGAGCTCTGTAGCATTTCTCATATTATATGTAGATGACATACTTTTGATGGGAAATGATATAGAACTTTTGGACAGCATTAAGGCCTACTTGAATAAGTGTTTTTCAATGAAGGACATTGGAGAAGCTGCTTACATATTAGGCATCAAGATCTATAGGGATAGATCGAGACGCCTCATAGGTCTTTCACAAAGCACATACCTTGATAAGATTTTGAAGAAGTTCAAAATGGATCAGTCCAAGAAGGGGTTCTTGCCTGTACTGCAAGGTGTGAGATTGAGCTCGGCTCAATGCCCGACATGGCAAAAGATAAAGAAGAGATGAGTGTCATCCCCTATGCTTCAGCCATAGGATCTATTATGTATGCCATGCTGTGTACCAGACCTGATGTAAACCTTGCCGTAAGTTTGGTAGGAAGGTACCAAAGTAATCCCGGCAAGGAACACTGGACAGCGGTCAAGAATATCCTGAAGTACCTGAAAAGGACAAAGGACATGTTTCTCGTTTATGGAGGTGACGAAGAGCTCGCTGTAAAGGGTTACGTCGACGCTAGCTTCGACACAGATCTGGATGACTCTAAGTCACAAACCGGATACGTGTATATGTTGAATGGTGGAGCAGTAAGCTGGTGCAGCTGCAAGCAGAGCATCGTGGCGGGATCTACATGTGAAGCGGAGTACATGGTAGCCTCGGAGGCAGCGCATGAAGCTATTTGGGTGAAGGAGTTCATCACCGACCTAGGAGTCATACCCAATGCGTCGGGGCCGATCAAACTCCTCTGTGACAACACTGGAGCTATTGCCCTTGCCAAGGAGCCCAGGTTTCACAAGAAGACCAGGCACATCAAGCGTCGCTTCAACTCCATCCGTGAAAATGTTCAAGATGGAGACATAGATACTTGCAAAGTACATACGGATCTGAATGTCGCAGATCCATTGACTAAACCTCTCTCGCGAGAAAAACATGATCAACACCAGAACTCTATGGGTGTTCGATTCATCACAATGTAACTAGATTATTACCTCTAGTGCAAGTGGGAGACTGCTGGAAATATGCCCTAGAGGCAATAATAAAAGGATTATAATTATATTTCCTTGTTCATGATAATTGTCTTTTATTCATGCTTTAATTGTATTATCCGAAAATCGTAATACACGTGTGAATACTTAGACCAAATACGTCCCTAGTAAGCCTCTAGTTGACTAGCTCGTTGGTCAACAGATAGTCATGGTTTCCTGACTATGGACATTAGATGTCATTGACAACGGGATCACATCATTAGGAGAATGATGTGATGGACAAGACCCAATCCTAAGCATAGCACAAGATCGTATAGTTCGTTTTGCTAGAGCTTTTCAAACGTCAAGTGTCTCTTCCTTAGACCATGAGATCGTGTAACTCCCGGATACCGTAGGAGTACTTTGGGTGTACCAAACGTCACAACGTAACTGGGTGACTATAAAGGTGCACTACAGGTATCTCCGAAAGTGTCTGTTGGGTTGACACGGATCGAGACTGGGATTTTGTCACTCCGTATGACGGAGAGGTATCTCTGGGCCCACTCGGTAATGCATCATCATAATGAGCTCAAAGTGACCAAGTGTTTGGTCATGGGATCATGCATTACGGTACGAGTAAAGTGACTTGCCAGTAACGAGACTGAACGAGGTATTGGGATACCGACGATCGAGTCTCGGGCAAGTAACGTACCGATTGACAAAGGGAATTGTATACGGGGTTGATTGAATCCTCGACATCGTGGTTCATCCAATGACATCATCGAGGAGCATGTGGGAGACAACATGGGTATCCAGATCCCGCTGTTGGTTATTGACCGGAGAGCCATCTCGGTCATGTCTGCGTGTCTCCCGAACCCGTAGGGTCTACACACTTAAGGTTCGGTGACGCTAGGGTTATTAGGAAGACTTGTATGTGATTACCGAATGTTGTTCGGAGTCCTGGATGAGATCCTGGACATCAGGAGGAGTTCTGGAATGGTCTGGAGGTGAAGATTTATATATAGGAAGTTGTCATACGGACACCGGAAAGTTTCGGGGGCATATCGGTATTGTACCGGGGCCACCGGAGGGGTTCTGGGGGTCCACCGGGAGGGGCCACCCCTCTCGGAGGGCCTCATGGGCCGCGAGGGGCAGGGAACCAGCCCCTGGAGGGCTGGGCGCCCCCCCCCCCCTTGGGCCCATGCGCCTAGGGTTGGGGGGGGGGAACCCTAGTGGGGGCGCCCCCCTTGCTTGGGGGGCAAGCCCCCCTCCCTGGCCGCCCCCCCCCCCCCCCTCTAGATCCCATCTAGAGGGGGCCGGCCCCCTTCCCCCTTCCCCTATAAATAGAGGGGCGAGGGGAGGGCTGAACACCTGATCCAAGGCGCAGCCCCTCCCCTCCCCAACACCTCTCCTCCTCCGTCGAGTGCTTGGCGAAGCCCTGTCGGAGTACTGCCTCTCCACCATCATCACGCCGTTGTCCTGCTGCTGGAGCCATCTTCCTCAACCTCTCCTTCCCCCTTGCTGGATCAAGAAGGAGGAGACGTCATCCGCTCCGTACGTGTGTTGAACGCGGAGGTGTTGTCCGTTCAGCACTTGGTCATCGGTTATCTGGATCACGGCGAGTACGACTCCATCATCCCGTTCCCTTGAACGCTTCCGCACGCGATCTACAAGTGGTATGTAGATGCAATCTCTCTCCCATGACTCGTTGCTTAGATGAACTCATAGATGGATCTTGGTGAAACCGTAGGAAAAAAATTTATTTTCTGCAACGGTCCCCAACAGTTGCACCCTATTGGATATGGTGCATACCATGATGTCTCTTATCGAATTACCATTGTCGTTCATGGGTTAGGAATTAGAGACAACCGCACTCACTTTAATAGGGCACCACGTGATTCCGTTGAGATGACACCGTGAGAACTATGGTTTAGAGAAACCTAAGCTGTCGTTTCTTGAAAGTTTGGGGCTGCGACGCTTATGTGAAAAGTTTCAGGTTGATAAGCTCAAACCCAAAGCGGATAAAATGCATCTTCATAGGACACCCAAAACAGTTGGGTATACCTCCTAATTCAGATCCGAAAGCAATAGGGATTGTTCCTTGAATATGGTCCTTTCTCAAGGAAAGGTTTGTCTCGAGAATTGAGTGGGAGGATGGTGGAGACTTGATGTGGTTATTGAACCGTCACTTCAACAAGTGTGTAGCAAGGCACAGGAAGTTGTTCCTGTGGCGCCTACACCAATTGAAGTAGAAGCTTATGATAGTGATCACGAAGTTTTGGATCAAGTCACTATCGTACCTCGTAGGGTGACAAGGATGCGTACTGCTTCAGAGTGGTACAGTAATCCTGTCTTGAAGGTCATGTTGCTAGACAACAATGAACCTACGAGCTATGGAGAAGCGATGGTGGGCTCATATTCCGACAAATGGTTAGAAGCCATGAAATCTGAGATAGGATCCATGTATCAGAACAAAGCATGGACTTTGGTGGACTTGCCCGATGATCGGCAAGCCATTGAGATAAATGGATCTTTAAGAAGAAGACGGACGTGGACGGTAATGTCACCGTCTATGAAGCTCGACTAGTGGCGAAGAGTTCTTCACAAGTTCAAGGAGTTGACTACGATGAGATTATCTCATCCGTAGCGATGCTTAAGTCCGTCGGAATCATGTTAGCATTAGTTGCATTTATGAAATCTGGCAGATGGATGTCAAAACGAGTTTCCTTACCAGTTTTCGTAAGAAAAGGTTGTATGTCATACAATCAGAAAGGTTTTGTCAATCCTAAGGATGCTAAAAGGTATGCTAGCTCCAGCGATCCTTCCTTGGACTAGAGCAAGCATCTCGGAGTAAGAATACACACTTTGATGAGATGATCAAAGATTTTGGGTTTATACAAAGTTTATGAGAAACTTGTATTTCCAAAGAAGTGAGTGGGAGCACTATAGAATTTCTGATGAGTATATGTTGTTGACATATTGTTGATCAGAAATGATGTAGAATTTCTGGAATGCATATAGGGTTATTTGAAAAGTGTTTTTCAATGGAAAACCTAGATTAAGCTACTTGAACATTGAGCATCAAGATCTATGAGGATAGATCAAAAAACGCTAAATGGTACTTTCAAATGAGCACATACCCTGACATGATCTTGAAGGTGTTCATGATGGATCAGTCAAAGAAGGAGTTCTTGCCTGAGTTGTAAGGTATGAAATTAAGAGTTAAAGCTCGACCACGGCAGAAGAGAGAGAAAGGACAAATGTCGTCCCCTATGCTTCAGACATAGGCTCTATAGTATGTTATGCTGTGTACCGCACCGGAAGTGTGCCTTGCCATGAGTCAGTCAAGGGGTACAGGAATGATCCAGGAATGGATCATTGGACAGCGGTCAAAATTGTCCTTGGAGTAAATAAGGACATGTTTCTGGATTATGGAGGTGATAAAGAGTTCGGCGTAAAGGGTTACGTCGATGCAAGCTTTAACACCTATCCGAATGACTCTGAGTAGCAAACCGGATACGTATAGTGGAGCAACCATTTGGAATAGCTCCAAGTGGAGCGTGGAAGCGGCATTTACAATATGACCTAGAGATTTGCGAAGTACATACGGATCTGAATGTTGTAGACCCGTTGACTAAAACCTCTCTTGCAAGCAAAACATGATCAAACCCCAGAACTCATTGAGTCTTAATCACATGATGATGTGAACCAGTGACACTAGTAAACTCTTTGGATGTTGGTCACATGGCGATGTGACCTGTGAGTGTTAATCACATGGCGATGTGAACTAGATAATTGACTCTAGTGCAAGTGGGAGACTGTTGGAAATATGCCCTAGAGGCAATAATAAATTAGTTATTATTATTATATTTCCTTGTTCATGATAATCGTTTATTATCCATGCTATAATTGTATTGATAGGAAACTCAGTTACATGTGTGGATACATAGACAACACCATGTCCCTAGTAAGCCTCTAGTTGACTAGCTCGTTGATCAATAGATGGTTACGGTTTCCTGACCATGGACATTGGATGTCGTTGATAACGGGATCACATCGTTAGGAGAATGATGTGATGGACAAGACCCAATCCTAAGCCTAGCACAAAGATCATGTAGTTCGTATGCTAAAGCTTTACTAATGTCAAGTATCATTTCCTTAGGCCATGAGATTGTGCAACTCCCGGATACCATAGGAATGCTTTGGGTGTACCAAATGTCACAACGTAACTGGGTGGCTATAAAGGTGCACTACGGGTATCTCCGAAAGTGTCTGTTGGGTTGGCACGAATCGAGACTGGGATTTGTCGCTCCATGTGACGGAGAGGTATCTCTAGGCCCACTCGGTAGGACATCATCATAATGTGCACAATGTGACCAAGGGGTTGATCACGGGATGATGTGTTACGGAACGAGTAAAGAGACTTGCCGGTAACGAGATTGAACAAGGTATCGGCATACCAACGATCGAATCTCGGGCAAGTAACATACCGGTAGACAAAGGGAATTGTATACGGGATTGATTGAGTCCTTGAAATCGTGGTTCATCCGATGAGATCATCGTGGAACATGTGGGAGCCAACATGGGTATCCAGATCCCGCTGTTGGTTATTGACCGGAGAACGTCTCGGTCATGTCTGCATGGTTCCCGAACCCATAGGGTCTACACACTTAAGGTTCGATGACGCTAGGGTTATAAAGGAAGTTTGTATGTGGTTACCGAATGTTGTTTGGAGTCCCGGATGATATCCTGGACGTCACGAGGAGTTTCAGAATGGTCCGGAGGTAAAGATTTATATATGGGAAGTCCTGTTTTGGTCACCGGAAAAGTTTCGGGTTTTATCGATAACGTACCGGGACCACCAGGAGGGTCCCGGGGGTCCACCAAGTGGGGCCACCATCCCCGGAGGGTAGAATGGGCCAAGTGTGGGAGGGGACCAGCCCCAGGTGGGCTGGTTCACCCCCCCCCCCCCCCCCGCACACACACACACACAAGGGCCCAAGGCGCCTAGGGTTTGGGGAGGGGGGCGCACCCACCTAACTTGGGGGGCAAGTTTCCCCTCTTTCCCCCTTGGCCGCCCCCCCCCCCCCCCCAGATGGGATCTTGGGCTGGCCGCCGCCCCTAGGGTGGAACCCTAGGTGGGGGCGCAGCCCTCCCTCTCCCCCGATATATAGTGGAGGCAAAGGGGCAGCCCAATACACGAAGTTTCTTCTCCGGTTGGCGCAGCCCTACCTCTCTTTCTCCTCATATCTCGCGGT
Source organism: Triticum timopheevii (assembly GCA_963921465.1). NCBI lineage: Eukaryota > Viridiplantae > Streptophyta > Magnoliopsida > Poales > Poaceae > Triticum > Triticum timopheevii. The sequence continues at coordinate 621,819,168 of OY997270.1, read as the reverse complement.
GCTTGGCGAAGCCCTGCTGGATCACCACGCTCCTCTACCACCACCACGCTGTTGTGCTGCTGCTGGATGGAGTCTTCCTCAACCTCTCTGTCTCTCCTTGCTGGATCAAGGCATGGGAGACGTCACTGGGCTGTACGTGTGTTGAACGCGGAGGTGCCGTCCGTTCGGCACTAGGATCTCCGGTGATTTGGATCACGACGAGTACGACTCCTTCAACCCCGTTCTCTTGAACGCTTCCGCTTTGCGATCTACAAGGGTATGTAGATGCACTCTCCTTCCCCTTGTTGCTAGTCTCTCCATAGACTAGTTCCCCAACACCCCCCCCCCCCACCCTCATGCGCACTGATCGCGTTCTTTACTCGCCTAACTAGGAGACCACCCATCCCAACTGTCGCTTACGATGCCTCTCCTCCGCTGCCTCAGATCGCGCACCCCTCTTCATCGATTGTGCCACACCCCCGTCTGGCCCTCGACGCTTTCACTTCGAGCGATTCTGGCCCAAGCTCGAAGGCTTTCATCAGAACGTGGCGACCGCGTGGCATGAGACGGCTCACGACCCCGACCCGTTTCAGTGCATCTTCTCTCGGCTCAGGTCCACCGCCCGCCGCCTCCAGAGCTGGAGTGCGCGCTCCGTTGGTCACGTTACGCTCCGCCTCTCCGTCTCGCATGAGTTGATTGCGCACCTTGGCGCGGCCCAGGACTTCAGGCAGCTCTCCCCGACGAAGGCCTGGCTGCGGCGCCTGCCCAAAAGGACCTACCTTGGGCTCGCCTCTCTCCACCGGTCCATTACCCGCCAGTGTGTCCGTCTGTCCTGGCTGCGGGCGGGAGACACCGACATCGCCTACCTTCAGATGCGTGCTGCTCACCGCAAGAATGAGCTTCGCGTGCACGACTCCGTGATCACCGACCCGACGGCCTTGGCCAAGGCTTCTTACAGCGACTTTTCTGCCCTCCTTGGCACTGCCGACCACCGCGAGCACACCCTCGCCTTTGAGGAAATCTATGACCGCCACTTCGACCTCTCGGCGCTTGATCAGCCCTTCTCGACCGAGGACATTTGGGCCGCCATCCGGCAGCTTCCCCGCGGCAAGGCCCCCGGCCCCGATGGTTTCACTTCCGAATTCTTGCTCGCGGCTTGGGACATCATTCGCGATGACTTTGTCGAGGCCTTTGACAAGATCTACGAGTTGAACGGCCATGGCTTCCACAAGCTCAACGAGGCTCTTCTCACGCTCATCCCGAAAGGACCGGATGCCTCCACGCTCTCTGAGTACAGATCGATCAGCCTCATCCATCTATTCGCCAAGCTTGCCGCCAAGGTCCTTTCTCTCCGGTTTGCCCCGCGTCTAGGCGAGCTCATCTCCGCCAACCAGAGCGTGTTCATCGCCGGCCGGACCATCCACGACAACTTCATGCTTGTGCAGCAGACCGCTCGGCAACTACACAATCTCCGTCTACCACGCGTGTTGCTCAAGCTTGACATTGCCCGCGCCTTTGATTCCGTCTCCTGACCATTCCTCCTCGAGGTGCTCCAGCACTTGGGCTTCGGGCCGCGCTGGCGCAACTGGATCTCCATCCTCCTCTCCACGGCCAGCACCCGTGTGCTCATCAATGGATCCCCGGGGCCACCGATCCGCCACTGCAAGGGGCTGCGACAGGGCGACCCTGTGTCCCCATGCTCTTCATCATTGTCGTCGACATCTTGAACCGCCTCTTCCAGCGCGCCACCAGCTGCGGGCTGCTTCAGCGGCTCACCGATCGCCACATGCCCACAAGTCTCTCGCTCTATGCTGACGACGTCGTGCTATTCTGCTGCCCCGACGAGCGTGACCTCTCTGTCGTCCCCTGCATCCTTCAGATTTTCGGCACCGCCTCGGGCCTCCACACCAATTTGGACAAGTGCGTCGCGCTTCCCATCTGATGCGACCCCGAGCTCTGTGACTCCCTCCCGGGCCTCTTCCCCTGCCCTCTTGGCGAGTTCCCCGTCAAGTACCTCGGCCTCCCGCTCTCTATCCGCAAGGTGCCTGCCTCCGTTTTGGTGAGAGCCGGGCTATCCCAAAATTCTGTTCGGGTTTTTCCAGGCGCTTTCCATCGCACAGTATTTCTGTACTATGGTTGCCAAGTCAGTGAAGTGCACTATGTCACGGCGACTTATAGCATTGAGGATTCCTTTGTTCGTACAGTTTTTGCAGAAAAGTGAGACTGCGTCCTCCTCACGACAGTCCTTGACCTTATTTAGCACAAGGAGGAATCTGGCCCAGTAGCGGTGTACTGTCTCATGGGGCTCTTGTCTGATATGGGAGAGACGGTTTAGGCATGGGTGGGTGTTCGTGGCTGAATCCGGATTCTGATCCGGGCCAGCGCCCAGGGGCAGGGGAGCTTCCGAGTTCGACAGCTCGGGATACGGGGTGCTGCCCAATTTTTCCAAGCCAATACCCAATCCTTGGTCCGGGATCTGGGCCCTATCTTCCCTCAAGCGGGAGTCCGGCTCAGGGAGCTCGGTGATCCAGACATAATTCGTCCTCAAAATAGAGGGGTAATCCGTGTGTGGTTCCTCCACTACCGTTGTCTCATGGGTGGCCGGCGGGGTTTTAATGTCCCTTTGGTCGGGTTTAAGCCCGATCCGGTCATAGTCCGTAGCGACTCCCAAAGCGGCGATGCAATCCAAGTGCTCGTTAAGGGAGGAGAGCTCTATCGGATCCATCTGTTCGGAGAGTTCCGAATTGACCCGAAGGTTATGCGTGACGACCCGAGAGGCCATTGTTGGCGCGACAGCTGATGGGGCGGCCATGATGAAGCCGCCAAGTCGTAGAGTTTGCCCTACAACCAGCGCTCCCCCAGAGGTAATGTTGTCCTTGACAATGAGACGAGCCATCGAGCCTTGTAGCGACGACACAGAGGAACTCTCAATGAAAGCACCAATGTCGGTGCCAAAACCGGCGGATCTCGGGTAGGGGGTCCCAATCTGTGCGTCTTAGGCTGATGGTAACAGGAAGCAAGGGACACAATGTTTACCCAGGTTCGGGCCCTCTCGATGGAGGTAAAACCCTACTTCCTGCTTGATTAATATTGATGATATGAGTAGTACAAGAGTAGATCTACCACGAGATCGTAGAGGCTAAACCCTAGAAGCTAGCCTATGATGGTTATGATTGTAATTGTGATCGGCCTTCTAAGGACCAACCTCTCCGGTTTATATAGACACCGGAGAGGGCTAGGGTTTACACGGAGTCGGTTACAAGGAAGGAAATACAATATCCGGATCGCCAAGCTTGTCTTCCACGCAAAGGAGAGTCCCATCCGGACACGGGACGGAGTCCTGAGTCTTGTATCTTCACGCTCCAATAGTCCGGACGATGTATAAAGTCCGGCTGTCCGGATACCCCCTAATCCAGGACTCCCTCACCCGGCTCAGTTTTCACCGACGCGAGCCCCGGCCCGGTCTTTGGCTTGATGAAGCGCAGAGGAGCCGACGAGGAGGCGCGCCGGCCGCCCTTGTTGATGACAATGCCGGCGCTGCGAGTGCGCCGGCCGAGCGGCGTCCCCGCCGCGGGCTCGGCCTTGACGCCGAGCAGCGCCGGAGAGCCGGAGGAGTGGGAAGAAGACCGCGAGGAGGAAGAAGAGGAGGAGACGAACCTCCTGGGCATCCATTGCCCGGCGCGTCGGCGGTGGGCCGGGGCGGTCGCCGGTGGAGGGTATGCCAGCGCCGAGTTGTTGCCGCCCTCAAGGTGCGCCAGCACGCCCTCGAGCGTGCGGCCGGGGACGCCCCACCGCACGTGGCGGCCCTCGCTGTTCTTCATGCCGCCCACCACCGGCGCCCCGTTGGTGGACGCCAGCCTCTGCTCCTGACGACGCTCGAAGTATGCCGCCCACACCGCGTGGTTGTCGACGGCGTACCGGGGGAGGGCCGCACGAGCTCAACCTCGGCGGCGAAGTAGGGGGGGGGGGGCGCTCCACGACGTCGGGCAACAGGGGAACGGGCACTCCCCCGTTGCTGAGCCTCCACCCCGTCGGCGCGGCGCGCATGTCCGGCGGCGCCGGGATGTTGGCCTCGAACAGGAGCCATGACTCCTGTTCGTGGAGCGAGCGGCGGCCGAAGCCGTTGGCCGCCGCCGCATCGCTGGGGAAACGTGCGACCATCGGGCTGTCTGAGTGAGGCTCGGCGGCGGCGCACGAGAGTGGGAGAGGGAGGGCTCGGCGTCGGCGCATGGGAGAGCGAGAGCTCGGCGGCTAGGGCTGGTGTGGCAAGAGGCGAATGAGGCCACCGGCTTATATAGCCATGCCCGTGTGTACGCGTGGCGGGAGGGGAGGCGTCGCCGCGCCGCCCCGTGACGCGCCGCCCGTAAGGAATCAATGGCAAGGCTGGCCGGCGGCGGCGGCGCGGCAGCCTTGGCATTGATTCCCGCGGGAACCGAGGCGATGAGGGCGACGAAGCGCCCGTGTCGCTGACTCGGCGGGCCCACGGCTGCTTCGCGCCAAAACCACTCGCCCCGGCGCTCCGGATGCCCCCCAGCGCGCCGGGTTCAGCCTGGGTCCGCCGGCGCTGATTTCGGCCCAGGCCAGCGAAAATCAGGCTCGTGAGGGCGCGACTAGGCCGTTTTTTCGGCGCCGGCGCGAAAAAATCGTCTGGGGAGGCCCTAAGTCTTTGTGCAAACGTTTCAACTGGAGAATTTATTAAGTCCTTCAAGTGATTATGGTAAAGTATGAAGAGACGGTATTGCGCTTACAAATGCCGAATACATACCTGGTGGCACGAGCTGCTGCGCAAACGCCTCTCCGTCAGCAAGTTCTACGACCACTATGTATCTTTGTCGCGCGTGAACAATCGGACATGCCGGTTGTCGAGGGAGACCAGGACTAGTATTCTTTTTCCACACGAGCACGCGCGGAGCTCACCTTGCGTGCGAGACCATGGGGAAGAGATGGATCACGTCTGGACCTAGCATCTCGTCCTTTATTCTCTCGAAGTCTCGAGTATGCACGAGTGTGCACCTCGTCCTAACAAACTACCTCTAACCAAGAGGCATGCAATGCAATTCTAATCCGCACATGTCCTCAGCCCGTCATCGCTATGATGAGGCCGAAATCCTCGCCATGGAGAGTAAACGTTGTGATCCTGTGTTGGACTAGTAGCCTGCCTGATGTGTCGAGCTCGGGGCATGGATGGAACCAGGAGAAAGGATGGGTGCAAAGACGATCGAGACTGAGTAGGATTTGGACACTGGAGGAGTCGAGAAGGGGGTGGTCCAATTATTCATCATGTCCTATCGTCCACACAGCAGTAGAATAAGCGACCTTTACGTTATCACGTGCATAGGGGATTTCCATGCATGATGCACACACTCATCCTTATCACCACCGTGTGTGCACGCATGCACAGCAGGGCAATGTTCTTCTTCACATGCACATATATTCCATTCCATACGCCCATGAGTCGGCCGGTGTGTGATGTGATCAGCCTCATCCATGCCTGGGAATGAATGCAAGTGGATGTGGATGGAACCCAGCCCGAGTGGTCAACCAACCAACCTGAACAACCCCTTCTCAAACCCAAATCTAAATAAATCCAAATCCAAATCCCTCAATGCCCTCCGAAAAGGAAATAAAGGCGGCAAGGCAAGATACACATCGATCTTCACATCCAGCAGCCAAGTGAAGCAAGAGTGGTCATTTGGCCTGGTCGGTCGACACCTTTCGCATGTCAAAGGCCAAGATTCTTCACTCTAGCTACCTTCAGCTGTGTCAAACAAGATGCCTCGCCGCCAAAGTCATAGCCCCTAACCTGACCCCCATGGCTCCCGCCTTCTTATAAATACATGGCCAGGCAGGGCATGAAAGCATCATCAGTTGGCTAGTGCACCAGCGCACAGGACACAGGTGAGCGAGGTCTTGCATAGGGGTAAGAGGCCATCTCCGATAGCCAAGGATGATTTGCCTGTGAAACTCGCCTGCCAGCCGAGCTCGGCGTCCGGCGGTTCCATGGGCAAGTCACCCTGGCTACCCGAGTACCTCTTACCACACCCCATGCCAGACCCATGCTCATTTCATTCATCCTACCTAGTGCTCAACAGAATTCACCCAAGGACCGGCGATCATCATCAGGTAAGCCCATTACCTTACATACAAGACATACATGCTTGCAAACACAACATGTTTACAAACATACATGCAAACAAAACATTCCAGTAGTTACCTTGACAGCGAGCGCACCGCGCCTGGCCTGCCGTTGTGGCGCTATCAAGCCCCAGCGGCATGGACATGGCACATTTGCTGCCACCCTGCCACAGTAATCACTGGCAACCCCCTCTCCGGCATTCATCACTAGCATTCCTTTCATGCCTTTAGCCAGTTGACCGGATAATTTTCTCCTTTTTCTTTCTTTTTCTGTGTTTCTGAGAATCGGTGAGCTTGCAGACCTGCAAGCTTTTACATTTTAATTTACAGGTACAAGAGGTGTGGGGCAGTCCAGATAGCAAATACAAGCAGATAACAAGCAATGCATAAGTGAATCTACCTTTTATTGCCCGCGCATATAGTATCAGAAATCAATTCAACTATGTTGCAGAAATTTACCAGTATTGGAGGCACAACAGAGCTACTGTAAATAAGTGTTAATAGAACACATGTTCCTACTAGGGAGGAAAATGTTTGGTAAGAAATATACTGAAAGACTATATATTAGAGGACTTAACATGTTAAAACCATTCAATATTCATAGCTGTCAGAGATAATAAGAAACTCTGAGCTCCCTACATGCTCTGTGCTCATCATGGAAATGATAATGTGACAAGCAAAGTTGAAGAAGAGCAAAATGTGAATGGTAGGTCAGTAGACAGGATATGTAAGGAAACAAATGAATTTGAAGTTATAAGAAAGTTTTGAGATGGATGGAAATTGATGAGAACACAGCGACACATAAATGTCTTTTGCTGATTCGATAATATTACAGTTCAAGCCCATAATAAGAGTAGGCTACCATATTTGCGTGGTGTTCAACTCATTACACTTTTCATCATAATGATCAGCTGTCAATCACTTGCACTAAATGAACCTCAGGATGGACAAAAACTACAATTTGCGGATGGCTTCATGCTCAAGAAGTTCAGTATAGGTTTTGTTGGCACAGAACGATGCAGGAAGAGATAACTGATGTAAATTGGCTGAATTGGGAGGACGCGGTTTCACAAAATTATAAATCATTCTGTTCACTTAGCATTGACTTTTTTGTGAGAACTGCTTTCAGTGAATAATAGTAGTTCCCACTTGATATGGAATATTCCTCATAGGGGTCATGTCCGCGCGTTCTATAGGCTTTTGGACGGATGTATTCTATGCATGCATCGAACTATGGCCTTAAGGGAACTCAAGAGGTGAGCATGTTTCAGAGGAAACTATCTTTCACGTGTTTTTAGACAAGATGGGTAAGGTCAAAATAAAAAAGAACTGGTACCAAATTGATTTGGAGAATATATACCTACCATAATCAGGAAAAGATTCAAAGGAAAAGATGCGCCGATGTGCCATAAAGAAAACTATGAATGGGTTCTTATGAGATCTTGTGGTTATAGTTTTGCTTCTGCCGTATCGACTTCATTGAAGCACTACACGTATTCTCACATGTCAACCCAGAGGACTGCCGTGAAATCCCGCATGGTGAAAGGTGTTCCTCTTTGCTGGCCAAGGACGAATTGCCCCTTTCCTATTCAAAGTTGTAACGATATCTCGCCCTTAAAAGGAAGAGTATCCATATGTATCCTAATATAATAGGCAGCTTCGAGGCTGTTACACTAGCCCCATGGCTCTGAATGTACGGGTACAATACAACCATTCCTCCTGCTACATTAACAGGAAACCTGGTTTCGCCCAAACAGAGTTTAGTAGAAGCTGAATTAAATAATTAACTATTACCGCACACAAGGAAAGCAATCTAAATAATGTACATTGCAGATCACCTGCTATGACTAATAAGGACATGCATGAAATACGATGAAGTTACTAGATAGTGGCATAGTTCCCTCTAAAATCTAATTAGGCTAAATTTAAGTTCCACCAAGCCATAACAACTTTGTAAGAAAAAGCTCTAACTTAAACAAAGCAGAACTCCTCCACATCTTTGGTGCAACAGAGAACACCCATATGCCAAGGAAAAGGGCTGTGCGACTGAGGAATAACTTAAAAGATTGACAGTATCGCACCATAATTTAAACTGGATATAGTATAATAGCATCACTATTATCAATTTTCTTCAACACAGAAATGCAATTGCCGAAGGGGAGCCTTGGCGCAGTGGTAAAGCTGCTGCCTTGTGACCATGAGGTCGCGGGTTCAAGTCCTGGAAACAGCCTCTTACAGAAATGTAGGGAAAGGCTGTGTACAATAGACCCAAAGTGGTCGGACCATTCCCCGGACCCTGTGCAAGCAGGAGCTACATGCACCGGGCCGCCCTTTACAGAAATGCAATTGCCATATCTTGGTAGCACAGTTATTGGATAGTATTGGATCGAATTCCAAAAGAAAATAAAGAAAACTAGGCCTCAAGCAGAAAGCAGCAAGATCTACTTATGTGTGGTTATAGTTCTGCTTCTGCCATATCTACTTCTTTGCAGCACTAAACATATCCTTACCATAGTTTTTAAGGTGTCCTGCCTTGGACGCTTAGGTGGCAAGGTGCCCTGGCAGCGTGTTAGAACTTTGCACGCCTTAGGTGCTTAGTCGTCAGTCGTCACTTAGGCGTCAACACGGTGGGTGCTTGCCTTAGGACGCTTTACCGCCATAAGAACATTGATTCTCACGTGTCAGTCCAGAGGACTGCAGGAGGAATCCCACATGTGAAAGGTTTCCTCTTTGCTGGACAAGGATGAGTTGCCCATTTCCAGTTCAAATCAAAGCTCTATGGTACCTTGTCCCTACAAGCAGAAGTTTATATGCATCTAATAGGCAGCTTTGAGGCTGTAACAATAGGCCCTTGCTACAAACGTACGGGTACAATCAATCCTCTTGCTATACTAATAAGAAATCAGGTTTCACCCGAAAACAGTCAAGGAGAAGATCGATAAGGTAATTAACTACTACCGTACACTAGAAAAGCAAAAAAAAATTGCGGGTGACTAGAAAAGCAATCATAACAATATACATTGCAGTAATAGCCCTGATAATCTGCTATGGTAATATAGACATGCTATGAAATATGATGAAGTTACTAGATCGTGGCATAGTCCCATTTTGAATGAGTTTCATTTCATACTGACCGACCAGTAAAGTGAAGTAATACACGGATAGCTTTGCCCCTATTATAGGAATGTTTCATTCTTACTCTAAATACTCCGAATTTAGCTATTAACCAGGCCAACTTCAAGTTCCATCAAACCATAACATCTTTTTAGGGAAAACTAAGTTAACAAAGCAGAACTCTTCTACAATTTTGGTGCAACAGGGCACACCCACATGGCAAGGAGAAGGGCTGTGACAAATAACTGAAACACATGACAATCTATCAATTTCCTTCAATACAGAAATGCAATTGCAATACCTTGGTACCAGAGCCCTTAAATAGGGTTGGATCAAATTGTTAAAAGAAAAGAAAGAAAACTAGGCCTCTGGCAGGAAGCAGCAAGAGCCTGAAGCATCTAGTTACGAAGGCACAATATGTCTTGATATTATGTACTATAAACACATTTAAACTCAGTTTGTAATTATTTCCAACAGCTTCCGGAAATAAAATCTGTGATGGAGATCCAATTAGAATCTTCGATTATGGCAGGGAAAGCCGAATCAGGAGTGTTATAAGAAAAGGAAATCAAACGAGTAATGAATAAAAGTAGCATAGTTGATGACATTAATTATGAGCACATAACAACGACATACTGGGACTGCATTCACCTTATTCCATCCATTATTTCAAGTTTCTTGTTGAAAGTTGAAACAATTCCTCCCAAACCACTAGTGCTCCACAGCATATCATTGCGACAGAGATAAGGTGATGGATCATCAAGCCTATATACACACTAGGATTGGTGAAAGCACCATAAGCTAATGCCCTCATCACTACTAGCTTTCTATGGGAGAGGAAACAAAAATGGAGAGAGCACAAAAGCTAGCTAGCTAGGAACTGGAGGTCTCACCCAACTCAGGACACGGTGTCGCTGCTGCGGAGCTTCTGGATGGCGGCGAACATCTTCCTCCTGGAGCCGACGGCGCCGATGCCCATGTCCTTGAGGTCCTCCAGGGTGAGCAGCGGGAGCACCTCGTCGTCCACCTCGTGGATCTCGAACACGGGGGCGTACCGGGAGAGGCCGAGCCCGTCGAGCCAGGCCCTGACGCCGCCGCCCCCGCCGTAGCAGGCCGCGCCGCCGTTGGGGAGGCCCCAGTCGGCGACGCCGTCGGACTCGTCGACGCTGGCCTCGCGGCTGCCCGAAACCCTAGCGGCCCGGGCGGCGGCGGCGGCGGAGTCGGACTGGTCGGCGTCGTCGTAGTAGTGGTGGTGGCCCTCCTCGTCCTCGTAGCCGTCGGCGCCGCCGTGGGGCGCCGGGATCCAGGCCGTGCGCGGGCGGCGCTGGCCGGGCTTGGGCCCGCGGGCGCGGGCGCTGGGGTCGAGGGCGTCGTCCGGGTGGGAGCGGCGCGGGGGGCGCGGGTGGGAGGACGGCTTGCGGTGGCGGCGCGGGAGCTGCGCGTCGGAGGCCGTGGCCTGCGCGCCAATGTCGCCGAGGCGGACGCTGGGGCGGCGGCGGCGCTTGGAGTAGGGGGGCGCGGGGGGCTCCGCCGCGGCGGCCGCGGCCGCCGCCTCGGCCGCGGGGTCGGCGGGGAGGAGCAGCGCGGCGGCGGAGGCGGAGGCGGCGGCCGCGCCGCCGTTGGTGTCGGGCTCCGGCGGGTGGAGGAGGTGGAGATCGGCCATCGCGGTGTGGTGTGTGGCGGCGCCGCGTGAGATGCGTAATCCGCGGCTGGCGCTGGCAACTGATGATGGAACTGCTCGCTCACTCCCCACTCTGCTCTCTCGCCTCGAGCTACGTCACGCGCGGCGGTGGGGGGCCGTCGGATCGCGACGCGTGGCGATTCGGGCGGTCGGGATGGCGCGCTGGGCGCTGGCGGTGCGGGGAAGTCAAGCCTAGGCGTTGACCGGGTAAGCCGTGACGTGGCGGATAAGGCTCTGCAATAGACCACGGGCTGTAGCCCAGTGAACTGACTGAGATGGGCTTCAGCCTCTCTTTCCTATGACTTTCTTTCCTAGCTTTCTTAGCCCACCTCGCCCAACAAAGTTTTTTCTTCGGAGTCATTTTGACTGAAAAAAAGCTCTCGAAAAGAACCATTTGTTTTTCTGAGGCAACTTCAGTCTCATGGAATTTTGTTTTTGATATAGCTTACCACTCATGCCAAGTGGTCAGTCTCATGGAATTTAAGTGAGCACGACACTAAGTCGTCATCTTTTTTTTCTATTCTCTTGCAATGATTAGTTTTCCTATATGTTCCGTTAGACATACCCAAATGCTATTTTTGTTATGGTTTTTTTAAGATGCTATTTTGCTTGACCTGATGAGAGTTTCACTTCAAAGAGGGGGTAGTGGCACTCTACATCAAAATTTTGTCATTCTCAATGTCAAGGTTTATGATTATTGTTTTGGATGTCGGAAGAGAACATCTCTCTTAGCTGACATGTCAACAAATATGATCAACAAGACGCTAGTGGCTCTGCATAGTGGGACCGAACCTCCTCACTCCCACTATACTCTCCCCTAGAGTTGTGATATGTCTGCGTGGTGGGTAGTGTAAGACCGCGACGCGTGTCGGTTCAAGCGGTGGGAAATGGCAAGTTGGGCGCTCAATGTGGGCTTAGGGATGCAATGAGTTAACCCCCGAGGTTCACCTAGTTGGCGGTGGTCAAAAATGCCAACTTCACCATGCTTTGTTTTTCTTTCAGATGACCTTTTCAAAGAAATTTATGAATATTTGTAGAAATGAAATATTTGATATAAAAAATTCACCCATGAGTGATATTTCATTGTAGTATATTGCCTAAAAAAACTTTCAATTGTATCGCTAAAAAAGACATGTTTTTATGTGGTGCGACCAAAAATCATTGACAAAGCTTAAACCCCATGGCCGCATTGGGACATTACCTTTCTTCCATTCATGTGGTTTCGTGAAAGTTCGTTTGCTTTTCTTAGTGTTTCTAAAGCCTTTATTGTAATGAAGTACTTTTTTTTAATTATCTTTGTTCTCTCTTTAAAGTCTTATTTGTTTGATGTTGTCAGAGGCTTATGATCTAGTTGTTTTCACTAACTGCAATAGCTTCCATTATTTATTACTGATCAACATCTAATGTTTCCTTTAGTTCTAAGCTATATTCAAGGTAAAAGAATGATGCAAAAATTGAACTTGGTCTCCTCCCTATCATCCGTCAGGCACAACACCCAACGTCGTCTGCTTCGGCACCACACTCTATAATGTGATTGGCAATGAACACTAGGTGCACCTGTTTTTCTGCCCTAGAAATCTCGTTCAACAATTTAGACGATTAAAAGCAAGAGGTGGAGATCTGGTCAATCTGAAAAAATCGAGCTGCCTTTCTGGTTTTTCCTTCCGCAAACAGTGGCATTATATCTTTTCTTTTTTCCTTTTCTCGTTCGATGTGGGCTTGCATCCAGATCAACTGGTTACCTAATCAGCACATAAATCTTCTATTGGTCGACCGTAAGTCAAGCATTATTGGAGGGAGGACCATTCGTGCAATCGCACGTGTCTGCCTCCCAAGCGAACACCAATGTTCGCTTGCAAGGGACCCTCGGAGCGCACCATCATTCGCTCCATGGGCATCGGGAAGACATGTTTCCTCCCTATTAATGTTCATTAATTTAATGTTTGTAAATATTAATATAATTTAATAGAGTTAGCCAGATTTAAAGTGCTCCGACTTGAGACCCACTATAACTTGAAATAACATAGAACAAAGACAGTAAAACAAAAGCGTGTTGCATCTGATGCGTGTGGTGTACGTCCTCAGTCGTGCCAGGGGCGCTTGGTTTTAGCCTTTGGGTTGGCTATAGCTGACGCATGGGCCGCGGGGTACCGGATCTAACCCGGTGTAGCTGGATCTGGCTCCTGTAGTGGTGATGAGTGGTCCAACCAACGGATTTGCATGGTGCAGGTGGTGGCGGGGGGAGGGGGGGTTGTTCTGGCCGGTGGCTCCGGGCTTTGGTGGTGCCATGGGTAATGGTCATGTTGGCCTCGCGAGTGGCTGCAAAGGTGGTTGTGGCATTATGCTCATCGCAACCCCCATGGACTGTTGGTGGTGGTGTTGGCGTCAACTCAGATGGTCTGCCATGGTGAGGCGGTGGCCATGACGCCATTGTTGTTTCGTTTGGTCTGGTTCACCGCTGATGCATGTGAGAGGAGCATTTTCAAAAAAAAAATGCATGTGAGAGGAGTCGTGGCTCATTCTCAAGAGGTTCAAAGTGGACTGGCTCCTACTCCAGGTAAGAGGTGGCGAGGCATAAGGCCCTAGGCAAAAGCCTTGTTCTTCGACGGGGATCATTCCTGGTGATGTTGGCGCGTATGGTTGTCCTCCTCCTCCTGGGAAGTATTTTCAAAGAGTACTTCCTCTCACTGTGCCTTGGTCGGATGGAGGGGTAGTGGCGTTGGTGGTTGTTGGCTTGGCTGGGCCGATCCCGGGTTTCGGTGGGGCGGTCGTGTCTGGGCCTGGGCCAAAACCTTTTGATCCAAATGTGTCAAAGCAATAGAACTTATTGAAAAAAACTCATCTTTCTCAAAAAGGCGACATGGGTCGATGCCGATAACGACGACGTCCTTGGGCGTCATTACCTTCTTGGAGGCATCTTTGAAGATATTGTTTACAGACATTCCGAGGTGATGTTAGGTTAGGCGGTGATGGGCTGGTTGGGTTGGCTTCGATGGTTGTTTTCTTTTCTTGGTTGTTTGTTGGTTTTTGGCCTTGTTTTTCTTATAACTGATTAAGGACGAACTCTTGCCTTGCTCGTTAAAAAAATTCTAAAAAAAAGAGCGCGTTGCATCTTTGTTTTCAGCACGCGACTTGTCTACACGCCTACATGGCTAGAGAAACAAGGCAACCACATGAGCATGCCCAGTGTCTTCACGCGGAGGCATGTTTTTTTCCCCGAAAAACCTGGAGCCTGGCGACAGGCGATTAGGGTTAGGGTGGACTCCTGGCGGCGCACATCGATCTCACGACGGGGCGCAATGGTGGTCGGGTAGGGGATGGCGACGTCGTCTGATCCGGAAAGTGGGAAGACGCCCTTGTCGCCGGGGGCGGCTAGGGCAAAGCTGGTTGAGGCGTTGGGCAAGCTGGATATCACCGATGAAGAGGCAACGCCGTTGGTCTTGGATGATCTCGAAGATGGAGTGCCGGAGAAGTGGTTGGTGGCGGGGAAGATTCTACATCGCAATATCATTCACATCAACACCATCACCAATGCTCTCCGCCCTACGTGGGGTAATCCGGAGGGTTTAGCTTTCAGATCTGTGGGAGATAATACCTTTGTGGCAGAGTTTGCTAATCAGCGAGATCGCGATCGGGTTTGGGATGGATCGCCTTGGCATGTCAGTAAGAACGCGATGATCCTGTCAGAGTTTGATGAGTGTATGCGCCCAACTGAACTAAGGTTTGACAAGCTGCAGCTTTGGGCGAGAGTCATGAATTTGCCTTTCAATCTGCGTGATGACAAGTGGAGTGCATCAATAGCTGGTCAGATTGACAAGAACGCCACGGCGGTCAAGTTCGATCATATGGCTGGGTTTTTTAGGGCTAGGGTTACTGTTGATGTGGATAAACCTCTGAGAAGATGGATTTTGATTGAATCAAAGAGGAGGAAGTGCACGGATCTATATGATATCCTTTATGAGAACGTGCCCCACTTCTGTTTTCCTGTAGCCGTTTGGGTCATTCGGATTTGTACTGTCCCACTCCTGGAGCTCGGGATGCCAACGGAGATCTACCCTTCGGGAGAGGTTTACGAGCTCCGGACGACAGGAAGAGGAATGTGTCTGGGGAGGGCTCGACAACGAGGGAGCAGTCGGCTTCCCAGAGCAAGAGATCTGAAACTATACAATCGAGCACTGCACCCAAGGGCGGTGTGGAGGTCACATCCCCACTGAAAACGAACCCTATACAAAACAAACGAAAGGGGGTGCCTCTAGGGCAGAAACAGGTGTATAGGAGAGTTGAATTGCCGCTCCTACTGGATTGCCCCCCACGGGAGGGTACTGGAACTGTCGGTTTGGTTGCTCTAGGTGGGGATCAGGCGACGCATGAGGATGGTGACAGTGAAGCTGAGAGGGAACACAAGAAGAAGAAACCTACTCCGAGCAACTCGGAGTCTTCGACAGCGACTGCGGAGCAGTCCTGCCCGCACCAATGAGTAAGTTGGAACTGTCGTAGGCTTGGGAACCTAGCGGCAGTTCGCGAGCTTCGCAATGTTGTGAAGCAAGAAGGGCTTAGTCTCCTCTTTATGATGGAGACGAAGATATCGGCTAAGCGGGTGGAAAGTCTGCAGAATCATCTTGGTTTCGCGGGCTGTTTTGCAGTTAATAGCAATGGATTAAGCGGCGGGATTGGTTTGTTTTGGTCAGCTGAGATTGAGGTTGAGTTGAAGAATTTCAGTTCGAGCCATATAGACGTGTTGGTCAGGAAGAATGCCCGAGACTCCAAGGAGTGGAGGGTTACTGGCTTTTATGGGGCCCCAAGAGTGGATGCGAGACATCACAGCTGGAGATTTCTCCGTACTCTGTTTGCTTTGCAACATGAAGCGTGGCTTTGTGTTGGGGATTTTAACGAGATTGCTTCTGAACATTTTTCACGTGCAACACGACCGGAGTGGTAGATGAGGGCGTTCAGAGAAGCAATTGATGATTGCTCGCTCTTTGACTTGGGATGGAATGGAGTGGAGTATACTTGGGACAATGGACAGGGAGGTGATTCTAATGTCAAAGCCAGGTTTGATAGTGTTGGGGAACGTTGCAGAAAATTAAAATTTTTCCTACGGCTTCACCAAGATCCATCTATGAGTTCATCTAAGCAACGAGTCATGGGAGAGAGCTTGCATCTACATACCACTTGTAGATCGCGTGCGGAAGCTTGCAAGGTGATGATGGAGTCGTACACGAACGTGATTCAGATCACCGATGCCAAGTGCTGAACGGACAGCACCTCCGTGTTCAACACACGTACGGGACGAGCGACGTCTCCTCCTTCTTGATCCAGCAAGGGGGAAGGAGAGGTTGAGGAAGACAGCTCCACCGGCAGCACGACGGCGTGGTGATGGTGGAGAAGCAGTACTCCGACAGGGCTTCGCCGAGCACACAACGAAGGAGGAGAGGTGTTGGGGAGGGAGAAGGAGGCAACCAAAGGCCAAGGACTCAGGGTGTGAAGTCCCTCCTCTCCCCCACTATATATAGGAGGGCCAAGGGGGGGGTGGCCGGCCCTAGGAGATCCAATCTCCTAGGGGGGGCGGCGGCCAAGGGGGGTTTCCCTCCCCCCCAAGGCACCTAGGAGGTGCCTTCCCCTCCTAGGACTCTTGCCCCCTTGAACCCTAGGCGCATGGGCCTATGTGGGGCTGGTGCCCTTGGCCCATGCAGGCCAAGGCGCACCCCCTACAGCCCATGTGGCCCCCCGGGGCAGGTGGCCCCACCCGGTGGGCCCCCGGGACCCCTCCGGTGGTCCCGGTACAATACCGATAACCCCGAAACTTGTCCCGATGCCCGAAACAGGACTTCCCATATATAAATCTTTACCTCCGGACCATTCCGGAACTCCTCGTGACGTCCGGGATCTCATCCGGGACTCCGAACATCATTCGGTAGTCACATACTTGACTTCCTACTAACCCTAGCGTCACCGAACCTTAAGTGTGTAGACCCTACGGGTTCGGGAGACACGCAGACATGACCGAGACGACTCTCGGGCAATAACCAACAGCGGGGTCTGGATATCCATGTTGGCTCCCACATGCTCCTCGATGATTTCATCGGTTGAACCACGATGTCGAGGATTCGATCAAACCCTGTATACAATTCCCTTTGTCAATCGGTACGTTACTTGCCCGAGACTCGATCGTCGGTATCCTAATACCTTGTTCAGTCTCGTTACCCGGCAAGTCACTTTACTCGTACCGTAATGCATGATCCCGTGGCCAACACCTTGGTCACATTGAGCTCATTATGATGATGCATTACCGAGTGGGCCCAGAGATACCTCTCCGTTATACGGAGTGACAAATCCCAGTCTCGATCCGTGTCAACCCAACAGATACTTTCGGAGATACCTGTAATGCACCTTTATAGTCACCCAGTTACGTTGTGACGTTTGATACACCCAAGGCACTCCTACGGTAACCGGGAGTTACACGATCTCATGGTCGAAGGAATAGATACTTGACATTGGCAAAGCTTCTAGCAAACGAACTATACGATCTTTTATGCTATGCTTATGATTGGGTCTTGTCCATCACATCATTCTCCTAATGATGTGATCCCGTTATCAACGACATCCTATGTCCATAGTCAGGAAACCATGACTATCTATTGATCATAACGAGCTAGTCAACTAGAGGCTCACTAGGGACTCATTGGGTCTAAGTGTTCACACGTGTATTACGATTTCCGGATAATACAGTTATAGCATGAACAAAAGACAATTATCATGAACATTGAAATATAATAATCCTTTTATTATTGCCTCTAGGGCATATTTCCAACAGTCTCCCACTTGCACTAGAGTCACCAATCTAGTTACATTGTGATGAATCGAACACCCATAGAGTTCTGGTGTTGATCATGTTTTGCACGCGAGAGAGGTTTAGTCAACGGATCTGCGACATTCAGATCCGTGTGCACTTTGCAAATCTCTATGTCTCCATCTTGAACATTTTCACGGATGGAGTTGAAACGACGCTTGATGTGCCTGGTCTTCTTGTGAAACCTGGGCTCCTTGGCAAGGGCAATAGCTCCAGTGTTGTCACAGAAGAGTTTGATCGGCCCCGACGCATTGGGTATGACTCCTAGGTCGGTGATGAACTCCTTCATCCAAATCGCTTCATGCGCTGCCTCCGAGGCTGCCATGTACTCCGCTTCACATGTAGATCCCGCCACGACGCTCTGCTTGCAGCTGCACCAGCTTACTGCTCCACCATTCAACATATACACGTATCCGGTTTGTGACTTAGAGTCATCCAGATCTGAGTCGAAGCTAGCGTCGACGTAACCCTTTACGACGAGCTCTTCATCTCCTCCATAAACGAGAAACATGTCCTTTGTCCTTTTCAGGTACTTCAGGATATTCTTGACCGCTGTCCAGTGTTCCTTGCCGGGGTTACTTTGGTATCTTGCAACCAAACTTACGGCAAGGTTTACATCGGGTCTGGTACACAGCATGGCATACATAATAGATCCTATGGCTGAAGCATAGGGGATGACACTCATCTCTTCTTTATCTTTTGCCGTGGTCGGTGACTGAGCCAAGCTCAATCTCACACCTTGTAACATAGGCAAGAACCCCTTCTTGGACTGATCCATTTTGAACCTCTTCAAAATCTTATCAAGGTATGTGCTTTGTGAAAGACCTATGAGGCGTCTCGATCTATCTCTATAGATCTTGATGCCTAATATATAAGCAGCTTCTCCAAGGTCCTTCATTGAAAAACACTTGTTCAAGTAGGCCTTAATGCTGTCCAGGAGTTTCGTATCATTTCCCATCAAGAGTATGTCATCTACATATAATAGGAGAAATGCTACAGAGCTCCCACTCACTTTCTTGTAAACGCAGGCTTCTCCATAAGTCTGCGTAAACCCAAACGCTTTGATCATCTCATCAAAGCGAATGTTCCAACTCCGAGATGCTTGCACCAGTCCATAAATGGATCGCTGGAGCTTGCATACTTTGTTAGCGTTCTGAGGAACGACAAAACCTTCCGGCTGCATCATATACAGCTCTTCCTTAAGATGTCCATTAAGGAATGCCGTTTTGACGTCCATCTGCCATATCTCATAATCATAGTATGCGGCAATTGCTAACATGATTCGGACGGACTTAAGCTTCGCCACGGGAGAGAATGTCTCGTCGTAGTCAATCCCTTGAACTTGTCGATAACCCTTAGCGACAAGTCGAGCTTTATAGATGGTAACATTACCATCCGCGTCCGTCTTCTTCTTAAAAATCCATTTATTTTCTATCGCTCGCCGATCATCGGGCAAGTCTGTCAAAGTCCATACTTTGTTTTCATACATGGATCCTATCTCGGATTTCATGGCCTCAAGCCATTTGTTGGAATCCGGGCCCGCCATTGCTTCTTCATAGTTCGAAGGTTCATTGTTGTCCAGCAACATGATTTCCATGACAGGGTTGCCGTACCACTCTGGTGCAGAACGTGTCCTTGTGGACCTTCGAAATTCAGTAGCAACTAGATCTGAAGTACCTTGATCATCATCAACATTTTCCTCTTCAGTTGGTGTGGGCATTACAGGAATGGTTTCCTGCGCTGCACCACTTTCCCGTTCGAGAGGTAGTACTTCATCGAGTTCTACTTTCCTCCCACTTACTTCTTTCGAGAGAAACTCTTTCTCCAGAAAGCATCCGTTCTTGGCAACAAAGATCTTGCCTTCGGATCTTAAGTAGAAGGTATACCCGACAGTTTCCTTAGGGTATCCTATGAATACGCATTTTTCCGACTTGGGTTCGAGCTTTTCAGGTTGAAGTTTCTTGACATAAGCATCGCATCCCCAAACTTTTAGAAACGACAGCTTAGGTTTCTTCCCAAACCATAATTCATACGGTGTCGTCTCAACGGATTTAGACGGTGCCCTATTTAAAGTGAATGTAGCTGTCTCTAGAGCGTATCCCCAAAATGATAGCGGTAAATCGGTAAGAGACATCATAGACCGCACCATATCCAATAGAGTGCGATTACGACGTTCGGACACACCGTTTCGCTGAGGTGTTCCAGGCGGCGTGAGTTGTGAAACGATTCCACATTTTCTTAAGTGTGTACCAAATTCGTGACTTAAGTATTCGCCCCCACGATCTGATCGTAGGAACTTTATCTTACGGTCATGTTGATTCTCTACCTCACTCTGAAATTCCTTGAACTTTTCAAAGGTCTCAGACTTGTGTTTCATTAAGTAGACATACCCATATCTACTCAAGTCGTCAGTGAGAGTGAGAACATAACGATATCCTCCGCGAGCCTCAACGCTCATTGGACCGCACACATCGGTATGTATGATTTCCAACAAGTTGGTTGCTCGCTCCATTGTTCCGGAGAACGGAGTCTTGGTCATTTTGCCTAAGAGGCAAGGTTCGCATGTGTCAAATGATTCATAATCAAGAGACTCTAAAAGTCCATCAGCATGGAGCTTCTTCATGCGCTTGACACCAATGTGACCAAGGCGGCAGTGCCACAAGTATGTGGGACTATCGTTATCAACTTTACATCTTTTGGCATCCACACTATGAACATGTGTAATATTACGCTCGAGATTCATCAAGAATAAACCATTGACCATCGGAGCATGACCATAAAACATATCTTTCATATAAATCGAACAACCATTATTCTCAGACTTAAATGAGTAGTCATCTCGTATTAAACGAGATCCAGATACAATGTTCATGCTCAAACTTGGCACTAAATAACAATTATTGAGGTTTAAAACTAATCCCGTAGGTAAATGTAGAGGCAGCGTGCCGACGGCGATCACATCGACCCTGGAGCCATTCCCGACGCGCATCGTCACCTCGTCCTTCGCCAGTCTCCGTTTATTCCGCAGCTCCTGCTGTGAGTTACATATGTGAGCAACGGCACCGGTATCAAATACCCAGGAGTTACTTCGAGTACTGGTAAGGTACACATCAATTACATGTATATCAAATATACCTTTGGTGTTGCCGGCCTTCTTATCCGCTAAGTATTTGGGGCAGTTCCGCTTCCAGTGCCCCTTCCCCTTGCAATAAAAGCACTCAGTCTCAGGCTTGGGTCCATTCTTTGACTTCTTCCCGGCAACAGGCTTACCGGGCGCGGCAACATCTTTGCCGTCCTTCTTGAAGTTCTTCTTACCCTTGCCCTTCTTGAACTTAGTGGTCTTATTGACCATCAACACTTGATGTTCTTTCTTGATTTCAGCCTCTGCTGACTTCAGCATCGAGAACACTTCAGGAATGGTCTTTACCATCCCCTGCATGTTGTAGTTCATCACAAAGCTCTTGTAGCTTGGTGGGAGCGACTGGAGGATTCTGTCAATGACCGCCTCAACTGGGAGGTTAATGTTCAACTGGGTCATACGTGCGTGCAACCCAGACATCTTCAGGATGTGTTCACTGACAGAACTGTTCTCCTCCATCTTACAACTGTAGAACTTGTCGGAGACATCATATCTCTCGACCCGGGCATGAGCTTGGAAAACTAGTTTCAGCTCTTCGAACATCTCATATGCTCCGTGATGCTCAAAACGCTTTTGGAGCCCCGGTTCTAAGCTGTAAAGCATGCCGCACTGAACGAGGGAGTAATCATCAGCACGAGTTTGCCAAGCGTTCATAACGTCTTGGTTCTCTGGGACGGGAGCGGCACCTAGCGGTCCTTCTAGGACATATTGCTTCCTGGCAGCTATGAGGATGATCCTCAGGTTTCGGACCCAGTCCGTATAGTTGCTGCCATCATCTTTCAGCTTGGTTTTCTCTAGGAACGCGTTGAAGTTCATGTTGACATGAGCGTTGGCCATTGATCTACAATACATATTTGCAAAGGTTTTAGACTAAGTTCATGATAATAAAGTTCTTAATCAAAATTATGAACTCCCACTTAGATTAGACATCCCTCTAGTCATCTAAGTGTTACACGATCCGAGTCGACTAGCCCGTGTCCGATCATCACGTGAGACGGACTAGTCATCGTCGGTGAACATCTTTATGTTGATCGTATCTTCCATACGACTCGTGTTCGACCTTTCGGTCTCCGTGTTCCGAGGCCATGTCTGCACATGCTAGGCTCGTCAAGTTAACCCTAAGTGTTTTCGCTGTGTAAAACTGTCTTACACCCGTTGTATGTGAACGTAAGGATCCATCACACCCGATCATCACGTGGTGCTTAGAAACGACGAACTGTAGCAACGGTGCACAGTTAGGGGAGAACACTTCTTGAAATTTTGTAAGGGATCATCTTATTTACTACCGTCGTCCTAAGTAAACAAGATGCATAAACATAATAAACATCACATGCAATTATATGGTTGTGACATGATATGGCCAATATCATCAAGCTCCATTGATCTCCATCTTCGGGGCTCCATGATCATCTTGTCACCGGCTTGACACCATGATCTCCATCATCATGATCTCCATCATCGTGTCTTCATGAAGTTGTCACGCCAACGACTACTTCTACTTCTATGACTAACGCGTTTAGTAATGAAGTAAAGTAGTTTACATGGCGTTCTTCAATGACACGCAGGTCATACAAAAAAATAAAGACAACTCCTATGGCTCCTGCCGGTTGTCATACTCATCGACATGCAAGTCGTGAATCCTATTACAAGAACATGATCTCATACATCACAATTCAACATTCATCACAACTTCTGGCCATATCACATCACATGATCAATCGCTGCAAAAACAAGTTAGACGTTCTCTAGTTGTTGTTGCATCTTTTACGTGGCTGCGATTGGGTTCTAGCAAGAACGTTTTCTTACCTACGAATCACCACAACGTGATTTTGTCAACTTCTATTTACCCTTCATAAGGGCCTTGTTCATCGATTCCGCTCCAACTAAAGTGGGAGAGACAGACACCCGCCAGCCACCTTATGCAACTAGTGCATGTCAGTCGGTGGAACCGGTCTCACGTAAGCGTACGTGTAAGGTTGGTCCGGGCCGCTTCATCCCACAATACCGTTGAGCAAGAAAAGACTAGTAGAGGCAAGTAAGATGACAAGATCAACGCCCACAACAAATTGTGTTCTACTCGTGCATTAGAGAACTACGCATAGACCTAGCTCATGATGCCACTGTTGGGGAACGTTGCAGAAAATTAAAATTTTTCCTACGGCTTCACCAAGATCCATCTATGAGTTCATCTAAGCAACGAGTCATGGGAGAGAGCTTGCATCTACATACCACTTGTAGATCGCGTGCGGAAGCTTGCAAGGTGATGATGGAGTCGTACACGAACGTGATTCAGATCACCGATGCCAAGTGCTGAACGGACAGCACCTCCGTGTTCAACACACGTACGGGACGAGCGACGTCTCCTCCTTCTTGATCCAGCAAGGGGGAAGGAGAGGTTGAGGAAGACAGCTCCACCGGCAGCACGACGGCGTGGTGATGGTGGAGAAGCAGTACTCCGACAGGGCTTCGCCGAGCACACAACGAAGGAGGAGAGGTGTTGGGGAGGGAGAAGGAGGCAACCAAAGGCCAAGGACTCAGGGTGTGAAGTCCCTCCTCTCCCCCACTATATATAGGAGGGCCAAGGGGGGGGTGGCCGGCCCTAGGAGATCCAATCTCCTAGGGGGGGCGGCGGCCAAGGGGGGTTTCCCTCCCCCCCAAGGCACCTAGGAGGTGCCTTCCCCTCCTAGGACTCTTGCCCCCTTGAACCCTAGGCGCATGGGCCTATGTGGGGCTGGTGCCCTTGGCCCATGCAGGCCAAGGCGCACCCCCTACAGCCCATGTGGCCCCCCGGGGCAGGTGGCCCCACCCGGTGGGCCCCCGGGACCCCTCCGGTGGTCCCGGTACAATACCGATAACCCCGAAACTTGTCCCGATGCCCGAAACAGGACTTCCCATATATAAATCTTTACCTCCGGACCATTCCGGAACTCCTCGTGACGTCCGGGATCTCATCCGGGACTCCGAACATCATTCGGTAGTCACATACTTGACTTCCTACTAACCCTAGCGTCACCGAACCTTAAGTGTGTAGACCCTACGGGTTCGGGAGACACGCAGACATGACCGAGACGACTCTCGGGCAATAACCAACAGCGGGGTCTGGATATCCATGTTGGCTCCCACATGCTCCTCGATGATTTCATCGGTTGAACCACGATGTCGAGGATTCGATCAAACCCTGTATACAATTCCCTTTGTCAATCGGTACGTTACTTGCCCGAGACTCGATCGTCGGTATCCTAATACCTTGTTCAGTCTCGTTACCCGGCAAGTCACTTTACTCGTACCGTAATGCATGATCCCGTGGCCAACACCTTGGTCACATTGAGCTCATTATGATGATGCATTACCGAGTGGGCCCAGAGATACCTCTCCGTTATACGGAGTGACAAATCCCAGTCTCGATCCGTGTCAACCCAACAGATACTTTCGGAGATACCTGTAATGCACCTTTATAGTCACCCAGTTACGTTGTGACGTTTGATACACCCAAGGCACTCCTACGGTAACCGGGAGTTACACGATCTCATGGTCGAAGGAATAGATACTTGACATTGGCAAAGCTTCTAGCAAACGAACTATACGATCTTTTATGCTATGCTTATGATTGGGTCTTGTCCATCACATCATTCTCCTAATGATGTGATCCCGTTATCAACGACATCCTATGTCCATAGTCAGGAAACCATGACTATCTATTGATCATAACGAGCTAGTCAACTAGAGGCTCACTAGGGACTCATTGGGTCTAAGTGTTCACACGTGTATTACGATTTCCGGATAATACAGTTATAGCATGAACAAAAGACAATTATCATGAACATTGAAATATAATAATCCTTTTATTATTGCCTCTAGGGCATATTTCCAACAGATAGGGGCTTTGGTAACTCCCAACTCACCCAACTGTTCCCTCACACTATTGTTCGTCATATTAGCACAACGGAGTCCGACCATTGTTTCGTCTTGGTCGATCTACGTGAGAATCTGATGGAACCTAGGCATCGGACTGCTCGGCAGTTCCGCTATGAAGATGTTTGGCACACTCACTCGGAGTACGATCAGCTTGTGCTGACAGAATGGTAGAAGGGTGCTGGTCAGAGAGGTTTAGCGGATGTTGCTGATGCTCTACATGACATGCAGACTACGCTTGCTGTGTGGGGTGCGAAAGAATTTGGGTGCCTTTCCTGGAGAGTTCGTAAGCTTCGTGACAAACTCGATCGTGTTCGTGCTCGTTCGGTGGGACGGGGCCCGAGCGATGAGGAAAAGGCTATTGCCAAGAAGCTCAGGGAGGCACTCCGACAAGAAGAGATATGGATGCGACAGCGATCTAGAGTTAAGTATATCCGAGAAGGAGACCGCAATACGGGCTACTTCCATGCCCAAGCTGCGCAGCGGCAATGAACGAACAAGATTGAGTTGTTGGAGAGGGCGGATGGGAGTATATGTCACACACTTGAGGAGAACCAGGCAGAAGTTCAAGAGTTTTATCAAGCCTTATATACCACTCAGGGCTTTCGGCAGATGGATGATCTCCTCAACTTTGTTCCACCCAGGGTGACTGAACAAATGAACGAGCGGCTGGACATGCCGTACACTGCTGAGGAAGTAAGGACGGTGCTTTTTCAGATGGCTCCGTCAAAAGCACCGGGGGTGGATGGTTTCACGGCGGGTTTTTTTCAGAGACATTGGGCTTTACTGAAAGATGATATAGTTCCGGCCATTTTGGATTTTTTGAATGGGGGTATTTTGCCCGAGGGGTTGAATGACACGTCTATCACCTTGATTCCAAAGGTACGACACCCACATCGAATTACTCAGTATCGACCCATATCCTGATGTTCTGTCTTATACAAGATTGCCTCAAAATGCATCACTAATAGAATGAGGGTATTTATGGGGGAGATAATCAGTGAAGAACAAAGCGCGTTCGTCCCTGGGCGCCTAATAACTGATAATGTGCTCATTGCATATGAAAGTGTTCATGCAATGAAACGATGGAAGAAAGGGAAGAATAGTGTTTGTGCAGTGAAACTTGACATGATGAAGGCATATGACCGAGTAGAATGGCATTACCTGGAAGCCATCATGCTGCGTTTGGGTTTTAGCTCACAATTTGTCAGATTGATAATGAAGTGCGTCACGTCGGTTAGATTTACTGTTCGTGTGAACGGGGAATTGCTGCCATTTTTTACACCCTCAAGAGGGTTTCGCCAAGGGGACCCCGTCTCACCGTATCTGTTCCTCCTATGTGCAGAAGGCTTCACTTCTTTGCTGAAGTTTTATGGAGGAGTCAATATCGACAGAGGTATTCGAGTAAGCTATCAATCGCCTTGGATAAATCACCTTCTGTTTGCGGACGATAGTCTTATTTTCATGAATGCACAGATAGCTAGTGCACTCAGGTTGAATGAGGTGCTACAGATCTACAGTGACTGCTCCGGTCAGTGTGTTAATAGGGACAAGAGCTCGGTCTATTTCAGTCCTAACACAACCGAACCAGTGCGCTGTTTGTTGAAGGTAGTCCTGAACATCTCAGTTGAAGCGTTCAGTGAACGATATTTGGGACTTCCAACTGCCGTTGGCCGTATCACTAGTGGAACTTTCGAATTTCTCAGAGAAAGGATGAGAAGCAAACTACAAGGAGGAGTGGAACGTCTCATTTCTTGTGCTGGCAGGGAGGTCAGGCTGAAAGTTGTGGCCCAAGCAATACCCACACACTCCATGAGCTGCTTCAAACTCACTAAGAAGGTCTGCAAAGGCCTTTCTTCTGTTATGGCTAGATATTGGTGGAGTAGTTCAATCGATCGCAGATCGCTCCATTGGATTGATTGGCCTTCACTTGCTGAACCCAAGGTTGCTGGAGGGATGGGGTTTCGTAACCTAGAACTGTTCAACTTAGCCCTGCTCGGAAAGCATGGGTGGAATTTGATTATGAACCCGGACTCTCTCTGTGCTCGTGTACTTAAGGGAAAACACTTCCCGCAAAGTGACTTCATGGCTGCAACTGTCCCAAAGTGTGCCTCGGCCACATGGTGTGCAATTTGTGCGGGCAAACAAGCATTGGAAGCCGGCCTAGTGAAACGAATTGGTGATGGCACCTCGGTGTCCATTTGGAATGATAGCTGGGTGCCGGGCCTACTCTCCTTACGGCCAACTACTCACATTGGTGACACAAATATTACTGATGTGTCTGAGTTGATCGACGGAGATCGAGGTTTATGGAAGGTTGATTTGGTGAGGCACCATTTCATCACCCCCGAAGCTGATGCAATCCTCAACATCCCGTTGAGGGCGAATGGGGGTGAGGATTTTTGGGCATGGACTGCAGAAAAGTCGGGTATCTACACTGTGAAATCAGCGTACCGTTCTCTCATGACCTTGAACGAGCACTCCGCTCAAAGGGAAGGGACGGGCACGGAAACCTCAGAGAAACAAAAACAGTTGTGGACAAGACTTTGGAAGCTAAAAGTCGTGCCAAAGGTCAGAGTGTTTTGGTGGCGAGTGCTAAGGGGAATTCTTCCCACTGAGGGCGCTTTGAAACATCGGCACATTACTATCTTGGCGCGTTGCAAAGTCTACCTTGATGCAGACGAGGATATGTATCATGCATTGATTAAATGCACTCATGCTAAGCTCTTCTAGAAGGAGGCGAGGGAAATTTTATCTGTCAAACTACCGGAGCTCCATACAGAAACGTGGTCAAGGGACATTTTGTGTGACCCTAGATTCGATGAGGCGGATCAAGCAAAAGTTATTACTGTCATGTGGGCAATTTGGACATCCAGGAACAATATTACACATGATAGGGCTAGCTTGGATCCAGTTCACTCTATGAAGATGACAAGAGAGGCCTTGTCGCTGCTAGATCTACCCCAACAACATGCAATGATCTTACCGGGCCATGGTTGGAGACCACCTGATGAAGATTGTATAAAGATCAATACTGATGCTGGGATTTCCATGGAGGCAAGGAAGTGCGGGCTGGGAGGTGTTGCCAGATCTGCTACTACTTTCTTGAGTGCCTGGTGCAAACTTATCCAGGGCACTACGGATCCACTTGTCGCGGAGGCTCTTGCTCTCCCAGAGGGTGTGCTTTTTTCTCAACTTCGTGGCTTTGTGCGGGTGGAGATGGAGACCGACAGCATGGAGGTCGTCGATCTTTGGAACTCGCGCTGTTCTTCGCGCTCGCTGATAGCGCCTGTGTTACTTGATATTGAGGGTTTAGCTGCTTCTTTTTTCCTTTTTTACTATTTGTCATGTAACGAGACATGCCAATATCCCCGCCCACCTGTGTGCACAACATGCCTGCACAACGGAGGTAACGGGGTGTTGGATGAACAATCCTCCTGGCTTACTGATCATCAGTCTAATGGCTGACAGTGCAGGAGCAAACTTTATGGAATAAAGCCCTCATTACCCCGCAAAAAAAGCATGCCCAGTGTCTTCTCGATCAGGTCCTTGCTGGTGCTGACGGCGTGGCAGCAGCCGGCCGCTCCAGGATGCCAGCGTGGGAGACAGAGATGGGATCCAGATTGGTCAGAAGTGTTCAGCGCTCGGTCCTTCTGCTTGCCGCCTCCCACTGGGGTTTGATGCCTGCTGGTTTTATGTCTCCTGGTAGTGGTTCGCTTAGTCGCAGAAGTCTATTAGCATGCTTCATCCTGGGATTTTTATCTTCGTTGAGCTGCGGCTTGTGAGTGTCATCAGGTTTTCGCCCCATGGCGGATGGTCCGTTCCAGGATCATCCTGCGGTGGGTTTCCTGATGATGCGCCAACTCGCTCTCCCCTTTCAGCTTCATTAGTGCTCAAAGGCTTATATCTTTTCTTCCTGCTAGTTGTAGTGGTTGGACTCTAAACATTTGGATACAGACTGATGTATTTCCGTTGATTGCGAAATTAATGGAAAGGGGTTGAGAGCCCGGTTGGAAAAAAAAAGGATGCCAGCGTGGGAGAGCAGCGCCCACAGCTACGTCATGAACTCGCCGCCGGCGCCGAGCATCTCGGCGTGGATGTCCACGTTGTCCGTCGGCCTGAGGAACGGTATGAATTCCGCCCAGAACTCCGCCAGCACCTTCCACCGCCGCCCTTCGTCTGGCACAGACACCCTGATCTGCCTGCCGAGCACCGCAGCCTTCTTGACAATGCTGCTGCTGCCGGCTCTGCCGTATAGGCTGCCGCCCTCCAGGTAACTCTCCTCCTTGCTCTGTATCTCCTCTAGTCGGGCAAGTATGTCCCGCGTTGTCCGGCAGCCGGCGAGCTGGTCCCGCGCCTGCTGCACCGTCGTGTCGAAGATCTGCTCGGCGTTGTAGCTCGGGTCCGGCAGCATCTCCGGCACGAAGGCCACCAGGTAGGCGCAGTAGTTGGACAACTTCCTCGCCATGAGCCTGTGGTTGCAGACACCGTCGTCAGTACCATCACCACTGCTAATCCAGTCGAAGCGAGTGGTGACCACGTGCCACACCAGGACCGGGTCGGTGACCTTGGGTAACCTGCACGCCCATGTCAGCTGCTGTGACAGGCCGTGCCTCTGCACTGTGGCGATGCCATTGGTGAGCACGCCGCGGCTGGCCTTGAGCTTGGTGAGCACGCCGCGGCTGGCCTTGAGCGAGTCGAGCACGGCTCGCCTGACCTGCGTAGGCAGATCCTGTCTCCGGCCTCTCTTTTGTCCCTGCCGCCGTGGTTCCACCAGGTAGAGGGTTATCCACGAGCGCACGTTCCACGGCCGGTGGTCGTACCAGTGCAGGAGCTCGTACTGGCCGATCTTCTGCTCCCAGTACGTGGTGTCCGGCGGCGTGATGCTCTGTTTCCAGCACCAGAGGTGGCCATGCCGCTTCGTGGTCCACGACCGATCGTCGCGCACGCAGCGGTACACGGTCATGACGTACCGCCAGTTGTTGGAGAAGGCGGCCAGCGCCTGGCAGACCTCGAGCCCCGCCGTGATCACCACGAGCGCAGACTAATTAACTCGAGTCCTTTTTTATCATCATCAATCGTGGAATGGAACTTGGACAGATAGATGGTGTGGTGATTTGATCCAAACACGAGAAGGATCGATGAGAAGTCAGATTGATGGAGAGAACAAGGATAAAGCAAAAAAAGCAAACTTAATTCTTTGTGCATGATGGAAGGCAAGAATCTTCGAGTCTCACGTAGGAGAACTCCTCCTAACGAACAGATTCTTTAAGCCATATCTCAAATCCAAATTGCAAATACAGCTATATGCATTTTTTTATATCAAAAACACTAACGCCCACACGTGTGGGCGTTTGCATCTCGCCCACACGCCCGTCTCCTCTCCCACACCCAAGCTGCTAGTTGCCATGTGTTTTGCAGCGTACATGGCAATTGCCCTAGTGTGCTTGTAAGCAGATGTCAACTCTCTTTTTTTTACCCGAACTTGTCAGTTGCCAATTTGCCATGTGTTTTGCAGGGTACACGGCAACTGGCTAGTGTACACGTAAGCAAATGACAACTCTTTTTTACCCGAGTTGCCATGTGTATTTGCATGGTACATGGCAACTGCCCTAGCGTCAGGGGCGGAGCCAGGATTTGAACATGAGGGGGGCGAAGAGTCAACTTTCACAAAAGTCATGAAACATTTTTGTTAATCAAAGGGCCACATGGCCCCATTTTCATTATGAAAATGGTGTCAGCTGTCTCCATTGTTAACTCTCACGATAATGTTGATGATCATCAAAATGTATACATGAAACTACAAAAGAATGTTATATTTCTGTTAACTTAAATTGAGCCTGATAACGACTAGTGTTGAACAAGTAGATAATGTGAACTTTACAACTATTTTTTCATGCTAATGCAGACAATTATGTAATGTCGAAAAAATCGTCTTCATTCTGTTTTGGAAACATGTGTAACCGAAAAGGCTTGTTTGGTTGTTGTTGTTCACATCGAAAGAGTTATAACCAACCGTAGAATTTTTACTTGTTTAAAATAATCCAACGATTCAATTGGCAAGTGAAGATAAGATTTTTAGGTTTAGATGATTGCAAACATCCAGCTAGAAATGGGCAAGTTTAGACTCAAATTGGGCCCGTTCCTCACTAGGAAAAGACTACAGGATACCAAAATTCACCGCGGTGCATATATTAGACATGCAAAATAGCTCATGCCGTGGATCAGAAAATGCACAGATTGTCAAAAGCTCTATTTTGCAGGCAATGCTAATTGACCAGACTAATTCATGAAAAAACTACTGGTGTGTAGTGGTACCTGCTGCCAATATCTTTGATCCAGGTCACCTGGCTAGCAGCCTCTAGCCGTATTCTGAATTTCTGATCTAATCCGCCCGCGTCTAGTCGTAATCGGACAAGAGACTCTAGATCAGTGGATGGTGTCGTCGTCGTGACGAGCTGCCGCCGCGGCAATGGCAGACGCCCCCTAGCAGGACACGCACAACAGCGGAGGGCACACGAGGCGGCCGACGGCCACGACAAACGCCCTAAGATCCAACAGAACGTGCACGTAGATCGATCAATCGATCGGATCGATCACATTGTCATCATTATCGTCGGCCACAACAACTACGCCTAGATGTATGGGCTATTGGGCTTTGGTCATTTATATTCGGTGTTTGCTGGTTCAAAGAATAATATCTTATATGGGCCATTAGCGAAATACAATACATACAGCCCGCTGAAAAACGTTGTGCAGGGGTCTAGCGACATGGCAACCGTAGTTCAGCGATATGGCAACTGCAGTTAAACGAACATGGACGAGGGTCTGGACCATGGCAACTGCGGGCGCGCGGTGACTGTCACGTGGGGCGTGCGGGACCACAAGGTACGAGGCCTAACACACGGGACGCGTGGGCGTTATCTATTTCGCCCACGCACACGCGTGTGAGAGGGTTCGGGAGGGGAAAAAAAAAGGTGTGTGTGTATTACTTGTTTTGCCCACACATAGGTGTGTGGGCTGTTTCTCTTATACACCACACAAAATGTGTGGGCAGACCCCCTAACACCCACACGTGTGGCACTTATCGGCGTTTGGATTTGACTCTTTTAAGTTCAATAGACACATGACTTGTGAACTTAAAAAGGAATATTTTAAAACATTTAAATTGATTTTCCTTAAATGGAAGCATGAGAGCATGTGAGGGATGGTATCACTGGATTTTCTCCGCTAGGCCTCAAATTATTTTCCTAGTTGTCCACACATCTATTGCACAGAGTGGAGAAATCAGGAAAAATAATACACCATTGAGGTCATTCTCGTAAATTGATCAATGTTCTCGCATATTGATATTTTAATTATGTGCTATCTCCACGCCTGATAGGTAAAACTTTACTATTTTTGTTACAATCCTTTTTAACAATTGATGATGATGAGCCACTAGGAAAACAATTATTGTTTTCTTTTATTGTTAAATCATATAGTAGAGTTGTTCTCTAACATTATCCGTGAGCAAATGGGTCATAAGCCTCAAAATTGATTGAGTATGAGTGCATTTTCATTACAAATGTAGGATCCCACCACCATCTTTGAGATGCAACTCTGACATGTAAGGAAGATCAAGCGAATAACACTTTAATAAAGAGAATATAAAATAAAAAATAGCACTTGAGTTCAAGAAGGGTAACAAAAAAGAAAACAAGCCATCTTTCCAAAAACCACATGAACGGAAGAAAGCTAGCATCTCAATGTCCCTCGAGGTTTTCCCGCAAAAAAAATGTCCCTCGAGGTTTGAGCTCTATCAATGTTTATTTGGTTAAAACTGTAGAAAAATGACAAATGATTCTTTTTCTGTTACAAGCAGGCAAAACATTTCTAGGAAATATACTAAATACCTCTCCGTTGTGGGAATATTTATCTAATATTTCAATTGTACAAACAATTTAAAAAATCATTTTAAAAAATCGCATGAAAGGAAATTCGTTTTATCTTATTGTAAGAATAATGTTCCGTTTCCTGCCACCAGAACACTTTGTCACCACAACATGACGTAACGCGCAGCTCCAGGCGAGAGAGCAGAGAGAGAGCCCGCAGTTTCAGTTCCAGAAGATGAGCATATCACAAATGTTTCCCAGCTACGACTCCGATCAGGTCGAAGGTGCCGACGACGTGGCAACGGCCGGACGCTCCAGGATGCCGGCATTATTGAGCAGCGCCCACAGCTGCGTCATGAACTCGCCGCCGGCACCGAGCATCTCGGCGTGGATGTCCACGTTGTCCGACGGCGCGAGGAACAGTATGAACTCGGCCCAGAACTCGGCCAGCACCTTCCATCGCCGTCCTTCGTCGGGCACGGACGCCATGAGCTGCCCGCCAAGCATTGCGGCCTTCTCTATGATGCTGCTGCTGCCGGCTCTGCCGTATAGGCAGGGCCGGGCCCATAGTGGTACCAAATGTGCGGCCCGCACAGGGCCCATAATTTTGGGGGGCCCAATGTTTCTTATATAGGCTTAGTATTTTTGAAAAGAAAAACGCGTAGCAGCTGCCGCACTAGGCCGCTAGGCGTTGGAGCTGGGCCTGAGTTGAGGCCATCGAGCAATGGAGCTCGTCGGCTCGTCAGCCTGATTCGATCGATCTTTCCCAATTCCTCAAAAAAAAAAAAGGAAACCGCTCTCTAGCGATGGAAACAAGATCTTGGATAAAAAAAAAAAGGGATCGCTATACCAGTCAATCGGGATCGCCTCGATCAAACCAAGAAGAGTTCCGTCGGCGCCGCTACAGGAGTCAGGAGACGAAAAAAAAGGAGACGATAGTCTCGTTGGTGGTCGCCTTTGCCTCATGAGAGCGATCGGATTCAGACCGCTGTCGTTGCTGTCCTAGCTTCCTCTCTTAATTTTCAGACTCGTCGTCTCGTCGAATCAGTCCGTGATCAATTGACTGACTCCAGCCTCCAGGTTGTTAGCAAATCCTCCAGTTTTTACTCCTAAATTCTAATTCTTAATTTCCTAATTAACTTTTGGCAGGGATCGTTACTTCGTTAGAGTGTTAAACATTGTATACGCGGTGTATGTATAAACCGTGTTAGCCAAGTTATGTTGCGTGTGTTGTAAGTAGTTAGGATGGGTTAAGGTGTTGAGATAAGATCCTGTTAGTTAGCTTAAGAGATCGATCCAACGCCTAATCTAATCCTAACCTCCTATCTGTGCCGCAGCCCTATGGGCTATATTAACAC
This sequence comes from Triticum timopheevii, assembly GCA_963921465.1. Lineage (NCBI taxonomy): Eukaryota > Viridiplantae > Streptophyta > Magnoliopsida > Poales > Poaceae > Triticum > Triticum timopheevii. The sequence continues at coordinate 621,785,126 of OY997270.1, read as the reverse complement.
GCAATGCGCCCTTGCTAACGCATGGGTTTCAGCTAGTTTTCACATAGAGACTAGATCGTCGAAGGCGCGCGTTGCCGCGCCTATCCATTATTGCGCTATAATATTTGTGAGTGATGCAAGTATATGTAAGGGTGGTATTTTAATCATGCGATGTAATTGTAACATCGACAAATGTTCTTTTACCTCAATCTTGAAACCCAAAATTAGTCTAGTTGTGCATGTATTTGCGTATGTTTTTTTTACAAGAGTGTTAACTATTGGTGGATCCTAAAAGGTTGGTAATAGTTTGATTTTCTATAAGAATAGAAAGGGTTGTGAACCACGGGTGTGTGTGTGTGTGTGTGTGGGGGGGGGGGGGGGGGGGGGGGGGGCAAGAGCATCAAAGCAAAAATGTGGGCACATGACATGGAGACGACTGTAATCGCTATAATAAAATTAAAATATTTCCAGCAAAACAGTAAAATATAATGGCTGCGCTCAGCCATTTTGTGTTAGGATGATAGATAGTGCCACAAAATATGAAAGTTAAAGGTACAATATGTCAAATAGATAGGTATATAAAATACAATAATTTAATAGCATGGTCCAGGATAAACTGAGATCTTTCAAGTGTTGACAACATGACCAAAGACAAGTACTTATACTTCGCTCAATCTCTGCGGGGAGCATAGCATGGCTAGAAATGAAAACATTGATAGGCGAGGAAGCATGCAAGTTGGCATGGTATGGCAAGACACTGGATCTGAATGGTCTCTCTAATGGCATCAACAGGGTGGAAGTCATCAGTGGTATACTCATAAAGGGAAAATAATCCAGTGATAATCATGTTGTAACCACTAAAAGATGGCATTTAGGCATTTATGACATTGAGCGCTATGCCGCTACTACTTGAATTTGTCACTGCAGAGCACCATTGATTAGCTCCAAATAATGACAAAAAATTCTACATGACTGTTTTCTAAAGCACATAAAAATTACAGTATCAATGCGTAGCATGTGGTTATTTTGTCCAAAAGTTGCATAGTTAAGTAGTGCCCTAATTAATTCCACAACCTTTCTTCAATTGGGAAACACTGTATTATGAAGTTATTAATTTGCAACCAAGTGCCCTATACATGACAAAATAAATGCATGCTACCATGTCAGTGTGATCTACTATTTGCCTAATCTCGGAATTAGTGTTTTACCATTTTTGGATGAACACAAACCTTATACTAAGGACAAAAAACATAAAATTGTCAAACCTCTTAATAATCAAAGTATAATAATGAAGTTAATATATCCATAAATGAGGATTATTTGACAAAGATAAGAAACATGTTAATAGGGACCACTGACCAGAGAGTACCTCAAGAATATGCAGAGCTTGGACTTATCTAAATGAGCATAAACGATCGCAGCCTGGGCCTGGAAAAGAAGGAGATATAATCATCTAAATACAAATCAATAGAAGAACATCAACATATAATTTACCTATGATCAATCCTGCATGACTCCAAACAAATTCGCCATACCTAACGATCTTTGGAGCATCTGAGTTAGCTTCGATTCCTTATTTAACACCGAAAAGTGAAATTCAATGACTGCCTTTTTCATGGACAATGTAACCCATAAAGTAAATGTGCCAATTTATGTTCCTTCTACCATGCTTAATATAGGCTGGCTGGATTTTGTTGTAATAGAGCTACACCTACGAGATAGATACATGATTGAGCATGTTATTGGCATTATTTCAGTATTGGTAGAGTGAGCATTTGGTGATTGGCGGAAGGCAAAAGTAAATGAAAAAAACAACAACATAGGGTGATCTTATTGCTGACTTGCCTCAAAAAAGAACACATCTCACATATAGGCCAGTCTTGTTCAACATTTTCACTGACACAAGCATCTATCTACCTCGTCCAGTTACTTAAAGAAGCATAACTTTGGCCCAGTCACACGCATGAATATGCATACACTAATAAAACAAATTAAGACAACCCTTGTAGATATTTTGTTGATAAAGTGAAAATTTCACAATATTGACTGCAAGTTTGTCCAGTTTACCTGCATCCAGGCATTGCCTGCATCCAAACATTCATGTAGAAGACATTGTTTTCAAGATCATTAAACAACCCACTTTTACCGTAGTATATTGCATTAGGACAAACTAACCATAGCATGATTTTTAGTTAAATAGAAATTGAGAAATATGATCATGTAGATTGTGGCCTTTTAGGGTGTGTTTTGAACCTCTCCAACTTCTAACTCCAGCAACTCCACGTAAGAATTTAACCAGAATGTTGGGCTCCAAGAAGCTAAACTCCTAGAAGCTAGCCTAAGCATAATGCAAAAACGAGGAGCCGGTCGGCCAAGCGCCACCGATATTGGAAGATGGGGTTCGTTAAATTTACAGCGTATTGCCACCGCCAAAGATAACGCTTCGTCGCCCCCGCTCGAAAAGAAAAGAAAGAACTCGAATCCTTACGCCTCTCCTCGATGGAATCGATAACCCCTTCGACTTGGGCTGCATCCAGCCGGCCCAACATATGTGTAACAGGCCACTGCCCTCCAGCTGGGCTGCAGCTCCACGTGAAGCTGTCGACGGCTCCCGAATGTTCCTGCTTCGCTACCTGGAGTTAGAAGCGAGGAGGAGAAGTAGAATCAATGGAGTTATGTGAAGCTGGAGAGGATCCGAACACGCCCTTATTATGCAGCCTTTTACAACACTACTTATTGATGTTCAGAACAAATCTCTGCTTTTAAGCTTTTAAGAATTAGTATAAAGAACAATCGATCATAGTTGACTAAACAGAAGAATATCCAATGACATCAAAACTGGATTTTCAAAGAGCATCTTTACTGCTACATGTGAGCATAAGTTTCAGTCAAATTTGATGTTGCCTCAGCAGTGTAACTGTACATTTGGGTATTTCTTGGCAAGAACAGAAGTTCCTTGCCAAAACTGGCAGCGAATTTTAAATTTTCGTTAGCAATGAAAAGGAACATAGGTAAAATTGAGCCAGACTATGTAGGTTGCTTAAAACATGAAACAACCAGCATGTGTGATATCTTTCTCCAATCAAATTATCACAGGTTTTTATCTTAACTATGAATAAGATTTTGAAATAATAATATCTTGTCAATAAGTGATAAATGGACAGCTCCTGAAGAAAATATGTGATTCATTCTTCATGCCATCACTATACCGTGACGTAAATAGAATAATATATACACTTGAACGGCACCTTTATATCAAGCTTTGCAATTATGTTCGAGCTCTTGCCATTGAAATCCGCTTTAGAGTCAAAACCATCCAGCCTGTGATCAGAGTCTGAAAAAAATATCCATGGAGTGATCAGAAAACAGTCATACAATATAGCTCCAAAAGAGGGATAATTTGGGCATGAGATCTTAGCAGGCCTATTCACTGGTCATTATTCCACGCTGTGATCACATCCAGTGCAAGTTCATCTCATCAGTGCAACTGTTTCTTCAAAAGGAACAAAACTAAGCAAATATAAGATGTTGTACTTGTACATGAAAGTGTTTTTTCCCTGTAAGTTTAGCACAGAAGCACATAATGTAATAGACTAACACAATACCATAGATCTCAACAGGAGCAAAAGTAGGCAGGATGAGAGAAGGATAGACAGTAGTACTATTTATGTAAAATAATATCGCGGAAGTAAATCCTGGACGAAGAGGAGGATGGGGCGATGCTTGAGGTACCGTGAAGGTTGAGGACCTGCTGGTGCTGGTTGAGGAAGAGGCCGCACACACCAGCCACGGTGCTCAGTACTGAAACCAGCGGATCGGGATTCAATTCGCCGTCGCCGGAGAGGCGCCTCCTTGCCGATGACGACGGGACCATATATATTGCTCTCTGCGGCTAAACGGAAATCCGGCGCTCCACTGGAAGGCAGCGGCATTTCCAATGGTGTCCCGGCGGGGAAAGGCTGCTGCGGCGAGCGTGGGAAGCTTACGCGCCGCCATCGCCATTGTCATCCGCGATCCGCGTAGAAGGGGATAGGCGCGAGAGAAGGCAGGTCGTGACTCGGGAGGGGTGGTGTTGGTTTAGGGCTGTCCAAAGGCAGATGCACGGAGCGTATCACGACCGTTCCTTCGGGATCAGACGGCAAATTGTATGGTTGAACGAGAGGGCTCAGAAATTGCTTCGGGAATAGAGGCCCTTTAGGACATTCGGCCCGCTGGGGGCCCACGCGCGACGAGAGGCGCATCAGACACCCAGGAACGATCGAGCGACGGCCTAAAATGCTTCAGACGGGAAATCCAACGGCCAGAACCATGGATGCGTGAGGAAGCTCCGTTTAGGCTCGGTTATACTGTCCTTAATTGGTCTTACCTCCTCAATTAAAGATCACAGTGTAGCAGTTCAACCGGACATGGCCCAAAACTAGGTGAGTTAGACAATTCGTCTAATTGCAAAACATTGACATTATACTTTTTTTTGCGAGATATATACACACACATTATAATTCCTCGTTAGTTTTCCCCGCAAAAAAAATTGCTCGTTAGTTCATTTTTTTAGCGAGATAGGGCCCTGTTTTTTGTTTCGCACAGGGCCTCGGATTTTGCCGGCCCGGCCCTGCGTATAGGCTGCCGCCCTCCAGGTAACTCTCCTCCTTGCTCTGTATCTCATCTAGTTTGGCAAGTATGTCCGGCATGGTCCGGCAGCCAACGAGATGATTTCGCGCCTGCTTCACCGCCATGTCGAACATCTTATCGGCGTTGTAGCTCGGGTCTGGCAGCATCTCCGGCACGAAGGCCACCAAGTAGGCGCAGTAGTTGGACAACTTCCTCGCCACGAGCCTGTGGTTGTCGACAACGTCATCAGTAGCATCACCACCACTAGTCCAGTCGAAGCGGGTGGTGGCCACGTGCCAGAGCAGGATCTGGTCGGTGACCTTGGGTAACATGCACGCCCATGTCAGTTGCTGCGACAGGCCATACCTCTGCACGGTGGCGACGCCATTGGTGAGCTCGCCGCGTGCTGGCCTCCTGCATAGTACCAAGCAATTCAAAAATTGCATAACTAGACTCAAGAGCTACTACACTGCTTGGTTGTGGTTGGGGCAGCAAACTGGTTGTGGCTGAACTGGAGATGGAGCTATAACCGCATCATCTGCGTGGTGGAAAAAAGTAATTAAGGTACATACATTATTCTGCAAATTACATCTGAATTGCTCACACTTGGTTACATTATTTAGCCTTGTCCTAATTACCTAACTAATGTTGCAGGAGAGACCAGATGTCAGAAAATTCAAGGGTGGCAATCCTGAGTATTTGGATATGCTAATAGAGTTATTTCAAGGTGTGGCAATTGATGGATCATCAGCTTATGTGTCCTTAGATGAAGATGAAGAAGAAGAATATGATGTTGCCGATGTTGAAATGAGCAGAGTCCAATGAGTGTCGTGGTTCTAAGTCTGACAGTAGAATGGGGGTAGGTATGGAGAGGCAAGATCCTAGCTATGAAGTAGTTGTATACACAAGAGATTTACGAGTTCAGGCCCTTCTCAGAGGAAGTAACAGCCCTACGTCTCGGAGCCCGGAGGCGGTCGACTGGATTATGTGCATATGAGTTACAGGGGTGCGAACCCTTTACACTGAGGAGGGGGGTGGCTTATATAGTGTCTGCCAGACCCCTTCGGCCCTCAGTTATGCGGGGTTTAAAGTACATAAAGGATTGGCGTTACTGGTAACGCCCTACATAAAGTGTCATCATGGTAATAAAGACTACTTAATTACAGACCGTTTGGATACAGAGTGACTCTTAACCTCCTGGTGGTCGAGCGAGTCTTCGTGGTCGAATGCCTTCGAGTCCGTCGAGTGGAATCCCTCTTGGTCGACTGGAACGTTGTTTCTTGTGAAGATGTCCTTGGGGAGGGTCCTCTGGACAGGCCCATGACCCTACCCTAGGTACATGACTTCATCATTAGCCCCCGAATGGATTGAGGTTTGAATGAGGAAGGAGTTGATAATCTTTCCGACCTGTTTTTGTGTTCTGTGTATGTCTCATCCTGGATCAATGACCCTTTTTTTTATGATGGCATCAACTTTTTCTTTCAGTCGCCTTGATCCATTCTTTTCTTCTGTCGAGTGAACTTTTGAACTTGGTGAACTTCCGAGCGACGGACCGTAGGAAATCTACCGTCTGACAAGTTGATCTGCTGTTAGCGGATTTTGTGCGATCCGAATTTTGGGAAGCGCGCGAAGCGGGGTGGACCGCGGTACTCGGATGGGATAAGGCGTAGATGCCTCGATTTCCGCGCCACCTTTTTCGCCACGTATCGCGCGCGCGACTGTTTCGGGATTTGACAGGACCGCCCGGGCCTACTTGTCAGCCACTCGGAAGCGTCCCTATATAAGGTGCCGGGCAAGGGTTTTTGAACAGTGCCTCTCCATTCCCCTTTCTGCCTTCTTCACCCCCGCCTACTGCGCCCGCTTTTGCCTCCACCCATCCACTCCTCGCGCGCTTCGCCGGCGACGATGGTGAAGGAGAAGACGGCAGCCTTGGATCGAGCGAAGAAGGCGACGGCGACGGCGAAAGCGAAGGGAAGAGCAGCCAGTCGGGGTGGATCTTTGTCGAGGTCTCGCCTGCCGCAAGGTTGGGTCCAAGGGGATTGGATCCGCTAGACCATCACCCAGGCGGATCTCAACGACCTGGCCAATGAGGGACTGATCTCTCACGGGTCAGCAAGGCTTCCGGGGACCGAGTGGCAACCGCAGCCACTGGACGGTGAGTGCGTTCTCCTAGCCACTCATGTAGATCCTGGATTATCCCTGCCAGCGAGTCTTTTCTTCCGAGGGTTTCTGAACTTCTTTGGGGTGCAACTCCAGCATTTCACTCCCAATTCCATTGCCTACCTCACCGCCTTTATGTCTCTGTGCGAAAACTTCCTGGGTTGTCGACCGCATTGGGGTCTCTTTAAGCACATATTCACTTGTCGCTCTCAGACGGTGAAAAAGGCGAGTCCGGATGACGATAGGACTAAAGTAATCCAGATGTGCGGGGGTCTTGGAATCCAAGTGAGGAGTAAGAGCGCTTTTCCGGCCATGACCCTTCCCGAGTCGGTTAGAGGGTGGCAGTCGACCTAGTTCTACTGCCAAGACGAGTCGACGCCGGGGCAGTCGACTGGTCTCCCTCCGTTCTTCATGGACCGAGTGAACAAGCCGTCTTCTCTGAAGGTGCTTCCGGAGGAGAAGGCTCAGGTAAAAATGTTGATGGAGCGTGTAGTCCAGCTCATTCGGGACGGAGTGACTGGCATGGACCTTCTGGAGGTTTTCCTTCGACGGCGTATTCAACCGCTCCAATACCGAGGCCACCCGATGTGGCTGTACTGCGGCACCGAAGTGTTGGAAATATGCCCTAGAGGCAATAATAAAAGTATTATTATATTTCCTTGTTCATGATAATTGTCTTTTATTCATGCTATAACTGTATTATCCGGAAATCGTAATACACGTGTGAATACATAGACCACAATATGTCCCTAGTGAGCCTCTAGTTGACTAGCTCGTTGTGATCAACAGATAGTCATGGTTTCCTGGCTATGGACATTGGATGTCGTTGATAACGGGATCACATCATTAGGAGAATGATGTGATGGACAAGACCCAATCCTAAGCATAGCACAAAGATCGTGTAGTTCGTTTGCTAGAGCTTTTCCAATGTCAAGTATCTCTTCCTTAGACCATGAGATCGTGTAACTCCCGGATACCGTAGGAGTGCTTTGGGTGTATCAAACGTCACAACGTAACTGGGTGACTATAAAGGTGCACTACAGGTATCTCCGAAAGTGTCTTTTGGGTTGACACGGATCGAGACTGGGATTTGTCACTCCGTGCAAACGGAGAGGTATCTCTGGGCCCACTCGGTAGGACATCATCATAATGTGCACAATGTGATTAAGGGGTTGATCACGGGATGATGTGTTGCGGAACGAGTAAAGAGACTTGCCGGTAACGAGATTGAACAAGGTATCGGTATACCGACGATCGAATCTCGGGCAAGTAAAATACCGCTAGACAAAGGGAATTGTATACGGGATCGACTGAGTCCTTGACATCGTGGTTCATCCGATGAGATCATCGTGGAACATGTGGGAGCCAACATGGGTATCCAGATCCCGCTGTTGGTTATTGACTGGAGAACGTCTCGGTCATGTCTACATGTCTCCCGAACCCGTAGGGTCTACACACTTAAGGTTCGATGACGCTAGGGTTATAAAGGAAGCTTGTATGTGGTTACCGAATGTTGTTCGGAGTCCCGGATGAGATCCCGGACGTCACGAGGAGTTCCGGAATGGTCCGGAGGTAAAGATTTATATATGGGAAGTCCTGTTTTGGTCACCGGAAAAGTTTCGGGGTTTATCGGTAACGTACCGGGACCACCGGGAGGGTCCCGGGGGTCCACCAAGTGGGGCCACCTGCCCCAGAAGGCTGCGTGGGCCAAGTGTGGGAGGGGACCAGCCCCTAGGTGGGCTGGGGCGCCCCCCACCAAGGCCCAAGGCGTGGGAAGTGGGGAAGGGGGGCAAACCCTAGGGCAGATGGGCCCTAAGGCCCACCCTGGGTGCGCCTCCCCCTCTCTCCCCCTCTGGCCGCCACCCAGATTGGATCTGGAGGCTGGCCGCACCCCTTGGGGGTGGGAAACCCTAAAGGGGGCGCAGCCCCCCTCTCCCCCTATAAATAGTGAGGCATAGGGCTGCCCATGGAACATACAGAGAATACACGTGATTCGATCTCTGCCTTTGGTTGCAGCCCTCTCCTCTCTCCCAAGTACTCCTCCTCTCCCGTGGTGCTTAGCGAAGCCCTGCTGGATTGCCACACTCATCCACCACCACCACGCCGTTGTGCTGCTGCTGGATGGAGTCTTCCTCAACCTCTCCCTCTCTCCTTGCTGGATCAAGGCGTGGGAGACATCGTCGGGCTGTACGTGTGTTGAACGCGGAGGTGCCGTGCGTTCGGCACTTGATCATCGGTGATTTGAATCACGACGAGTACGACTCCATCAACCCCGTTCACTTGAACGCTTCCGCTTAGCGATCTACAAGGGTATGTAGATGCACTCTCTTTCTACTCGTTGCTGGTTTCTCCATAGATAGATCTTGGTGACACGTAGGAAAATTTTGAATTTCTGCTACGTTCCCCAACAGTGGCATCATGAGCTAGGTCTATTGCGTAGATTCTTTGCACGAGTAGAACACAAAGTAGTTGTGGGCGTTGATGTTGTTCAATATGCTTACCGTTACTAGTCCAATCTTGTTTCGACGGTATTGTGGGATGAAGCGGCCCGGACCGACCTTACACGTACTCTTACGTGAGACAGGTTCCACCGATTGACATGCACTTCGTGCATAAGGTGGCTAGCGGGTGCCAGTCTCTCCCACTTTAGTCGGAACGGATTCGATGAAAAGGGTCCTTATGAAGGGTAAATAGCAATTGGCAAATCACGTTGTGGTTTTGCGAAGGTAAGAAACGTTCTTGCTAGAAACCCATAGCAGCCACGTAAAACATGCAACAACAATTAGAGGACGTCTAACTTGTTTTTGCAGGGTATGCTATGTGATGTGATATGGCCAAAAGAATGTGATGAATGATATGGGATGTATGAGATTGATCATGTTCTTGTAATAGGATTCACGACTTGCATGTCGATGAGTATGACAACCGGCAGGAGCCATAGGAGTTGTCTTTATTTATTGTATGACCTGCGTGTCATTGAACAACGCCATGTAATTACTTTACTTTATTGCTAACCGGTAGCCATAGTAGTAGAAGTAATAGTTGGCGAGACAACTTCATGGAGACACGATGATGGAGATCATGATGATGGAGATCATGGTGTCATGCCGGTGACAAGATGATCATGGAGCCCCGAAGATGGAGATCAAAAGGAGCAAAATGATATTGGCCATATCATGTCACTATTTGATTGCATGTGATGTTTATCATGTTTATGCATCTTGTTTACTTAGGACGACGGTAGTAAATAAGATGATCCCTTACAAAATTTCAAGAAGTGTTCTCCCCTGACTGTGCACCGTTGCTACAGTTCGTCGCTTCTAAGCACCACGTGATGATCGGGTGTGATGGATTCTTACGTTCACATACAACGGGTGTAAGACAGTTTTACACAGCGAAAACACTTGGGGTTAACTTGACGAGCCTAGCATGTGCAGACATGGCCTCGGAACACGGAGACCGAAAGGTCGAGCATGAGTCGTATAGTAGATACGATCAACATGAAGATGTTCACCGATGAGACTAGTCCGTCTCACGTGATGATCGGACACGGCCTAGTTGACTCGGATCATGTAATCACTTAGATGACCAAAGGGATGTCTATCTGAGTGGGAGTTCATAAGATGAACTTAATTATCCTGAACATAGTCAAAAGATCTTTGCAAATTATGTCGTAAGCTCGCGCTTTAGTTCCACTGTTTAGATATGTTCCTAGAGAAAATATAGTTGAAAGTTGACAGTAGCGATTATGCGGACAGTAGAAAGCTTATGTCCTTAATGCACCGCTCAGTGAGCTGAACCCCAAACGTTGTTTGTGGATGTTGCGAACATCAGACATACACGTTTTGATAACTACGTGATAGTTCAGTTAAAATGGTTTAGAGTTGAGGCACCAAAGACGTTTTCGAAACGTCACGGAACATATAAGATGTTTCGAGGGCTGAAATTGAGATTTCAGGCTCGTGCCCACGTCAAGAGGAATGAGACCTCCGACGATTTTCTTAGCCTGCAAACTAAGGGAGAAAAGCTCAATCGTTGAGCTTGTGCTCAGATTGTCTGAGTGCAAAAATCACTTGAATCGAGTGGGAGTCGATCTTCCAGATGAGATAGTGATGTTTCTCCAAAGTCATTACCACAAAGCTGCTAGAGCTTCGTGATGAACTATAACATATCAGGGATAGATATGATGATCCTTGAGGTATTCACGATGTTTGACACCGCGAAAGTAGAAATCAAGAAGAAGCATCAATTGTTGATGGTTGGTGAGACCACTAGTTTCAAGATGGGCAAGGGCAAGAAGGGATACTTGATGAAACGGCAAATCAGCTGCTGCTCCAGTGAAGAAACCCAAGGTTGAACCCAAACCCGAGACTAAGTGCTTCTGTAATAAGGGGGACAACCACTGGAGCGGAATTACCCTAGATACTTGGTAGATGAGAAGGCTGGCAAGGTCGATAGAAGTATATTGGATATACATTATGTTAATGTGTACTTTGCTAGTACTCCTAGTAGCACCAGGGTATTAGATACCGGTTCGGTTGCTAAGTGTTAGTAACTCGAAATAAAAGCTACGAAATAAAAGGAGACTAGCTAAAGGTGAGCTGACGATAAGTGTTGGAAGTGTTTCCAAGGTTGATGTGATCAAGCATCGCACGCTCCCTCTACCATCGAGATTTGGTGTTTGCGTTGAGCATAGACATGATTGGATTATGTCTATCGCAATACGGTTATTCATTTAAGGAGAATAATGGTTACTCTATTTATTTGAATAATACCTTCAATGGTCTTGCACCTAAAGGAATGGTTTATTGAATCTCGATCATAGTGATACACATTTTCATGCCAAAAGATATAAGATAGTAATGATAGTACCACTTACTTGTGGCACTGCCATGTAAGTCATATTGGTGTAAAACGCATGAAGAAGCTCCATGTTGATGGATCTTTGGACTCACTCGTTTTTGAAAAGTTTGAGACATGCGAACCATGTCTATTGGTGTATACGCATGAAGAAACTCCATGCAGATGGATCGTTTGGACTCACTTGATTTTGAATCACTTGAGATATGCAAATTATACCACATGGGCAAGATGACTAAAAGGCCTCGTTTTTCAGTAAAATGGAACAAGATAGCAACTTGTTGGAAGTAACACATTTTGATGTGTGCAGTCCAATGAGTGCCGAGGCATGCAGTGAATATCGTTATGTTCTTACTTCACAGATGATTCGAGTAGATGTAGAGTATATTTACTTGATGAAACACAAGTCTGAATTATTGAATGGTTCAAGTAATTTCAGAGTGAAGTTGAAGATCATCGTGACAAGAGGATGAAATGTCTATGATATGATCATAGAGATGAGTATCTGAGTTACGAGCTTTGGCACGCAATTAAGACATTGTGGAAATTGTTTCACAATTAATACCGCCTGGAACACCATAGTTTGATGGTGTGTCCAAACATCATAGTTGCACCCTATTGGATATGGTGCGTACCATGATGTCTCTTATCGAATTACCACTATCATTCATGGGTTAGGCATTAGAGACAACCACGTTCACTTTAATAGGGCACCACGTAATTCCGTTGAGATGACACCGTATGAACTATGGTTTAGAGAAACCTAAGCTGTCATTTCTTAAAAGGTTTGGGGCTGCGACGCTTATGTGAAAAAGTTTCAGGTTGATAAGCTCGAACCCAAAGCGGATAAAATGCATCTTCATAGGACACCCAAAACAGTTGGGTATACCTCCTAATTCTGATCCGAAAGCAATATGGATTGTTTCTTGAATCGGGTCCTTTCTCGAGGAAAAGTTTGTCTCGAAAAGTTGAGTGGGAGGATGGTGGAGACTTGATATGGTTATTGAACCGTTACTACAACTAGTGTGTAGTAGGGCATAGGAAGTTGTTCCTGTGGCACCTACACCAATTGAAGTAGAAGCTTATGATAGTGATCATGAAACTTCGGATCAAGTCACTACCGTACCTCGTAGGGTGACAAGGATGCGTACTGCTTCAGAGTGGTACAGTAATCTTGTCTTGAAGGTCATGTTGCTAGACAACAATGAACCTACGAGCTATGGAGAAGCGATGGTGGGCCCAAATTCCGACAGATGGTTAGAAGCCATGAAATCCGAGATAGGATCCATGTATCAGAACAAAGCATGGACTTTGGTGGACTTGCCCGATGATCAGCAAGCCATTGAGATAAATGGATCTTTAAGAAGAAGACGGACATGGACGGTAATGTCACCGGCTGTGAAGCTCGACTTGTGGTAAAGAGTTTTTCACAAGTTCAAGGAATTGACTACGATGAGATTTTCTCATCCGTAGCGATGCTTAAGTCCGTCGGAATCATGTTAGCATTAGCTGCATTTATGAAATCTGGCAGATGGATGTCAAAATGAGTTTCCTTACCAGTTTTCGTAAGGAAAGGTTGTATGTGATACAAATCAGAAAAGTTTTGTCGATCCTAAGGATGCTAAAAGGTATGCTAGCTCCAGCGATCCTTGTAAGGACTGGAGTAAGCATCTCGGAGTTGGAATATGTACTTTGATAAGATGATCAAAGACTTTGGGTTTATACAAATTTATGAGAAACTTGTATTTCCAAAGAAGTGAGTGGGAGCACTATAAAATTTCTAGTGAGTATATGTTATTGACATATTGTTGATCAGAAATGATGTAGAATTTCTGGAAAGCATATAGGGTTATTTGAAAAGTGTTTTTCAATGGAAAACCTGGATTAAGCTACTTGAACATTGAGCATCAAGATCTATGAGGATAGATCAAAAACGCTTAATGGTACTTTCAAATGAGCATATACCTTAACATGATCTTGAAGGTGTTCAAGATGGATCAGTCAAAGAAGGAGTTCTTGCCTGACATGTAAGGTATGAAGTTAAGACTTAAAGCTCGACCACGACAGAAGAGAAAGGACGAAGGTCGTCCCCTATGCTTTATACATAGGCTCTACAGTATGCTATGCTGTGTACCGCACCGGAAGTGTGCCTTGCCATGAGTCAGTCAAGGGGTACAAGAATGATCCAGGAATGGATCATTGGACAGCGGTCAAAATTGTCCTTGGAGTAAATAAGGACATGTTTCTCGATTATGGAGGTGATAAAGAGTTCGGCGTAAAGGATTACGTCGATGCAAGCTTTAACGCCTATCCGAGTGACTCTGAGTAGCAAACCGGATACATATAGTGGAGCAACCATTTGGAATAGCTCCAAGTGGAGCGTGGAAGTAGCATTTACAGAATGACCTAAAGATTTGCAAAGTACATACGGATCTGAAAGTTGCAGACCCGTTGACTAAAACCTCTCTCACGAGCAAAACATGATCAAACCCCAGAACTCATTTGATGATGTTGGTCACATGGCGATGTGACCTGTCAATGTTAAATCACATGGCGATGTGAACTAGATTATTGACTCTAGTGCAAGTGGGAGACTGTTGGAAATATGCCCTAGAGGCAATAATAAAAGTATTATTATATTTCCTTGTTCATGATAATTGTCTTTTATTCATGCTATAACTGTATTATCCGGAAATCGTAATACACGTGTGAATACATAGACCACAATATGTCCCTAGTGAGCCTCTAGTTGACTAGCTCGTTGTGATCAACAGATAGTCATGGTTTCCTGGCTATGGACATTGGATGTCGTTGATAACGGGATCACATCATTAGGAGAATGATGTGATGGACAAGACCCAATCCTAAGCATAGCACAAAGATCGTGTAGTTCGTTTGCTAGAGCTTTTCCAATGTCAAGTATCTCTTCCTTAGACCATGAGATCGTGTAACTCCCGGATACCGTAGGAGTGCTTTGGGTGTATCAAACGTCACAACGTAACTGGGTGACTATAAAGGTGCACTACAGGTATCTCCGAAAGTGTCTTTTGGGTTGACACGGATCGAGACTGGGATTTGTCACTCCGTGCAAACGGAGAGGTATCTCTGGGCCCACTCGGTAGGACATCATCATAATGTGCACAATGTGATTAAGGGGTTGATCACGGGATGATGTGTTGCGGAACGAGTAAAGAGACTTGCCGGTAACGAGATTGAACAAGGTATCGGTATACCGACGATCGAATCTCGGGCAAGTAAAATACCGCTAGACAAAGGGAATTGTATACGGGATCGACTGAGTCCTTGACATCGTGGTTCATCCGATGAGATCATCGTGGAACATGTGGGAGCCAACATGGGTATCCAGATCCCGCTGTTGGTTATTGACTGGAGAACGTCTCGGTCATGTCTACATGTCTCCCGAACCCGTAGGGTCTACACACTTAAGGTTCGATGACGCTAGGGTTATAAAGGAAGCTTGTATGTGGTTACCGAATGTTGTTCGGAGTCCCGGATGAGATCCCGGACGTCACGAGGAGTTCCGGAATGGTCCGGAGGTAAAGATTTATATATGGGAAGTCCTGTTTTGGTCACCGGAAAAGTTTCGGGGTTTATCGGTAACGTACCGGGACCACCGGGAGGGTCCCGGGGGTCCACCAAGTGGGGCCACCTGCCCCAGAAGGCTGCGTGGGCCAAGTGTGGGAGGGGACCAGCCCCTAGGTGGGCTGGGGCGCCCCCCACCAAGGCCCAAGGCGTGGGAAGTGGGGAAGGGGGGCAAACCCTAGGGCAGATGGGCCCTAAGGCCCACCCTGGGTGCGCCTCCCCCTCTCTCCCCCTCTGGCCGCCACCCAGATTGGATCTGGAGGCTGGCCGCACCCCTTGGGGGTGGGAAACCCTAAAGGGGGCGCAGCCCCCCTCTCCCCCTATAAATAGTGAGGCATAGGGCTGCCCATGGAACATACAGAGAATACACGTGATTCGATCTCTGCCTTTGGTTGCAGCCCTCTCCTCTCTCCCAAGTACTCCTCCTCTCCCGTGGTGCTTAGCGAAGCCCTGCTGGATTGCCACACTCATCCACCACCACCACGCCGTTGTGCTGCTGCTGGATGGAGTCTTCCTCAACCTCTCCCTCTCTCCTTGCTGGATCAAGGCGTGGGAGACATCGTCGGGCTGTACGTGTGTTGAACGCGGAGGTGCCGTGCGTTCGGCACTTGATCATCGGTGATTTGAATCACGACGAGTACGACTCCATCAACCCCGTTCACTTGAACGCTTCCGCTTAGCGATCTACAAGGGTATGTAGATGCACTCTCTTTCTACTCGTTGCTGGTTTCTCCATAGATAGATCTTGGTGACACGTAGGAAAATTTTGAATTTCTGCTACGTTCCCCAACACGAAGATACCACTCGGGTCCATCCAGAGGCGGTCGATGACACCACACTGGAGAGGTGGATGGCCGCCATCACATGGAATAAAGATAACCCTCGAGGGGCTAGGAGGATCCCACCACTCGACCATACCTACACACCGGACACGGTATGACCACTTATCCCCGGTTGTGATCTTGCTTTATTCACTCTGCTTCACTGCAAATTGGTCGATTGACCTTTGTCTTGTTTTGTTGTCTCTCAGGCCACCACTGAGTTGTACTCGATGCCCAATGGAGCGCAAGCGCCGACTGAGGAGGAGGAAGGAAGTGGGGGCGAGAGCCCGGAGGAGTGGGATTCGGATGCTGATGACGATGATGAAGACGATGACTCTGATGAGGAGGAAGAGGAGGAGGGGGAGGAAGTTTCACCTCCTCGTTCGGAAAGACGCTCGAAGCTTGTCCATGATCCTGCAGCCGAGCGTGGTAAGGGGGTTGCGCCCGTCGCGCAGTCGACCAAGCGTCCTCGGACGACTTCTCCGACGCCGACTGAGAAAGCTCCGAAGCAATCTCGAGTGGCGCCGTCGAAGTCGACGAAGGTCTTGCCGAAGATGAAGATGGTGATCCCCACTATCTCAGGGTAATAGTGTAACTTGAGTTTCCTCGTTTCACATGAATTTATTCTTGGCCGATTCGTGAGCTGATCGACTGACTTCTGGAGCTGCAGTGCTGCTACTTCTGATACCTCGGCCAGGGCTGAAGATCACGAGATGGAAGATGCTGTCACTTCAAAACCTGGTATGACTTTTGTAGTTCCGTCTTCAGTCGGTTGGCTCTTTGTCTTTAATTTTGACTCTTTTCTGCAGCTCCATCTAACGTCGTTATTGACCTTCCCAACGACGATGACGAGGAACCACTGAGGCAGAGGAGGAACAGGAAAGCGTCTGCTGGCAAGGAGACTCAGGACGTGCCAGCACCCGAGATGTTGGTCGTAGAGGGGGACAACGTCACTCGGCCTACCGTATCTTTTGTGGTGCCGCTGACGAGTGCTCGCCCTTCGTCGTCGAGTGCTGCTCAGCCTTCACTTTTCTCGACCCACCACATCCCAGAAGACCAAGCCAGTGCTGCTAAAGAAGCAATACGCCAGGCAGGGATCATGATGGAGCAAGTGAAGGCAATCTGAGATGCCAGTCAGGCGGCTTATGACGCCAGTTCAACTCTTCAGAGCAATGTTCAGGTCAGTCGATCACCGCCTGTTCTGTTAGGATATGATATCTTAAAATCCCTCTTTTTGAAAATTTCAGTATCTGTCGTACACCCAGTGGGTGTGTTGATTGAAATTCCGGATTAGTGGGGGCACCCTGAGTGCACCCACTGGGTGTAGTCCCCAAGGCTATGGTCGACTGCTGGCAGTCGACCATAGTCTTTATGTCTTAAGCTTTTTCTTTATTTGATCAGGTCGAATGGATTTGATAAATCGGTGGGGGCACGCTGAGTGCACCCACTGGGTGTAGTCCTCGAGACTGTGGTCGACTGCTGGCAGTCGACGACAGTCTGAAGATAACCTCTTTTTTTTATTACTACTTGTTGGTCGACTGATCAACTCTAACTGATAGAACTAGTGGGGGCACGCTGAGTGCACCCACTGGGTGTAGTCCCCGAGACTATGGTCGAATGTTTATATTCGGCTGTAGTCTTAGAAATGATATGATTTTTCCTTAGTCACTCGGAAGTGAACTGTCTTTGACATTTGTCAATTGGTTCTTCGTAGAAATCTTGCGAGCTTGCGACTCGTTACACTGAGTTGGAGAACAAGAAAATCCAGCTCGAGCTTGATCTAAAACTGGTCCAGGAGAACTTCACGAAGTCGAAGGAGGAAGCAAAAGGTATGTTTGGTGAGAACCTCGACGACTGCTTTTTGCCTCTTGTCCGTTTCAGAGTCTGATCTCACTGTGACTTTGCAGACAAACTAAGGGATGCTCTAAAGAAGAAAGACCTTGACTTGGCTAAGATGCAGAAAGCGGCTTTAGAGAAGACCAAGCTCGCAGATGAGAAGCTGGCTTCAATCACCAAGCTTGAAGAGGAAAATACCAATCTGAAAGCTGCTCTTGATGCCGCCAACAAAGAGGTCAGTCGATTGAAGAGTAACAAGATTGCCTTGAGTGACAAGGCCAGTGAGTTGGTGGGAAAGAAGAATGATATGGAGGCTTATCTGGGAGGACTCACCAAAAAGCTATTCCTCATGCTTGAAGGTAATCTTTTGTATCAAATAGACATTTTAACTATGATCTCTCCATCCGACTGCTGTCTTGACTCTGGGGTTGTGCTCGCAGAGTTCTGCCAGAACTTTGAAGAGGAGACTGGTCGACTGGAGATAAACCTGGATCCCATCAACTCTCCTGTGAAAGATGAAGTCGCCATGAATGTGCTCCGACTCGAATCTCGCGTTGCTGCTGTTGTCGACTATCTCGCAAGGCTGAAGGTCGCAACTTCCCGCATCGACACAACACTCTGGCCAAGAGAGACGCTTCAGAACGACCTCGAGTCTCTGATGACTCGACTGAACGAGGTTCCAAGTCGAGTGCAAGAATGGAAGAAGTCTTCTGCCAGGTGCGGCGCGGATGTTGCTCTGTCTCTGGCCCGTGTTCACTGCAAGGAGGCGCGAGAGGACAAGCTGGCAGCCCTTAAGGTGGCTAATATCAAGAAGCATGATTTCCGATCTTTCATGGAGACCTTCATCGACGCTACCACTTGGATTGCAGATGGAATCGACCTGGATGAATTTGTTGCACCTTCCAGCCCTCCGCAGGAGGGGTAAAAAACTTCTGTGCTTGATACTTTAAATTTGCCTCGGTATGCCGAGTGATTTTTGTAACCGATAAACCTTAACGGGCTTAGCGCCCGAGCACTTTCGGTTCCGTTGGATGTTATCTGAACTTGGATTCAATGTTGAATATGTTTGCATTTGGTTTGAGGTGTCTTTTGCAGGCTAGGGCGAAGCGCTTGTTGCAATTGACTTGTTCCTCAACACACTTAGGCGAGCACTGGGCTGCAGCTAAGCCTCCGAGTGGGAGATCTGCTCTTCACTCGGTAGGATTTTCAAAAGCTTAGGCGAGCACTGGACTGTAGCTAAGCACCCGAGTGGGAGGTTTGCTCTCCACTCGGTAGGATTTTCAAAAACTTAGGCGAGCACTGGGCTGCAACTAAGCCTCCGAGTGGGAGGTCTGCTCTCCACTCGGTAGGATTTTCAAAAACTTAGGCGAGCACTGGGCTGCAGCTAAGCCCCCGAGTGGGAGGTCTGCTCTCCACTCGGTAGGATTTTCAAAAGCTTAGGCGAGCACTGGGCCGCAGCTAAGTCCCCGAGTGGGAGGTCTGCTCTCCACTCGGTAGGATTTTCAAAAACTTAGGCAAGCACTAGGCCGCAGCTAAGCCCCCGAGTGGGAGGTCTGCTCTCCACTCGGTAGGATTTTCAAAAACTTAGGCAAGCACTGGGCCGCAACTAAGCCCCCGAGTGGGAGGTCCGCTCTCCACTCGGTAGGATTTTCGTGGCGTACCTCTGGAGAAGGAGGTAACAGTCGACCTGCACCTCGTCCTCCTTGCAAAGCGCACGTTGTATTTGTGGCGTAGCTCGGAAGGAGAGGGTAGCAGTCGACCTGCACCTCATCCTCCTTGCAAAGCGCATGTTGTATTTGTGGCGTAGCTCGGAAGGAGAGGGTAGCAGTCGACCTGCACCTCATCCTCCTTGCAAAGCGCATGTTGTATTTGTGGCGTAGCTCGGAAGGAGAGGGTAGCAGTCGACCTGCACCTCATCTTCCTTGCGTAGCGCACGTTGTATTTGAACTTAGGCAAGCGCAATGCTGCAGCTAAGCCTCCGAGTGGGAGGTTGGCTCTCCACTCGGTAGGATTTTGTTTAAACTCAGGCGAGTACTTGTACTGCAGCTAAGCCTCCGAGTGGAATGCTGGCTTACCACTCGGTAGGATTTTGTTTAACTTAGGCGAGTACTTGTACTGCAGCTAAGCCTCCGAGTGGAAGGCTAGCTTACCACTCGGTAGGATTTTGTTTAACTTAGGCGAGTACTTGTACTGCAGCTAAGCCTCCGAGTGGAAGGCTGGCTTACCACTCGGTAGGATTTTGTTTTAACTTAGGCGAGTACTTGTACTGCAGCTAAGCCTCCGAGTGGAAGGCTGGCTTACCACTCGGTAGGATTTTGTTTAACTTAGGCGAGTACTTGTACTGCAGCTAAGCCATCGAGTGGAAGGCTGGCTTACCACTCGGTATGATTTTGTTTAAACTTAGGCGAAACGGATTCGCAGCTAAGCCCCCGAGTGGGAGGCTAGCTCACCACTCGGTAAGGATTTTTTTTAACAGACTTAGGCGAATCGGATTCGCAGCCAAGCCACCCACTTGGGGATTGCTTTATGCGGACAAAAGTAACGACAATTACTGGGAAAATTATATAAAGCTCTTGTTTTTGATAAATAAACTACAAAAGTACTTTTATTACAACCCATCCGAGTGAATACTTAAGTATAAAAGGGGCGGAGAAGCTCCGCGTTCCAAGCTCGGGGCTCATTGATCTGGTGCTCGACGTTGTAAAGACGGTATGCTCCATTGTGGAGAACCTTGGTGACGATGAAGGGACCTTCCCAAGAAGGAGCGAGCTTGTGTGGTTTCTGCTGATCCACTCGGAGAACCAGATCTCCTTCCTGGAAGGCTCGACTCCTTATGTTTTTGGCGTGGAAGCAACGCAAGTCCTGCTGGTAAATGGTCGATCGGATCAAAGCCATCTCCCTTTCTTCCTCTAGAAGGTCAACTGCGTCCTGCCGGGCTTGTTCTGCTTCAGCTTCGGTGTAGAGCTCGACTCGGGGAGCATTGTGAAGCAGGTCACTCGGCAAGACCGCTTCAGCTCCGTAGACTAATAAGAACGGAGTTCTCCCAGTCGACCGGTCAGGCGTGGTCCTTAACCCCCAAAGTACTGACGGAAGTTCGTCAACCCATGCACCAGCTGCATGCTTGAGATCACGCATCAATCGGGGTTTCAACCCTTTGAGAATCAAGCCGTTGGCTCGCTCTGCTTGTCCATTCGACTGAGGATGAGCGACTGAAGAATAGTCGACTCGTGTGCCTTGAGATGTGCAGAAAGCTCTGAATTCTTCGGAATCGAAGTTTGACCCGTTGTCAGTGATGATGCTGTGCGGGACTCCATATCTGAATATCAATTCTCTGATGAAGCTGACAGCAGTATCGGCATCAAGGTTCTTGATGGGTTTAGCCTCAATCCACTTGGTGAACTTGTCGACTGCTACCAGCACATGGGTGAAATCGCTTCTGCCTGTTCTCAAGGGGCCAACCATATCCAACCCCCATACCGCGAAGGGCCAGACGAGTGGTATGGTCTTTAAAGCTGAGGCGGGCTTGTGTGACATATTGGAGTAAAATTGACATCCCTCACACTTGTCGACTATCTCCTTTGCCATTTCATTAGCTCTTGGCCAGTAAAATCCGGCTCGGTATGCTTTGGACACGATGGTCCGAGAGGACGCATGATGGCCACAGGTCCCCGAGTGGACGTCGTCAAGGATTATTCGACCTTCTTCTGGCGTTATGCATTTCTGACCAACTCCAGTCGCGCTTTCTCTGTACAGTTGTCCCCTTATCACGGTAAAGGCTTTAGATTGGTGGACGATCTGTCGAGCCTCTTCTTCATCCTCTGGGAGCTCTTTCCTCAAGATATACGCGATATACGGTACTGTCCAATCAGGAGTGATCACCAATGCTTCCATGATCAGGTCGACCACCGCTGGAACTTCAACTTTAGTCGGATCTGTGATACTCTTAGGCTGTGGAGCTTCTTCGGTAAAAGGATCTTCTTTGACTGATGGAGTATGGATATGCTCCAAGAACACATCACTAGGAATGGCTTCTCTCTTGGAACCTATCTTTGCCAAATCATCAGCCGCTTGATTCTTCAGTCGGGGTATATGGTGAAGCTCTAACCCTTCGAATTTCTTTTCAAGCTTCCTCACTGCATTGCAGTATCCAGTCATGGCTGGGCTTCTAACGTCCCACTCCTTCATCACCTGATTGACCACCAAATCTGAGTCGCCATAAACCATAAGGCGACGGACGCCGAGTGAAATGGCCATGCGCAACCCATACAAAAGTGCTTCATATTCTGCTTCATTATTGGAGGAATCAAAGTGGATCTGGAGCACATATCTGAGCTTATCTCCTCGGGGGGAAACCAAAACCACCCCAGCACCGGAACCATTTAACATCTTAGAGCCATCAAAGAACATGGTCCAATGCTCCGAGTGAACTTGAGTCGGCTGTTGTTGTTCAATCCACTCGGCAAGGAAATCTGCTATCGCCTGGGACTTAATGGCTTTCTTTGCCTCAAATTTGATATCAAGGGGAAGGAGTTCAATCGCCCATTTAGCCACTCGACCAGTTGCATCTCTGTTGTGCAGAATCTCTGACAGTGGTGCGTCGCTGACGACTGTAATGGAATGATCAGAGAAATAATGAGCAACCTTCTTCGTGGTCATGGAGATCCCATATACAAGCTTCTGATAATGAGGATATCTTTGCTTCGATGGAGTCAAAACTTCAGAGAGATAATACATTGGGCGCTGAACTTTGAAGGCTTTCCCTTCTTCTTCCCGCTCGCCCGTAAGTACTGTACTGACGACTTGTCCTGTGGCTGCAATGTAAAGCAACAGAGGCTCTTTGCTGATTGGAGCAGCAAGCACCGGCTGGGTGGAGAGCAGAGCTTTTAGCTCGGCAAACGCTGCATCAGCTTCCGGAGTCCACTCGAACTTGTCTGCCTTCTTCATCAGTCGGTAAAGAGGCAATGCCTTTTCACCGAGGCGAGAGATGAATCGACTTAACGCGGCCAAGCATCCAGTAAGCTTCTGGACATCGTGCACACGCACAGGGCGTTTCATTCGGAGTATGGTGCCAACTTTTTCTGGGTTAGCGTCGATTCCTCGTTCTGAAACGAGAAAACCGAGTAACTTTCCGCCAGGAACTCCGAATGTGCACTTTGATGGATTAAGCTTGATATCATACCTCCTGAGATTGGCAAATGTTTCAGCGAGGTCAGTCAACAGGTCGGAACCCTTTCGTGACTTGACCACGATATCATCCATGTACGCTTCCACATTCCAACTGATTTGAGTGAGTAAACACTTCTGAATCATCCTCATGAACGTGGCTCCGGCATTCTTGAGACCGAATGGCATGGTGACATAGCAGAAGCAACCGAATGGAGTGATGAAAGCTATTTTGATCTCGTCGGGTCCATACAGACGGATCTGATGGTACCCGGAATAGGCGTCTAAAAAAGACAATCTCTCGCATCTCGCAGTCGAGTCGACAATTTGGTCGATGCGAGGGAGAGAAAAATGATCTTTCGGGTAGGCCCGATTGATATGTTTGAAATCGATGCACATGCGAAGTGACTTGTCCTTCTTGGGGACCATGACGACATTGGCTAGCCACTCGGAGTGGTATATCTCTCGGATAAACTCTGCTGCAAGGAGTCGAGCCACCTCCACTACAAGAAATGTGTTAATCCATGACGGATTCAATCTGTCACATATGTGCGCAAAACCATCATGGTAGGCTATCCATGACGGATTTGAATTTTGTCATGTATAACCACCATGCGCCCCTTGACGGATTGCCAAAACCGTCATGGATCCATGACGATTTTTGACCGTCACAACTCACTGTCGACGGCACTTAATTGAGGTGATGATAACGGCATTAACATGCTTGCCACATCATCATCTGATGGGGCGGCCCATAAGGTAGTCGGCCCAATTAGAGTTTTGACCCACTTATTTCTGTTGAAGGCCATGTGGTAGTCAGCAAGTTTTGGCCCACCAACTTTTATTGTGGACGGCGTGGTACTCAGCCCAATTAGGGCTTTGGCCTGTTAATCAGCTCAGCCCAAAACATCTTTATCCTAGTCCAAACCATTAGAACATTTTTCAGTCCATTAACATTTTTAATACATAACCTTTTTCTCAAACCATTAGAACATTTTTCAGTCCATTAACATTTTTAATCCATAACCTTTTTCTCTAAATATATGCGCATATCATGAAGAAAAAAAAACGTAAAGAGAACTCATATCCAGGAACAATAGCAAAATAGATCCCACGGAACATAAAAATGAAACAAGTCGCTGCATACATGAACCCACGAGAATGAATCAGAGGTACACGCGTCCTGGAACTTTTGCACTGAAGACTTGCAGGTCCTTGTGCCGCCGATCTGGAAACCTGCCGCCGTCGAGACGCCAGCCAGAGAGGAGATCGCCGCAGAACAAACAGCCCAAAACTTCGAGACGGCACCGACGTATGTACAGCGATGGCAACTGCCTGTGTTCTGCGCCGCCGCGCTCGCCGGTGGTCCTCCACAAATCACATCTCGACGGTGGAAGTCCAGACTCTGCTTTCCTCACAGCCGCGCTCGTCGCCATATTCGTCCACGTCCGCGCGTGCAAGGAGAAGTTCTGATTAAAAGACAATAAAAGTTGGCATAACCCAAGTCATTCCTCTATACTGGATGTGTGGCGGTGAAGAGAAGTAACGAGTCAGAATCTGCCCCCGTACCATGGATGCTCTGTAGACTTCGTGCACGCACGCGGGTTGACCAGCGATAGTGCGCCTCCGCCGCGGCTCAATGGCGAGCCATTTAGTTGGCACCGGAGCCTCCAGCCGCCGTAGTCGTAGAGTCCAGAACGGCGCCGTTCTCCGCCGGTGGGTCGGCACAACCCCACACCAGGCAGCCCAGGGGCATCCCCGCCTCAGGGGACAAGGATGTCACCGCGGCGGCCGGTGCGGCCACCATTGAGGGAGGCCAGATGCCAGATCTACGGTCCATCGGGGCACTTGCAAGAAGCAGAGGGCAAGATGCACGTGGATGAGAAGGTGAGGGCGTTGTCCGTGGTAGGGGGAGGGTGGAGGTCTGGAGGATCTGGAGGGAAGGGAGGGGCTGGCCGAGATCCACAGGGGTGTCAGCGAGTTCTTTGCTCTTCTGTGCACGAGAAGCCGGCGGCTTGTTGGTGGGAGGAAGAAGAGACCAGAAACAGGGGGAGCATTGCCTGTCGTTGGATCTCGGAAGATCGGACGGTTGAGGTTGGCGATCCGTGGGACAGTTGGACTAACCAATCACAATGCGAGTTTCCCCTCAGGCTGGCTTGCCAGTTCTGCTGGAAACCCTACAGGGCCTTTGTTGGCAATGAGGCCGGCCCAAAATTTCAAGTATTTTGATTCTATTTTTTGAATAACTAATTAAGGAAGCCTTTGTTGACTCAAAAACAAAAAAGGTAGCCTTTGTCAAGTAACTTGCAAAAAAAAATATCTTATTATATCACAATACATTTTCACATGCAATATAATACATATATGTTCTTTTCTTGGACATTCAACAACATTCACCACTAATTTGACATTTTCTATAGTTAAAATGAATTTCCACGTGGTTATTGAAATTAATTTCAATTTGAACTACATAGATCCCAAATAAGGCTGAAATGTTTTACAAAAAACTATATTTAAGAACATATGTTTTATTTAGCTCATATTCTAAAAACAGATGATAAGATCAATTGTTTGCTAGGCACGGTCAAACTTGTATTTGCAACCTATATGGACAAAAATTATAAAAATATCTAAAAGTGGTGTGGAATCAAATCTTTGTCACGCACTCATATTTTGGATGAGTAATCTTGATAGAAATTTTTCAAATGATGTGAGGAAAGTTGGACTGTGCATTGTTTACAAATGGAAACAGCTCTAAGGATGATTCATATAACTGAAGGCAACTTTTAAAGTTTGTACAAACCATTATAATTTGTAGATCAAACTTTGAAGATCAACTTTTGACAACGACCATGTGATGGTGCATTTTGAGGTGTAGAGAAAGTTTCAAGAACAACCAATGAAGCAACTAACACTTTTGCATCAAACCTGGCATATTCCTCTGGAAACGATTCTTCCTAAAAAATATTATTTTTCCCAAGCATGTGTGCCATGATTTTTTTTTCAGAAAACTTATCAAATTTGAACCACACTCTATGGGTCATGTAATGACATCATGCAAGGTATTATGCTTTTGAGACTTCGTTTGCATTTTCTAGAATTACAAAACTAATATGCTCTGAGTTCGGGGTCCCGTTTTGGCAACTTTATGTTTGGGATGCCTCTTATTTTCTTGGGTAAGGCCTAAATATAGACTCGTTAACATAAAATAGGTTTTGTTAACCCATTTTAACAACTTTTTCATACACTCGCAATTTAAATTTCAACTATATCTGTTAAATGCCTATAAATGCACTTAATGGCTTAACAATAAAAAATGCACCCCCAAAAAATATATATTTTGACAAGGAATGTGTGATGTTGTATGTTGAGTGTAGAATACGCTTCAAGGTCAACTGTTGAAGCAATCGACACTTCGCCTACAAATCCCACTCGATCCCTCCTGAAAACACGATTTTCCCCCAAACATGTTTCAGTTTCCAAGTAGTGTACAATAGTTGTTTTTTACAAAAGCTTCTCAAATTTTACCACACTCTCTAGGGATAATATAATGACAACATGGAAAGTTTCGTACTTTTTTAGACTTCATTTGCATTTTCTAAAACTAGAAAACTCATATGCTTATGTTATGGATCGGGTCTTGGCAGTGAATATAATGAAGATTTTTGAATACCCAAAAAAGAAAAACACAATAATTTTGTATCAGTAATTATTGTTATTTTTCTTACATTTATTTTTTAATAGGAAAATCTAAAAAGGAAAAAAATTAAACATGAATTTGAAAGAAACAATAATTTTGCGTGCTTGTGGTACATAAATTCTGAACGAAGATATAGAAAATTTTCTTAGATTTTTCTAAATTCACATAAATTTGGGAAGAGTTCCTGCTTTCCTCTTCAAGGTACAAACTAACGAAAATAAAATAAAGATATGAAGGACGCAATATATTTTTTGTATGCACACCTAACTTTTTTTATACACGTTGATTTTTTAATACATGACGATTTTTTTATACACGTTGATTTTCATTCACGTGATGTTCTTTTTTTAGTTAAAACACGCGGCATACTCCTATAGAATTTTCACATGTACTATAATACATATATTTTGTTTTTTGGGAGTTTCAATAATTTTAGAGATTATTTAATTTTTTCTGTGTTTTAAATGAATTTATGTGTGCTTACTGGAGGTAGTGCCATTTTGATGTAGAAAATAATTTTAGAGATTATTTAATATTTTCTATGGTTTAAATGAATTTACGTGTGCTTACTGGAGGTAGTGCCATTTTGATGTAGAAAAAAATGATAACTTAGTTTGAGCATGCATACGCTCGGACCGGTGACGAGGCATGCCAGCGCGGCTTAGGGCCCGCCGTCAGTGATGCATAGTGAAGGGGGTGGGGTGCGTTCTTTTTGTGGAAAAGAAAATCTCAGATTTTTTTTCTCATGTGAAAGGCCCATATCAAGTGTACATGTGTGGCATCGGATGGGTCCCACCTGTCAGGGAAACATCACAAATTTAATAATAGAATGAAAAATAGGCCATCGAGGGATTGGACCATTTGACATCAGTTTAACAGGTATGCGCTGCTAGCCACCCGCCCACAAATCAATTCATCACATACAAGCGTACGCACACTTTATATCTTTTAGCTAAAAAACGCAAGTAGACTAGAAAAAATAAGCAATGTCAATTAAGAATTTTAATCTAGAAAAAGGTTTGCGACCGTGGAGTCTCATGTCTGCGTAGAATTGTTACAATTTATATGCCTATAGCAGAACATGATCGTGGGCTGCAATTTATGTTAGTTTTTTTTTCATTTCTCGAAATTTATAAAAAAAGTATGTAAATTATACTCCTTCCGATCGTAAATAAATGTTGTGGTTTTGAATTAAGATTAGTTCAATCATGGTTCAAAGTTGCAACACTTATTATTGAACGGATTATTGATCGGGAGGGAGTAATAAATAAATAATATACATATAAATAAAATAAATTAGACTAAAACATGCTCACTTATTAATATTTCAAAAATCATGAAATTAAATTATGAATTATTTGTAAAAAAGTTAAAAGTGTCTGCATGTGAAATAATGTATTCATGTAATTTTTGAAAATGCGTATATTTAAACAGATTATCATATAATTTCAAAAAATTCAGGTTTGTAATAAAATATTAATTTATATATATAAATTGATCATGCTTTAATTTTTTACATATAAGAACTTTTCTTTGCGGGTCATTATCTATGTGAACTTATAAAGGCATTTAACAGAAACGTAGACATACCCTAGAGGTAGCGACCTAGGTATATATATAAGCGTGATGCCCCTAGCTAGTTTGATGCCTTCTAGCTGCCGGCACAACGTCGGGACGACACACGCAGCAGCAGCATTCCGTTTTCCTAAAAAAAACACCACAAGGCCCATCAGGTTTTTCTGTAGAAAAAAAGACTTAGAGCAGCCCAACGTCAGGACCACACAACATCAACAGTCCTTTTTTCCTAAAAAAAGCAATGTCGGGACACACAACAGCAGCAATCCGTTTTCGTAAAAAAAGCACTAGAAGGCCGTCTATCACATTTCGAATAAGTTTAAAAATTTCAGCCTGACATATGTGGGTTGAACACGCGTGACACATCAGCATGAGCCATCCATGACGTTCTGTTTGGTGTACAGCTAGTCGATTTGTGACGGTATCCGTGACGGTCCATCATAAGGGCGCCATTTTAGCTGGGGTTGTTCTCATCTCATTAATCTATGACAGATCTCATGATGAACTAGACAAATCCGTCATCGATCATGACGGTTCCTAAGAACGTCATCAGAAATCCGTCATGTATTAACTCATTTCTTGTAGTGCTCCTCGCCAATGGCTTTTCTCTTTTGAACGGCGGACCGTCGAAGATGTTCTTTGACAGGTTTTGCTTTTGAGTCGACTCTAAGGCGATGCTCAGCCAGCCCCCTGGGAACACCCGGCATGTCAGCAGGCTTCCATGCAAAGATGTCCCAGTTCTCACGGGGGAACTGGATGAGCGCTTCTTCCTATTTAGAGTCGAGTGTTGTGGAAATATGGGTCAGAGCTGCGCTGGGGTCAGTCGGGTGAATATGAACGGGCTTCGTCTCACCAGATGACTGGAACGCTGACTCTGTGGCGGGCTTCTTGGCCCGCAACAAATCACTCGGATCTGCATTTTTCTTGTATCCCTCCAGTTCTACCACTGTTATCTGGGCATCCGCAATCTTCGAGCCTTTATGAAAACACTCTTCTGCCTTCTTCCGGTTGCCAGTGATAGTGATCACCCCTCTGGGACCAGGCATCTTCAACTTGAGGTATACGTAACATGGTCGAGCCATGAATCGAGCGTAGGTTGGTCTGCCTAAAATGGCGTGATAAGCGCTCTGGAAATCCACGACTTCAAATGTTAACCTTTCTTTGCGGAAATGCTTCGAATCGCCGAAGACCACATCGAGGGCTATTTGGCCGAGTGACTCAGCTTTCTTCCCAGGTATGACTCCATGGAAACTCATGTTGCTGGAACTGAGTCTGGACATCGGAATGCCCATTCCCTTTAGCGTCTCCGCATACAGTATATTCAACCCACTGCCGCCATCCATCAGTACCTTAGTCAGTCGAGTGCCTTCGACGACGGGGTCGACCACCAAAGCTTGCCTCCCAGGGGTGGCTATGTGTGTCGGATAACCGGACTGGTCGAATGTGATGGCAGTCTGAGACCATTTCAGATAACTGGGCGTTGCAGGAGCAACCATATTAACCTCACGGTTGATAACTTTCAATCGACTTTTGCTCTCCACATCAGCAAAAATCATCAGGGTGGAATTGACATGAGGATATCCTCCATCACTGTCCTCCTTGTCCTCAGCCTTGTCCGACTCCTTTTCTTTGTCCTTGGGCTGTTTTCCTTGAAACTGCTGGATTAAGAGCCGGCACTGGCGAGTGGTATGTTTTGGGTAGATGAAGTTACCCTCTTCGTCCTTCTTCGTGTGGATGTGACACAGCAGATCCATCACGTCATTTCCTTCCTTATCCTTCACCTTCTTGGGGTTCCAAGATCCTTTGGGCTTCCCTTTGAATTTGCCCTGAGTCACGGCCAGAGCCTCTCCAGGAGCAGCTGGCTCGGCTTTCCGCTTCTGCTTCCGATTGGAGTTTCCTTTTTCCGACTGACTCGGCTTATACTTGCCACTCCGGAGTCTGTCCTCTTCTTCACCGTTAGCGTATTTGGTGGCAATCTCCATCATTCGACTCAGGGTCATATACCCGGTTCGACCAAACTTCAGACTTAACTCTCTGTTCTTGACACCATCCTTGAAGGCACAGACCGCTTGATGATCAGACACATTCTCCACGGTATGATGCAAAGTGATCCATCTCTAGATGTAATCTCTCAGGGTTTCATTCGACTTTTGCACGCATACTTGCAGCTCTGTCAATCCGTCTGGTCGCTTGCAAGTTCCCTCGAACGTCCTGACGAACACTCGGCAAAGATCTTCCCAAGTGTAAATGCTGCTAGGAGCTAACTGATTCAACCACGCCCTGGCCGAACCCTCCAACATGAGTGGTAAATGCTTCATGGCCACCTCATCATTACCGCCGCCAATCTGTACCGCCACTCGGTAGTCTTCAAGCCAGGTTTCAGGCTTGGACTCACCAGTGAACTTACCTATCTCAGTCGCTAACCTGAAGTTGGGGGGGTATCACTGCGGCTCTGATGGCTCTGCTAAAACATTCTGGACCTGAAACATGGACTCGGCTGCTAGTGGGCGCATCTCTGTCATGGCCACCTCGATGAGCTCTGTTCCGATCGACCAAACCTTGCACGATGATGGATCTCGTGTCAAAGCCTGGTTCCCTGGGGTCGACCAGAGCTCTTTGCCCAACACTGAGCTGGCGCCTGTCATCTTGCTGCCGATGGGCGTAAGACCCACCCCTTGGGGGAGGAGTGGGCACTCGACGCCTATCATCACGATCAAATTGGTCATCATACTGGTCACGCCGACCTTCACGTCCCTCGCGCCGCGGAGGCGATCTTGGGCTATGAGCTGACTAAACTGTATTCGTAGCAACGAATCGACTGTGAATCCTGTTGCGCGACTGTGACACAACTGAATTCTGATCTCCTGCGGCTCGGAGCAAATCCCTGATCTGCATCAAGCCTCTGCCAGCCTCCGACTGAGAGGGCTGAATTAACTCTGCTATACGGGCTGCAGCTGCTAAATTCTGAATCGGGGTTCGATATACCTAAGTTGGATGCGGAAAGAGCTGACGTCGACTGGAGTCGGGTACTCGTTGCCGCGCACGCTCGTCGAGTGCTCGCTGGAGGTTCTCCAGTCGAGTGCGTTCAGCTAAGTTGGCCAAACGCGCCTCTTCCAAGGCACGGGCCTCGGGAGTTTCTCCTGTGATGGGAGTATGCAGGGCATCCATGTTCCGGCGGCGAAGATCTTCCCTTTGCAGAGAAGTGAGTGGCTCGGGTTGATATTCCTCGTGGGCCTAAGCGGGGTCGCCTCCACCGTCTATCCCGTCGGTGCGGGGGAAGCCGGGAGGGCTACGAGGCCCATTGACCATCAGGACCTCCGCCGCTGGATCACTGCTGTAGCACTCGGATGTAGTCTCTACGGAGCCAGTCGACAGATCGAACAGGCCGTAGAGAGATTCGTCGGGCTCAATTGCCGCGACTTGGGTGGTGGCCGATTGGCGAGCTACTGCGTGTCTCACCCACCGCTGAAGCCTCGACCGACCAGAGCGCTTGTGCCGGCGGGAGACAGGGAGGGAGGACGGCACAAGAGTCGACCGATATGGAGTCGACGGTTGCCGCAGCAGGACGTCGCGGACACACGCCCGAAAATGCGTCGCACCGCGGACGAGGAGCGTGTCGATGTCGAGTGGAGCCTCCTGGAGCCAAGCGGAGTCGTCGGCAATGAAAGTGAGCGCACCGGGACAGATCTCGTGGCCCTCGACCTGAACTCCGCCAGAAACCATGATGAAAGCAATTGGAAAAACTGCAACTTCTCCAAAAGGTCACTAAGACACCTGCCCCATGGTGGGCGCCAACTGTCGTGGTTCTAAGTCTGACAGTAGAATGGGGGGTAGGTATGGAGAGGCAAGATCCTAGCTATGAAGTAGTTGTATACGCAAGGGATTTACGAGTTCAGGCCCTTCTCAGAGGAAGTAACAGCCATACGTCTCGGAGCCCGGAGGCGGTCGACTGGATTATGTGCGTATGAGTTACAGGGGTGTGAACCCTTTACACTGAGGAAGGGGGTGGCTTATATAGTGTCTGCCAGACCCCTCCGGCCCTCAGTTATGCGGGGTTTAAAGTACATAAAGGATTGGCGTTACTGGTAACGACCTACATAAAGTGTCATCATGGTAATAAAGACTACTTAATTACAGACCGTTTGGATACAAAGTGACTCTTAACCTCCTGGTGGTCGAGTGAGTCTTCGTGGTCGAATGCCTTCGAGTCTGTCGAGTGGAATCCCTCTTGGTCGACTGGAACATTGTTTCTTCTGAAGATGTCCTTGGGGAGGGTCCTCTGGACAGGCCCATGACCTAGGTACATGACTTCATCAATGAGCACCACCAGCAAGAAGAGGGGAAGCAGCGGCAGTGAACAGACAGCTTCAAGCCCAGGAAAGAAACACAAGAGCCCAATGGTGAAACTAATGACAGGGCTCATCAATACTATGAATAGTGAGAACACTTCTGACATGATCACTGAATATGCAAACAAAAGGCAGGAAGCAAAGGACAAGGCAAAGGAGAAGAAATCAAACAGCACTAAGGAATCCATTACTCATTGTCAAATGTTGGTAGTTAAATGTGGTGCAGAAGAAACAAGTGTTGAGTACTTCATGGCAACTCAACTGTTTGCAGATGAGGCAAACAGAGTCATATTTGAGAACATTTCAAGTGATGATGCTAGACTGACTTGGTTGAAGAGGTGGTGCCAGATGAAGAAGTTGTACTAATGTAGTAGTTATCTTGATTGTCCTTTTAATAATATACCTATGTAATGGACCTGTGCTGTGTGACCTTGTTAAATGATGAATGCGTGTTAGTATGTTTCATTTGCATGTACTAATGTTTTCAAGTTGACGAGGTGGTGCATAATGAAGAAGTTGTACTAATGTTTGCATGTTTCAGGATGATGAAAGCAGTGTTGATGGAATCAACAGTGATGATGGGAGCAGCAGTGATGATGAAGCCCTGATGTTGTTCATGGACCAAAAAAGGAAGAGAAGAATGATGCAGATGGCCTGCATGATTGGTATGTACTACTTGGACTCTTACGGTAACAAAGGACCTAGAAGAGTACCAATACAGTCTGGGCATGATTGGGTTATGACAACACTAGGCAACGAAACTGCTTGTTACAACATGTTTAGAATGCACAGACCAGTGTTTGAAAAATTGCATAGTGTGCTAGTTGATTCCTATGGTTTGAAGTCCACTAAAAGAATGCCATCAGTTGAGTCTCTAGGCCTGTTTCTTTGGATAGTAGGTTCCCCACAATCTGTAAGACAAGCAGAAAACAGATTTGTTAGGTCATTGGAGACAATTGTAAGGAAGTTTGATAAGGTTTTGGAATGTCTGATCAAGCTTGCAAAAGACATCATCAGGCCAGTAGATCGTCAGTTCAGAACTGTGCATTCCAAATTAAGATCTAGAAAGTATGCACCATTTATGGATAATTGCATTGGTGCAATAGATGGGACACACATACAAGTTGTGGTACCAGTTGCCACTGCTACCCAGCATAGGAATAGACATAAGGAGAAGAGTCAGAATGTGATGTGTGTGTGTGACTTTGATATGAGATTCACATTTGTCCTAGCTGGTTGGCCAGGATCAGTGCATGACATGAGGGTCTTCAATGATGCACGATCCAGATTTGGTGACAAGTTTCCAAAACCTCCACCTAATAAGTTTTATCTTGTGGACTCAGGGTACCCAAATAGACCGGGTTATCTTGCACCATACAAGGGTTTAACCTATCATTTCCAGGAGTACCGTGATGGCACAATGCCTTGAGGAAAAAAGGAACACTACAATTTCACCCATTCTTCACTTAGAAATGTCATCGAGAGGTGTTTTGGAGTCTTGAAGAACAAGTGGAGAATTTTGTTTCACTTGCCTAGTTATCCACAACCGAAACAAAGCAAAATCATTGTGGCTTGCATTGCACTGCACAATTTTATTAGACAAAGTCAACTGCTCGATATAGAATTCGACAAGTGTGATGAAGATGAAAATTATGTACCATTGTCTATGCCAACGACCACAACAAATGAGACGGACAGTGCTGCTATGAATCAATTCAGAGTTTGGGTCGCTGATGGGTTGTGGTCCTTGAAACAACAATGATATGAACAAGTGTTGTTCGCTTATGTAATTTCTTTTATCTCGGTTGTTATGTACTCTCTCTTATTTTGGTTCTTATCAACAAGTGTTAATCGTTTGTATGAACAAGTGTTATTTCAGTTGTCACTATTCTGTAATTCGTTTGTATGAAAAATGGTTATCAACTTATAAGTCCCTGTAAACAAACAGGCAGGGACTCGGGACTTATAAGTCGATGTAAACAAACAGGCAAGGACTTATGACTTATAAGTTGGGACTTAAAAAAGTCCTGGGACTTATGAAACAAGCAGGGCCTTAGTTCCAGCAAAAAAGATACACGGTTCTAGCTTTGTTCATCGCCATAAAAAATGCACGGGTCCTAGCAGGCTGCCGTTGCGCGGTTTAGTAGCACACCATGACACCGGTTCCAGCAATGGAGGTCATCGGCTCCAGCACTTTTCATTGCCGGATGTAGCTCACCATGTGTGCCATCGTAGAAAATCGACATAGCCCGTCGTAGCATTTTTTGGCCTTCTCCAGCAGTGCTAGTCGCCGGTTCCAACATTTTTTGATGTCGGTTGTAGCTCGCCATTCGTGCCGCGATAGCAATTTTCGCCGCCCCGTCGTAGCTTTTATCTTCGCCGTTTCCAGCAGTTGAAAGCATCGGTCCCAACATTTTTCGTGGCCGTGCATGCCATCTTTGCTGTATGCCAGCTCCGGTCGGTCGCCGCCTCTGGGTGTCGAGGTGGCCGCCCAGGTTCATAGCCGGACCACTTCCCCCACCTCACGGCTGCCACTGCCGGTTGCAGCTCCAACACACCGCCGCGAGCTCCTCACTCCCCCTACTGTGTGGTTGAGAGAGATGTAGAGAGAGAAGCAGGTAGAGATTGAGCGGTCGAGAAGATTCAGCAGGGGAACGAGGAAAGGATAAGGTTGTTGCCGTTTTTCTCTCGTGGGGGCCGCGGGAGGACGCGTGCAAAGGAGACGAGGATGGTTCGCATCTGTTCGATGAGGCCTCATCTAACGGTCAGCGCCAATCCGGCTGAAGTTTCAGCCGGCCTACCAGCAGGGAACGTTTCTTTGATAGGCGCTGGTCGACCGGCCCAAATTTGGGCCGGTCCTCGTACATCCTTTCGTTCCCAGCACATGTAACCGCTCTATCTAGTTCTTACCTCATCGTCTTTCTCACCTCTCGCATCTCCACTAAGAAACATGGCGGCCGTCCTCTCTCCACCGCGTCTGGCGCTTGTTTTCGCCATCACGATTTGCGTCGCCGCCGACACTCGCCTTTGAAGCTCGCTTCTGACCCTCACCCCGTCGTGAAATCGCAACAAAAACTTGTTGAACCCGTA
Organism: Triticum timopheevii; assembly: GCA_963921465.1. Classification (NCBI taxonomy): domain Eukaryota; kingdom Viridiplantae; phylum Streptophyta; class Magnoliopsida; order Poales; family Poaceae; genus Triticum; species Triticum timopheevii. Next base: position 621,749,382 of record OY997270.1, on the reverse strand, counting down.
GCAGCTTTTTTGAGTAGCCTTCCCTGTTGCATCCATGGCATCCCCTTCCCTGTTGCATCCATGGTTGGCTGCCCCTCAACCTCTCATGACGCCGACTGTAAACTGTTTCGTGCCGGTGTTGCGGACCACCGGTTGCACCTCTAATGCCGACGACGGCGTCGCTTGTGGCCAAACTCGATGGTAGCAAAAAAAATAGGCTGGTTCCAGCAAAACGATAACACGGTGGTAGCAAAAAAAAGCTAATTCGCAAAAAAACCGAGACGATGGTTGCAAAAATGGATGCTAGTTACAGCAAAACACAAAACCAGTGGTAGCAAAAAATTATGCTGGTTACAGCAAAATCGAAAGATGCCGATTACAACTGAAAAATAACATGAATTCCGTCAGTACCCGTTGCAGCTCCGCACAACACTGGTTCCAGCATCTCCGACAACGTTGCAGCTTTCGGCGGCGGCATAGCTGTGCGCATGGCCGATTCCAGCAAAATCCGACAACCATTGTAGCTTTTCACGCCATCATTGTATCTTGTGGAATTGCTGGTTCCAGCATCTCCGTTTGATGATTGCAGCATCGAGCCTTCCCCGTTGCAGCTCTTGCTCCCCTTTAAAGCCTCGCTAGTCGTAGCCGGCGAGCATCACCGCTCGGCCCCGTGCGTCGGTGCCCGGTCCGCCTCACATCGCTCCATGATGCAGCAGATGAGGAACAAAACACGAGGAAGGATGGGAGATGGGTGATGTGGATGGGATCTCGCACTTGAGGAGGCAGGGGAACGGATGGCTCGCATTTGATTAGGGATGGGAAGATTGAGCTCATCCATGGCGGAAGGGGATGCCAGTAAGAGGTAGGTGACGATGGGCTAGACTGGATAAGATTGAGGGGAACGAGTGGCTGCGAGGGGGCGCACAAGGAGAGGCTCCTGTACGGTATAAGAATTGAGAGAGGATGAGCGGTGGTGGGCCATGTGGGCTGCGCTAGTGATCTGACCATGTGGGCAATGAGTGTGTCGTTTAATCAAATGAAGTTGCACGCGAGACGCGACCGGCTGATCGTTCCGCCGGCCGCCCGGAGGGAAATGTTTCCCTTAGTATATTTCCTAGAAATGTTTTGCCTGCATGTAACTGAAAAAGAATCATTTGTCTTTTTTCTACAATGCAATCAAATAAACATTGATAGAGCTTAAACCTCGAGGGACATTTTTTTTTGCGGGAAAACCTCGAGGGACATTGAGATGCTAGCTTTCTTCTGTTCATGTGGTTTTTGGGAAAGATGGTTTTTTTTGTTACCCTTCTTGAAATCAAGTGCTATTTTTATCTTTGTATACTCTTTATTAAACTGTTATTTGCTTGATATTCCTTACATGTCAGAGTTGTACCTCAAAGATGGTGGTGGGATCCTACATTTGTAATCAAAATGCACTCATACTCAATCAATTTTGAGGCTTATGAACCATTTGCTCACGATAATGTTAGAGAACAACTCTACTATGTGATATAACAATAATTGTTTTCCTAGTGGCTCATCATCATCAATTGTTAAAAACGATTGTAACAAAAATAGTAAAGTTTTACCTATTAGGCGTGGAGATAGCACATAATCAACAATATCACTATGCAAGAACATTAATCAACTTACGACAGTGACCTCAATGGTGTATTATTTTTCCTGATTTCTCTACTCTGTGCAATAGATGTGTGGACAACTAGGAAATAACTTGAGGCCTAGAGGAGAAAATCCAGTGATACCATCCCTCACATGCTCTCATGCTTCCATTTAAAGAAAATTGATTTAAATGTTTCAACATATTCCTTTTTTAAGTTCACAAGTCATGTGTCTATTGAACTTTAAAAAGTCAAATCCAAATAAAAAATGCATATAGCTGTATTTGAAATTTGGATTTGAGACATGGCTTGAAGAATATGTTTGTTGGAGCAACTCTAGCAGACCCCGCAAAAGGCCCCGACCAGCAAAACCGCCAAAATGCGGGTCGGCGCGGAAAATCCCGCCCCGAACAGACCCCACAAATGCGGCCGGCCCGCAAATTTCTTTGAGGGGCGTGGCAAAAACTTGGCCCCAACCCGCGTATTCGCGGGTTTCCGCCTCGCCCCTACGGTGCCCCGTATCGCAGTGAAGCAGTTGGCGGGAGGGACATTTCAGCCCGCGCCCCTTTAGGGAGTCCTGGATTAGGGGGTATCCGGACAGCCGAACTATATACTTTGGCCGAACTGTTGGACTATGAAGATACAAGACTCAAGACTTCGTTCCGTGTCCGGATGGGACTCTCCTTTGCGTGGAAGACAAGCTTGGTGATTCGGATATTATATTTCCTTCCTTGTAACCGACTCCATGTAAACCCTAGCCCTCTCCGGTGTCTATATAAACCGGAGAGTTCGGTCTGTATGGGACGATCACAACATTCATAATCATCATAGGCTAGCTTATAGGGTTTAGCCTCTACGATCTCGTGGTAGATCAACTCTTGTAACACCCATATCATCAATATCAATCAAGAAGGAAGTAGGGTTTTACCTCCATCGAGAGGGCCCGAACCTGGGTAAACATTGTGTCCCTTACCTCCTGTTACCATTAGCGTTAGATGCACAGATCAGGACCCCCTACCCGAGATCCGCCGGTTTTGACACCGACATTGGCGCTTTCATTGAGAGTTCCTCTGTGTCGTCACTGCAAGGCTTGATGGCTCCTTCAATCATCAACAACACTGTCCAGGCCCCCGGACAGATCTTCGTGTTCGGCGGCTTCGCACTGCGGGCTAATTCGCTTGGCCATCTGGAGCAGATCGACAGCTATGCCCCTGGCCACCAGGTCAGATTCGGAAACCTAAACTACACGGCCGATATCCGCGGAGACTTGATCTTAAACGGATTCGGGCCTACGCCAGGAGCGCCGGACCGTCACGATGTGCACGGCTTAGACCTGCTGTGGACAGTGCTCGGGATATCGCCCCTGCAGGAGTCCCAGACCTAAATCCAGGGCAGATTGCGCCGCTCGAGGACGGGTGGATGGACCCCGCTCCGGAGGCCGCACACCCATCGGCGGTAGAGCCGAACACAGACTTCACCCCCAAGGAAGCCTGTGATACCGGACCCCCGGACTCGTATCCGGCTGTAGGTTCCAGTCCGCGCACCTCCGAGCCCGCCGAACCTGGTTGGGCTCCGGTAATGGAGTTCACCGCTGCGGATATCTTCCAGTGCTCGCCCTTTGGCGACATGCTAAACTCGTTAAAATCTCTCTCTTTGTCAGGAGACTCTTGGCCGAACTATGTCCGGCTCGAGTGGGAAGCTGGCGACGAAGGAATTCGTTGCCCACCCACCACCCACTTAATAAACACGGTCGATGATTTGACCGGCATGCTTGACGTCGACTCAGAAGACATCGACGGTTTGGACGACGATGTAGGAGAAGAACAGGAACCACCACCCACGGGGCGGTGGACAGCCACCTCTTCATATGACATATATATGGTGGATACTCCGAAAGAAACCAATGGCGATGAGGCAATGGAGGATAACCCCTCAAAGAAGAAAGCAAAGCATGGGCGTCGCTAGTGCCACTCCAAGCCCTGCCATAGCAATACCGGCACCGGAGACGAAAACAATCTGGACGTCGCCGAAGATGAATACAACCCCAATCGAGCAGGCCGAGTAGGAAGACGGGCAGGACAACCCAGACGAACAGGCGACGAATGGGTATCCGGAGGAGGACAACTAGATGCCCCCTCCGAAGATGAGATTAGCCTTGGCGACGACGAGTTCGGCGTGCTTGAGGACCCCGTGGAGCAGGAGCGCTTCAAGCGCCGGCTTATAGCCACTGCGAGGAGCCTGAAGAAGAAGCAGCAGCAGCTCCAAGCTGATCAAGACCTGCTCACAGACAGATGGACCGAAGTCCTGGCAGCCGAGGAATATGGACTCGAGCTCCACACGGCTGACCGACCACCTCGTGGCTGGGATAAAACGTCATATCAGCCCGAATACCAGCCCGCACCCCCACGCCAGTTTACTACAGCCCGGGGCAATACGCAGGACCTACAAGACAGATTGGAAAACAACGCAGGAAAACCAAGATCGATCTACGGATCACGGGAGCGCGCCACATCACATGACGATGACCGTCATACCGGATACCCGAACAGTAAATCCGGCCGGGCCGAACACAACCGACCAGACTTAGTCGAACTGCGTCGCGACATAGCCTGGCACATAGGCGCCGCACACCCCCTCTGCTTCACTGATGAAGTAATGGATCATGAATTCCCATAAGGGTTTAGACCCATGAACATTGAATCATACGATGGCACAACTGACCCCACAGTATGGATCGAAGATTTCCTTCTCCACATTCACATGGCCCGCGGAGACGATCTACACGCCATCAAGTATCTTCCCCTTAAGCTCAAAGGACCAGCCAGGCACTGGCTAAATAGCTTGCTGGAAAATTCCATTGGCAGTTGGGAAAACCTGGAGGATAATTTCCTCGACAACTTTCAGGGCACACACGTGTGACCACCGGATGCTCATGACTTGAGCCACATTACCCAACAGCTCGGAGAGTCAGCCAGAAAATTCTGGACTCGGTTCCTAACTAAAAAGAACCAAATTGTCGACTGTCTGGATGCCGAAGCCCTAGCGGCCTTTAAGCATAATATCTGCGACGAGTGGCTTGCCCGGGACCTCGGCCAGGAAAAACCAAAATCCATGGCGGCCCTCAAGACACTCATGACACGCTTTTGCGCAGGCGAGGATAGCTGGTTGGCTTGCAGCAGCACCATGCCAATAAACTCAGGCACTTCAGACGTCCGCGACAATAACGGCAAGCCACGATGTAACAGACATAAGCGTCGAAACAATGGCGATAATACTGAAGACTCGACAGTCAATGCCGGATTCAGTGGCTCAAAATCCAGTCAGCAGAAAAAACCATTCAAAAGAAACAATCAGGGATCGTCCAGTCTGGACCTCATACTTGACCGCTCATGCCAAATTCACGGCACCCCGGATAAGCCAGGAAATCACACTAATAGAGACTGCTGGGTTTTCAAGCAGGCCAGCAAGATAAATGCCGAGAACAAGGACAAGCGGCTGCACAGCGACGATGACGATGAGCCCCGGCGTTCGAACACGGGGGGGGGGGGGGGGGGGGTAGAAGAAATTTCCTCCCGAGGTGAAAACGGTCAACATGATCTACACTACCCACATCCCCAAAAGGGAATGGAAGCGAGCACTACGGGACGTCTATGCGATGGAGCCAGTCGCCCCAAAATTCAACCCATGGTCAGCCTGTCTGATCACCTTTGATCGTAGGGATCACCCTACCAGCATCCGTCACGGTGGTTCGGCTGCATTGGTTCTAGACCCAATCATTGACGGATTTCACCTCACACGAGTGCTTATGGACAGAGGCAGCAGCCTGAACCTGCTTTATCAGGATACAGTGCGCAAAGTGGGCATCGACCCTTCAAGGATCAAGCCCACCAAAACTACCTTTAAAGGTGTAATTCCAGGGGTAGAGGCCCGCTGCACGGGCTCCATAACATTGGAGGTGGTCTTCGGATCCCCGGATAACTTCCGAAGCGAGGAGTTAATCTTTGACATCGCCCCTTTCCGCAGTGGTTATCATTCACTGCTCGGACGAACCGCATTCGCTGCGGTTCCACACTATGCATACCTTAAGCTCAAGATGCCAGGACCTCGCGGGGTCATAACAGTCAACGGAAACATGGATTGCTCTCTCCGTACATAAGAACATACTGCAGCCCTCGCGGTAGAAGTACAAAGCGGCTTCCCCCGGCAAACCACCAATCCGGCGACACCAACTCCGAACACCATCAAGCGACTCCGAAGTGCCCCGCAACAGGATCGCCAGGCACGCCAAGAGCACGACTAGCAGTCCGGCCTCCGCTCCAGTCCCATTAAGGCAGCATTCGCGCCGCGCGTACACAATTATGCACTCAAAATACCATGGACATAGGCGGAGGCGCAATAGTGGCACAGTCAATAGTGCTGGTCAGCCGCAACACACTTTAATAACCCCCTTCATCTTTCAGGGACCCGCTTTCGGGCAGCCTCTCTAGAAGAGCCGGATTATCAGACTTTCACAGGAGAGAAATCCAAGAAGGCAAAAGGCGTCGCGCACAAAGGGAATACCCAGGTGGAATCTATTCATGGTCGTTAATACCTGTTTTATATACCTGTATGCGGCCTGCCCTTGGATAGGACATGTCAAATAGTCCTATTTATCTCTGCTTAATGCATTCATTGCAAACATACGCTTAGACGTATCATACATCAATGGGATATTATATACAGCGTCAACTTATTATTCCTATCTGCACATTTTTTCTATAAATGTTTATTTACTATCGCATCCGTACACTTTGGTACGTTTAGTTCGCCAGGGGCTTCTTATGGCGCCCCGTAATATGGCAAGATAAGTCTGAACACTTTTAATAGTGCGGCACCCCGAACTTATAGCACTATATGCATCAGCTCCGAATCATGTCTTGGGTCAATAGTTGGGTTAGCCCGGCTCCCTTGTTTTGGTACCTTACGTTCCGTTATATCGGCTAAGGTAGCGCAGGGAGAACTACTGCGATTGTGTCCCGGTTCTTCCAGACGAGCACCTCAGTAGAGAAAGCCGAAAACTGACCGGCATGATATGGCGAGAGTTGGTCGCTGTTCGAGAGGTCTTAAAATCCTTAACGATTTTTTCCGCTTTAGGCGAGGAATCGGCCTCGTCCGATTTAGGCGTATATAGCGCCCCAATTCGGCCTTCCGAATTCTAGGGGCTTCACCAAAATTTAAAGTTGTAGACTTCTATGGCTAAGTGAAGGTTATAAAGCCGCATAGTCTGATTGCCTTGTTCGCTGCGCTAGACACCTCCTTTAGGGACCAAATATTTGGATAAAGAGTGTCTGGGTTTTCCAGGAACACCCTAGTACTAGTTACGTGGGGGCGGAAGCCGACGACTGGCCTACTTTTAGAATTTTATAAACAGCCGCACAGAAGGTAATATTTTAAATCAAAACAGCGCTATATAGCGCAAGTAACTTCGTCTTTATATTACAAACATGACAGAAGTGAATTTACTCCAAGATCGTGTCCTTGGTACATTCATCAGCCACGAGACGAGCGCCTTTCATAACGCCATCATAATATTTTTCCGGATACCAATGTGCCTTGCCCTCTGGCGGTCCATCCTTCACCAGCTTCTCTGCATCCAGCTTGCCCCAATGCACCTTCGCATGAGCAAAGGCTCGGCGGGCACCCTCAATGCAAACGGATCGCTTGATCACTTCCAGCCGCGGACAGGCATTCACCATCCGCTTTATCAGGCCGAAGTAGCTGGCGGGTAAGGGCTCACCAGGCCACAGCCGGACTACGAAATCTTTCATAGCCACTTCAGCCGCCCTGTGGAGTTCAACCAACTGCTTCAGTTGATCACTCAGAGGCACCGAGTGTTCGGCTCCAGCATACTAGGACCAGGATAGCTTCTCCGTTGAGCTCCCCTCCTCAGCGCGATAGAACTCCACAGCATCAGATACGCTGCATGGCAGATCTGCGAATGCCCCTGGAGAGCTCCGAATCCGGGTAAGTAAAAGAAATGCCTCCTCCACATGCTTGCTTTGCATAAAGATTGTCTTACCCGCCGCTATCTTCTTAGCCGCTTGGATTTCCTGCTGGGCTTTTTCAGCTTCGGCCTTGGCGTCTTTCATGCTCAAAAGGGCCTTCGCAAGCTCAGATTCCTTCATCTTGAAGTCACTCTCCAAGGACTCAAACTTCTTGCTGAGCTCCTGGAGCTCTTGCTGTACCTCGCCCACCCTAGCATTCTGCTTTTCGCACTCAATACACTCGATGGCTGCCTTCTCTTTGGCCTCGGATAGCGCCTTCTTCAGGGACGCCACTTTGGTCGTGGCCCCTATTACCAAATCATGACACTTTCTTAGGGTCACCAATTTTTGCTATCCTTTGTGATAAGTGAATGGGATATTACTCACCTTTGTTTTCTTCGAGCTGCCTCTTAGTGAGGCTGAGCTCCCCCTGGGCCTGCTCCAAGCCCCGCTTGAGTCCGGAGACTTCCGTTGTGCGGGCAGCAGCGGCAACCAGCGCCGCCTGTTTATTCACATGAACACCTACTGTTAAACTCCTGCGGATTATAATTGACCCTCTGTTTGGCTTTTTGTTCCGAACACTAAACAGAGTATCAGGGGCTACTACCTATCAGGTGATAACTTCACACTTTTTACTTACCTCAAAGCCTGTTAGGAGGCTGGTGCAGGCTTCGGTTAGTCCGCTCTTGGCGGACAGAACCTTCTGAATCACTGATAACCCGCAAGTATACGGGATAGTTGTAGCCTCTTTCGATAAGTAAGAGTGTTGAACCCAATGAGGAGCTAAAGGTAGAACAAATACTCTCTCAAGTCCTATCGGCCACTGATACGACTCTATGCACACTTGACGTTCGCTTTACCTAGAACAAGTATGAAACTAGAAGTACTTTGTAGGTGTAATAGGATAGGTTTGCAAGATAATAAAGAACGTGTAAATAAAAACTAGGGGCTGTTTATATAAAGAGCAATAAAGTAAATAAAGCGAGTGTGGAAAAGTGGTGGTAGGAGTGGTGGAATTGTCCCTAAGCAATTGACTACTTTACTAGACCGATAGCAAGTTTTATGTGGGAGAGGCCACTGCTAGCATCCCATCCCTGACTTGGAATTCTATGCACTTATGATTGGAACTATTAGAAAGCATCCGCAACTACTAACGTTCATTAAGGTAAAACCCAACCATAGCATTAAGATATATTGGTCCCCCTTCAATCCCGTATGCATCAATTTCTATGCTAGGTTGAAGCTTCTGTCACTCTAACCCTCCAATACATAGTCCTATCAACATACAACTAACCCTATGGTGTGATCCACGCGCGTGCTCATATGATGGGAACCAAAGGACAGCAACATAACCACAAGAAAATTAAGTCAATCATAGCAATTCATCAACCACCAATAGGACAACGAAGATCTACTCAGACATCATAGGATGGCAACACATCATTGGAAAATAATATGAAGCATAAAGCACCATGTTCAACTAGAGGGTACAACGAGTTGCGGGAGAGTGGACCGCTGTAGATAGAGGGGGGAAGGTGATGGAGATGTTGGTGAAGATGACGGTGGTGTTGGTGAAGATCGCGGTGATGATGACGGCCCCGGCGGTGTTCCGGCGCCACCGGAAGCAAGGGGGAGAGAGCCCGCCTTCTTCTTCTTCTTCTTCCTTGACCTTCTCCCTAGATGGGAGAAGGATTTCCCCTATGGTCCTTGGCTCCCATGGCTTTGGAGGGGCGAGAGCCCCTCCGAGAGTGGATCTATCTCTCTGTTTCTGCGTTCTCTGATTCTGCCCCATCACTGTTTCTTTTATATCTAGATATCCGTAACTCCGATTGGGGTGAATCTTCCGCCCAGATTTTTCTCGTAAAATTAGCTTTCTTGTGGCAAAACTACAGCATCAACCGCCTTACGGGTGGCCCACGAGAGCCCAGGGCGCGCCCAGGGGGGAGGGCGCGCCCCCCTGTCTCGTGGCCACCCCGGACACCGTTTCGGGTTGATTCTTCCTCCGGAAAATCCCAAATATTCCAAAATAATTCTCCGTCTGTTTTTATCCCGTTTGGATTCCGTTTGATATTGGTTTTCTGCGATGCAACAGACAGGAGTTGGCACTGGGCACTGGATCAATATGTTAGTCCCAAAAATAGTATAAAAAGTTGCCAAAAGTATATGAAAGTTGAAGAATATTGGCATGGAACAATAAAAAATTATAGATACGACGGAGACGTATCAGCATCCCCAAGCTTAATTCCTGCTTGTCCACGAGTAGGTAAATGATAAAAAAGATAATTTTTGATGTGGAATGCTACCTAGCATAATCTCGATCATATGTCTAATCATGGCATGAATATTAAGATACGAGTGATTCAAAGCAATAGTCTATCATTTGACATAAAAACAATAATACTTCAAGCATACCAACCAAGCAATTATGTCTTATCGAAATAACATAGCCAAAGAAAGCTCATCCCTACAAAATCATATAGTCTGGCTATGCTCCATCTTCGTCACATAAAATACTCCCATCATGCACAACCCCTATGACGAGCCGAGCAATTGGTTCATACTTTTTAACGCGCTTCAGCTTTTTCAACTCTTACGCAATACATGAGCGCAAGCCATGGACATAACACTATAGGTGGAATAGAATATGATGGTGGAGGTTTATATGGAGAAGACAAAAACGGAGAAAGTCTCACATCGACGCGTCTAATCAACGGGCTATGGAGATGCCCATCAATTGATGTCAATGCGAGGAGTAGGGATTGCCATGCAACGGATGCACTAAGAGCTATAAGTGTATGAAAGCTCAAACTGAAAACTAAGTGGGTGTGCATCCAACTTGCTTGCTCATGAAGACCTCAGGCGTTTGAGGAAGCCCATCATCGGAATATACAAGCCAAGTTTTATAATGAAAATTCCCACTAGTATATGAAAGTGAAAGCATAGGAGGCTCTCTCTATGAAGAACATGGTGCTACTCTCAAGCACAAGTGTGGTAAAAGGATAGTAACATTGCCCCTTCTCTCTTTTTCTCTCATTTTGTTTCTATTTTCCTTTTTTCTTCTTTTTTTCTTCTTTTTTTGGTGGGCTTCTTTGGCCTCTTTCTTTTATTTGGGCTTCTTTGGCCTCTTTTATTTTTCATAAAGTCCGGAGTCTCATCCCGACTTGTGGGGGAATCATAGTCTCCATCATACTTTCCTCACTGGGGCAATCCTCTAATAATGATGATCATCACACTTTTATTTACTTACAACTCAATATCTAGAACAAAGATATGACTCTATATGAATGCTTCCGGCGGTCTACCGGGATGTGCAATGATCTAGCATAGCAATGCCATAAAAAAAGGGACAAGCCATGAAAACGTCATGCTAGCTATCTTATGATCATGCAAAGCAATATGACAATGAATGCTCAAGTCATGTATATGATGATGATGGAAGTTGCATGGCAATATATCTCGGAATGGCTATGGAAATGCCATGATAGGTAGGTATGGTGGCTGTTTTGAGGAAGATATAAGGAGGCTTATGTGTGATAGAGCGTATCATATCACGGGGTTTGGATGCACTGGCGAAGTTTGCACCAACTCTCGAGGTGAGAAAGGGCAATGCACGGTACCGAAGAGGCTAGCAATGATGGAAAGGTAAAAGTGCGTATAATCCATGGACTCACATTAGTCACAAAGAACTCATATACTTATTGCAAAAGCCTACTTAGCCCTCGAAGCAAAGTACTACTACGCATGCCCCTAGAGGGATAGATTGGTAGGAAAGACCATCGCTCGTCCCCGACTGCCACTCATAAGGAAAGCAATCAAATAGCACCTCATGCTCCAACTTCGTTACGTAACGGTTCACCATACGTGCATGCTACGGGACTTGCAAACCTCAACACAAGTATTTCTCAATTTCACAATTACTCAAGTAGCACGACTCTAATATCACCACCTTTATATCCCAAAACTATTGCAAGGAATCAAACATATCATATTCAGCGATCTTACAAGTTTATGTAGGATTTTATGACTAACCATGTGATTTACCAATTCCTATCATCTCTCTAAATAGATATAAGTGAAGCCAGAGAGTTTAATTCTTTCTACAAAAGATATGCCCACGCTCTAACAAATATAAGTGAAGCAAAAGAGCATTCTACAAATGGTGGTTTTCTATGTGAAGAGAAACATGCAATCCAAACTTCAAATGATATAGGTGAAGCACATGAAGCATTCTATAAAGCCATACTCAAAAGATTTAAGTGAGGTGCAATGAGCATTCTATAAATCAACGAAGGACTATCTCATACCAGCATGGTGCATAAAAGAAAAAAGAAACTAAATGCAAAAGACGCTCCAAGACTTGCACATAATGCATAAACGAAACGAATACGAAAACATACCGATACTTGTTGAAGAAAGAGGGGATGCCTTCTGGGGCATCCCCAAGCTTAGACGCTTGAGTCTCCTTGAATATTTCCTTGGGGTGCCTCGGGCATCCCCAAGCTTGAGATCTTGCCTCTCTTCCTTTTCCTCATATCGAGACCTCCTCGTTTAGACACTTCATCCACACAAAACTTCAACAGAAAACTCGGTGAGATCCGTTAGTATAATAAAGCAAATCACTACTCTAAGTACTGTAGTAAACCAATTCATATTTTGTTTTTGCATTGTTTCTACTGTAATATAGCTTTTCCATGGCTTAATCCACTAATAAAAATTGATAGATTCATCAAAACAAGCAAATTATGCATGAAAAACAGAATCTGTCAAAAACAGAACAGTCTGTAGCAATATGAACATCCACAATACTTCTGGTACCCCAAAAATTCTACCAAAATTAGGAAACATAAACAAGTTGTATAGCAACACATTGCAAAAGGAATCAGAACCAATTGACATTCCAGTTAAAAATGTAAAATCGCGCACTACAGCCAAAGTTTCTGTCCTGCACCGTACAAACCAACAAGCATTGTAAACATCCTAAAGGCAAACCTTGGCACATTATTTTTATAATACAATGGAATTATACAAGGGGATAATTATTTTTGATGAAAAGTTTCTGTAATAAAGATTCACAAAGTTTCCGTGAGCATGAACAAAGTTCAAGGCTAGCTCCCACTTCAACAATGCTTGTCTTTCTCACTTTCACTTTCCTTTTTGAAAAGTTTTTTAGGTTCCATTCTTTATTTTTTTGTTTTCAAACTATATAAAAGCACTCAACAGAAATAAATGACTCTCTAAAACTTCCGGGTTGTCTCCTTGGCAGCGCTTTCTTTAAAGCCATTAAGCTAGGCATATAGTGCTCGAGTAATGGATCCACCCGGATCCCAAGGTATATCAAAGTCAATTTTAATTAACAATGATTTGTAATTTAGTAGTGAGCACAAAGTAACATATATCAAGCAACAACGAAGTCTAACTCTCTTCCTATGCATCGGCATGTCATAAAAGAACAATTCATGCACACCAAGTAAAAGCCAATGCATAGTATAGACATTTTCTTGCAATTCTATCATATTGGAAACATAAAGAGGTGGAGATGAAGTTTCTCTCTCATAATAATTGCAAGTAGGAGCAGCAAGCACATGCATATTATATCTATCAAAATCATCATGTGCAATGGTAAAAGGCAACCCATTAATATAATCCTTAATAAGCACAAACTTCTCCGATAAAGTGTAGTAGGGAGAATTCAAAAAGATAATAGGACTATCATGCGTGGGTGCAATAGCAACAATTTCATGTTGAACATAAGGAACTATAGCAAGTTCATCTCCATAAGCATAATTCATATTGGCATCTTGGCCACAAGCATAGAAAGCATCATCAAAAAGGGATATTTCAAACAAATTCAAGGGATCATAGCAATCATCATAGCAATCATCCTTCAGTAAGCACGAAGGGGAATTAAACAATGTATGAGTTGAAGAGTTACTCTCATTAGAAGGGGGGCACGGGTAGCTAATCCGCTCTTCCTCCTTTCGTTCTTCACTCTCCTCATCATCTTTTTCATCCAATGAGCTCACAGTTTGATCAATTTCTTCATCCATAGCTTCCTGCAAAATATTAGTCTCTTCTTGGACAACGGAGACTTTCTTCATAAAAGCATTAATATAATAATTGTATTCTTAATTTTCATAGCAATATCTAAGTATAGCAAGATTTTCAGGCCTATAACCATCATCATCAAAAGCTTCATACTTTTCAAACAAAGCTTCAATTTCATAAGCAGCCTTAAAAGCAACAAATTCTTCTATTTGTTCCAGGTCATAGTAATCATATATACCATTAGCATAAGAAGCTAAGGTTTCGTTATCATTAAATTTGCATGAAAAGGGAAGGTGTGGAGCCTTCATCCTAGAGCAACAAGTAATATCATATCTCAAGCATAGATTCCAGGCATACCAATGCAACATAATAAATTGATCCCATAATAGTTTCCCTTTTTGTGTCGAGCGATAATCCCTAAAGTATTCACGTTGATCCAACGTGTCTCCCATTATAAAGTTGAATGGGGTTTTCTCAGGATTATCAAAGTAGTACTTAATATCTTTCACATAATGAGAATCGGGGGTTTTAGGAGTTACCCCATCTACATGAGTAGCAAGTACCTCTAATTTTTTTGGTATTTTGTGTTCCATATCCTTAACTAAAGATAGAGAACAACCTAGAACAGCAAATAAAAATTACTTAGTGATAAAGCAAACAAGCACACACGAGAATATTCACCCCACGCTATGACTCCCCAGCAACGGCGCCAGAAAAAGGTCTTGATAACCCGCAAGTATAAAGGATAGTTGTAGCCTCTTTCGATAAGTAAGAGTGTCGAACCCAACGAGGAGCTAAAGGTAGAACAAATACTCTCTCAAGTCCTATCGGCCACTGATACGACTCTACGCACACTTGACGTTCGCTTTACCTAGAACAAGTATGAAACTAGAAGTACTTTGTAGGTGTGATAGGATAGGTTTGCAAGATAATAAAGAACGCGTAAATAAAAACTAGGGGTTGTTTATATAAAGAGCAATAAATTAAATAAAGCGAGTGTGGAAAAGTGGTGGTAGGAGTGGTGGAATTGTCCCTAAGCAATTGACTACTTTACTAGACCGATAGCAAGTTTTATGTGGGAGAGGCCACTGCTAGCATGTCATCCCTGACTTGGAATTCTATGCACTTATGATTGGAACTATTAGCAAGCATCCGCAACTACTAATGTTCATTAAGGTAAAACCCAACCATAGCATTAAGATATATTGGTCTCCCTTCAATCCCGTATGCATCAATTTCTATGCTAGGTTGAAGCTTCTGTCACTCTAGCCCTCCAATACATAGTCCTATTAACATACAACTAATCCTATGGTGTGATCCACGTGCGCACTCATATGATGGGCACCAAAGGACAGCAACATAACCACAAGCAAATTAAATCAGTCATAGCATTTCATCAACCACCAATAGGACAACGAAGATCTACTCAGACATCATAGGATGGCAACACATCATTGGAAAATAATATGAAGCATAAAGCACCATGTTCAACTAGAGGGTACAGCGGGTTGCAGGAGAGTGGACCGCTGTAGATAGAGGGGGAAAGGTGATGGAGATGTTGGTGAAGATGACGGTGGTGTTGGTGAAGATCGCGGTGATGATGACGGCCCTCGGCGGCGTTCCGGCGCCACCGGAAGCAAGGGGGAGAGAACCCCCTTCTTCTTCTTCTTCTTCTTCTTCTTCCTTGACCTTCTCCCTAGATGGGAGAAGGGTTTCCCCTATGGTCCTTGGCTCCCATGGCTTTGGAGGGGCGAGAGCCCCTCCAAGAGTGGATCTATATCTCTGTTTCTGCGTTCTCTCATTCTGCCCCTTCACTGTTTCCTTTATATCTAGAGATCCGTAACTCTGATTGGGGTGAATCTTTCGCCCAGATTTTTCTCATAAAAGTAGCTTTCTTGCGGCAAAAGTACAGCGTCAACCGCCTTACGGGTGGCCCACGAGAGCCCAGGGCGCGCCCAGGGGGGAGGGCGCGCCCCCCTGTCTCGTGGCCACCCGGACACCGTTTCGCGTTGATTCTTCCTCCGGAAAATCCCAAATATTCCAAAATAGTTCTCTGTCCATTTTTATCCTGTTTGGATTCCATTTGATATTGGTTTTCTGCGAAACATAAAACATGCAACAGACAGGAACTGGCACTGGGCACTGGATCAATATGTTAGTCCCAAAAATAGTATAAAAAGTTGCCAAAAGTATATGAAAGTTGAACAATATTGGCATGGAACAGTAAAAAATTATAGATACGACGAAGACGTATCAGTCACCGCACTCATAAGAGTGCGGTGCTCTTCGTCCATGGAAGCGCCGCGAAGCGCTTCAACAGACTATTCGACGCCCCTGGCGTAGCGGAAGTCATCGGCACGGATGGCTCGCCCTCCTTAGCGAGGGGCTGCCTGCCTGAATCCGCAGCCTTTGAAGGCTCCGATATAGTGTCCGGCAGGGAGCCGGACTTGTTGAGGCTCCCGTCAGCACAGTCCGCGGGGATCTTGCGCCCCGTGAGCCCGTTGTCTGTGGTTTCACCTTGAGGCGTCTCCGGAATCGTCTCCCCTTGCTCAGGGAGCCTTTGGGATAACACCTCCGTGTCGTCCGCAGGCCGAGGGGAAGTGGCCGTTGGGAGCGAATTCATCGCCGAATCGCTCAAAGACCCATCCGAAGAAGATACCTCGGGATGGGCCCTAGCCGGACTGCATATGCGTGTTCGGCGTTATAACAGACTATGAAATGAAATCACACTAAAATATAACAGAAGTGCGGATACTTACGATCTTACTAGGGGCTTCCCCCTGGGTAGCCACTCCTCATCACTGTAGGCGGCCGTGGTGGAATAATCCGGTAGGGACACATTTCCCTTCTTGGGTGTCCTGGCCTCCCTCTCCGGGGTGGCTTTCCTTTTCTTCTCCTCCCCAGTATAGGGAGGTGGTATTTCTTTGTGGTCCTCCCCGCCCCCGCGGGAAGAATCTGCCTCGTCATCCTCGGACAACGAGCCTATGACGGCCTTGCGGCGCGGACCCTTCCTGGTCCCCTGGGCCGCCCTCTTAGACCCTTCGGCCTCCCCGGATGGGGCGGCCCTCTCTTTCTCCTTCTCCTCCTCCCCTTCATGGGAGGAATGTGCCTCGTCATCTTCGGACAAGGCGTCCTGTACGGCCTTGCGTCGGAGACCCTTCCTGGTCCCCAGGGCCTTCTTCTCGGCCTTCTTTTCTGGCGCCTTGTATGGCGCCGAGACTCGCATCTCCATTAGGAGAGCGGTCGCCAGACCTTATGGCAGCGGAGCCGGACAGTCAATCCGCTTCGCCGTCTTCACGTACTCCTGATTAAGTACACACGATAACTTAGCATCTTCCCATGAGTATGCTGGGAAAGCTACACCTGGTGATGGATTAGAAAACTCACCGGATGGAGGAATCGCTCGGCGTGGAGTCCGCCGTCCTCGGATGTGGGAGGAGGTGTTTCGGTACCCTTAAACAACACCTTCCATGCGTCCTTAAGTGTCATGCTGTAGAGCTCTTGGAGTGTCCGGTGTTTGGCCGGGACGAACTCCCACAGATTAAAAGCCCGTCTTTGGCACGGAAGAATTCGGCGGACGAGCATGACCTGGACAACGTTGACAAGCTTGATGTTCTTGTCAATCATACTTTTGATACAGTTTTGAAGTCCGGTCAGCTCTGTAGGCTCGCCCTAGGCCAGTCCCTTCTTCTCCCAGGAGGTGAGCCGCATGGGGATTCCGGACCGGAATTCGGGGGCTGCCGCCCAGTTGGCGCCGCGCGGCTCGGTGATGTAGAACCACCCCGATTGCCATCCTTCCACGGTCTCCGCAAAGGAGCCGTCAAGCCAGGTGACGTTAGGCATCTTTCCCACCATGGCGCCTCCGCACTCCTCTTGCTGGCCGCTCACGATCTTCGGCTTCACGTAGAAGGTTCGCAGCCACAAGCCGAAGTGAGGCTTGATGCGGAGGAAGGCCTCGCACACGATGATAAAAGCCGAGATGTTGAGAACGAAATTTGGGGCTAGATCATGGAAATCTAGCCCATAGTAGAACATGAGCCCGCGGATGAAGGGATGAAGTGGAAATCCCAGTCCACGGACGAAGTGGGCGAGAAACACGACCCTCTCGTGGGGCTTCGGAGTTGGAATGATCTGCCCTGTGTCCGGTAGCCAGTGCACGATGTTTGCGGCCAAGTATCCGGGCGCCCAAAGCTTCGCAATATGCTCCTCCTTCACGGTGGAGGCCACCCACTTGCCTCCTACTCCGGACATGTTTGGCTGTGCGGAGAAGGCGTGGACTTGGGCGCTGGAGCTCGAGGAGGCAAGAATGGATTAGTGAAGGAGGAAGAAGGCGTGGGTAAAAATGGGGAACTCTTATCCCTTTATAGAGGCGACGAAAGCGGTGCGCCTCCCACTTGACCGTTGAGGGTCGCTTATTTCCCAAGCGCCACGATAGATGGCGCGGTTGGGTT
This sequence comes from Triticum timopheevii, assembly GCA_963921465.1. Classification (NCBI taxonomy): domain Eukaryota; kingdom Viridiplantae; phylum Streptophyta; class Magnoliopsida; order Poales; family Poaceae; genus Triticum; species Triticum timopheevii. The sequence continues at coordinate 621,731,265 of OY997270.1, read as the reverse complement.
ACCCATACCCGTATTGATGGGAATCCCGTGATAAGGGGACATGATCTCTGCTTCGATAAGACATGCCGAGGAAGCTGCCTCAGAATGTGCGTTGTGGCTGGTTATGGGAAAACGGTTCGAATAATAAACCGACCATGGTGTCATGTCACACCGTACAAAAGTTGCCAGCAGATCAGATTTGTGAAATATTATTCTCTCTACGGTGGTATGCGAAGATCATCTTGCAGATCTGGACACGACTCAAGTGTTCGATAATTACTTTGGAGTATTCGGAGATGGAACCCGCCTTGCAATGCCGAAGACAAACTGCGCGCCGGACTCATCGTCATTGAAGCCTGGTTCAGGGGCTACTGCGGGAGTCCTAGATTAGGGGGTATCCGGACAGCCGGACTATATACTTTGGCCGGACTGTTGGACTATGAAGATACAAGACTCAAAACTTTGTCCCGTGTCCGGATGGGACTCTCCTTTGCATGGAAGACAAGCTTGGCGATTTAGATATTATATTTCCTTCCTTGTAACCAACTCCATGTAAACCCTAGCCCTCTCCGGTGTCTATATAAACCGGAGAGCTCGGTCTGTATGAGGACGATCACAACATTCATAATCATCATAGGCTAGCTTCTAGAGTTTAGCCTCTACGATCTCGTGGTAGATCAACTCATGTAACACCCATATCATCAATATCAATCAAGCAGGAAGTAGGGTTTTACCTCCATCGAGAGGGCCCGAACCTGGGTAAACATTGTGTCCCTTACCTCCTGTTACAATTAGCCTTAGACGCACAAATCGGGACCCCTACCCAAGATCCGCCGGTTTTGACACCGACACCCCTTTCCCCACCTCCTTCCGCTGCCGCCCGCCACAGGTTCCGCCCGTCCGCCGCTGCCGATTCCGGCCAAATATGCAACCGGAATCACGTGGCTGGGGCATCGCTCACCCTTCACCACCGTTAAGCTGCACCGCCCCCACGGATCCGGCGAGAAGAACCGCCCCTCGTCGCTGTCGCCGCCGGGGATCGACCGCCCTCGAGCCACCCCTCGTCGTCGCCGGTTACTGTTTTTTGTGCTTCGTGTCGATGGAATTGAGTTCGGTTAGTTGATGCGGCGTGCGCTTCTCGTTTATGTAGATGGAATTGAGCCCGTGCGAGAAGTTTTCTGCTCTCTCATTCGTCTGATTCAGACGACTCAGATGTTGAGATGATGCTCTCAAACTTTTGGCATCAGACATTGGTGATGACTCTTGTCGTCAAGGAGCACGAAGACGAGAACCGGAAGAGGCGGCAATGATCGACCGCCGGGCGTCTTTGCATTCCTCGGAACTGCCATCTCAGGAACGAGATGTTGATGCAAGACCATTTCGCGGAGAATCCAACGTATCCACCGCACCTCTTCCGGAGAAGGTACCAATGCGCCGATCCCTCTTTGTGAAAATTGTTCAAGCTTGTGAAGCAAATTATCGGTATTTTACTCAACAAAGAAATGCTGCGGGCTTGAAGGGACTTAGTGCATATCAAAAAATCTCGGCAGCTATGCGGGTGATTGCATATGGCGTTTCGGCTGATTATGCCGATGAGTATCTTCACATTGGTGAAGATACAACAATTGTGTCAGTGCGTAGATTTGCCAAAATGATCATCCGTGTCTTTGGTCCCGAATATCTTCGGGCACCGAATGAGGATGACACAAAGAAATTGATGGCATCTAATGAGAGGAGAGGTTGGCCTGGCAATGCTAGGTAGCATTGATTGTATGCATTGGACATGGAAAAATTGCCAGAAGGCATGGCAGGGAATGTATTGTAGCAAGTCTCGTGATGCAACAATTGTGCTAGAGGCCGTAGCATCCGAGGATTTATAGATTTGGCATTGGTTCTTTAGTATGCCGGGTGATGTCTACTACGCAACCTTCTCCTTGTAGACGTTGTTGGGTCTCCATGTGCAGAGGTTTGTAGGACAGTAGCAAATTTCCCTCAAGTGGATGACCTAAGGTTTATCAATCCATGGGAGGCGTAGGATGAATATGGTCTCTCTCAAGCAACCCTGCAACCAAATAACAAAGAGTCTCTTGTGTCCCGAACACACCCAATACAATGGTAAATTCTATAGGTGCACTAGTTTGGCGAAAAGATGGTGATACAAGTGCAATATGGATAGTAGATATGGGTATTTGTAATCTGAAATTATAAAAACAACAAGGTAACTAATGATAAAAGTGAACATAAACGATATTGCAATGGTAGGAAACAAGGCCAAAGGTTCATACTTTCACTAGTGCAAGTTCTTTCAACAATAATAACATAGATAGATCATATAACAATCCCTCAACATGCAACAAAGAGTCACTCCCACTAATAGCGGAGAACAAACGAAGAGATTATGGTAGGGTACGAAACCACCTCAAAGTTATCCTTTCTGTTCTATCTATTCAAGAGTCGGTAATTAAATAACATGAAGCTATTCTTTCCGTTCAATCTATCATAGAGTTCATACTAGAATAACACCTTAAGACACAAATCAACCAAAACCCTAATGTCACCTAGATACTCCATTGTCACCTCAAGTATCCGTGGGCATGATTATACGATATGCATCAAACAATCTCAGATTCATCTATCCAACCAACACAAAGTACTTGAAAGAGTACCCCAAAGTTTCTATCGGAGAGTCAAGACGAAAACGTGTTCCAACCCCTATGCATAGGTTCATGGGCGGAACCCGCAAGTTGATCACCAAAACATATATCAAGTGGATCACATGATAACCCATTGTCACCATGGATAAGCATGGGAAGACATACATCAACTGTTCTCAAATCCTTAAAGACTCAATCCGATAAGATAACTTCAAAGGGAAAACTCAATTCATCACAAGAGAGTAGAGGGGGAGAAACATCATAAGATCCAACTACAATAGCAAAGCTCGCGATACATCAAGATCGTGCCATAGAGAGAACACGAGAGAGAGAGAGATCAAACACATAGCTATTGGTACATACCCTCAGCCCCGAGGGTGAACTACGAGTGATGGAATACACAGGGCCACTAACGCACAAATTTGTCAGCATTCATGCAATATACACAGGGCCACTAATGCACAAATTTTGCTCCCACACACAAATCAAAAAACAATATATATCCTCCGCTAGGGAATTGCCGGGACCATACCTCCTTATCCAGCATGGAGTCTTTGGATCGGGCTTGACCGCCGACTCGCCGGACTATGCAGGGCCGCTGTCTCTGCTTCCTCGCCCCCGTGGCCATCGTAGCTGTCATGTGCAGCCACCTATGAATTTCTCGCACTACCACCCATCCTTCACGCCACCTCGATCCTATCATCATGACAGTGGCGCGCGACGACCGGAATATCGGCAAGCTGGGCGAAGATTTGAGATTACAGAGGTTATTGCCGGAGGTGAATCGAGGGGGCAAGGGCAGGGGCGGGGGAGGGGGGCACCTGTAGACCGGATCCAGTGGGAAATCAACGACGCCACCCCCGGCCGCCGCCGACTTCGCTCCAACCGCCTCGGTCTCCATCCGCCTCTCGTGTCCCATCGGAGCAGCATCCCGGCGTAGCTCCTCCCTAGCACGTCGCTGTGCCCGCAGCAACAGCAGCTCGATGCCGCTGGGGCCTCCTCGCGGTGCACCACCACCAGTGCCTGGGCGAGGAGAGAAACTAGTCGGTGGAGATGGTGAGCGGGGAGAGGTGACCTCGGGGAGGAGAGCTGGGCGGTGGGGAACGGCGGGGATCGCCAAAATCTGGCGGCGGCATGGGGTGGAGAAAGGGGATCGAGGAAGACGAGAGAGATGGGATCCAACGTGGGTGTGTGTGCTCGTGGATTGGGCGTGTGTGCATCGTGGGTGGGGCCCGAGGCTGTGTGGGTCGTGGGTGGGTGTGTGCCGGGGGCGGCCGTTAGATACATTAGGTTATTTTCTTTTCCGTCGGCTTTTGGCCTCTTTGCCGTCCGCTAGCAGACGACAAAGAAAGTGGCCGTTAGTTTTTTCGTTAGTGGGTGCCATCTCCCTCTTTGCCGTCAGCCAGCGGACGGCAAAGAAATGGCTGATGACAAAGACCTTCTTTGCCGTCTGTCATTTGTTTGCCATCAGCTTCTTGGTAGCTGATGGCAAAGACCTTCTTTGCCGTCCGCTAGCTGACGGCAAAGAATTGGCAGACGGCAAATTCCCTGATTCCAGTAGTGAAACTTCATTCTCAGTCATCAAACAATTACAATTCATCTTATTTTCAGGAAGGGTCTATGTCAGAGCTTTGATTAGCAAACTCCACATACTCAACTATCATATAGTCTTCTATAATTGCTAACACTCACACAATACTTATGATTATGGAGTTTTAATCGGACACTAAGGAAGATAGGGGCTTATGGTGTTGCCTCCCAACGTATTCACCTTTGGGTGATGTCAACAATAATAGTTCATGCTAACTTACATCCAATTGGATATATATATATATATATATATATATATATATATATATATATATATATATATATATATATATATATATATATATATATATATATCAGGATCTTTCCAACATGAGGTGCTTGCCAAAGGATAAAATGAAAAAGGGAAAGGTGAAGATCACCTTGACTCTTGCATAAAAGTAAAAGATAGGTCCTTCGCAGAGGGAAGCAGGGATTTGCAGAGGTGCCAGAGCTCGATTTTGAAATAGAGATAAATAATTTTGAGAGGTATGATCGCATTGTCAACATAATAACCAAGAGTTCCCAATATCTTCCATACTACATACATTATAGGCGGTTCCCAAACAGAATGGTAAAGTTTTTACTCCCCGTCCACCAACAATCATACTCCACAGCCATCCGAAACAACGGGGTACCGTCCATACCAACAACAGTCCTGGGGGAGTTTTGTTTTAATTATTTTTGATTTGGTTTTGATCTTTTCATCATGGGACTAGGCATCCCGGTTACCAGCCATTTTTCTCGTGAATGATGAGCAGACTCCACTCATCTGGAGAATAACCCAGCTAGCATGGAAGATACTGACAGCCCCTAGTCGCTACATGAGCGATTCGGGCATACAAAACAGATTATTATTTGAAGGTTTAGAGTTTGGCACATGCAAATTTACTTGGAACAACAGGTAAATACCGCATATAGGTAGGTATGGTGGACACTCATGGCAAAAACTGGGTTTAAGGATATTTAGAAGCACAAGTAGTATCTCTACTTGGTGCAAGGAATTTTGGCTAGCATGAGGGGGAAAGGCAAGCTCAACATGTTTGAATGATCCATGACAATATACTTTAACTGAGATGTGAGAAAACATAACCCATTGCGTTGCCTTCCTTGTCCAACATCAACTCTTTAGCATGTCATAATTAATGAGTGCTCGCAATTATAAAAGATGTCTAGGATAGTATATTTATATGTGAAATCTCTTTTCCTTCAATATTCTTTCATGAATTGTTCAAATGACCAATACAATGCTTGCTAACCTTCAATAAATTTACAACCTCTACTTCTTAGATGTGAAGTCATTACTCCCCATGGGATAAGCAAATGAAACATATATAATTTCAGATTTATGTCATTCAACTCATTCAACCATTTACTCATAGAATATAAGTGGAGCACACGAGTAAATGACAAACTAGTCCAAAAAGATATAAGTGAAGATCAATGAGTAGCTAAATAATTATGTAACTATGTGAACACTCTCTCTCATTTAAGAATTTCAGATCTTGGTATTTTATTCAAACAACAAGCAAATACTAACAAAAGGAAATGGCGCTCCAAGCAAAACACATATAATGTGGTGAATAAAAATATAGCTTCAAGTAAAGTTACCGATGAACGAAGACGAAAGAGGGGATGCCATCCGGGGCATCCCCAAACTTAGGCTCTTGGTTGTCCTTGAATATTACCTTGGGGTGCCTTGGGCATCCCCAAGCTTAGGCTCTTGCCACTCCTGATTCCATAGTCCATCGAATCTTTACCCAAAACTTGAAAACTTCACAACACAAAACTCAACAGAAAACTCGTAAGCTCCGTTAGTATAAGAAAATAAAACCACCACTTAGGTACTGCAATGAACTCATTTTAAATTCATATTGGTGTAATATGTACTGTACTCCTACTTATCTATGGTTCATACCCTCCGATACTACTCATAGATTCATCAAAATAAGCAAACAACACATAGAAAACAGAATCTATCAAAAACAGAACAGTCTGTAGTAATCTGTATCAAACATATACTTATGGTACTCCAAAAATCCTACCAAATTAGGAAGCCCTAAGAAATTTGTTTACCAATCCAGAGCAAAAGGAATCAGATCACAAGCACGCTTCTGTGAATTATCGTAACTAATTTACTGGGTGCAAAAGTTTCTGATTTTCAGCAGGATCAACACAACTATCACCGTAAGCTATCCTAAAGGTCTTACTTGGCACTTTATTGAAACAAAAGCTATAAAACATGATCACTACAGTAGCATAATCATGTGGACACACAAAAACAGTAAAGGTAAATATTGGGTTGTCTCCCAACAAGCGCTTCTCTTTAATGCCTTTCTAGCTAGGCATGATGATGACAATGATGTTCACATAAAAGATAAGAATTGAAACACAAAGAGAGCATCATGAAGCATATGACTAGCACATTTAAGTCTAACCCACTTCCTATGCATAGGTATTTTGTGAGCAAACAACTTATGGGAACAATAATCAACTAGCATAGGAAGGCAAAACAAGCATAAGTTCAAAACTTGAAGCACATAGAGAGGAAACTCGATATTATTGCAATTCCTGCAAGTATATGTTCCGCCCTCATAATAATTTTCAGTAGCATCATGAATGAATTCAACAATATAACCAGCACCTAAAGCATTTTTTCCATGATCTACTTGCATAGAAAATTTACTACTCTCCACATAAGCAAATTTCTTCTCATGAATAGTAGTGGGAGCAAATTCAACAAAATAATTATCATGTGAGGCATAATCCAATTGAAAACTAAAATCATGATGACAAGTTTCATGGTTATCATTATTTCTAATAGCATACAAGTCATCACAATAATCATCATAGATAGCAACTTTGTTCTCATAATCAATTGGAACCTCTTCCAAAATAGTGGATTCATCACTAAATAAAGTCATGACCTCTCCAAATCCACTTTTATAAATATAATCATCATAAATAGGAGGCATGCTTTCATCATAATAAATATTCTCATCAAAACTTGGGGGACTAAATATATCATCTTCATCAAACATAGCTTCCCCAAGCTTGTGGTTTTGCATATCATTAGCATCATGGATATTCAAAGAATTCATACTAACAACATTGCAATCATGCTCATCATACAAAGATCTAGTATCAAACATTTTATAGACTTCTTCTTCTAACACTTGAGCACAATTTTCCTTTTCATCATACTTACGAAAGATATTAAAAAGATGAAGCGTAACTCAATTCCATGTTTTTGTAGTTTTATTTTATAGAATAAACTAGTGATAAAACAAGAAACAAAAAGATTTGATTGCAAGATCTAAAGATATACCTTCAAGCACTCACCTCCCTGGCAACGACGCTAGAAAAGAGCTTAGTTGACGGGGTGTGAGTGCCGCTTACCTAGCCTCCCCAGCAACGGCGCCAGAAAAGAGCTTGATGTCTACTACGCAACCTTCTCCTTGTAGACGTTGTTGGGCCTCCAAGTGCAGAGATTTGTAGGACAGTAGCAAATTTTTCTCAAGTGGATGACCTAAGGTTTATCAATCCATGGAAGGCGTAGGATGAAGATGGTCTCTCTCAAACAACCCTGCAACCAAATAACAAATAGTCTCTTGTGTCCCCAACACACCCAATACAATGGTAAATTGTATAGGTGCACTAGTTCGGTGAAAAGATGGTGATACAAGTGCAATATGGATAGTAGATATGGGTATTTGTAATCTAAAACTATAAAAACAGAAAGGTAACTAATGATAAAAGTGAGCGTAAACGGTATTGCAATGGTAGGAAACAAGGCCTAAGGTTTATACTTTCACTAGTGCAAGTTCTATCAATAATAATAACATAGATAGATCATATAACAATCCCTCAACATGCAACAAAGACTCACACCAAAGCCACTAATAGCGGAGAACAAACAAAGAGATTATGGTAGGGTACAAAACCACCTCAAAGTTATCCTTTCTGTTCTATCTATTCAAGAGTCCATAGTAAAATAACATGAAGCTATTCTTTCCGTTCAATCTATCATAGAGTTCATACTAGAATAACACCTTAAGACACAAATCAACCAAAACCCTAATGTCACCTAGATACTTCATTGTTACCTCAAGTATCCGTGGGCATGATTATACGATATGCATCACACAATATCAGATTCATCTATCCAACCAACACAAAGTACTTCAAAGATGAATTTTTGTCGAAAGAGACCATCTGCCCAACAAAATGGCCAAAAAAGACCCCTTCTGGATGAAAGTGACAAAAAAGACCCCCTAGCCGTGGCGGCAGGCGCGCCGGGCAACATGTGGCACTGGCCGCCACGGTGGGAGGTGGCAACCCCTGCCGCCAAGGCGCCAGGCGCCAGGCCGGTGATTACGGGAATCGGCGCGAGCAACCGAACGGGATGGCAGTGTGGGGCCCGACCGCCTTAGGTGGTGGCGGCAATACTGCAGCAGCAGGCCCTGCCGCCTGGAGGGCTGGCGGCAGGCCTGTGCGCTGCACGCTGCCATTTTGTTCGCCGTTTCGCGTGCCGCTCGTCGTTTTTCTGGGTCAGGCAACAACAATATTCTTCGGTGGGAAAAACGGGTCATACATTAGCACACGCATAGAAAAAGTCCATCAAATTTTAAAAGTGTCGGGCACATTGCGCAGCCACGAATTTTAAAAGTGAATGGCACATGCGGCGTATAGCTTGCCTATAAGCAGTTGATACGAAACAACAATCAAAAACAAACCCAAAAATCTGAAAAGGAAAAGCTGCACACGCACAGCTACTACTGCTAGTAATGCATTGGGAGCAGATAATTTGCAGGACGGGGACTGGCGCTGCCGTTGCTGTTTGGCCCCGTCGAACACAATGAAACGAATTAAACGCAGTGAGGGAAAGCGACGAGCGGCATGGGAAACGGCGATATGCAGCGCACAGGCTTGCCGCCAGCCCCCCAGGCGGCAGGCCCTGCTGTACAGTGTTGCCGCCACCACCTGAGGCGGCAGGGCCCCACACCGCCATCCCATTCCGTTGCTCGCGCCAATTCAAGTAATCACCGGCCTGCCGCCTGGCGCCGTGGAGGCAGCGCCTGCCGCCTCGCACCGTGGCGGCAGGTGCCACGCGTCGCCCGGCGCGCCCGCCGCCACGGCGCAGGGGGTCTTTTTTGTCACTTTCATCTAGAAGAGGTCTTTTTTGGCAATTTTGTTGGGTAGATGGTCTCTTTCGACAAAAAATAAGTACCCCAAAGTTTCTATCGAAGAGTCAAGACGAAAACGTGTGCCAACCCCTATTCATAGGTTCATGGGCCGAACTCGCAAGTTGCTCACCAAAACATACATCAAGTGGATCACGTGATATCCCATTGTCACCACAGATAAGCACGGCAAGACATACATCAAGTGTTCTCAAATCCTTAAAGACTCAACCCGATAAGATAACTTTAAAGGGAAAACTCAATTCATCACAAGAGAGTAGAGGGGGAGAAACATCATAAGATCCAACTACAATAGCAAAGCTCGCGATACATCAAGATCGTGCCATAGAGAGAACACGAGAGAGAGATCAAACACATAGCTACTGGTACATACCCTCAGCCCCGAGGGTGAACTACTCACTCCTCGTCATGGAGAGCGCCGGGATGATGAAGATGGCCACCGGTGAGGGATCCCCCCTCCGGTAGGGTGCCGGAACAGGCTTCCGAGAGGTTTTTGGTGGCTACAGAGGCTTGCGGCAGCGGAACTCCCGATCTATTGTGTGCTTCGATGTTTTTAGGGTATATGGGAATATATAGGCGAAAGAAGTCGGTCGGGGGAGCCTCGAGGGGCCCACGAGGGTGGAGGGCGTGCCCCCGTATCTCGTGGCCTCCTCGACGCTTCCCGGGCTTGCACTCCAAGTTCCCGGGATTGCTTCTGTTCCAAAAGTAACTTTTCCAAAGGTTTCATTCCGTTTGGACTCCGTTTGATATTCCTTTTCTTCGAAACACTGAAATAGGCAAGAAAACAGCAATATGGGCTGGGCCTCCGGTTAGTAGGTTAGTCCCAAAAGTAATATAAAAGTGTATAATAAAGCCCGTAATCATTCAAAACAGATAATAAAATAGTATGAATGCTTCATAAATTATAGATACGTTGGAGACATATCACCGGGCACTCTCAATGATATCAATGTGTTGCAACGGTCTCATTTGTTTGCTAGGCTTGCTAATGGTGATGCTCCTGCTTGCAACTACACTATCAATGGGCATGAATACACAAAAGGTTACTATCTTGCAAATGATATATACCCTCTTTGGTGCACATTTGTCAAGAGCATCAAAGAACCCAAAACTAAAAAACAATGTAAGTTCGGAAAGGTGCAAGAGGCAGCCCGAAAAGACATTGAAAGAGCATTCAGGGTTTTGCAATCTAAGTTTGCCATTGTTCGTGGTCCTGCTCGTTTTTGGGAGAAGCGGACCTTGAAAAACATCATGACATGTTGTGTTATCCTTCACAACATTGTTCTTGAAGATGAGAGAGGCATGAACTTGGAATTCTTCTACGACAATGTGGGCAGCCATGTCAAACAAGCTAGAGACCCTAACCGCATTAGAGCTTTTCTTCAAACATACAAGGAGATTGAAAATGCAAACACCCACTTTCAACTTCAAGATGATCTCATTGAGCACCATTGGCAAAGGGCTGGACAATAACAAACTCATTTTTCCATTCATTTGTATTTGTATTTGTATTCGGGACAAGTTTTGTATTGCATTTTTTGTATTTATATTCGGTGATTTGAATAATTATTTGTAATGTGGATGATTGTTGTATTGTATTGGTATTAATAATTATGATGTAGTATTGATATTTTGCAGACAGGTGGGATGCGGGATGCAACGGTGCAAGAGCAGACCCCGCAAAGTCGATCCGTAAAAAAAGTATATTTCACGAATATCCTTTTATACGGGTCCGTTTGGGGGTCTGCCTCTGCGGCCGTCTGCGCCGGCCCGCAAAGTCGTTTTTCCGCAAACTGCAAACACGTTTTGCAGGCCGGCGGGATGCAGGGTGTGCTAGAGTTCCTCTTAGGAGTTCTCCTACTGAGACTCAGAAGATTCTTGCCTTCCATCGTGCACAAAGAATTAAGTTTGCTTTTTTTTTTTGCTTTATTTATCCTTGTTCTCTCCGTCAATCTAACTTCTCATCGATCCTTCTCGTGTTTGTATCAAATCACCACACCATCTATCTTTCCAAGTTCCATTCTACGATTGATGATGATAAAAAAGGACTCGAGAGCTAGCTAGTATACGCAGGATCACCGGTTGATTCATGGAGGCCAGCAATGGGGCGAGGTGCGGCGGCATCACGGAGACCTTCGGCACGGTGGAAGAGCGGCTGCTGCGGCTGGAGGTGGTGGTGCTGGCGAGCGCGCTGGTGCTGGCGTCGCTGGTGCTGTACGGCTCCACCCAGCGGCGGAGCAGCGACCGGGTGCTCCGCGGCGTCATGTGGATCGCCTACTCGCTCTCCTACGTCGTGGTCACCTACGCCGTCGGCATCATCCAGGAAGGCCCCTTCCACGGCCAGACCTTCGTGCTCTGGGCCTCCGCGCTGCTGCTCATCCAGGCCAGCGCGTACGCGGCGCCCGTGCACAGCCGCCGCGACGTCGACCAGCGCAAGAAGCTGCTACTGCAGCACGCCCTCCAGACGGCGCTCGTGCTCTGGCTCATCCTCAAAGCCATCGGCGCCAACACCAGCTACCGAGCGGCCATCTGGGCCTTCTGGAGCCTCAGCGTGCTCAAGACGGCTGCCAAGATCGTCGAGATGGTGCGGTCCAGCCTCCCCGACCCGTCGGTGAAGGTGGTCGCCGAGTACATGGACGTCGAGGACTTCCTCGCCGCCGACCAGCTGCCGCACGATCCCGCCACCATGAAGGGGTACAAGTACCTCTTCCACGGCGAGGAAGCCATCCAGCGGCAGCTGAGCCACCAACCCCGTTCTTACCAGGACGAGATACTGATGACGACGACGACCAGCTCGGCGCTGACGAGGACGACGAGCTCGATACTGACGGCGACGACGAGCACCGCCCCCGCCCCCGCCAAGGTGAAGGGGGTCGTCACGATCGATCAAGTTTACCGGTGGATCGATCGCCAGGGATACAGCGACGCCGAGAGGGACATGGCCAAGGATTTCTGCCTGGCCTTCTCGCTGTTCAAGCTGCTCAAGCGGCGGTTCTACGGGTACACCCCGGCGGAAGCCGGCTCGCCCAAGTCGCTGGACCTGGTCCTGACCGGCCTCATCCACCACGCCGTCACCGGCCCCGACGCCGCCTTCCGGGTCGTCGAGGCGGAGCTCGCCTTCCTCTACGACTTCTTCTACACCAGGAACATCCTCCCGGTGGGGGTCAGGACGTACATCTTCATCGCCGTCGTAATGCTCAGCCTCACCATGTGGACGGCCTTCGTCGGCACGCTCGGCCCCGGCTACAGCCGCCCTCACGTCGGCGTGAAGGACCTCGACCGCTCCGTCACGGTGGTGCTCGTGGTGATCACCGCGGGCCTCGAGGTCTGCCAGGCGCTGGCCGCCTTCTCCAACAACTGGCGGTACGTCATGACAGTGTACCGCTGCGTGCGCGACGACCGGCCCTGGACCAAGCAGCGGCACGGCCACCTCTGGTGCTGGAAACAGAGCATCACTCCACCGGCGACGACCTACTGGGAGCAGAAGATCGGCCAGTACGTGCTCCTGCACTGGTACGACCACCGGCCGTGGAACGTGCGGTCGTGGATTACGCTCTACCTGGTGGAACCACGGCGGCAGGGCCAGAAGAAAGGCAACAGAAAGGCTCTGCCTCAGCAGGTGAAGCGTGCCGTGCTCGCCTCGCTCAAGGCCAGCCACGGCGAGCTCACTAATGGAGTCGCCACCGTGCAGAGGCACGGCCTGTCGCAGCAGCTGACTTGGGCGTGCAGGTTACCCAAGGTCACCGACCAGATCCTGGTGTGGCACGTCGTCACCACGCGCTTCAAGTGGATTAGCCGCCGTGGTGGTGATACTGTCGGTGCTCGGGGTGACGGTGTCGATGACCACAGGCTCGTGGCGAGGAAGCTGTCCAACTACTGCGCCTACCTGGTGGCCTTCGTGCCGGAGATGCTGCCGGACCCGAGCTACAACGCCGAGCAGATCTTCGACACGGCGGTGCGGCAGGCTCGGGTCCACCTCGACGGCTGTCGGACCAAGGCCGATATCCTCGACCGGCTAGATAAGATACAGAGCAAGGAGGAGAATTACTTGGAGGGCAGCAGCCTGTACGAGAGAGCCGGCAGCAGCAGCATCATAGAGAAGGCGGCGGTGCTCGGCGGGCAGCTCAGGGCGTCCGTGCCCGACGAAGCGCGGCGGTGGAAGGTGCTGGCGGAGTTCTGGGCCGAGTTCATACTGTTCCTCGCCCCGTCGGACAACGTGGACATCCACGCAGAGATGCTCGGTGCCGGCGGCGAGTTCATGACGCAGCTGTGGGCGCTGCTCTCCCACGCCGGAATCCTGGAGCGGACGGCCGCTGCCACGCCGTCGGCACCAAGGACCTGATCGAGAAACACTGGCCATACTCATGTCGTTGCCTTGTACTGTTCGCTCTAGCCGTGTACTGGCGTGTAGATTAGTTTAGTCGCTTGGTGAAAAGAAAGATGCAACGCGCTTTCGTTCTACTCTCTCTGTTCTGTTATAAGTTAATTCAACTTCTAGTTTGTCTCAAGTCGGCCAAATTTAAATCTGACTAACTCTATGAAAAAGAGCTGATTACATCACTCGCGCTTAAACTTGACGGGAATACTTGAACGGTTTTACTAAAACTCAGCTAGATGAGATTTAATCTGATCTTGTTCATTAGCATAACCATTAGATTTAAAAATGCATCGCGATTCGTAAAGATGTCTCAGCCCAGCGAACGTTGTCTCGGATAATACTACACAAACGCGCAATAAACAACGGAATCTACGAGAGCAATGCCACATCTACGAACAGGTTCTTACGTACCTTATATATAGAATGATTTGGCGGTCTTTAATTTGGCTTTAGTCCTTACGTATATCCTAATCACTGGTGGGCCCGCCTCACTTAATTCAATTCCAGCCAATCAGGTCCTAATCACCCTGTAGATCCAGATAAGACTAGTCACAATGGATAGTGACTTAGACTAGTAACATGAATATGTTACTAGTCGATGTTACTACCTCTATAATGGGGAGTAACATATGTGTAGTGTCACGCAACACTTTATTTATTAGGTTATAGACTCATCTTATTTTGATATATGTGATGTTACAATAACTAGCTATGTTACCATATGCCTCTTTTTCCTCATTAATTACTCGCCACATCATCTGTTTTGCCTAAAGATGTGTGATGTTATCACTTATGTTACTCCCACTGTGAGTAGTCTAAAGGACCCGTGAGTCTAGCATCTCTCCGTTGCCTGTGGCCAGCCCGTTTTAGATTTTGTAGTTTATTAAAATCATGCTGATGGCCTGTCCGTTACGGCCTCATGTCGTCTTTTTTGGTTAGAGAGCGACCCTGTTTCTCTCTCTCCTTTTGAGAATTCCCTGTTTCTTTTTTACATGTACACCTTCTATATTTACTAGATAATACCCTGCGCGTTGCTACCGGAATATATAGTAATGCATTGTCGAGAATAAATTAGAACATATGAAAAGTTCTTGTCATACTTATGGGGGTCTTACATTGCACATTTTGCATAATAGAAATTCCCTTCGCACTCTAAAGAAAGTCTCTTCCCAAAAAATGCCAGTTATATAGAAATAATGGTGGCAAAGTCTTGCAGCTCTTTTTTTTTCATGAATACCTTCATGTAGCAGACAGTGGTATAATTCATAGCTTCAGTTAGCTGCATTGCTAAAATGGGCTACAATCGTCTTGAAATATAAAGAATCACACACCAAGATTTCTTAGCACTGCAATTTGGATTTCCAATTACCCATGGGAACCATTCACATCGAAAGATCTATTATGCTTGATCTCAAAAGGGCAAAGATTATTACTGTCGATAACCAATTAATGTCTTTGCCAATGCCTTCTACATAGCCGAAGAAACAATAAAACATGGGACATGAACATGAAACGATACATGTTAGTATATTAGTGAAAAAGAAAACATGTTGATATCCTAACCAACTAATACAACTCCATTTATAGATGTGAGCAATCAAATAAGTGCATGTGCAGTTTTGCTGCAAGTACTTGTGTAACTTACATGTAGTCTCGTAAAAGTACGCATCCTGTCGCGGAGGTATCCATTGTGGCAAACACTTGATGTAGACATAAATAAGGAATGGTAGTGGTCCTGAAAAGGCAAAAGACAAACTCTCATATTTCTGTTGGCAATCTATGAAATGTGATGAAACAGATGGATTAACAAATACATCTAAAGTCGATGTGAGTTGCGAGAAACTGTTAACGAATAGAAAGAAATTTTAACCACCAGAGCGCAAATGAGATTGAAAATATAATAATAATAATAATAATAATAATAATAATAATAATAATAATAATAATAATAATACAAAATTGACCTGCATTCCTTCGCTATCATGCCGTTAGAGACATCTGAAATGTTAATCCTGTGGCTAGTAAACAAATTGCATTAATAGGTATGCTGAGAAAGGCATGATTCATAAGCTATCCCCATCTATAATTTAATCAGCGGGCTTCATAGTACTACTACTTACCAATGCCGCAACTTGTGGAGATGTTATGCACGTGTACCACTGCAAACAACAAAAGACTTGATCAACAAAGACATGGGAGAAGGGACTACAGATGTAGCATAACCAAGCAAGACCGTAACTGAAGTCAATCTTGGCTAATGCAGATTTAGATGAACTACACGCTACTGCCTTAAGTAAAATAGAGACAACATGGAGGTAGTTTCTTCTATAATGGGGAGTACAATGAATCAGATTAACCGCAAAGAAGATTCCCCTCGTGCTCCATCACTCTCGGCAAAAGAAATCTGAACATCATGGCACAATTTTGGACCAAAGGTGCGTACACCAACCTGGTGTTGGAGACGATTAGAGCGATGGCGCTCCACAATTTACAGAGGCACTTTAGCCAGAGCAGGGGAAGTCGTCCGAGAGCCGGTGGCGTCGTCGCTTCTGGGTAACCGGGCGGTGGTGGAGAACGCTCTTGAGGAGGTTGCTGAGGTGGCCGAGGTTGGGCGCGTCGGTACTGCAGGGTAGCGGCGCGTTCCTGATCCGTGAGCTGCAGCTCCTGGTGTTGGATCTTACCGGCGCACCTGGATCCATGGAGGGCGACGTGCTGCGCGCCAGATGGCAACCAACGACAAATAATCTCAATTCTTGTGGGTCAGATGCAGCGGCAGAAGTAGCTTGTATGATGTGGGGTGGTTTCCTGGGTGAACACCGGAGGGCAGTGTTGTAGGGCACCGCCTGGTGGTGCGTGGGCGGGGCCGCGGGGGTTGAAGGATGGGGTTGAAAGCGTCGTCTGGTCTGCCAGGAATTCGAAGAGATGACTGATGGGCTTCTCTTTATCAGGTTTTACACTGATGGGCTTTAGTGAAAGACGGAGGAGGCCTGGTTTGATTAATTACCAGAGATGAATATCTCAAAGAAAAATTACCAGAGTTGAAATCACACCACTGGTTGAAAAATGCTGAGGTGGCAAGGATGCTGAGGTGGATAGGCTCATAGGCTGCATGTGGAGATAAATAGGATAGTGAGGATGAACTATTTAGGTATTGTAGATGTGTATTGGGCTATGTCGCCTGTTTCTGCTTTGGTCCCTTTTTAGCTCTTTGTTTGCTCTTTTACATTTATCCTTTTCACAGTTTTTTTCTTTTCCATTTCCAATTTCTATATTTTTATTTTTCTATCTTCATTTTTCTTTTGTTTTTTAATCCCTCATTTTTTATTAATCTTTTTGTTTTTCAAGTTTTTTATGACGATATCAAAAGCCAAGCCTCCCCTTGAGGTGAAAATGTTTTTTTCCACAAGTTTTTAATCAGGTAAATACTACAAATTTTTAAATGAGGTCACAACTAAAAAAAACTACAAGCTTTCAAGTCGGGTTGCAACTGCAAATTTTCAAATGGGGTCACAACCGAGAGGTTTCAAAAAGGAGGTTGCAACTGCAAGCTTTCTAATCGGATCACAACAACAAGTTTTTAAATGAGGTCGCAACTGCAAGCTTTCAAGTCGGGTCTCAACGGCAACCTTTCTAGTCGGGTCGCAACTGTAGATTTTTAGATGGGTCCACAACTGCAAGAATTCAAAGATGGTCAAAACTGGAAATTTATAAGTGAGATCGCAACTGCAAGTTTTCAAAAGGGGTCACCACTTCAAGTTTACAAGTCGAGTCACAACTGCAAATTTTTAAATGGGGTTGCAACTGCAAGTTTACAAGTCAGGTCGCAACTGCAATTTTTTAAATGGGGTCGCAACTGCAAGTTATGATTGATGGGCCTAATTCGAATTTTGTAGGAGTGGTCGCAACTGCAAGTTTTTAAGAAGGGTCGCAACTGTAAGTCTTTCATGAACGGACGCAATTGCATTTTTCAGAGGGGTCGCAAGTGCAAGTTTCAGAGGTGTCACAACTGCAAGTATTCAAGAAGAGTCACAACTGCAAGTTTTTCATGAAGGGACGCAATTGCATCTTTTTAAAAGGGGTCGCAACTGCAAGTTATGGAGGAGGGAACACAATTGCAACTATTTAAAAGGGATCGCAATCTAAAATCTACTTTTATCTAAAAAACGAACAATTTGAAATGTTACACAGTCTATTTAATATATAGTGTAGCACTTCATAGTGGACAAATATCATTTGTTGCTAACCTGGCGAGTGCTAGCCAGCCATGTTCGTGAAGTTGCTCGATCTTCCTTCCTAGTAATTATTTTTTCATTTCTTTAAACCGTGTTACCTGGGCCGGCGAACGGGGCTACACATGCATTTCTTCACAGCGTGTTATTGGGCTGGCGAACAAAAAAAGGCTACAAGCAAAATAAATTATATGAAGGTGAATGAGACCAAATTATTTCTCATTTAGATGAGTTCTAGGCACTCCCATACCTGAAATATGGCGTAAATATCATTTGCTGCCATAACTTTGGACCAAGGAAAACTCTCTCGAGGAATTAGAGAGATAGAGAGAGAAGGTGGCAAAAGTCCATGCCAATAGAAGAAATGGAACACTGCGGCAAAAGTCCATGCCAAAGATGGGGTATTAGTGGTGTATTGCAGCGAAACCATGCCACAATGCAAGGGTGTATCCTACGGCAAAACCATGCTACAGATGAAGTAATAATGATGTACTATAGCAAAACCATGCCACGATACAAGGATATAAACCTTAGTGGAACCATGCCACTGATGGAATACAAAAATGTATTGTAGCGAAACCAAGCTACTGGTGAATGAACGAGAAACTCGAGCGCTCTTCCGTTCAAGGGATTTTTCGTGGACGGTTCGAGGGTCCGTTCATCTACGGTTCGAGGGATTTCAAGTACGATCTACACCGACTCTTCTTCCGCTGCAACTCGGAGTTGGTAACGATCCGATCCAAACCGCATCTTCATAGTGTTCCTGGTTAATTTTTTTTCTACTATGTTTCTCAACAAGATGTTCGGTGCATACATCATTTTCTTTATGGGATAATTAATTTGGTGCCCTTAGTTCTGTCCCACTCGGCAGGTTTACCCCTAGTTTCCGAAAACACTTGTTCCTGCCCAAACCACTTTGCTCCTCTTATACTTTTGCCATTTGACCATTTGACCATCACTTTGAAAACTTCATAAAAAATTCATACTAACTCAGAAAAATTCAAATAAGATATAAAAATATTCAGAAAAGCATCACCTATATGTGCATGTCATTTGCATTCATGAAAAAAAGTGTTAGCCAGTCCCCATCTCAGTTTTAGCTCATATGATCTTAGCATGAACAGTAAAATCTGAAACAATTCTAAAAATTCTAGAAAAAATTGGTAGCAAACTTTGACCAATGTTTTGAGTGCTTGCCAAGTTTCATAAGGGAATGGCATTCGTGGAAGTCGTGATAAAAACATGAAATTTTGGAGCATTGATTTTTTTTGTTTTTTGCCACGACTTTCACAAATGTCATTCCCTTATGAAACTTGACAAGCACTCAAAACATAGATCAAATTTTGCTACCAATTTTTTTTAGAATTTTTTAGATTTTACTGTTCATGCTAAGATCATATGAGCTAAAACTAAGATGGGGACTGGCCAACACTTTTTTCATGAATGCAAATGACATGCACATATAGGTGATGCTTTTCTGAACATTTTGATATCTTATTTGAATTTTTCTGAGTTAGTATGAATTTTTTATGAAGTTTTCAAAGTGATGGTCAAACAGTCAAAGGGCAAAAGTATAAGATGAGCAAAGTGGTTTGGGCAAGAACAAGTATTTTCGGAAACTAGGGGTAAACCTGCCGAGTGTGACCCAACTAGGGGCATAAAATCAATTACCCTTTCTTTATCTAAACCCTAATATATTTTTTTCTTCAGTGATTATATAGGGGCTGGCGGGAGCCCTGACCCCTCCGAGACACACATAGCTCCACTGTTGTGTGGCACACATCAATATTTGATAGACGAGCACTACACATGCTAAAATATTCTAATTGTCTGTTGTATAGATGCAGATATATGCTCTACTATTCAAGATGAAACCACCTTAATTTGAAATAAAACAAGGGATGTGCCGTCCTCCATTACCCTTTTCTCTCTTACAAGTATGTGCCCTTGTTAATCGATAGTATGGTTCTCTTTGAACTATTGTTTTGAAAAGTATCAGTTGCTCCTCGCAACATGGTAAACTTGCAGCACCCACTTGTATCAAAGCACAACACAGAGGTGGAGATCGTGCCAGGCGGTATAAAGTTGGGTGGGATTTCAGCATGGAAATCAGGCATGGAACTTGCATCACTTTAATGCAAAGATGTGGCACAAATGTGCAAACTCAACAATGCTAAAGAGGCAAACATAGTACAATGCTCTTCAGTTGGAAGAGGAAGATACCCTAGTGCCAAGTGTTGATGAAACCACTTGAGATGGGTTTAATGTTCTCAATGGATGTCACGGCACCTTTTATAGTGAGTAAACTTGTAGCAATTGTGTTAGGGAGAAACTGACTAGCTTTTGCAAGCCGCCCCATTTTGCCTTGAACACACTTTTCTTCTATCTAAGCCCCTAAAAATTCATTTGCTTCAATGATTATAGCAAGGATGGGGGCAATGCCCCCCCCCCCCCGCACACACACACACTTCGAGATGTACATATCCCCATCATTGCATGACTTACTCTTCTTTGTTTGAATGACTTAGTAGCAGGTGCAGTCGTGTGGAAAGAGGAAAAACATTGGGTGAGGGGATGAGGTAGCAGGCTCTAACACTCAATTGCAAAAACTTACCACCACTAAAAATAGTTTCTGTTTCAAGATAAATTTTCGAAGCAACAACAATCCTCAAAGGCAAATGCACTCCTCGTCGTCCTGAACACAACCCTCAGACTGTACCTGATGCTCAAGTCAAGTAGAGGAAGAGGCCTCCCCTCAATGTATTACTATTTGGTATATTTACCATGTGCACGAGCGTCTACATCTACTTCTGCGTGTCATACAGAGGTAGAGAAAACTTCTGCCCTCCGAATACATTCTTTTTCTTGTGTCCACAAATTTTAAACATGGTGTTCTGCATGCTTGGATGAATTTTCACGAGTGAATCTGCGTATTTTAAGTCTTGGACTTAGAGATGTACAATTTCAACTTCTCTTGACCTACAATCATAGCCCCCGTCCTCCATTACCCTTTTCTCTCTTACAAGTATGTGCCCTTGTTAATCCATAGTATGGTTCTCAATGAATTATTGTTTGGAACAATATCAGTTGCTCCTTGCACCATGATAAACTTGCAACACCCACTTGGATAAATGCACAACACAAAGGTGGAGATTGTGTCAGGAGGTATAAAGTTGAGTGGGATTTCGGCATGGAAATCAGGCATGGAATTTGCAACATTTTAGTGCAAAGATGTGGCACAAATGTGCAAACCCAACAATGCTAAAGAGGCAAACATAGTACAACACTCTTCAATTGGAAGAGGAAGATAACCTAGTGCCAAGTGTTGATGAAACCACTTGAGATGGGTTTAATGTTTTCAATGGATGTCATGGCACCCTTTTATAGTGAGTAAACTTGTAGCAATTGTGTTTGGGAGAAACTGACTAGCTTTCGCAAGCCGCCCCATTTTGCGTTGAACACACTTTTCTTCTATCTAAGTCGGTAAAAAGTATTTTTGCTTCAATGATTATAGCAAGGATGGGGGCAGTGCCCCCCCCCCCCTCGCACACACACACACACTTCGAGATGCACATATCCCCATCATTGCATGACTTACTCTTCTTTGTTTGAATGACTTAGTAGCAGGTGCAATCGTGTGGAAAGAGGAAAAACATTGGGTGAGGGGATGAGGTAGCAGGCTGCAACACTCAACTGCAAAAACTTACCACCACTAAAAATAGTTTCTGTTTCAAGATAAATTTTTGAAGCAACAAGAATCCTCAAAGGAAAATGCATTCCTCTTCGTCCTGAGCACAACCCTCAGACTCTACCTGATCCTCAAGTAGAGGAAGAGGCCTCCCCTCAATGTTCTAATACTTGGCATATTTACCATGTGCGTGAGTGTCTGCATATGCTTTTGAGTCTCATATAGAGGTAGATAAAACTTTTTCCCTCCGGATACTTTCTTTTTCTTGTGTCCATAAATTTTAAACACAGTGTTCTACATGCTTGGATGAATTTTCACGATTGAATCTGCGTATTTTAAGTCTTGGAATTAGATATGTACAATTTCAAGTTCTCTTGACCTACAATCATAGCCCATGTCCTCCATTGCCCTTTTCTCTCTTACAAGTATGTGCCCTTGTTAATCCATAGTATGGTTCTCTTTGAACTATTGTTTGGAACAATATCAGTCGCTCCTTGCACCGTGGTAAACTTGCAGCACCCACTTGGATCAACGCACAACACTGAGGTGGAGATCGTGTCAGGATGTATAAAGTTGGGTGAGATTTCAGCATGGAAATCAGTCATGGAACTTGCATCACTTTAGTGCAAAGATGTGGCACAAATGTGCAAACCCAAAAATGCTAAAGAGGCAAATATAGTACAAAGCTCTTCAATTGGAAGAGGAAGATACCATAGTGCCAAGTGTCGATGAAACCACTTGAGATCGGTTTAATGTTCTCAATGGATGTCATGGCACCCTTTTATAGTGAGTAAACTTGTAGCAATTGTGTTTGGGAGAAACTCGCTAGCTTTTACAAGCCGCCCCATTTTGCCTTGAACACACTTTTCTTCTATCTAAGCCCCGTGATTATAGCAAGGATGGGGGTAGTGTCCCCCCCCCCACCACCACCACCACACACACACTTCGAGATGCCCATATCCCCATCATTGCATGACTTACTCTTCTTTGTTTGAATGACTTAGTAGCAGGTCGGATCGTGTGGAAAGAGGAAAACATTGGGGGAGGGGATGAGGTAGCAGGCTGCAACACTCAATTGCAAAAACTTACCACCACTCAAAATAGTTTCTGTTTCAAGATAAATTTTCCAAGTAACAACAATCCTCAAAAGCCAAATGCACTCCTCGTCATCCTGAGCACAACCCTCAGACTGTACCTGATGCTCAGGTAGAGGAAGAGGCCTCCCCTCAATGTTCTACTACTTGGCATATTTACCGTGTGCATGAGCGTCTGCATCTGCTTCTGCGTCTCATACAGAGGTGGAGAAAAACGGTTTCCCTATGAATACTTTCTTTTTCTTGTGTCCACAAATTTTAAACACGGTGTTCTGCATGCTTTGATGAATTTTCATGAGTGAATCTGCGTATTTTCAGTCTTGGAATTAGAGATGTACAATTTCAAGTTCTCTTGACCTACAAACATAACCACCACCCCCTCTTGCTCAAATTGGACAATTTTTTTATGTTTTCCATTAGCTATTAAATGGGGAAACCCGAGCGTTACTGTCTCCGTCCCTAACTCCCTTTACTTTAGCCCTTTGGGCTCATTTAATTTCTTCCTCTTTCAAGAATTTAGCCCCACACTTCCCTGCTTCTTGTTTGATAACGCATTCTGTCTCGAGGAGTGATGTTGCTTCAACTTTGATGTCGAGCTCATTGATAAGGCGAAGAAGCCTCTTTTCAACTTTGTTGATCCAACTAGCATTCTTAGCCCAACCCCACAAGAATTCTCGAAGATGCCAAATTTTATAATGTCATCTCTTAACACTAGTGGCCCCTCTATTTTCTTTAGCCCATTTTGTTGCGACCAATTCCAAAAAAATCCTCTCTTTAAACCCGTGATAGTTTGAAAGATAAGGCCGCCTTGTTACCCACATGAGTCGCCTCATCGGAGTCAACGAGAAGAGGTGTATCATCGGATAATCCATTTTGTAACGCACACCCCATTACTAGGGGGATTTTTTGTTCCCGCTCCACACTGGGCAAAACTTGATCCAACTTTTCATGTGTCAAAACCTCGACATTGTTTGCCCAAGTATATTGTCAACATGTGAGAGCTATCTCCCTCATGTCCAGATTCTCAGTGGCCACCAAAGTTATTATTATTCTTCTCTTCCCTCCTATGAATAATATTAGAATCCCCTCCCACCAAAATAGGTAGATTCTTCTATCCGCAAAAACGAACTAACTCCGCACGAAACACACAACACATACAAGCACATGCATACCTTTTAAGTTCACATTGTAACCTTGTAATACGAGGGATGAAATCAATAACCTAATATGTCAGCAATAGCACATTATGCTAGCAGGCATGTCTGTTATCAGTCCCGGGAAAAAATATGGAGAAACCAAAAATGTTCTTGTGCAACTGTGGTGAAATTTAGGACGAAATCAATCATGCAAACAAAATTTGAGTAACCATCACTTGCCAAATGTTAACACTCCAGCCATTAGAGCATCTACAGCCGGACCTCTCAAACACGTCTCAAACGCCCGGGCAGGCCGTCCGGCACTGAACGATCACACAAAGCCGACCCAACCGGAGCTCTCAAATCGCGGACAAACGCCGGGCTGACCGACACCTCTCATATCCAGCCTAAATATAGAGCGGATATGAGGCGTCCCATTCACGTCCTCCACGTCATCCCGGCCCACCGCTGGCCCGCCCCGACTCCACAAAATTCCCCTCTGAAGCAACCCTAGTTCACTGCACTCCGCTCTGCTCCCCTCCCCGAGGCTCCTGTTTTCCCAATCCGTCCAATCCCTAACGCCGGCGAGCATGTCAAGCACCGACAACCACTCCGACGGCAGCTCCGAAGACGAGTACGAGCTGGCGCTTCGTATCACGCTTGAGCGCTCGAGGGTCGATAAGGGCGGCAGCTCCGAGTCTGGTGCGACGCCTCCTTTCGTCCATCGCCGTAGCGACGACGCCGGCGCCAACCCTTCCCGCCCCGTGCGCGGATCTACGCGGCCCGCCCAATCTGCTCCGGCCGCCCGAGGGCCTCCTCCACCTTTGGCCGCTGCTCCACGCGGGTAGCGGTGGGTTCTAGTGCCCGCTCGGCCGGCACCGCGGATGCAGACTCCAGAGTCGGAGGCACGCGCCGCCCGCCACGAGAGACAGAGGGCAAGGGAGATGGAGGGCTGGTCCGACACGGCTGTGCAGTCCGCCCGCCGATGTCGCGTGATGCTGGTGCCCGACGAGGAGGAGCGTCTCCTCCAGTGGGTGTATCATCGGTCACTTACCACGGTGGAGGCGGACGCCTGGCGGAGACGGAGGATCAATGCCAAGCAGCTCTGGCTCAATTGAGAAATTCGAGCAGGAGGCGGCGGCGGCAGTGGTGAGGGTGGCCAAGCACAAGCGCAAGCAAGACCGCATCAGTCGGCGCTTGCAAGGCTACATTGTCATCTCTGATTCCTTCTCATCCGACGAATCCGACACCGAAGGCTCTGACGTCGAGCCACCTCCTACTGCGGACGCATACAACAGCGCCGGCGACTGGAAGGGCAAAGGGCTGGCAAGGAAGTGGTGAAGCTCGCCCTCTCCATTAATATAATCTAGTTCTAGTGTGTAGTTAGAATGTACCGGATCGTTGAATTGTGTGAACTATGCTCGTTTGGTGATCTTTATGTGAATTATGCCCGTTTGGTATCGTGTTATATGTCCACTTCCTGTCTATTTTGATCTTGTGGTGATCTACTTACTATGTTGCATGAATTTGTATGGATATAGAATGTCGGATATGACATACGCGGTTGTGGAGGCGTGGATTTAAGAAATGCCCCATCAGTATCTGCGGACGTGCTTGAAGCGTCGGATTTGCAAGTCTGATTGTAGATGCTCTTAGAGCAACTCCAAAGGGGCGACCCATTTCGTCCGTCCGCATCTGTTTGGGTCGGCACGGACAGAAAAGACGGACCAACGCGCCGGCCCAAACGGACGCGCGTCCGCTTTTGTCTGCCTGCCGACCCATTCCTGGCCCATTTTTGAGACGGATTTGCGTCTGCGCGGACACAAGACGGACGCGCGCACGTGCCCTCTCCCCTCCCCACGCGTGCACAACCTCCACCGCCTGCTTCGTGGCCGACGCCGCCGGCCATTTTTTCTGATGAAAAAGGATACATAGATAGTTCTTGCATACACAGATAAAAGAAAAGATCAACTACTCATCGGTTTCCGACTCTGACTCGGTAATGTCCTCCTCCGACGTCTGAATATAGGCGTAGGCAGCATGCTTGTCCGTGAAGTCCCACCCCGATGTTTCTCGCAGCCTCAGTCTCATTTGAGCGGTCAGCTTTCGCGCACGCTTGCCCTCCCGATAGGCGGCTCGCTCCGTCCTCCTGGCCTTCCTCTCTGTCCTCCTCTGCTCATAGAATTGGCATTTGTCGACGATGTCCTGAGGGAAGCGTTCGCGCCACAGCACCAAGGCTTGCATATCCATCTCGGCGAGGGCGGCGATGTATCCGCCTCCGGTGGACACGACGATCCTCATCGGTGAAAAGCCGCGGGAGAGGCACCAGATCCTGCTCCCGCTGGCTCGACACGTCAGGAAAATTCATATCCCGACGAGGCCTCAGGAGGCGCCACGCCGCTGTGTCGTACGCGCGGGCCGCAT
This sequence comes from Triticum timopheevii, assembly GCA_963921465.1. Lineage (NCBI taxonomy): Eukaryota > Viridiplantae > Streptophyta > Magnoliopsida > Poales > Poaceae > Triticum > Triticum timopheevii. The sequence continues at coordinate 621,704,892 of OY997270.1, read as the reverse complement.
GCTCAGCGGTGTCGAAGGTGCCGAGGATGAGCCGTTTCTCGCCAAACAAGATCTCGGCGGAGAAGGCGACGGAGGGGCGCTCGCGGACTCCGCGAAAATCCGAAGCGTCGAGGATGCGCATCGACATGGTGGCACACAGGCGGCGAGGCTAGTGAGAGGGGGCGAGACGAGTGGGCGGCGGCGGCGGACTGAGTGTGGAGGGAGCGCCATCTTTATAACGAGTGCCGGCTGTAGCGCCAAAATGCGCGCGCGAACATTTCCCAAGCGTCAAAGCCAGCGCGCGCTAGGCCGAATTTCCCCCGCGTGCGTGAACCTTTCCCGCGCGTTGACATGGCCGCTGGCATGATTTAAAATGCACGCGGTCATGAAATGGGTCGGTGCGTTGGGCGCGCTGCCGATCCAAATCTAAAAGAGGACGGACGATGGACGGGCGACCGACCCAAACGGACAAAAGACGGACAAAAGCGCCGTCTGTTTGGGTCGGCCCGCTGCAGTTGCTCTTAGCCAGCTCATTTTCCATGAAAGCTGGTCAAGCGAGAAACAAGGAGTATGATAGCATACTTGTACACTACCAATACACCAAACAAATAAGAGGGTGTTTATTTCCAGGGATTTATTGATTTGGGGACTTAAAAAAGTCTCTATAAGTCCCATCTAAACCAAACAGGAGGGACTTATAGGGACTTAAAGTGGGCATTTGAGACTTATGAAATAAGACTCTTAAGGAGAGTCTTATAGGGACTTATAGTTGTAATATGTCTTATAGAGACTTATAAGTCCCAGAAACCAAATAGGTAGGGACTTTATAGGAACTTAAGACTTATAAGTTGAATCTAAAAAAAGTCATAGGACTTATGAACCAAACAGGGGCTAAATGGCCTCTCATGCTCCGACGAGGGAAGTGAATCAAGAAAGCAACAGCCCCAAATAACTCGCCTAAAAGTATATAGTAGTGTAACCAAGCGCGAGGCACGTTTGAGGCATCCGACCTAAAATCTGGCCCGAGATCTGGCAAACTCTCTAATTCTCGCCTAAGTCGGTGAATGGATTTTGGCATGAGGCGGTGCATTCTGAGATTCGACAAGTTTTTGTCATTTTCTACCTAAATCCGAGCCATTATTAGGCGGATAGTGAGCGTGCCTGGCTCATATGCCTGGCAAGTGCCTCAGTCAATTTGTAGGCTTGATTGGGCCTTAACTTTTTTACACATGCAACAAGCAGCAGGCCGTATTCGGTTCATTGTGTCTCGGTTTGTCGTGAGATTATATCAGAATTCAGTGTTGTCTATGGACTCACACCCTTTTTTTTTTGCGAAAATATGGACTCACACCCTTGAAGCTTGTACTCCATTGAAAAAGATGAAAAGACATCAACAACCATTTACTAATGATCAAATTCCTAGGTACTCCCTCCATTTTTATTTACTTCGCATATTAGATTTGGACAAAGTCAAACGTCGTAAACTTTGACAAAGTTTATAGATAAAAATATTAACATATACAATAACAAATCAATATCATTAAATTCATTATTGAATATGTTTTCACATCATATATATTTGTTATTGCAAAAGCTCGTACTTTTTACTATAGACTCGGTCAAACTTTATGAAATTTGAGTTCAGTCAAATCTAATATGTAGAGTTAATAAAAACGAAGGGAGTACTACAAAAAGCAGTACCTTTTAAAGGAATATTGTAATTTTTGGAACAATGATACTTGAGGCGAAATATAGTGGCTAAAAAAGGTCTGGGTGATTTCTTTCTTTAGTTAAGGAGGAAGATGAAGTACTATTAGATAGAGGAAAATAAATAATGCTTAATAACTCTGCACATTTTCTTTGTATTCGGATGCTTTTGTAACCAACTTGTGTGCCTCGACTCTCCTCCTTTTTATACCATGACAAAGTAATTCAGATTTAACAACAATTTTGGTCAAAAACTATCCTAACCAATTTCACCCTTATTTATAATTTGTTTGTTTCTGAGTAATGTCAGAAAACCCTCTCCCGGTCTATATAGGATATAACAACAGATGTTTGTGTCTCCATTTTTAGTGTAAGAGAGACTTCCATTTATCAGCCAGCAAGACTACAATCGTTAGTTACATGGTATATGCACCTGCTCTGAATCTCAGCAACCCAGTGCCAAACACATTCTGTGACGGAGAGAACACAGCAAATTCATGGGTCGTCTTTTTTCCGAAAAAGGGGAATTATTCCCGCCTCTGCAGCATGTGATACAAACAGGCATATATTTTTGACTAGTCTCTTGCCTCGGAGTGACCTTTGACGGTGTACTAATGTACCGAAAAAGGCTTTTGCCCCGCTTTATATATAAAGCAAAGATCACCAACAACCCAATACAACACATGCCCCCAAAACACAGACACACATCCAGGACAGGATACATAGGTGCTGACCGCAGCAACATCACCCCTGGCACTACCAGAGCCATCGGGGCCTCAACCATGAACACGCCACCGCAAAGAGAAGAAGCTACATACGACGCGTCGTGGGCTCCAAGGCGGTGCCTACAGGAAGGTTACGACATCGAAGCACCGTCATCGCCCGATCCAAGGATCAGAGTTTTCCCCGGAGCAACACGACGGGCAGCGAGAGTCGCGGCGTCGCCTTCAAGAAGGGAACGAGCATCGCCTTCGCCGGTCAATGCGAAGATAGAACAGGTTTTCACCCTGACCGATGTTCACCGCCACCAAACGCCACACCCTGGCTACCACGCAGCCCACACGGCCATGGCCACCAAGCAGCACCAAGTCACGAGTTTTGCCCAGGAGCACCGCGACACCACCACCACGGCCGCCGCCCCAGCATCCAGGACCTTGACGCCACCTCACCTGCCACCCACCGCTACCCCAACCAAAGAGACGAATGGAAAGGAACCGCCTTTCGCACTCCTGAGCACTCCCCAGCGTCGAGACCCGGTAGTCCGGCCAAAACTGGCCACCATCGACCGGTCCTGCTGCCGAGCGCGAGACGAGATTGGTCCTGCTGCCGGGCGCGAGACGAGTCAGGTCCTGCTGCCGGGCGCGAGACGAGCTCGGTCCTGCTGCCGGGCGCGAGGCGAGTCAGGTCCTGCTGCCGGGCGCGAGACGAGTCAGGTCCTGCTGCCAGGCGCGAGACGAGACCGGTCCTTTTGCCGGGCGCGAGACGAGTCCAGTCCTGCTGCCGGGCACGAGACGAGTTCGGTCCTGCCGCCGGGCGCGAGACGGGCAATGGGCGTCGCTGGGAGAGGGCCAACCCTTTGATGAAGGTAGCGCCCGAACGACGGGGAGAGGAATCGAAGGTCGTCGAGGGCGCTCACTGACAGGCAGATGCCGAAGAAGTCCAGTCGTCGCCGTGAGACGACCCACACCACCGCCATGGCCACCACCACGCCGTGGCAGCCCACATCCACGTAGGGACCCCGAGAGGCAGCCCCGAACCATCGCCGCCACCCTCGCCGCCAACAGCCGCCGCACGCCAGGTCGGCCGAAGCCCACACTGCCGCCAGCATCACCACCAGCACGAACCACCACCACCGCGTCGCCACTCCACCGACCAATGCAGAGATGGCCGACCGCGGCCCAAGCTGCCCACGGAGACCCAGCCCGCGCTGCCCGCCAAATGAGGTTGTCGCTGCATCCGCCGCCACCAGTGCAAGGACGGGCTCGCCACCGCCATCAACCTCCGCCGGTGCCGCCGACCAAGCCCCTGCACCAGATCGAGTGGATCTGGGCAGAGCCTCCCCGCACGCCGCCTCCCAGGCCAGAGCACCGCAGCCGCTGCGCTTCACCAGGCACGTGCCGCCGACGCGCCGCCTCCGACCGCCACACCACGCACCCGCCGCCGTGCCGTAGGGCCCCGCAGCAGCCCCATGCCGCCACCAGGAACCGCCATCCTGCGCCGGCCACTCCGAGCAGAGGAGAAGAATGGGCCCCGTCGCCGCCGCGCCATCCGGGCTTTGCCCGTCAGCGCTAGCCGGCGGGGGGGGGGGGGGGGGGGGGGAGGACGAGGAGAGGTGGGGACGAGGGGACCGGCGGCTAGGGTTTCCCTCCCGGCGCTCGCAGGAGCATCGCTGGAGGGGAGGAGGGGGAGAAGTTTTTCCTCCAATCAATCACGGTGTACTAATTTACCTGACCTAACCCACTGCAACTTATTTGTCCATGGACAATTAGGCAAAAAAAACTTGAGGCTTCATTGTGTCCATTGCATTGCAATGATTTAAGGTTCGAAAAATACGGCTAAAAGAATCTGCTTAAAATGCAGATATGGCTCCTGCTTGTTGGACCTTGCCAAGAAAGTCTCTTGCCTGGCTTTATAGATAAAGCCCAATCACCACACAAGCATCAATCCGTACAAATGTCTCAAAGTCTAGCAAGAAGGAAAAGGCAAGGAAAATAAAAGGAGGTACGTGCTGGGGCAGCAGCTCAACATCATGCCTAAACAGTGCACTCACATTTTGACTAATTTTCAGTGATTTTGTCTTTTTTGTACAAAGCTCTTCGAATGTTATTTGACCACCAAATTTTGCAAGCGCCCATAAAATTTGTTAATGATCATTGCCACAAAGTTTTATTTTTTTTAAATGTTTTGCTATGTTTTCTTGCATGGGTGCATCGTGGGTGCACCAAGCTGGGGTGTAGAGTAGTGGCTGCACCCACCCTTGGTGCACAAATGCAAGAAAAAATAGCAAAATACTTCAAAAAAATTCAAAACTTTGTGGACTGATCATCAATAAATTTTATGGGCGCTTCCAAAGTTTGGCGGCTTGATTGTTATTTGACCACTAAACTTTGCAAGCGCCCATAAATTTGTTCATGCATTCTCACGAAGTTTCAATTTTTTATCGGTGCTCCATTACTTCATTGGTGAAGCATAAAGGGTGTGCGGCTCCTCTGTATCGGGCCACATCACGACGCAGTTTGGATGGAGTCCGTATGCGGTTTTCGGTCCGTGTGAGGTTGTGTTTATCACGCCAGGCTTGATGGTCGTCTTCTCGCGCTGGTGTACTCCCTCATGATCCATAAATGGATCTGGTATGACCGGCTCTATTGTCCAGGTCCTGTCTCTGGTCGTGCGTGCGTCCTGCGGCCGCTGTTTCTCTGCCTCTAGGGCGAGGTGGCGCAGGTTGGTGTTCGGCTTGGGCTGTCACTCTGTCCCGGCCACGAGGTGGTCGGCCATGTCTGTCAGCTGCGTTACGCGCTGCCGGTATAGGTTCTGGACCACCTCGTCTAATTGGGAGAGCAACCTGCGCTTTGGGTAGCTTTTAGTTGGGCGCTCGAGGCCGTATTCCTCGGTTGCCAGGACATTGGTCCATCTGTCGTTGAGTAAATCCTGATCGGCTTGAAGTTGTTGTCGCTTCTTTTTCAGGCTTCTTGTTGTAGCTATTAGCCGGCGCTTGAAGCGTTCTTGTTCGAGGGGGTCCTCTGGTACGATGAAGTCTTCGTCGCCCAGGCTCTCATCCTCTTCGGAGGTCGGTAGGTAGTTACTATCCTCCGAGCCCTCGTCCCCGATACGGTCATTGGAGTTGACTTGCCCCTCTTCCCATTCATCATGCTCGGATGTTGGCTCGACAGGGGCTTCCTAGTCTTCGGCGTTATCCGGGGTGTTATTATCTCCGGTGCCGGTATTGTTGTCTTTTTCGCAACGTGATTTTGATCGGCGCCGCTGACGTCGACGCTTCGTAGGTGCTTCAACAGGTTCATCCTCTAGAATCTTCTCATCGTTAGTGTCATTCTCTTTGGGTGTGTCCACCATGTACACGTCATACGAAGAAGTGGCCGTCTAGCGTCCGGTAAACGGCGGGTTCTGGCCTTGCTCTTCTTCAGCATCGTCGTCCATGTCGTCGATGTCTTCGGAGGCGTAATCAAGCATGTCGGTTAAATCCTCAACGGTGGGTATGAAGTGGGTGGTGGGTGGGACGTAGAATTCCCTGCTCTCAGCCCCTAGTGCGGGCTGGGCATAGTTCGAGAGAGATCCTTCTATAATGGTGAGATATCGCATTAACTCCAGAGCCTCTTTTAAGGGCGAGGTATGGACAGGGAAGCGAGAATCCGTGGAGCGGGGCGGGGCAGGAGTTCCCTGGTCGAGCTCGTATAACACAGACCTCGAGAGTTCGGAGCTTGTGAACGGATGTGAGTCCGTCTTGGTGAGGATAGAGGGAGCCAGGAGTGATTCCAGGTCGGCCGGTGAAACGATTCCCTTCGTATCTCTGGTGTTGAGCTCTATGGCTGCGAAGAGTTTGACAGGTTCTAAGCTCCCGTCTTCGGACTCGGCGATGAGTTCCGGATCTGAGGCCGGAACTATGGTTGAGGCCGCGAACCCTTTGAAGATCAAGTCTCCCCGAATATCAGCGACGTAGTTTAGGTTTCCGAAACTGATCTGATGACCAAGGGCGTAGCTGTCGATCTTCTCCAGATGGCCAATCGAATTGGCACGTAGTGCGAAGCTGCCGAATACGAAGATTTGGCCGGGAGAAAAGTCTCCCTCATGGCAGAATTGTTGTGGATGGTTGATGGAGCCATCGAGCCTTCTGGTGACGACACAGTGGAACTCTCAATAAAAGCACCAATGTCGGTGTCAAAACCAGCAGATCTCGGGTAGGGGGTCCCGAATTGTGCGTCTAAGGATCGAAGGTAACAAGGAGGCAGGGGACACGATGTTACCTAGGTTCGGGCCCTCTTAATGGAGGTAATACCCTACTTCCTGCTTGATTAACTTTGATGAGTATAGGGGTTACAAGAGTTAATCTACCTCGAGATCGTAATGGCTAAACCGTAGATGTCTAGACTGTATGATTGTGTTCTTGCCCTACGGACTGAACCCTCTGATTTATATAAACATCGAAGGGATCTAGGGTTGTACAGAGTCGGTTTACAGAGGAAGGAAAGTACACGATCCGAATGCCAAGCTTGCCATCCATGCAAAGGAGAGTCCCATCCGGACACGGGGAAGGTTCTTCTATCTTGTATCTTCATGGCCCATCAGTCCGGCCCACATCACATAGCCCGGACGCCCGAGGACCCCTTAGTCTAGGACTCCCTCATCCGGTCCAAGGACCTTAATTGTGGAGACAACCACTCTGTGGCAACGAAGAAGCAGGACCATAGAATAAAATATAATCTCGCGAGGAGGAGTTTCATAACTTTAGGGAGATCCTCCTACAGAACACACACATATCAAATACTTTGAGTATGATACAAGGTAACTGGTATTACCGTCGCACCGGCACACTTGATATATTCTTACCATGAACTGAATTCTCTTCACGTCTAATCTTTTCATTGCAGGAAGACACAGTCCTTACTTTCCTTCATGATATTTGCTTTTAAGAGTTTCTAAAATATTTACTTTAAACCTTTTATCCTTACTAGTCTGGTTTATTCGTCCATCTGGACAGTCACAATATTTGCAGGAGCTCAAGCAGTTACTTCGCACAAGAACTATGCAACTTGTGTGTGATAGAAGCACCAACATAAATATTCTCCTCTGCTCTTCGCTGGGATAATAACTAATTGGGATACTTTCACGAAAGTGCTACACCACCTTGTTTGGCTTGCAGGCACCAATTGCGTGGTGATGTTTGCCACACAAAAAACAAGGGTGTCTGTGGTGGCAGTGGAGGGGGTCCTTTCCTGCCCATCGTGGTTTGTCTCCCCCCAAGTGCTCCAGCTACGCCTCTACAGGAACCTACATTTGTTTGTTCAGACATTGTAAGTACATCCACCTTCCCACATCCACCTTCCCATTGCGTCTTCGCGCGTGTGGATTTAAAACAACAGCTATAGTTTGGCAGGGTAGTTTTATTTTCGAAGCGTCTAAGATACGGCTTTCGCACACAGTTTTCTGTTCTGGACCAATTTGCACGACCTATGCCCGTGCTAGGAAATAAAACTCAGTTTCAAATTCATTACTTCATGAACCAACTTGCGGGAATAGGTACCTACAGTGTGATTTAAATTTATTTTAATTCAAGTAATGAAAATTGAAACAATCCTGTAGGATGGAATCATCATGGCGTGTGCGGGGAGGACGTGTTAAGTGTAGGCGGATAGGTCTGTACGACACTGGAAGCTAGAGGGGTAAACTGTGATGGCTATTTGCTTCTTGTTTCTCTCATGTCACCGTCTAGGCTGTCGTTCATGTCTTTCTCCTATTGTCTGTTCATCGCCACTGATGGCGGCCGATGCTCCGCCCTCGTGCGACTCATCTTCCTTTTGCGCTGGAGTTGGCAATCATAATCGTTGGCTTGAATCAGTGACGAAGGCCAAATTCGTCTTGCATCGGGAGGACAGGACACCGTACTCCCCTTCTGTCGTCTTTGCCATGCCACATGCATGGCCTGAGGTTAGAGAGGCCATTGCTTCGTCTGCCTGCGTGGCGACGCTCGCCACACCAGAAACCGGGGCGTCTGCCGCGGCGGTGGACCTACCCAGCGCCCCCCCCCCCCCCCCCCACCCACCACCCAAAAAGCGCTCCAGGTACACCTCTGACAGGCACCTGTGAAGATGCGATAAACGTCTTGCCTCTGTACGAGGGGACGTGGTTCGTGTTTATATGCAGGGACGCCGATCCCTGTAGCGCATACAAGAGATAGAGTATATCTTGGAGAGGAAGAAAGAGAGAGATAGAGATAGGCACAGTTAAGCTAGTTATCTAGGCTAACAAACTACCAGAATATCTCCAAGAGATCTATCACGTTACAATGTTGCACTATGCGCTGAACCTGAACCGAACCTGAACCTTACATGTTTAACACCCTCTCATAATCACAATTTTGTTAAGTTGAGATTACGTTTGAATTCTTCAAAACTCCTTGTAGGCAATGCCTTGGTGAAGCCATCTGCAACTTGATCTCTGGAATGCACAAACCGGATCTCAAGCTTTCTACTAGCAACCCTTTCTCGAACGAAGTGGAAGTCAATCTCAATATGTTTTGTTCTTGCATGAAACACAGATTTTGCAGACAAATAAGTGGCACCAAGATTGTCACACCAAAGACATGGAGCTTGAGTATGTTTTATCCCAAGTTCTCTGAGCGTGGACTGAACCCAGATAATTTCTGCTGTTGCATTAGCCAAAGCCTTGTATTCTACTTCTGTACTTGATCTTGAAACTGTAGCCTGTTTCCTTGCACACCAAGATATTAGGTTAGGTCCAAAGAATACTGCAAAACCACCAGTAGAGCGCCTATCATCAATATCTCCTGCCCAGTCAGAACCAGAGAATGCACTGACAAGAGTTGAAGTAGACTTGGAGAAAGTAAGACCAACATTAACAGTGTCTTTGACATATCTTACTATCCGTTTTGCAGCAGTCCAATGAACTATAGTGGGAGCATGAAGAAACTGAAAAACTTTGTTCACAGCAAAAGAAATATCTGGTCTTGTAAGAGTCAAGTACTGGAGTGCACCAACTAAGCTTCTGTACTTGGTGCTATCTTCCTGATTCAGGAGTTCTCCCTCTGTAAGAGAGATCTTTTCATAACTTGACATTGGTGTTGGTGATGATTTGCATCCCTGTAGCCCAGCTCTTCTTACAAGATCAGTAGCATACTTTTCTTGAGATAGGTGAAGTTCACTTCCTTGTTTCCTTACCTCAATACCTAGGAAAAAATGCAAGTCTCCTAGATCCTTTAATGCAAATTCAGCACTAAGATCTTTCAACAGTCCTGTCACTGCTTCATCTGATGAGCTTGTAACAATAATATCATCAACATAAATGAGCACAAAGATAGATGTGTTGCACTTATTGTAAATGAACAGTGACGTGTCAGACTTGAAAGGAACAAAACCAAGTGCTTGTAATTTTTGACTGAGACGGGAGTACCATGCCCTAGGAGCTTGTTTTAGACCATACAGAGCTTTATCCAACTTGCAAACATGGAAAGGTGTGTTTTTGTTCTCAAACCCAGGAGGTTGCTTCATATACACTTCCTCTTCCAGAACACCATGAAGGAACGCGTTCTGAACATCTAGCTATCTGAGACCCCATCCCCTGGAAACAGCAATAGACAAGACAAGGCGAATGGTGGCAGCTTTTACAACAGGACTAAAGGTGTCCTCATAGTCTATGCCATACCGTTGCTTAAATCCTTTTGCAACCAGCCTAGCCTTATACCGGTCAATAGTTCCATCAGACTTCCTTTTTATTCTGAATACCCACTTGCAATCAATGAGATTTTTACCTTGCCGTGGAGGAACTAGATGCCATGTCTTGTTTTTCTGGAGTGCTCTGTACTCTTCTTCCATAGCTTGCTTCCACTTTGTGTCACCTAAAGCCTCATCAAGCGTTTGTGGTTCACCTATAGAGCAAGCTAAGCCAAACTTAAGCACCTTTTTATAATTAACAGGTTGCAATACCCCTTTCTGTAGACGTGTGCGTGGCATCGGTGGGGAAGCAGCAGTAGTTTGCTGCACAGAAGATCCGGGGTCTGCAGCAGAAAAATCCACAGCAGCATCCCCCGGTGATCCCGAGGCAGATACTCTGCGATCTGACGAAGGAGCAGGATTTTCTGCGGCCTCGGCGTGTGATGAAGGGGCGCCATCCACCACAGAAGATCCGCCTGCTGCAGGAGACCCACTCCCATGTGGAGCGTCATCGGGATCCATGCAAGATCCAGCGCCTGTCGGGTGGTCCACCGCACGGGACCCCGAGCCGGTCGACTGACGCGGGCGCCGCGCGTAGCACGTGGGCGGATCGGGGAAGCGGCTCGTCAACTGCCGTGTGGCACCTGGAGATTGGCGCGGGCCATCAGCGCCCGTTGGTTGGTCGGGGGCGTGCCGCGCTGCTGAGTCAGGGCGGTCAACCCGAGCTCTGTCAGCATCAAGCGCAGGTGCAGAGGGCGTCAATCCCGAAGGAGATCGCCTGCAGGATTGGTGCGGCTCGGATCCCGAGGAAGATATGTTCCCCGAGGGCCTGCACATGAAATATGGCTCGTTTGGAGCCGTTTCTTCACTGTTTTCATCACCGTGACCACCATTAGCTTCATTGTTTTGTCCTGCATCATCATTTAACTCAAGCAAACTATTATGAGGATTAGTTGGCATCTGATCATCACAGTTATCTTCCCCAGAGGCACCTACTAGATGTGATGGCAGAAGGAGAATTTCTTGGCGAAGAAGAGCACCGGTGTTTGGATGTAGATCAGCAAAGGGAAATTTTGTCTCGTCAAAAATGACATCTCTAGATATATAGACTCGTCCAGTGGAAATATCAAGGCACTTAACTCCTTTATGTTGAGGGCTATAGCCCAAGAAGACACACTATTTCGAGCGAAACATGAGTTTACGATTGTTGTAGGGTCTGAGGTTTGGCCAACATGCGCACCCAAAAACACGAAGTGATGTATAATCAGGTTTGGTGTGAAGGAGCCTTTCTACCAGTGTTTCATGATTAATGACACGACTAGGAAGCATGTTGATGATATGAACAGCGGTAAGAAAAGCCTCGTCCCAAAATTTGAGGGGCATGGATGCACCGGCCAAGAGGGCTAGACCAACCTCAACAATGTGCCTATGTTTTCTTTCAGCAGATCCATTCTGCTGATGTGCATGAGGACAAGAAACTTGGTGAGAGATGCCAAGAGTTTGGAAAAACGAGTTTAATTTTTCGTATTCCCCTCCCCAGTCGGATTGAACGGCAATGATTTTGATATTAAACTTTCGTTCAACGAGAGCTTGGAAGTTGTGAAACACTTGAAAAACCTCGGATCTTTTTTTAAGTAAATAGATCCAAGAATACTTGCTATAGTCATCAATGAAGCTAACATAGTAAGTATGCCTACTAACAGCACTTGGGGCAGGACCCCAAACATCAGAAAAGATAAGCTGCAATGGTTTGGTAGAAATACTCGTGGAAATTGGATAGGGTAACTGATGGCTTTTAGCCTTTTGACAAGAATCACAGATTGTTTCAACATCACGCTCTCCAACATATCAGAGCTTATTCTTCCTAAGCAATCGTTCAACTAAAGAAAAAGATGCATGCCCTAGTCTATCGTGCCACCTTGTCGAGGAGATTTTGGTGACACCATAAGCTTGCTTATTTATTCTTCTAAACTCCGGAATCAATGGGTAAATCCCGCGAACACATCTACCTTGGTAGAGCACCTTCCTTGTTGCCTGATGCTTGATCAAAAAGAAAAAGGGGTGAAACTCGAGAAAGACATGATTGTCAATGGCGATATGATGAACGGAGAGTAGATTTTTAGATGCACTAGGGACATGAAGAATTTTTCTTAGATGGATCTTTCGTTGAGGGGTTTGAAAAACTGAATGACCAACATGTTTAATCCTCATACCTGATCCGCTTGTTGTGTGTATCTGGTCTTGGCCGCGGTACTTCTCCCGCATAGTCACATTTTCAAGTTCACCGGTGATGTGATTTGTAGCACCACTATCAACATACCAGTTTGTATCAACTCCATATGAAGCTTCTGCAGCACCAGCGACCTTCTCATCTTGCGAGGATTCTCCTTCATCCTCCTCAAACCGGTACCAGCAATCCCTTGCTGAGTGACCGATCTTGCCGCAGATTTGACACTTGACAGCGTCGGGGCGGCTCCTGGAGTTGTTGTGACGGCCCTTGTTGTTGGTGTAGGAGGGCCGCCCACAAGAGGCGCTGTTGTTGGAGTTGCTACTGCCGCCGCTGTTCTTTCCTTTGCCGCGCGGAGGGCCACGGTAGCCGCGTGAGCCACCACGGCCACCACGAACGGCGGCATTTGCAGAGCTCTTGAACCCAGCGTTGTTGCCAGCACCATGGAACATAGCAATGCGCTGGTTGAAGGTACTTACTTGAGCGAACAGATCATCGATCGTGACCGGTTCTTTTTGGGCATCGAGTGCCGACACCAGCGGCTGGTACTCCATATCCAGCCCTGCCAGGATGTAGGAGATGACTTCATCGTCATCTAGCGGCTTGCCAGTAGCCGCCAGCTCGTCGGCGAGGGAGCGGATGTGGGCGAAGTAGGAGCCCACCGCTTGCGTGCCCTTCTACGCGTTGGAGAGGGCGATCCCGATGTTGTTGATGCAGGATCGGGACTGGGACAAGAACATGCTCGCCACAGCAGTCCAGAGCTCATGCGCCTTGCGCATCGAGGTCACCTGGACAAGAACTTCGCGAGAGAGATTGACCAACAGGTGACCAAGTACCTTCTGATCTTCCCTTACCCAGGCTTGGTTTAGAGGGTTCGGGACGGCTTGCTCCTTGCCATCTTTATCCTTGGTGACGAGGAACTTCTCCGGTTCCTTAATGGATCTGCCGACGTAGCCAAACAGGCCAGCGCCGATGAGCTGGGGCGTGATCTGAGCACGCCAGAGGACATAGTTCGTCCTGGTGAGCTTCTTTGTTACCTGACCATGGATGGTGGGTATAGGAGCGACGGCGGAAGATGACATGGCTGGAGCTAGGGTTTGATGGATGCTAGATGTTGTGAAAGAGGGAGGCTCTGGTTACCATGTGAAGATGCGATAAACGTCTTGCCTCTGTACGAGGGGACGTGGTTCGTGTTTATATGCAGGGGCGCCGATCCCTATAGCGCATACAAGAGATAGAGTACATCTTGAAGAGGAAGAAAGAGAGAGATAGAGATAGCCACGGTTAAGCTAGTTATCTAGGCTAACAAACTACCAGAATATCTCCAAGAGATCTATCACGTTACAATGTTGCACTATGCGCTGAACCTGAACCGAACCTGAACCTTACATGTTTAACAGCACCCACGGTAGTATTTTTCAGATGTTGTAATTGAAGGAAATATGCCCTAGAGGCAATAATAAAGTTATTATTCATTTCCTTATTTCATGATAAATGTTTATTATTCATGCGAGAATTGTATTAACCAGAAATATAATACATGTGTGAATACATAGACAAACATAGTGTCACGAGTATGCCTCTACTTGACTAGCTCGTTGATCAAAGATGGTTGAGTTTCCTAGCCATAGACATGAGTTGTGATTTGATTAACGGGATCACATCATTAGATAATGATATGATTGACTTGACCCACTTCATTAGCTTAGCACTTGATTGTTTAGTATGTTGCTATTGTTTTGTTCATGACTTATACATGTTCCTATGACTACGAGATTATGCAACTCCCGTTTACCGGAGGAACACTTTGTGTGCTACCAAATGTCACAACGTAACTGGGTGATTATAAAGGTGCTCTACAGGTGTCTCCGAAGGTACTTGTTGAGTTGGCGTATTTCGAGATTAGGATTTGTCACTCCGATTGTCGAAGAGGTATCTTTGGGCCCTCTCGATAATGCACATCACTATAACCCTTGCAAGCAATGTGACTAATGAGTTAGTTGTGGGGTGATGCATTACATAACGAGTAAAGAGACTTGACGGTAATGAGATTGAACTAGGTATTGAGATACCAATGATCGAATCTCGGGCAAGTAACATACCGATGACAAAGGGAAAAACGTATGTTGTTATGCAGTTTGACCGATAAATATCTTCGTAGAATATGTGGGAGCCAATATGAGCATCCAGGTTCCACTATTGGTTATTGACCGGAGATGTGTCTCGGTCATGTCTACATAGTTCTCGGACCCGTAGGGTCCGCACGCTTAACGTTCGGTGACGATTTATATTATAAGTTATGTAATTTGATGTACCGAAGGTAGTTCAGAGTCCCGGATGAGATCGGGGACACGACGAGGAGTCTCGAAATGGTAGAGACGTAAAGATCGATATATTGAACGACTATATTTGGACATCGGAAAGGTTTCGAGTGATTCGGGTATTTATCGGAGTATCGAAGAGTTACGGGAATTCGTCGGGGAGTATAGGGGCCTTATTGGGCTTTAAGGGAGAGAGAGAGAGAGAGAGAGGCAAGCCGCGCGCCCCCAAGGCCTAGTCCGAATTGGACTTGGGGGAGGGGCGGCGCCCCCTCCTTCCTTCTCTTCTCTCTTCCCTTTCCTTGACTCCTACTCCTACTACATGGAAGGGGGGGAATCCTACTCCCGGGGGGAGTAGGATTCCCTAGGGCATGCCATAGAGAGGGCCGGCCCCTCCTCTCCTCTCCTCCTTTATATACTGAGGCAAGGGGCACCCCATAGACAACAATTGATCATTGATCTCTTAGCCATGTGCGGTGCCCCCATCCACCTTATTCCACCTCGGTAATATCCTAGCGGTGCTTAGGCGAAGCCCTGCGTCGGTAGCATCATCAACACCGTCATCATGCCGTCGTGCTGACGGAACTCTCCCACAAAGCTCTGCTGGATCGGAGTTCATGGGACGTCATCGAGCTGAACGTGTGCTGAACTAGGAGGTGTCGTACGTTCGGTACTTGATCGGTCGGATCGTGAAGACGTACGAATACATCATACGCGTTGTGCTAAAGCTTCCGCTTTCAGTCTACGAGGGTACGTGGACAACACTCTCCCCTCTTGTTGCTATGCATCACCATGATCTTGCATGTGCGTAGGAAATTTTTGAAATTACTACGTTCCCCAACAGTGGCATCCGAGCCAGGTTTATGCGTAGATGTTATATGCACGAGTAGAACACAAGTGAGTTGTGGGCGATACAAGTTATGCTGCTTACCAGCATGCCATAAGTTGGTTCGGCGGTATTGTTGGATGAAGTGGCCCGGACCGACATTACACGTACACTTACGCGAGATTGGTTCTACCGACGTGCTTTGCACATAGGTGGCTGGCGGGTATCAGTTTCTCCAACTTTAGTTGAACCGAGTGTGGCTACGCCCGGTCCTTGAGAAGGTTAAAACAACACTAACTTGACGAAATATCATTGTGGTTTTGATGCGTACGTAAGAACGGTTCTTGCTCAGCCCGTATTAGCCACGTAAAACTTGCAACAACAAAGTAGAGGACGTCTAACTTGTTTTTGCAGGGCATGTTGTGATGTGATATGGTCAAGACATGATGCGAAATTTTATTGTATGAGATGATCATGTTTTATAACAGAGTTATCGGCAACTGGCAGGAGCCATACGGTTGTCACTTTATTGTATGCAATGCAATCGCCCTGTAATTGCTTTACTTTATCACTAAGTGGTAGTGATAGTCGTAGAAGCAATAGTTGGCGAGACGACAACGATGCTACGATGGATATCAAGGTGTCGTGCCGGTGAGGATGGTGATCATGACGGTGCTTCGGAGATGGAGATCACAAGCACAAGATGATGATGGTCATATCATATCACTTATATTGATTGCATGTGATGTTTATCCTTTATGCATCTTATTTTGCTTGATTGACGGTAGCATTATAAGATGATCTCTCACTAAATTTCAAGGTATAAGTGTTCTCCCTGAGTATAGATCGTTGCGAAAGTTCTTCGTGCTGAGACACCACGTGATGATCGGGTGTGATAAGCTCTACGTTCAAATACAACGGGTGTAAGACAGTTTTACACACGCAGAATACTCAGGTTAAACTAGACGATCCTAGCATATGCAGATATGGCCTCGGAACACTGGAGACCGAAAGGTTGAGTATGAATCATATATTAGATATGATCAACATAGTGATGTTCACCATTGAAAACTACTCCATCTCACGTGATGATCGAACATGGTTTAGTTGATATGGATCACGTGATCACTTAGATGATTAGAGGGATATCTATCTAAGTGGGAGTTCTTAAGTAATATGATTAATTGAACTTTAATTTATCATGAACTTAGTCCTGATAGTATTTTGCAAATTATTTATAGATCAATAGCTCGCATTGTTGCTTCCCTATGTTTTATATGTGTTCCTAGAGAAAATTAAGTTGAAATGTGAGAAATGATGCGGACTAGGTCCATGATGTGAGGTTTATCCTCATTGCTGCACAGAAGAATTATGTCCTTGATGCACCGCTAGGTGACAGACCTATTGCAGGAGCAGATGCAGACGTTATGAACGTTTGGCTAGCTTAATATGGTGACTACTTGATAGTTTAGTGCACCATGCTTAACAGCTTAGAATCGGGACTTCAAAGACGTTTTGAACGTCATGGACCATATGAGATGTTCCAGGAGTTGAAGTTAATATTTCAAGCAAATACCCGAGTTGAGAGATATGAAGTCTCCAATAAGTTCTCTAGCTAAAAGATGGAGGAGAATAGCTCAAGCAGTGAGCATGTGCTCAGATTGTCTGGGTACTACAATCGCTTGAATCAAGTGGGAGTTAATCTTCCAGATAAAATAGTGATTGACAGAGTTCTCTGGTCACCATCACCAAGTTAGAAGAACTTCGTGATGAACTATAGTATGCAAGGGATGAAGAAAACGATTCCCGAGCTTTTCATGATGATGAAATCGATGAAGATAGAAATCAAGAAAGAGCATCAAGTGTTGATGATTAACAAGACCACTAGTTTCAAGAAAAGGGCAAAGGGATAGAAAGGGAACTTCATGTAGAATGGCAAGCAAGTTGTCACTTCCGTGAAGAAGCCCAAAGCTAGACTAAAGCCTGAAACTGAGTGCTTCTACTGCAAAGGAAATGGTCACTAGAAGCGGAAATGCCCTGAATATTTGGTGGATAAGAAGGATGGAAAAGTGAACAAGGGTATATTTGATATACATGTTATTGATGTGTACCTTACTAGTGTTTATAGTAGCCCTGGATATTTGATACTTGTTTGGTTGCTAAAAAAATTAGTAACTCGAAACAGGAGTTAACAAATAAACAGAGACTAGTTGAGGGTGAAGTGACGATGTATGTTGGAAGTGGTTCCAAGATTGATATGATCATCATCGCATACTCCCTATACTTTTAGGATTAGTGTTAAACCTAAATAAATGTTATTTGGCGTTTGCGTTGAGCTTGAATATGATTTGATCATGTTTATTGCAATATAGTTATTCATTTAAAGTCAGAGAATAATTATTGTTCTGTTTACATGAATAAAGCCTTCGATGGTCATACACCCAATGAAAATAGTTTGTTGGATCTCGATCGTAGTGATACGCATATTCATAATATTGATGCCAAAAGATGCAAAGTTGATAATGATAGTGCAACTTATTTGTGGCACTGTCGTTTGGGTCATATCGGTGTAAAGCGCATGAAGAAACTCCATAAAGATGGATTTTTGGAATCATTTGGTTATGAATCATTTGATTCTTGCGAACCGTGCCTTTTAGGAAAGATGACTAAAACTCCGTTCTCCGGAACAATGGAATGAGCTACTGACTTGTTGGAAATAATAGATACTGATGTAATGCGGTCCAATGAATGTTGATGCTCGTGACGGGTTCTGACCTTCACAGATGATTTGAGTAGATATGAGTATATCTACTTAATGAAGCACAAGTTTGAAACATTTGAAAAGTTCAAAGAATTTCAGAGTGAAGTGGAGAATCATCGCAACAAGAAAATAAAGTTTCTACAATCTGATCGTAGAGGAGAATATTTGAGTTACGAGTTTGGCCTTCATATAAAACAATGTGGAATAGTTTCACAGCTCACGCCACCTGAAACACCACAGCGTTATGGTGTGTCTGAACGTCGTAACCGCACTTTATTGGATATGGTGCGATTTATGATGTCTCTTATCGGTTTACCACTATCTTTTTGGGGTTATGCATTAGAGACAGTTGCATTCACTTTAAATAGGGCACCATCAAAATCCGTTGAGACGACGCCTTATGAACTATGGTTTGGTAAGAAACCAAAGTTGTTGTTTCTTAAAGTTTGGGGTTGCGATGCTTATGTGAAAAAGTTTCAACCTGATAAGCTCGAACCCAAATCGGAGAAGTGTGTCTTCATAGAATACCCAAAGGAAACTATTGGGTACACCTTCTATCACAGATCCGAAGGCAAGATATTCGTTGCTAAGATGGATCCTTTCTAGAGAAGGAGTTCCTCACAAAAGAAGTGAGTGGGAGGAAAGTAGAACTTGATGAGGTAATTGTACCTTCTCCCGAAATGGAAAGTAGTTCATCACAGAAATCAGTTCCAGTGATTCCTACACCAATTAGTGAGGAAGTTAATGATGATGATCATGAAACTTCAGATCAAGTTATTACAAAACTCGTAGGTCTTCCAGAGTACGGTCCGCACGAGAGTGGTACGATAATCCTATTCTAGAAGTCATGTTACTAGACCACGATGAACTTATGAACTATGAGGAAGCGATGATGAGCCCAGATTCCACGAAATGGCTTGAAGCCATGAAATCTGAGATGGGATCCATGTATGAGAACAAAGTGTGGACTTTGGTTGACTTGCCCGATGATCGGCAAGCCATTAAGAATAAATGGATCTTCAAGAGGAAGACGGACACTGATAGTAGTGTTACTATCTACAAAGCTCAACTTGTTGAAAAAGGTTTTTGACAAAGTTCAAGGTGTTGACTACGATGAGATTTTCTCACTCGTAGCGATGCTTAAGTTTGTCCGGATCATGTTAGCAATTGCCACATTTTATGAAATCTGGCAAATGGATGTCAAAACTGCATTCCTTAATGGATTTATTAAAGTAGAGTTGTATATGATGCAACCAGAAGGTTTTGTCGATCCTAAAGGCGCTAACAAAATGTGCAAGCTCCAGCGATCCATATATGGACTGGTGCAAGCATCTCGGAGTTGGAATATACGCTTTGATGAGTTGATCAAAGCATATGGTTTTATACAGACTTTTTGGATAAGCCTATATTTACAAGAAAGTGAGTGGGAGCTCTGTAGCATTTCTAAAACTATATGTAGATGACATATTGTTGATTGGAAATGATATAGAAATTCTGGATAGCATAAAAGGATAGTTGAATAAGAGTTTTTCAAAGAAAGACCTCGGTGAAGCTGCTTACACATTGAGCATCAAGATCTATAGAGATAGATCAAGACGCTTGATAAGATTTTTCAATGAGTACATACCTTGATAAGATTTTGAAGTAGTTCAAAATGGAACAGTCAAAGGAGTTCTTGCCTGTGTTGCAAGGTGTGAAGTTGAGTACGACTCAAAACCCGACCATGGTAGAAAATAAAAAAAGAATGAAAATTCATTCCCTATGCCTCCGTCATAGATTCTATAAAGTATGCCATGTTGTGTACCAGATCTATTGTATACCCTACACTGAGTTTGGCAAGGGAGTACAATAGTGATCTAGGAGTAGATCACTGAACAGCGGTCAATATTATCCTTAGTGGAATAAGGATATGTTTCTCGATTATGGAGGTGACAAAAGGTTCGTCGTAAAGGGTTACTCGATGCAAGTTTTGACATTGATCCAGATGACTCTAAGTCTCAATCTGGATACATATTGACAGTGGGAGCAATTAGCTAAAGTAGCTCCGTGCAGAACATTGTAGACATAGAAGTTTGCAAAATACATACGGATCTGAATTTGGCAGACCCGTTGACTAAACCTCTCTCACAAGTAAAACATGATCACACCTTAGTACTCTTTGGGTGTTAATCACATAGCGACGTGAACTAGATTATTGACTCTAGTAAACCCTTTGGGTGTTGGTCACATGAAGATGTGAACTATGGGTGTTAATCACATGGTGATGTGAACTATTGATGTTGAATCACATGGCGATGTGAACTAGATTGTTGACTCTAGTGCAAGTGGGAGACTGAAGGAAATATGCCCTAGAGGCAATAATAAATTTATTATTTGTTTCCTTATTTCATGATAAATGTTTATTATTCATGCTAGAATTGTATTAACCGGAAACATAATACATGTGCGAATACATAGACAAACATAGTGTCACTAGTATGCCTCTACTTGACTAGCTCGTTGATCAAAGATGATTGAGTTTCCTAGCCGTAGACATGAGTTGTCATTTGATTAACGGGATCACATCATTAGAGAATGATGTGATTGACTTGACCCATTCTGTTAGCTTAGCACTTGATCATTTAGTATGTTGTTATTGCTTTCTTCATGACTTATACATGTTCCTATGACTATGAGATTATGCAACTCCCGTTTACCGGAGGAACACTTTGTGTGCTACCAAACATCACAATGTAACTGGGTGATTATAAAGGTCCTCTACAGGTGTCTCCGAAGGTACTTGTTGAGTTGGCGTATTTCGAGATTAGGATTTGTCACTCCGATTGTCGGAGAGGTATCTTTGGGCCCTCTCGGTAATGCACATTACTATAAGACTTGCAAGCAATGTGACTAATGAGTTAGTTGCGGGGTGATGCATTACATAACGAGTAAAGAGACTTGCCGGTAACGAGATTGAACTAGGTATTGAGATACCGACGATCGAATCTCGGGCAAGTAACATACCGATGACAAAGGGAACAACGTGTGTTGTTATGCGGTTTGACCGATAAAGATCTTCGTAGAATATGTGGGAGCCAATATGAGCATCCAGGTTCCGCTATTGGTTATTGATCGGAGATGTGTCTCGGTCATGTCTACATAGTTCTCGAACCTGTAGGGTCCGCACGCTTAACGTTCGGTGACGATTTATATTATGAGTTATGTGTTTGATGTACCGAAGGTAGTTCGGAGTCCCGGATGAGATTGGGGACACGACGAGAAGTCTCGAAATGGTCGAGACATAAAGATCGATATATTGGACGACTATATTTGGACATCGGAAAGGTTCCGAGTGATTCGGGTATTTATCGGAGTATCGGAGAGTTACAGGAATTCGCCGGGGAGTATATGGGCCTTATTGGGCTTTAAGGAAGAGAGAGAGAGAGAGAGGAAGGCCGCACGCCCCCCAAGGCCTAGTCCGAATTGGACTAGGGGGAGGGGCGGCGCCCCCTCCTTCCTTCTCTTCTCTCTTCCCTTTCCTTGACTCCTACTCCTACTACATGGAAGGGGGGAATCCTACTCCCGGTGGGAGTAGGACTCCCCAGGGCGCGCCATAGAGAGGGCCGGCCCCTCCCCTCCTCTCCTCCTTTATATACTAAGGCAAGGGGCACCCCATAGACAACAATTGATTATTGATCTCTTAGCCATGTGCGGTACCCCCCTCCACCATATTCCACCTCGGTAATATCGTAGCGGTGCTTAGGCGAAGCCCTGCGTCGGTAGCATCATCAACACCGTCATCACACCGTCGTGCTGACGGAACTCTCCCGCAAAGCTCTGCTGGATCGGAGTTCGTGGGACGTCATCGAGCTGAATGTGTGCCGAACTCGGAGGTGTCATACGTTCGGTACTTGATCGGTCGGATCGTGAAGACGTACGACTACATCAACCGCGTTGTGCTAATGCTTCTGCTTTTGGTCTACGAGGGTACGTGGACAACACTCTCCCCTCTCGTTGCTACGCATCACTATGATCTTGCTTATGCGTAGAAATTTTTTGAAATTACTACGTTCCCCAACAGTAATTACATCAACCTTCCCATGCCATCTTCCTGTGTGTGGATTCGAAACAACGTCTGTAGTTTGGCTGGGCAGTTTTATTTTCAAAGCGTCTGCGATGCGGTTTTCATACATAGTTTTTCGCTGTGTTGTGCTATGTGATTGGGGTGTGTGTGGGGGGGGGGGGGGGGGGGGCCTTTATAGCCGCCTTGTGTACTAGGTCTTAGTGATCAAATGGATGCCATGTGAGCGTCTAAACTAATTCTGGACCAATTTACACCACCTCTGCCAGTGGTAGGAAATAAAACTCCAAGTTTCAAGTTCATTACTTCATGAACCTACTTGCACCCAAGTTGCGGGAATAGGTACCTACAGTGCGATTTAATTTTATGTTTATTCAAGTAATGAGAATCAGAACAGTCACGCGGGATGGAGTCAGCATAGCGTGTCAATTGCTGAAGTGGTGACAAAATTCATCTAACTATCCCTTCGGTGAGGATTTTCCAAAGTTGTCATTTTTTCGACAAAGGAATGTATTAATATCGTGAAAATATTAGTTACACCCAGCCTCTACAACAAGAAAATGTCCTACAAACATTACGGATGCACACAGCCCTACAACAAAAGAAAGAAGAAGAAGAAAACAAAAGATCCCGATGCGGTGATCAAAGCCGTGTAGCTGCAACACAAATCACTGCGAAGGTAGCACCCGCAGTCCAAATTCTCCAAAAGCGATGCCTCCAAGTAGGAAAGAGTGCACAAGCGTCGTCGCTGCCCAATCATAGATCTCAGATTTTCACCCTAGAGAAAGTTCGTGCTCTCAAAATAATGCCTTCAATAAGGCCATTACCAGGCACAACCACTTAAGGCCAGAACTTGGATTTTCACCCTGAAAGATAAGATTATGTACTCCTCGTGTGCTAGCACCCCTGCATGCCAATGCTACTGGTACATACCAGTCCTTATTGCCTCGAAGACTCAGTCTGCCGTTACTAGACCTCAGACCTCAGCCGCCATGGGATTATCCACCACTATCTTCACCATGGAAATCAAAACACCAACATGTCCCATGGTGGCAACAGGCAGCGAAGCTTCGCGCCAGTCCCTCTTGAAGCTGCATGGCTTGAAATATGGGTTCACACGACCGAATCCTATCCGAGCTAGCAATCTATATTCATCAATCACCCAATGGAGATCGTCAGCAGAGCCTTCCAGAACTTGTCATCGGCCAGATTAATGAGGACGGTCATCAAGCAGAACATTGTCTTGACGCGAGAAGAACACTAGGACGACCTCCATTATTAGGCAGATCGGCAGGTCCCCACGCCATTGTAGGCCATATCCTGATCAGCAGGCCAGAGAACTCAACGGCAACCAACGCCACCACCAGCACCATGGGGAGATGAGGGGCTGGGCCGCACAGAGACCCCCGAACCAGGCGCCATGCCACCCATGCAGCCGCAGCGGTCGCCCAGGTCGCCGAAGAAGTCCGGGCCACCGCCCCAGCATCCAACTCTGTCGGATGAGCCGCGCCGACTAGGGCCACCATGAAACTCCAGCCGGAGATCCCACCACGCGAGAAGGAAGAGGTCCCCGCCGCTGCTAGTCGCGCTCGGGGATGAGAGCCCGGCACCGCCATTAGTCGCGCAGCCTTTCTTCGGCGCCATCCTTCGGCGGTGACGGCGGCGGGGGAGGGGGTGCGGGGGCGGAGGAGAAGTAGGCAACGGCTCTAGGGTTCCGCCTGAGCCGCCCTGCCTGGGAGCGACGTGGAGGAGAGAAAGTTGTCATCTTTTTGGAGCCTAATTACCTATGTTTTGGCACCAGTGAAAAGTTAGTGAAGGATGTAGATCATGGTTATGTGCATACACGAGTTACTTTGTCTTGCTGATTGACAATAGAGAAATCCATCCAGTAATAAGTGCATTTTCATTAGCTTCTTTAAGAACATTTCTTCCTGATCTTGATTTGCCAGCAAAATAATTCAGCTTTCAGCTCATGTCCCTCTATTTTGAGCAATGCTACATCCACGCAAAGCTACGTAAGGTTTACGTAATGCTGCTGATTTGGCAAATTTTAATTGGAAGAAGGGGAGGGAGGGGGCCCCACACCCATGAAAATCGGGGGGGGGGGGGGGGGGGGGGGGGAGGAGAGAATCAGAGGGGAGGTTACGTAGGATCACGTAACAGGTTAGGTAGATGTAGTATTACGTAAACCTGGCGTAGCTTTGCGTGGATGAAGCATTGCTCCTCTATTTTTTATATTGCAACTATGTTCTGCCACATCTCTCCTTTTGTAACGATCTAATCAGCACATGGGCTTATTGTTTCACTACTTCCTTCTGCATAAACAAAAGGCTTATGACAATATGACATCTTAAATCCTGTGGCTAAGTATTACTTTGTTGTGTCACGTGTTTTACTGTCAAACTTGAGTATTGATCCTCACAGAAGAAAGATGTGACTTTTTTTACCGGTCATTAATAGACCAAAGATACGATAAGCCTTTTGTTTAATAGACTAAAAAGAAAAGAGAATCATGCACTAAATGTAAAGATATCCAAATAAATACTCCCCGGCTGGCTCTTTAAACCACACGCATTTATGAACATAATTTTAAAGAAAATATTGCCCTTAGGCTGGTCGTAATGGTAGTATCATAGCTAGTATCATGCATGCCAACTAGGCAATTTTGATGAGGTGTCATAAAATTAAACGAAAAAAGAGAGGGTTCAATATCATATCACGGTACCGTATCATAATATTCCCTCCATTCCTTTATATAAGGTGTATTTGTTTTTTGATAAAATTCCAGAATGTAAGGTGCATTTCTTCCAATTCCTCATAATTCCCTTGTTAGCCCTCCAGAAAAAGGGAAAGCATCTCTCTCCTGATTTTCTGTATCTCTCCTTATAGCAAAATAAGGAAACTATCTCTCTGTCGATTGCATGTATCGCATACTTTCCTCGACTAACTGATTTACTTGCCACTAACAAATAAATTTGCCAAGGGTAATTTCGTCCTAACATGTCCATACTTATGTGCCTTGGTCACCGTGCTGAAAATAATACACCTTACATAAAGGAACGGAGGGAGTAAATGTTATGCTACTATGTGCCATGCATGGCAATAAATAAAGTAATACATAATACACATATATGATACTATGCATTAAGGTAGTATCATATATATGATACTAGTATATGATACTCCCCATTACAACCAGCCTTATGACACAGATACTACTAGTATCGTACCTTTGGTTAATCAACATGCAGTGATGGCCCTGATTTATTTGGATATCTCTATATTTAATGCATGATTCTCTTTCCTTTTTAGTGCTCGGTTCGGTGCTTAGATTACGACTTGCGGAGTGCAGTGATCAATCCTCGCCAAAAGCCTTGTATGCTGTACTTGCAAACAAATTAACAAATGCAGACTCTTACCATGCTCTTCTTCCTTACCCTAGCCATGCTCCCGGGCCTCATAGCCAGCACCTCGTCTGTCATCAACACAACATGCTCCAAGATTCCTGAGATATCCTACCACTATTGTGTTGGCGTGCTCTCGGCCGAACCAACAGGTGCCTCCGCCACAGATACGCGTGGGCTGGCCGTCGCCGCTGCCAACCTAACCGTTCACAACGTGACGTCCACGTTGCATATGATGGGCGACTTAGTGTTGGAGCTCAACGCTTGCATCGGTTATTATAAGTATATGGTTGATTTGATAGTGGCCGCCGTTGATGACTTGCACAAAGGACGAGATGCTGAACTGATATACGAAAAGTTATATAAGGCCTCAGATACGCCGCTAAATTGTGATATTGCATTGTTTGAGGAAGCCGAGAAGAATCCCGTGCAGGAAGAGAACTCAGAAAATCAAGCTTTGGCCCGCATAGCGAGTGGCATCGCGTTTCTCATGTGGCATGGACGTTCTTAAAGGATATGTCTGGTTGCTTAACTTTGTACTACATCTATCATATGAATAAAGAGATGTCTCCACCCCTTACATGTCGTGTATCGTGTCCCCCTTTCTCTTTTGCTTGTTTAAACATGAGTCATCTGCAATGTGTTGGCCTACTGTGTTTGTTTAGCACCCATAACCAGATCTCAACTGTGGTACCATATATATCATAGATTCATTAGCAATGAACAGTTTATTCTTGTCCTCCAAAACATGATGATCACGTGTTTCTTGCCCTGAATGTACAAATTCACTGGGTTCTAGTTTTTGTACTATCCTCACAATTCACAACCACAAAAATGGAATTGTTTCCTGCACAAAGATTAACTCCTTATCTGAGAACCAGACCTTCCAACACTTGTGTTTGCATTGATTGGATACGAGATTTTGTGTGGTTAATTTTTACTGAATGTAGTAGGATAGTGTGTCGGGATGTGGAGCCGCGACTCGCTTATGTTTTCCTAGAGCTTTCACACCAATGTAGTAGGATAGTCCTGGACGGTAAACATACACAAAGGGTTTTGGATATCATCTACTCCCTCCGATCCATAATAAGTGTCGTGGTTTTATTTCAATGAGCAGCTTTGCCATTGTCTCCTGAGCAAAATAGTGACACACTTGCTAGTACAGTATCCAAAGAGATGCGGAGTTGTCTCTCACACAGACCGAATACGGTATCCAAGACTCCAAGAGGTTTCAGAAACATTGAATGACCAAGATTGTTCAGAACAGTTGGTCAATGGTACCGTCAGCGTCATAAGACATGTGGCATCTTGAATTGTGCTTGATCATTTGAAGTTGCGCCTATTGCCGCCATTGCTGCATGCGGCACTGCCAGTCTTAACATTATCGACGCCATGGACGAAGCTTGGCACCAGATCCATACCAGTCAAGACGGTGAAATGTTCATCCACAGTTGGATCATATTGATTATAGAAGAAGCCCATGGGATGTGTCCAAGAGTGGAGAAAAAACCTCGCGATGCAGAACCTCCCGGAGCCCAGGCTGACAAGCTGAGGACACTGTATCAGCGTCCACTCTGGAGGTGGCTCCAGCTCCTTCCAAGCACCTACTAGTTTTGGCTGACGGGAGTCCATGCCCATGTCAGCGTCCATGGCGGAGAGGTCAGCAGCTCCAACTTGCCAGTCCTCGGCGCAGATGCCAAACCAAAGCTTGAGCTCCGGCACATAGTGGACCTTGGTGTGTTTGGCCGTGTGATGATTTCTTTGTCACATGGAGCTTGGGGTCCTTGCTCAGTAAGACGGAGCAGGTTGATATGCCCTTCACTCGTGCTCACGGTGTGGCTCGCTTGCTGGTTAGCGTGGCTAACATTCAGTTCTTGCCGGATGTGGTCAGATGGTGTCATGAGGGTATTGCTTACATGTTGGATGTCGAGTATGAGGACCCGGACTTGTTTCAGGATTTTGAGGAGGCGCTTCCTATGGATACCTCTAAGGGGGGAGGCGCTTCTGGGAACCATGGGGATGACGCACATAGTGATGGTGACAGGGTTCCAGGCCTGCGGATTCATCTAAGCCAGTAGAGTCTGCTCAGGGGAAAACGCCGGTTTCGGCCCCGTCCAACATGCTTCAACTTGGTTCCGTAGGAGCTTTCTCAGCGCCTCCTCGTCTTTGGAGTGATCGTGTGGATTTGGATGACCCCTCTGAGCATGTGCCACCGGTGATTTCGGAGGTCTTGAGCGTTGATGGACCGGAAGGAATAGCTGCACAGGAGTTTCACGTTTCTCCTCCTTCATCGTTGTTGCCTCGGCAGGAGACGACGACTTTGCTGGACAGCTCGGCGGAGATGGCCGGGAGTGCGGCCCGGCCCTTTACTGCTATGTCGGCGCCTGGTTCGACGGGGCTAATGGCCAGCGCAGAGGTAACGGCCCCTCCGGAGGCTCAACTGGCCTCGGATGGGTCTCACGGGCAGGAGGCCCGCGCACCGCGCTCTCCCTCCATGGCATCTTCTGAGGCAGGTGGTGTCTTTTTGGGAGGGTCGGCTGCTGGGGGTGTTCACAGACCGGCTGCTTCACCGGCCACTCCCTCCCCTGTGGCTGGGGCGGCGTCCTCATCATCTCTTCACGCCGCCGTGAGTGTGGCTGGGCAGGTGGTTGTCGGCTCGCCGGTCCCCGGTGTGGTGGGTGGGCTGGGTGATGCGACCGCTGCTCCTGCCTCCTCCCTGGTGCGCTGCGTGGGGGCTACCCCGGAGCCAGCTGCTGGCGGGTCGCCCGTGGATGGGCTGCAGGCGGCGCCGCCTCGTTCTTCTCCTGCTCTGGTGACTGCGACCCGGGGTGCCGCTGTGGGGGGGTGGGCAGGCGGCCTTTCCCCTTGCAGGGCTTCTCGCGAGGAGGTCATCGCCTTTGGTGGTATCCCGGACCCTGTTTCCCAGGGGAGGCGGATCAGCGGGAGGCTGCAGGAGCAGCCGGACGTCGATGGCATACAACTGCGGTGTGCCTTGAGGGCTGCCAAGTTGCATGACGTCGAGACTTTCACTGGTATGTCTGTTATTAAGTCAAATTCCATTTTGCATTTCACTGATAATGAAATCATCCATAATGCAAATCAACTAGGAATTTCACTTGGTAATAATGATCTTCAAATTGCCAAATCGGTTAACGACATTCTTGATTTGGAAGCAGAGCGAGCGGTAGATATGATTCGTCAAATTGCTGCAGTTAAACCAATGAATGACTCGGAGATTGATGCGCTTGGGGTTAGGGTTCTTGATGGCATGTGTGCCGATCTTGACCCTGCATGTCTAGAGACAGAGGAAGACACCAATCCTAAGACATCTCTTCATGTAGA
Source organism: Triticum timopheevii (assembly GCA_963921465.1). Classification (NCBI taxonomy): domain Eukaryota; kingdom Viridiplantae; phylum Streptophyta; class Magnoliopsida; order Poales; family Poaceae; genus Triticum; species Triticum timopheevii. The sequence continues at coordinate 621,675,866 of OY997270.1, read as the reverse complement.
TGAGCCTTTAGTGCTAGAAGTTGAGAATGTGGGCGGTGATCAGGTTGATGGTCAAGTGAAGCCTAAGCGGACATGGAAACGAAAGGTTTATCCAGTCTCCGCAGTGCGTAGGAGTGCTAGGATCCGTACTACCAAAAAATTTCATGATGACTTATGAGAGGCATTTTCTGGAATAGCAGAGGTCTTAGAGACTTGGCTAAAAGGAGGTTTCTAGCGGATGCTTCTCTTGAACATCATTTAGATTTTATTGCTTTGTCTGAGACTGGAAGAAGCAATTTCACTTCTCAATTTCTTGCCACTTTGTCCGGGGGGGTAGATTTTGATTGGCATTGCCTCCCACCTCGAGGAAGATCCGACGGGGTTTTACTTGGGGTTAAGTGTGAAACGTTGGAGGTCCGGAGCGTAGTTATGGGCAAGTTCGCTGTCAAGTTTCGAGTTAGAACTAAGGTAGATGGGTTTGATTGGGCCTTGGTGGCAGTTTACGGAGCTGCGCAACCAAAACTCAAGCCAGATTTTTTAGCGGATTTGGTGCGCATCTGTGGTAATGAATAACTACCTCTTTTAGTGGGAGGGGATTTCAATATAATCCGAAGAAAAGAGGACAAGAATAATGCCAATTTTGACGGTCGATGGCCGTTTATGTTCAACACTATCATCGAAAGTTTGGATCTCAGAGAGATCGAGCTCTCGGGTAGGAAATTCACTTGGGCTAATTCGTTACCAGTTTCGACCTTTGAGAAACTTGACCGTGTGCTAGCCAGTGTCGAGTGGGAACAGAAGTTTCCTTTGGTGACGGTGCAGGCTTTGACTCGAGGTGTCTCGGATCATACACCGTTACTAGTCGACTCCGGATTTCAAAATTTCGTGGGCAACAAGAACATTTTCTCGTTTGAACTTGCCTGGTTTGAAAGAGAAGGGTTCCTCGAGTTGCTAGCTACAGAGTGGGCTAAGGACTCGGGAGGTAGGACGCCTATCGACAGATGGCAATCCAAGATTCGTCATCTACGACGGTTCCTTCGTGGCTGGGCTAAGCACACGCATGGGATTTATAAGGTGGAGAAGGAGCGACTTCTTCTAATTATTCAAAACCTCGAAGTTAAAGCAGAAATCTCTATCTTGGATTCCAATGAGTTGGAAACAAAGATAGATGCAGAGCTGCAGCTTAAAAAGCTTCTCCGTGAGGAGGAATTGAAGTGGGCATTGCGAGCCAAGGTTCGCAAAATCGTAGAAGGTGAGGATAACACTCAATTCTTTCACATGATTGCTAATGGGAAGCATCGTAAAAAGAGAATTTTCCAACTAGAACAAGATGAAGGGACGATAGTTGGTCAGGACAATCTCAAAGTTTACATTACCAATTATTATAAGCAGTTGTTTGGTCCCCCGGTAGAGACTTTCGTGTCGTTGGATGAGTCTAGGGTTGAGGATGTGCCTCAACTTGAGACTGCCGAGAATGGGCTTTTGACTGCTCCTTTCTCGGAGAAAGAGGTGTTTGAGGCTATTACTCAAATGGAGAATAATAAGGCTCCAGGACCGGATGGGTTTCCGGCGGAGTTTTACAAGAAGTGTTGGCATTTTATCAAGGGAGATTTGATTCCCATGTTTCAGGAGTTTTTTGAGGGGCAGCTTCAATTGTTTAAGCTAAATTTTGGGACGATAACTCTTCTTCCTAAGAAGACAGAGGCTGTTCGGATTGAGCAGTTCAGACCCATTTGTCTGCTAAATGTGAGTTTCAAAATTTTCACCAAGGTGGGGACTAATAGGCTTACACAAATAGCACACTCAGTACTTCAGCCGTCCCAGACTGCTTTCATGCCTGATAGAAACATCCTGGAAGGGGTTGTTGTCTTGCATGAAACGCTCCATGAAATCCACTCAAAAAAACTTGATAGCGTAGTTTTTAAAGTGGATTTTGAAAAAGCATATGATAAAGTCAAATGGCCTTTCCTTCAACAAGCTTTGCGTATGAAAGGTTTTGATCCGGCCTGGAGAAACCAGATTGATTCTTTTACGCAAAAAGGGAGTGTCGGGATTAAGATGAATGATGACGTGGGTCACTATTTCCAAACACACAAGGGGCTATGGCAAGGAGACCCTATGTCACCGATCCTGTTTAACATAGTGGCTGATATGCTGACTATTTTAATAGGTCGGGCAAAGGATGCAGGACAGGTAGGTGGCCTGGTTCCACATCTAGTTGACGGCGGGATGTCCATTCTACAGTATGCTGATGATACTATCATCTTTATGGAGCATGACCTGGCGAAAGCAAGGAACATGAAGCTGCTGTTATGCTTATTTGAACAATTGTCTGGGCTTAAAATCAACTTCCACAAGAGCGAATTGTTTTGCTTTGGAAGAGCCAATGATGACCGGGAGTCGTATCAACAATTGTTCGGATGTGAATTGGGCTCTTTACCGTTTACGTATTTAGGTATACCCATTCATCATCGTAAGCTAACTAATATTGAGTGGAAATGTATTGAGGATCGTTTTGAAAAGAAACTGAGCTGTTGGAAAGGAAAGCTCATGTCATACGGAGGTCGATTAATTCTGATTAATTCGGTCCTTACTAGTATGCCTATGTTTCTCTTATCCTTTTTCTTGGTTCCGGTCGGAGTTAGGAAAAGGTTAGATTTCTATCGATCTCGATTCTTTTGGCAAATTGATGAGCTGAAACGAAAGTATAGACTTGCGAAGTGGGATATTATCTGCAGACCTAAGGACCAAGGTGGCCTAGGTATTGAAAATCTTGAAGTCAAAAACGTATGTCTTCTTAGCAAGTGGCTTTTTAAGCTGTCATCTGAGATGGAGGCCACTTGGGCACAGATTTTGCGCAATAAGTATCTCTTTGCCAAAACCTTGGCTCAGGTGACTGTGAGGCCTTCCGACTCTCCCTTTTGGAAGGGTTTGATGAGAGTTAAACAACTCTTTTTCAACAGGTCTAAATTTATTGTTGGGAATGGTACCACTACGAGGTTTTGGGAGGATATGTGGCTTGGGGAGACCCCACTTGCACTTCAATATCCTTCTTTGTATAACATTGTCCAACGTAGAGAAGCCTATGTTGCTACTGTTTTACAATCCGTTCCCCTCAATATCAGTTTTAGACGGACGCTTGTTGGAAATCGTTGGGAGGCATGGCTCCATCTTGTTCGACGTTTAATGGATGTCCGGTTGTCTCAACAGCCAGATCAGCTGCATTGGAAACTTACTAAGAACGGTGTGTTCTCGGTCAAATCAATGTATCTGGATGTCATTAACTCTACCGTCATACCTACCTCGTTACATGTTTGGAAAGTTAAGGTACCCTTACGTATCAAAGTGTTTATGTGGTTTGTGCATAAACAAGTCATTTTGACTAAGGATAACCTTGCAAAACGTAATTGGGTGGGCTCGTCTCGATGTAGCTTTTGTGATCATAACAAAAACATCAAACACCTCTTTCTCGATTGTCCGTTGGCTAAGATTCTGTGGCGGTCGGTTCATATTGCGTTTAATATTAATCAGCCCACCTCTATTAGCATGTTATTTGGAACATGGCTCGATGGGGTGGATTCTGACACTGCAAGACACATTCGGGTTGGCGTTTGTGCACTTTTGTGGGCAATATGGAATTGCAGAAATGACTTAGTCTTTAACCGATCAACAACCATTCACTTTTTGCAGGTTATCTTCAGGGCCACGGCGTTCATCCGTATGTGGTCGCTACTCACTCCGACGGAGGCCAGGGAGCGTTTGGTTACTGCGTCTACCCGATGGGAGATGATAGCTCGGGATGTTTTCAACCGGTTTAGATGGCGGTCATGTAATAGGATAGACATGTAGTGATCCTATTGTTTTGCCAGCCGGTTGTGGCTTTGGGCTCTTCATCTTCAGAGATTTTGTTTACGTTTGTACTATGACATTTCGACACTTTGCTACTAGAATATCCTTTTAATAACGGAATTGCTAATTTTCATCCGGATGAAAATTATTCGTCTTCATCCGTTTTCTGAGCCGTACATTCTGTTGCGTCATGATTCGTGTTTTTTCTTTTTTCCGGTCCTCTTTTGGGCGCTAACTTTTCTTATCGGGCCCGCTACATTTTCAATCTGACCCGTTACGCTCCCCTCGCTATCCCACGTGTGTCGCTTCCTCTGTCTCTTCCCAATCCTCGTTGTTTCCTCTTTGCCATTTCACACACGCATCCCCCGGAACAGAGGTTGGGAGAGATAGCCATGGAGATTTGGATCTCCCTCTCGGCGATCGACGCAGTTTGTTGTTGGTGACTCGTCTGTGCTCTGTCCCGCTCCCCTGCTGCCTCCGCGCCCCGCTCGACCTCCCGTCGATTGTCTGCCCCCGCACCAACCCCGGCCACAATTTTCCCCCTCCCGTCGTTTTTGTTCGTCTGATTCGGCATTTTCTCTCGATTTTCTCTTGTTCCGTAGATCTGAATGGTAGTTTTAGGGGTTTCTTAGTCAGATCTTGTTGTTGTGTGTATTTCCCCCGCATTCATTCCTGTAGATGTGTGAGGTTCCGCCGGGTTTGATTCTCGCTTGCCATGGCGGATTTAGGAGGCGGAGTGCCCTGTGGTAGGTGGAGGTAGTTCCAGTTTCTAAGGCCGCTCGTCCCAGTCCATGGCGGGGCGAGGTGACTGGGGGGTGGGGTGCTCCTTGAGGGGGTTTCACTGTTAGTTTGATTTGATCTGTAACTGCGGTGTGTTAACTTGTTTAGTTGTACTATTATGCGATAGTGATCTATTCCTAGGTTGTGCATGTAGGTTTCCCCTAGGATGACATCCACTTGGTTGCGTGGTTGTAGTTTTGGCAATATAGTTGACACACATCCACCTTCATGTGGATACAGGACTATATGAATGAGTGAGTTGAAGTTGTTGTCAGTGGTTGTTTTGCACTGTAATTCTGAATTGATTCATAGTGTATTCCCCATTTGTTATTACAGTGTAATTTCTAGTGGATTTACAGTGTATTTTCGCTATAGATTTACAATGTAGTTCTCACTGGATTTACACTGTAATTCCTAGTAGATTTGCAGTGTATTTTCTTAGGGGTTTTACACTGTAATTTCTAGTGGATTGTACAGTGTAATCCCCAATGGATTTACAGTGTATTTCCTAGGGGTTTTACAGTGTAATTCTTAGGCGTTTTACACTGTAATTCTTAGTGGATTGGGTGATGATTGCCTTTAGTCTATCACCTACGTTCTGCTCCACTCATTCTGTATTGTTTCTAGCACTACCATAACCCACTGCCATGCTACTACTAGTAATCCCAACCACTACACTGAACAAATAAAGTGTATATTTGCACTGTAATTTCATTTATTTTCATTGTAATTTCAGTAGTGTGCAACTTGCAGTGTTTTTCTCTGAAATTTTCCAGTTTCTCAGTGTTCCTTTTAGTGATTTTTGCAGTGTAACTTGCAATGATCTGTATTGCTATTTTCCAGTATTTTTTAGTGTTATTACTTAAAGCGGAGTAGTTTTGTAAATGTGTATGCTCATCCGTGCAATTTCATTCAGTTAGTCTCACACCGAGTGATTTTGGTATATATTTTCAGGAAAATCCCTTCAATCTGTGCATGTACATTCATGGACCCTAATTCAGAATTTTCAGGAAATAGTGATTTTACACTGTAATTCTAATTGGATTTACAGTGTAATTCTTTAGTGTATTTTAGTGGTTGATTACAGTGTAATTCTTAGTGTAGCTAAACTGTAATTTTTGTACTTACAGTCTATGTACTGGAATTTTCCGGTCTAACTTGCAGTGTAATTACACTGTACTTTCAGTGTAATTAATCTGTTTATTATGTGTAATTAAGCTGAATTTTTGTACTTACAGTCTATGCACTGATACTTTCCAGTCTAATTTACAATGTAAATACACTGTAATTTTCAGTGTAATTAACCTATTTTTTGTAGTTACAGTCTATGTACTAAAATTTTGCAGTCTAAATTGCAGTGTAATTACACTATAAATTCAGTGCAATTTGCAATGTAATTACACTCAGCGTTTAACCTTTGTTTTAATCTGAATTTTTGTTCTTGTAGTCTATTTTTCCAAGCTAAATTGCAATGTAACTCTACTGTAATTTTTTAATCACATTTATGTCCTATAAGGTTTGTGGGCAGGTACCCCTTGTTATTTCTCCTGATGGCAGTGTAAATTGTTCAGAGAAGCCACATAGACGAGTTTCCTTTGCAGCACATTGTACATCAGTGTTGAGTTTTCATCAAAAATGGGAGGAGGCTTGGTTGAGTGTATCATGTGATCATTTTTCCTCCAGCTGTCTATGATATACTTGTCAGGTATCCTCTCTACTTTCAATTGGATCATCACTCTGAGTATGTGTCAGGATAGGATTCCATCCTTGTGAAATGCGCACCGGATGTATCATGCATGAGTACTTCTCTTGCATCAAATCTATCTGTACTAGGAAGTTTCATCTTCTTAGTTGTTTCGAAGGATAGGTCTCAGCTTGATAAACCATGTAGTTTTTCTTTTTCTTTTTCAAGCTCAAACACATGCAGCCTCGTTGTATCTTCCATCTTCTTTTGGATCTTCCTGAAGATCCGAATGTTGTAGAGCTCATGCCCTTGTCGTTTTATACTGTATTTGGACCAGAACTTCTTGTGCGCATCCTTTTTGTTTCTAGACAAGTGATCACATTCTTGCTCCCTCTCATGAATGACTTCTATTATCCTGTCATACTCTCTTAGGAAGCTTTTTGCACTGAATTTAGCCCCCACTCTCCTTTTGAATAGTGCATTTGTCATACTCTCTTCGAGGTACAGCGACTGCCCTTTGATGCTATATTCCATTGCATCTGATTTGGTTGCAGGCATCTGCACTCAATGTTTTCAGAAAGTATAAGTAACGAAGTGTTGTAGAATAAACAAGAGCATTTCTGATGTCCCCATTTGTCCTTTTTTGCATGTATGTATGTTTATGCATATGTAGGGTGCAACAAGTAGGTCAGAAATGCAGTAAAGCATGTTGCAAGTCATTGACAAGGATTTTTTGTACAATTTTGTCTTTTGACACCAGAGTCATTTGTGTCAATTCCAGTAGTCTCTTCATACACGAGTTTCTGATTTCTTCTATTTATGTGCAAATCAGAGAAGATCAGAGTAAATTGATCAAACAAGTCACAATAATTTGATTTCAGTATATAGTTTCTTTTGTTAGTGCCAACTAGTGTCAGTGCTTAACATGATTGTCCTATGTCTTTTTGTGATCATTTTTTTTCACTGTTAATTTTCATGGCAGATTAGATTCAGTGTGAACTAGTATCAGAACATAATAATTTGAACTACAACTTTGTACAGTACCATTATTTCTAAAATACAGTCATATATTCACAATTTTTTACTGAAATCTAATCTGCCATGTCTAAAATACAGTCATATATTCCCAGATACAAGTGTCCAAACATGATCAAAAGTATCTGAACAATGTACAGTTTCTCAGCAGCAAAGTTTCTGAAATTACAGCAGTACTCTTTTTGTTTGAACAAGTTTTTCCTAAATGGAATTCATAGCTTCCTCATGCCCTCCTCTCATCCCCAGACTTTTTTTGGCCCTGTGTTGTAGCTATAGCTGCGAATTTCAGAGCACAAATTTTGCACTAATTTTCAGAATCTAGTCTTCCAAAGTGTTATTCCTGTGACCATAGACTAGTAATTCGTTTGTTCATAGTCTAGTTGTTCCTAGGGTTTCTCCTGCTTCATGCTATCTTTTCGGTCTGTGTTCTAATCTTTGTTCTATTAAGTTGTGTTCTTCAACATATGTGAATGATTCTCACAGGGAGCTTGTTCTTCTTTCAGATGTCATGTGGTAGGAGAGAGATCTTGGAGGAGTGGGTGCATAAGAGGGGGGTGTTTACCTGTGTTTTTTCTGCATCTCCTGCATAATTTGTGTCCCAGATCATGGAGGAATTGCCCTCTCTTGTGTGGACCCATTCAAGTTCATGTTGCCGGTGTGTTTACAGTGCATTTTCTTAGTGGATTTACAGTGTAATTCTAAGTGGATTTACATTGTTTTTCTTAGTGGATTTCCAGTGTAATTCTAAGTAGATTTACAGTGTAATTTTAAGTCGATTTACACTGTAATTCCTACTGGATTTATAGTGTTTATCTTAGTGGATTCCAGTGTAATTCTAAGTAGATTTACAGTGTAATTTCAAGTGGATTTGCACTTTGGATTTATAGTGTTTTTCTTAGTGGATTTGCAGTGTAATTCTAAGTAGATTTACAGCGTAATTCTAAGTGGATTTACAGTGTTTTTCTTAGTGGATTTCCACTGAAATGTTTAATGTAATTATTTAATACAAATTATTTGGATTGTTATTGTATTTTTAGCGGTATTTACACTGTAATTTAGTGGTATTTACACTGTAATTTAGTGGATTTACAGTGTAATTTTAGTGAATTTTACATTGTAGTTCCTGTAATTCTTTAGTGGAATTATTAATGTAATTTTAGTTCTTTCCAGTGTGTATTTTGTCATTTCATTTTGGTCCTTTCCTCCCTCTGCTAACTTTAGCTTAGTAGACATAGGAAGACGGCTTGGCTATAACGTTGGGTGATTTTCTCCTTTTTGTTGCTTTCTTTCCGGGTTGGAAATGTTGGGGTATGGACCCGTTAAAACATGTTGCTGGTCTGTTTAAAAGCAGGACAAATAGGAACAAACAGGGGACATGGGACAATGGGACACTTGTCATCCTGCCACTGGCGAAAAAATATGGCTAAAAGCAAATTGGTTTTCATCCGGATGTAAGATAGACAGTCCCTTTAATAATATGAGCCGTATGCATCTTTCTGATGCAGAGGCTGGGGTACATCCCCTTTTCCAAAAAAAAAGCAGTAGGTGCCACCACAATTGGCCGATGTGTCGGCGTTCCCTTTTTGGTGAAGGAGGTTTATACTCCCGGCCAATATGCAGACGCTGGAGCCGCTGCGGAGCACCGTGTGCGAGGTGATCACGCGGTCGAGCACCTTGGGGTCACGGACGAAGGGCGGCGGCGGGAGGAGCTGGTGCTGCCAGGATCTGGTGGAGGAGGTCAAGGTGGGTCTGCGGTACACAAAGCTCTCGTACTGATCGCTCAGCTGTTCCCCGTCACCTCCTGTCTCTTCCCTGCCGGGACGACCCTCGATCATGTAGATGCTCTCGTCACGGTCGTCGGCGCCAGGGACGAAGATGGAGACGGGCAACCGCACAGTTTTTACTCGGCGTGGGCCGGCCACAGCCTCTATGCTATATTAAAAAATGATGAAAGTTTCTGTTCTTGTATACAAAAAAGTTTTTTCTCAAAAAAAGTATAAAAATATTAATCAAGGATTTGAAAAAATAATTGAACAAGTGCTCTCGAAAAACACATTAGGCCCGATATATATGAATGGAGGGAGTATTTGAAAAATGTTAATCAAACATTCGGAAATTATTAAATTTGTATAGATAAATGTTGGCCATATATTAAAAAGATGATGAGAAAATTTTATCATGTATATAGAAATGTTAATCAAGCATTTGAAAAGAAATGTCGGACAAGTGTTTGAAAAATGTTAATCGACCATTTGGAAAATGTTAAATATGTATAATTTTTTCGACCATGTATTAAAAGAATGTTAGTATTTTTATTTGAAAAATGATGGTCCACACTTTTAAAAGTAAAATACAATATTAGATGGAATAAAACCCTGTGGTTGTCGGGCGCCATAGTCCTCCTTCTTCCGACTCGCTTAAGGGGCGGGCTAGATGGGCCGGCCCACGCGCGCGGCAGGCCACAACCTCTTTTTCCATTTTTTTCTATATTTTTTAACTTTTGTTTATACTTTACAATATTCTAAATACGTACTACAAAAACTTCTCTACAAAAAAATGAAAAATGTTGAACAAGTATTTAAATAATATTAATGAAGCATTTGGAAAAATGTTGAATGTGTAAAGATAAACTGTTGATCATGTATTTCAAAAATGATGACCTTTTTTTATCATGCATATAAAAATATTATTCAAGATTTTGATTTTTTTTTAAAGAGTACTCTCCAAAAACACATTAGGCCATGCATATATATATGGATGGAGGGAGTATTTAAAAATGTTAATCAAGCATCCGGAAAATATTAATGTGTATAGAAAAAATGTTAGCCATCTATTCAAAACGATGAGAAAATTTAATCATGTATATAAAAATGTTAATCAAGCATTTGAAAAAATTGTTGAACAAGTGTTTGAAAAATGTTAATCAACCATTTGGAAAATGTTAAATGTGTATAAATTTGTTTTGACCATCTATTTAAAAAAATATTTTTATTTAAAAAATGATAGTCAGCAATTTCAAAAATAAAATAAAATGCATAGAAAAATATTGACCATCTATTAAAACATATTAAACTTGTATTTCAAAAATGTTGATCAAGCATTTCAAAAATGTTAAAAAATGTGTGTTGAAGAAATGTTGATCATGTATTACAAAATGTTTACTTTGCATTGGAAAAATGTTAGACGTGTATTGAAAAATGTTGTTGACGTATACAAAAAATGTAGAATAAGAACCAAAAGAGCAAAGGAAACGGAAAAATAAACAAAATAATCAGAATAAAAAAAGAAACGAAATGCAAAAAATAATTAAAACAATAAAACGGAGAAGAAAAATAAAAGAAAGAAAAGAAAACAAAAAATTGTGAAAAATAACCTGAAGAGAAACGGCTCGAATCGCCTCAAGTAGGACACGCCCCTACTACTTACAGTTGTTCCTTTGTTGACTACAATATTTTTAGATATTTATTATTATTATTATTTATATGAGCATGTCTAAAAAAACCTTGCTAGTCTTTTTTTTTTTTTTTTGAGAATCACCTTGCTAGTCAGTATATGACGAATTTCCCTAGAACTAAAACCCAGAGAGCCGGCCTGCTTGGTTCGTGTTTTTATCGAGTAATACAAGTTACTTTTACCCGCAGAATGGATAAGTGAAAACCAGAAGGTTAAAACTTGGCAGTTGGAATGTTGAAGCAGCTCATGACTATTATGTCAAAATGCAATCCGCCAACGCAAACTTGGCACAAGGATCTGTATGATTAATTGGTGCAGTGGGGATGCTGGAGCAGTTCAAACTATGCTGATTCGATGCAAGAATAACTAAGATAGTTCACCGTCTAAGTATCTGTGCGTGCCTCAACTCTGGCTTATGACAAGATGACATCTTAAAGGGAAACCCTTCTAGTCTGTAGTCTGATTAGAAGCATCCATCTTAAATCCTGCTGCTAAGTATTCTTTGATGGTGTCGCGTGTTTTAATGTCAAGCTTGACTATTGATTATTGCAGAAGGGAAAGAGACGACCTTTTTATTGGCCATTAATAGACAGGTTGGCTATGTACGTATCCATCACTGCATGTTGATTAACCAAAGATACGGTACAATATTGTGCTATTAAAGACAATATTTTCTGTAAAGTTAAGTTCATAAATGTGTTTGGTTTAGGCTGGTCATAGTGGGGAGTAACTTAGACTAGTAACAATGCATATGTTACTACCTCTATAGTGCATAGTATCATAGATTAGTATTATATGTGGTCTCATTTATTGCCACTAATGATACATAGTAGCATCACATTTATTATGTTACGGTATCTATCTATATTACTATAACCATCTCTCTCTTTTTTAATTGTCTGCCACATAAGCATGTTTACGAGTCCCAAGTGCATGATACTACTTATGTCACTATGGCCAGCCTTAAAGAGCCAGCCGAGGAGTATTTATTTGGATATCTTTACATTTAAAGGTATGATTTTGTTTCCTTTGCAGTACTCGGTTCTGTGCATAAATTTCTGACTTAGGGAGTGCAGTCTCTTGCTCTACTCCTCACAGAAAGCTTTCTATTCTCCCAGCAAAAAAATTAACCAGTGCAGTCTCTTGCCGTACTCTTCTTCCCCACCCTAGTCATCATGCCTGGCCTCACAACCAGCACCCCATTTGTCATCAACACAACATGCTCCAAGATTCCTGAAATGTCCTATGACTATTGTGTTGGCATGCTCTTAGCCGACCCAATGGGTGCCTCTACCATAGACAAGCGTGGCCTGGCCGTTGCTGCTGCCAACATAACTGCGCACAATGTGACATCCATGTTGTATACGTTGAGCCACCTAGCGATGGAGCTCAATTCTTACATCGATTACTACAAGTATATGGTTGATTTGATAGTGAGCGCCATTGATGACTTGCGCGCAGGACGAGATGCTCAAGTGATATACCAAAAGTTATATGATGCCTTATTGTCTCATTGACACCCCTAAGTTGCGATATAGCACTGTTGCAGGGATCCGGGAAGAATCCTGTGTGGGAAAGAACATAGAAAACGAAGAGTTGTCCCAAATAGCCAGTGGCATCACATTTCTCGAAATAGGCTTTCGCCCTGCTTCCAAGTCTCGATCGAGAAACGAAGGCTGGGGGCACAGCATAAGCATGCCCAAGAAAGCATAAAAGAAATCAGCAAAAAGAAAAGCCCAAGAGTGGCTTCGCATTTCTCATGTTGAATAGAGGTTCTTAAAGAATATGATCGGGTACTTAACTTTGTACTGCATCGATCATATGAATAAATAGATGCCTTCACCGCTTACATGTCGTATCCCTTTCTCTTTTGCTTGTTTAAAAACGAGTCATGTGCAATATGTTGGCCTACCTTTTTGTAGCACCTCATCGACACGGTAAATTTCTATTCCATAATCAGATCTTCACATGTGGTGGGTTTGTATCAGTTTTTGCCCGGTTTTCCGTTAATTAACTGGGCAATTCTCTTCTGCTTAATTAATCGACGAGGCAAATCTTTGGCCTCCGTTTCGGAAAAAAAATGTAAAGATCACTACCAAAAAATAATCAGACAACTTCTGAGCAGAGCTACTTGTAGACCAGAGGAAAATCAAACTAATCCTAACTCAAAGATACAAATAGTTCTTAGTGTATTCTCTTTCAAGGCCTACCTACTCCAGAAGGAAGAATGTCAAAAGGAAAATTTCAGAGCTTGCAAAGAAAATTGGCTGACATGCTAATGCAAGGGGAAAATCACATGACGCGAGGTGGGAGCGAAGTAATGATAAAAGCAGTAGCACAAGCACCGCCAACCTATGTAATGGGTGTCTATAAGCTGCCCCTTGGCCTTTGTGATGATTTAACTAAAATCATTAGGAGCTTTTGGTGGGGCTCGGAGAAAGGAAAGAGGAAAACCCATTGGGTTGCTTGGGACATTATGTTTTAAGGATATGAGAGTGGTCAATGAGGCTTCGCTGCTCCCATCCAACGGTTCTTCAATTTTCTGCCTCCAAAACAATTTTCTATGGATCGCTTCCAAAACTCAGGGAACACCGCAAAGGCGCGCAGCGACGGAGCGGCTGCTGATGCACAATTTGGAGGTGAGCACGCCCAGTTCATCCCCATCAGCATCCAGCCCCGGCCGAGCAGCTAGTAGCACCAACGTGCACCACCACCCCCGTCCCGTCACTTTGAGGGAGCTTGACGTTCTCATAGCCATTTCCTAACCCGCTCAAGCTGCTTCACAAACTGCTCGTTCCTAACCCGCTGGCCGATCACTAACGACATCAAGGAACAGCCGACGAGCGACAATGAGGAGCCGTCCGGGCGAGCATGCACCTAGTACAGCAGCACTGAAGAACAATACGAGGAGCGGCTTCCCATCAATCTGTGTGGCCAAGGCAGAAGCATGGCTGTTGGCGAAGCAATTAAATTCCTCCAAGTTCGTCGGCGCGAGCGTTGCGGCCACGCCTTGGAACCACGCCGGGGCAGGAAGGACACACATGCTTGATGAAAATGTAGTCGATAGGATAGCGTTTGTTTTCTCTTTAAAATAAGTGCATGCATGCGGTCGATGTGACGCGTCCATGCAGCTAGCTAGTGGGACGGTGCTGCATGTTTGCACACGATCCCGTTTCATTTCTTTTCTCCCGGACGTGGTAGACGCTGTGTGATGCAACCGTGGGATGGCGCGGTAACTGCGGATCATAGCGAGTCGTCCGGGAGAATAGTTAGCCTCTGAGCTTTGTAATTGCACGAGATAAGGAATGAAAAAACAGAAAACGCTGCGACAGTTTCGGCAGCGGAAAAACTCTCTCGTTCTTCTACCTCCGCCTCTCTCGCTCGACCTCATCTAATCGCTCTCGCTAAGTCCGGCAACGACAAACTCGCCATTCTCCATGTGCAGATCTCCATTGAGGCGTCGCCGGTTTGCCGGAGGGGAAAGTACGAAGCAATTTCTTGATTTTAGATGGATTTGTTTTTGTTGAAAAAAAATAAGCGGGGCCAGCAACACGGGGGCCGTTGGATGGAAACGGGAGCACGGATGGGAACAGCGAACCGGAGCAGGCAAGCCTCGTCCGTCAATCAGGCGCTCTTAGCAAGACACAAAGCTTGGTTTGTAACTACTATTCATTTTTAGCAAGACACAAAGCTTGGTTTGTTGAATTGTAGTTGGGCAGTGGCTTTGCCAGGCATGCAGCCTATGTGACTACAATCTAGCTGTTGTTGGTCAGGAGGAGAAATTAGTTCTCTGTATGTGTTCGTGTTGGCAACAACAAACTATGTTCAGCATACTAGGCAGCTTCGGATGATTTTGGTGTTCTATCCCGATATTTTGAATTCAGTTATTCTACCAAATTGTGCTTGTTTGCTAACTAATCTGCTAGATTGTGTTGCTTAGTGCAGCTTCTCCTAGGGTTTGCTTAATTTCGTGTTGCAGTACTAGACATTTGAGCAATCCACATGAGGTTCGTTTACTTGTATTTAATACTAAGCCTAGCGTTAACTTGACTAATTTATCATGTTGCAGTAACAAAATATAATGTACTTACACTGCTCGGCGGCGCAGTCGAGAGCCGCTGTGGTGTAGCGCGTCACGAACGAGCTCATCAGTGAGCCGACGAAGGCCAACACCCTGCTGCCTTGTACCAGCTGCAAGTACTTGGAGAAAGGTGGTCGCACTGTCGCAGGTTCTGATCCATGAGGTCTACGATCGACAAGGAGCACAACGTCGGAGCGGCAGAGTAGAAACATTATCACCTGCAATGCACATTTTCAATGGATTTATATGATTAATACATTACTAGTTGCGCTAAAGTGGTTTTAAGACTTACCCAGTCCACCATGACAAGTGTGAAGCGTGCTTTGCTGAGGTGGTGGAGGGAGCTGGGCTAAGACGAGCACGTCGTAAACTAGCCTAAGGATGTTGGCTACAATGAAACACGCATGAAGTAAGAACAGGGAGCTCAAAATCGAAAAATTCATACGAAGTATAAAGGCTAAATTCTGATGGAGCGGAGTTTGAATTTAGCCCATATTGGCTCGCCCTGCGAGAGACGCTAGGGAGGGGTGGGGCCCCCCGGGTATGGGTCAATATCGAACGCATCACGTTAAAACTTGTGTCTCTTGTGTTGATTAAATCTTCTTTGTTCTTTATTGTCTGTCGCAAATCTAATAGTTGATGCTCGCGCACAGACGCAACATCATAGCCGTGAATCAAACGAGAACATGGACTAAAAACTATGACGGAGGATAAACTAGAGGGGACGGGGTTGCCGGCACACGGCTTGGTGTTTCTTGATGTCTCCTTTGTGCTAGCCCTGCCCCGCTATTTATATGTTGAGTCTTGGGGTCGAAACTTGGAGTAAAAGCCTCCACAAAGTCGGTTTCACCCGAAAGGCAAGAGTCCTTCTCGGACTCCATGGCCAGACGCCAGGGTTCCCGGCGTCTGGACTCAGATGCCGGGTACCCTGGCGTCTGGCCCCTGGACTCCGCAAAACTTCCTTTTGCGCTTTCCAAAAACCTTGTGGGTTTTCCCCTTTGGCCCAAATAACGCGTTCTTGTACACAAACATTTCGGGAAACATCCGGAACCCCTTCCGGTGAATTCCGGAACCCTTCCGGAGACCAAACAACATTATCCCATATATTAAACTTCATCTCCGGACCATTCCGGAGTTCCTCGTCATGTCCGTGATCTCATCCGGGACTCCGAACAACATTTGGTCACCAACATACATAACTCATATAATACTATATCGTCAACGAACGTTAAGCGTGCGGACCCTACGGGTTCGAGAACTATGTAGACATGACCGAGACACTTCTCTGGTCAATAACCAATAGCAGAACCTGGATGCCCATATTGGCTCCTACATATTCTACGAAGATCTTTATCGGTCGAACCGCATAACAACATACGTTTGTTCCCTTTGTCATCGGTATGTTACTTGCCCGAGATTCGATCGTCGGTATCTCAATACCTAGTTCAATCTCGTTATCAGCAAGTCTCTTTACTCGTTATGTAATGCATCATCCCGCAACTAACTTATTAGCTACATTTGCTTGCAAGGCTTATAGTGATGTGCATTACCGAGAGGGCCCAGAGATACCTCTCCGACAATCAGAGTGACAAATCCTAATCTCGAAATACGCCAACTCAACAAGTACCTTCGGAGACACATGTAGAGCTCCTTTATAATCACCCAATTACTTTGTGACGTTTGGTAGCACACAAAGTGTTCCTCCGGTAAACGGGAGTTGCATAATCTCATAGTCATAGGAACATGTATAAGTCATGAAGAAAGCAATAGCAACATACTAAACGATCAAGTGCTAAGCTAATGGAATGGGTCAAGTCAATCACATCATTCTCTTAATGATGTGATCCCATTAATCAAATGACAACTCATGTCTATGGTTAGGAAACTTAACCATCTTTGATTAACGAGCTAGTCAAGTAGAGGCACACTAGTGACACTATGTTTGTCTATGTATTCACACATGTATTATGTTTCCGGTTAATACAATTCTAGAATGAATAATAAACATTTATCATGAAATAAGGAAATAAATAATAACTTTATTATTGCCTCTAGGGCATATTTCTTTCAGTCTCCCACTTGCACTAGAGTCAATAATCTAGTTCACATTGCCATGTGATTCAACACCAATATTCACATCTGATTTAATACCCATAGTTCACATCGTCATGTGATCAACACCCAAAGGGTTTACTCGAGTCAATAATCTAGTTCACATCGCTATGTGATTAACACCCAAAGAGTACTAAGGTATGATCATGTTTTGCCCGTGAGAGAAGTTTAGTCAACGGGTCTGTTACATTTAGAGACATATGTATTTTGCAAATATTCTATGTCTACAATGCTCTGCACGGAGCTACTCTAGCTAATTGCTCCCACTTTCAATATGTATCCAGATTGAGACTTAGAGTCATCTGGATCGGTGTAAAAGCTTGCACCGATGTAACTCTTTATGACGGGCTCTTTTATCACCTCCATAATTGAGAAAGATTTCCTTAGTCCTCACTAAGGATATTCTTGACCGCTGTCCAGTGATCTACTCTTAGATCAAAATTGTACTCCCTTGCCAAACTCAGAGCAAGGTATACAATAGGTCTGGCACACAACATAGCATACTTTATAGAACCTATGACTGAGGCATAGGGAATGACTTTTCATTCTCTTTCTATTTTCTGCCATGGTCGGGTTTTGAGTCTTACTCAACTTCACACCTTGCAACGCAGGCAAGAACTCCTTCTTTGACTGTTCCATTTTGAACTACTTCAAAATCTTGTCAAGGTATGTATTCATTGAAAAATCTTATCAAGCGTCTTGATCTATCTCTATAGATCTTGATGCTTAATGTGTAAGCAGCTTCACCGAGGTCTTTCTTTGAAAAACTCTTATTCAAGTATCCTTTTATGCTATCCAGAATTTCTATATCATTTCCAATCAACAATATGTCATCTACATATAGTATTAGAAATGCTAAAGAGCTCCCACTCACTTTCTTGTAAATACAGGCTTCTCCAAAAGTCTGTATGAAAAACCATATGCTTTGATCAACTCATCAAAGTTATATTCCAACTCCGAGATGCTTGCACCAGTCCATTGATGGATCGCTGGAGCTTGCACATTTTGTTAGCACCCTTTGGATCAACAAAACCTTCTGGTTGCATCATATACAACTCTTCTTTAATAAATCAGTTTTGTCATGCATTTGCCAAATTTCATAAATTGTGGCAATTGCTAACATGATTCGGACAGACTTAAGCATCGATATGAGTGAGAAAATCGCATCGTATTCAACATCTTGAACTTTGTCAAAAACCTTTTTCGACAAGTCTAGCTTTATAGATAGTAACACTACTATCAGCGTTTGTCTTCCTCTTGAAGATCCATTTATACAATATGGTTTGCCGATCATCGGGCAACTCCACCAAAGTCCACACTTTGTTCTCATACATGGATCCCATCTCAAGCCATTTCGCGGAATCTGTGCTCATCATTGCCTCCTCATAGTTCGTAGGTTCACCATGGTCTAGTAACATGACTTCCAGAACATGATTACCGTACCACTCTGGTGCGGACTGTACTTTGGAAGACCTACGAGGTTCTGTAGTAACTC
The DNA here is from genome assembly GCA_963921465.1 of Triticum timopheevii. NCBI lineage: Eukaryota > Viridiplantae > Streptophyta > Magnoliopsida > Poales > Poaceae > Triticum > Triticum timopheevii. Next base: position 621,657,398 of record OY997270.1, on the reverse strand, counting down.
AATCGGAAGTTTCATGATCATCATCATTAGCTTCCTCACTAATTGGTATAGGAATCACTGGAACTGATTTCTGTGATGAACTAATTTCCAATTCAGGAGAAGGTACAATTACCTTATCAAGCTCTACTTTCCTCCCACTCACTTCTTTCGAGAGAAACTCCTTCTCTACAAAGGATCCATCTTAGCAACGAATATCTTACCTTCGAATCTGTGATAGAAGGTGTACCCAACAGTTTCCTTTGGGTATTCTATGAAGACACACTTCTCCGATTTGTGTTCGAGCTTATCAGGTTGAAACTTTTTCACATAAGCATCGCAGCCCCAAACTTTAAGAAACAACAACTTTGGTTTCTTGCCAAACCACAGTTCATAAGGCGCTGTCTCAACGGATTTTGATGGTGCCCTTTTTAACGTGAATGCAACTGTCTCTAATGCATAACCCCAAAACGATAGTGGTAAATCGGTAAGAGACATCATAGATCGCACTATATCTAATAAAGTGCAGTTATGACGTTCGGACACACCATTATGCTGTGGTGTTCCAGGTGGCATGAGTTTGTGAAACTATTCCACATTGTTTTAATTGGAGACCAAAATCATAACTCAAATATTTGTCTCCGCGATCAAATCGTAGAAACTTTAATTTCTTGTTATGATGATTCTCCACTTCACTCTGAAATTCTTTGAACTTTTCAAATGTTTCAGACTTGTGCTTCATTAAGTAGATATACTCATATCTGCTCAAATCATATGTGAAGGTCAGAAAATAACGATACTCGCCACGAGCATTAACACTCATTGGACCGCATACATCGGTATGTATTATTTCAAACAAGTCAGTAGCTCGTTCCATTGATCCAGAGAACGGAGTTTTAGTCATCTTGCCCAAAAGGCGTGGTTCGCAAGCATCAATGATTCATAACCAAGTTGAAAGGACATGTGGTGCCCCCATGCATGTGTGGTTTTGGTAATTGATGACAATCTCTATGGACTAATGGTTGCCTTGAGTTATATTTGAAGGGTTTTCCCATAGGCTTTTCTTGGAGTCCATTTGTTGGTTTCAATGAGAGTTTGTGATGACCAAGGTGCTATTAAGGAATTATCCAAAGATTGGTCATATGAGTGTTGAGCTTATTGCAAGCATGTCTTGAAGAAGAAGGTTGTGTGATCATTCATGTTTACCTTCAAGACATCATCCAAATGAAGAGAGTTGCAAAGATTCAAGGTTGATCAAGACTAAGTCAAGAGTGAATCAAGTTGATCAACTCACAAAGTGTAGAAGATGTACCGAGAGGGATCAAGTGATCCCATGGTATGGTAAGCATTGTTCATTCCACTTTATGTACTAACCCATGGTCTATGTGAGAGTTGTATGTGGGGTTAGGTACGTATCCATGGGCTTGCGTCAAGAGGAAGATATCATACAACCCATGGAAAGGATGACATCAAGTGGTGATCGTCATCAAGATTGCCGTGTGCAAGTGCAAGTGGAGCATCACGAAGAGATCAAGTGCTTGAATCTTGCCATCCATTGTGGTGTCAATGGACTTGTGAAGATGTGCCGAAGAGTGGCTCACCCATAGTGAACTATGGGGGAACAATCATCTAGTCTTCATCGAGCCAACGCAGTCAAGAAAGGTGGTCCAACTTGAGGGAGTCAAGATCGTATTCATCTAGCTCAAGTGGACCATGTGCAAGGCAAAGGTTTTCCCTTGATAGGTTTTCTATTTTACCGGTCTTGTGGTGGCAGTTGGGAGACCGAGTTATAGGATCGTTTGTCGTACTATCAAGGGGGGCTCTCAAGTTGGTAGCTTGACCGTATCGTTAGTAGAGAGCTCAAACCATTGCATCCTTGCATCATGTTTCTTGGTTCTTGTTTGGTTATCTTTGTGAGCCTTAGAGCTTATGGTCATCTTGATGACAAGCTTGAGTTCATCGAAAACGGAGTTCGCATGCGTCTTCTATGATGTTTTCGGTGTTGGAGGTTTTTACCGGTCTTATCCGATGAAGGGTTCTCACCATTTTCTTATGGGACTTTTCTCATTTTCTTATTATTGATATTTCTATCAATATTGTGTTAGCCCATGTCATTAGCTTTCCAACAAACTTGGTTTCGTTGAATTCGGAGTCCGTTTGCAAAAGTTGTGGTTGTTTTGGTAAAGGCTGCAGCGGTACTACCGCGACTAGAGCAGATGTAATTTTTTACTAACGCTCCAGAGCGGTACTACCGCAGCTCCTGAGCTCCATAGCGGTACTACCGTGGCTCCTAAGCGGTAGTACCGCTCCGGACCAAAAACTCGTGTTTTCTCTCTCGTTGGGCTGTTTTGACCGTGCTAAGCGATAGTACCGCTCCTCCAAGCGGTAGTACCGCTTGTGCACGACCTGAGCACATAACGGTTGGATTCGGGAGGTCCTACAAAAGGGGGTCTTCTTCCCCAATGAACCTTATCCTTTGAGCTCGTGTTCTTCCCCCATTGTTGACCTTCTTCGAGCTTGCTAACTCTCAATCCCTCCATAGATTTTTGCTAGTTCTTGAGGGAAAAGAGAGAGGAGATCTAGATCCACGTTTCCACCAATCACTTTCTCCTCTAAGTGAGGGGAACCCCTTGGATCTAGATCTTGAAGTTCTTCGTGTTCTTCTTTTGTTCTTCCTCTCATTTTCCTCCCTAGCATTAGTTGCTTTGGTGGGATTTGGGAGCGAAGGACTTGGGCACTCCGTGTGCCCTTGCCATTGCATTTGGTGCATCGGTTTGAGTTCTCCACGATGATACGTGGAAGTGAAGTTTGAGAAGCTTATTACTCTTGGGTGTTTGGGCACCCTAGAGCTTGTTCCTCTTGGGTGCCTTGGTGCCCTAGATGGTTGGTGGTGTTTGGAGCTCAATCATTGTGGTGTAAAGCTCCGGGCAAGCGTCGGGGTCTCCAATTAGGTTGTGGAGATCGCCCCGAGCAATTTGACGGGTACCGGTGACCGCCCCCAAGGGTTGCCAAAGTGTACGGGTTCAGTGACCGCCCCCAAGGGTCGCCATTTGTACGGGTTCGGTGACCGCCCTCAAGGGTCCCTTAGTGGAATCACGGCATCTTGCATTGTGCGAGGGCGTGAGGAGATTACGGTGGCCCTAGTGGCTTCTTGGGGAGCATTGTGCCTCCACACCGCTCCAAATGGAGATTAGCATCCGCAACGGTGTGAACTTTGGGATACATCATCGTCTCCGCGTGCGTCGGTAATCTCTTACCCGAGCCCCTTTACTTATGCACTTTACTTTTTGATAGTCGTATTGTTCTTTTTCATATATCTTGCTATCACATAGTTGCTTATCTTGCTTAGCATAAGTTGTTGGTGCACATAGGTGAGCCTAGTTGTTGTAGGTTTTGTGCTTGACAAATTAACCGTTAGGTCTATTCCGCATTTGTTCAAGCCTAAACCGTAATTATTTTAAAGCGCCTATTCACCCCCCCCCCCCCCCCGTCTAGGCGACATCCTCGATCTTTCAATTGGTATCAGAGCCTCGTCTCTCTTTGTTAGGCTTAACCGCCTAGAGAGTAAAGATGTCGACTAGGGGATTAGGATTCTCTGACACTCTTAGTTTCGATGGCACAAATTTTGATGTTTGGGTAATTCGCATGCTTAATCTCTTTAGGGTCATGGACCCAAATTTAGAGCGAATTGTAGATATGGGTTTTTCTCCTCCAAAGGATCCCCAAAGATTATCTTTAGAGGATGAGAAAAACTCTTATATCAATGCTCAAGCTTCTAATGTGCTTTTTGATTCTTTGAGTAATGTAGTTATTTTTCAACTCATGCCGTTCCGGGATGCTCATGAGTTTTGGACAAAGCTTCAAGATAAATATGGTGTGTCCAATATTTGTGGGGATGATTGTTCCCCCTCCACCTCCGGTCGTATAGTCTTCTCAACTTCTTCTACTTCACCTACATGTGGTTTGCCACAAGGTAATGATATGGTGAGTAGTGTTGGTCATTGCAATAGTGATAGTATGCTTATTGTGGAGGATCCTTCATCACTATATTATTGCAATGCTCCTTCTTTGGGCTTTAACACTTCGAGCACTCCAAATGTTTCACATGCTTGTGTTGATAGTCCTTGCATATCATGTAGAAATTGCTTGACTAAATCGCATGATGATATGCTTGCTATGTCTTGTTGCCATGATAAAAATGCATCTATTTCCTCGAATTATTGTGCTAACAATGTAGAGGAAACCGAACACTCCATGGAACAAGATGTGGTGTTTAATGGTGCCTCAAGGGATCCTACATCATCATCTATTGCTTTTTGCCTTATGGCTAAGGCATCAAAGGTATCTCCTACTTTGTACCCCAATATGTCTCTTGATGATGATGTTGATGCTAATGATGATGAGGATAATGATGAAGAGAATGATAATGTTGCCTCCTTAAAAACTAAGGGGGAGATGATTTTTAAAGCTCTTCATAAAAATAAAATTGCTCGTTCCAACTTCATGGAAATTATGTCCATTGCCATTGAGGGCAAGAAATATATTGAGGAGTTGGAATCTCATCTCGAGGAGCATGAGGTCACCATTGAGAAAATGGAAGCTCATGGGCGTGATTACACAAATGAGATCGCGGAGCTATCTCAAGCTCTTGAACATGAACAAACCACCTCCGAATCTCTTGAGGAGACTTCTGCTCTAGAATTATCTAGAGTGAGGGAATCTCATGATAGAGCTTTTGAGGTGGCCAACGATTTCAAAACTAAAAATGCTAAGCTTGAAGTTTCTCATGCTAGACTCCTTGAGGATTTTGAGCACCTCAAAAATGGCTCAAGGGCCATCAAGGGTGAGCTCATCAAACTCACCGAGTCTCATGCCCAACTTGAAGCTTATTATTTAAAAGAGCTTGCCAAGTTGCCTTCTCCTCTTGTTGTTAATGATGATGCTTGTGCTACTAATTCTGTTACTTGTGAAGCATCCATTTTGAAGGAGAATGTTGAGCTACGGGCTCAACTTGAGGTGCTATCTAGCAATTATGGGAAATTGGAAGAAAGTCATGAAAAGCTCTCAAACTCTCATGATGATCTTCTAGTATCCCATAGTGTGCTAAAGATAGCTCATGAGGCCATGATTGCTAAGGTAACATCTAGTGAGCCTCATGTGGATACTAGCACTATTTCTAGTCAAAATAGTATATTGCCATGTGCTAGTCCTTGTAATTCATCTACTCACAATGTTGGTACATCTTGTGATGAATTGCTTTCCTTGCCTTGTTGCTCTAACGATGAAGCTTATACTTCCTCTAGTACTTGTGTTGAGACTAACCATGTAGAGGAAATCAAAGAGCTCAAGGCCCAAGTCACTTCTCTGAAGAAAGACTTGGAAAAGAGTCATCAAGGGAAATCCACACTCAACAATATCTTGAGTGTGAAAAAATCCCCCAATGACAAAGGTGTACTTGGATTCAACTCCAATAAGAAGAAGAAGTCCAATATGAACAAAAGGAAGGGCCAAGAACAAGTCAAGAATTCGGCCAAGATTGTTTGCTTCAAATGCAAAGTCGAAGGGCATCATGTTAGATCTTGCCCATTGAAGAAGAAGGCCATTAGTATCAAGTAACAAGGGAAGAGGGCACAAGTTCAATCTCATGCTCAACATCAAGTTGAAGAAAGGCCTCTTCCCAAGAAGACTCAAGTTAATGCTTCTCAAATTGAGAAATCAAGTGAGAAGAAAGTGAAGAGTAGACGTTGCTACTTATGTCGTGAGAAAGGTCACGTCGCTTCTTCATGCACTAGTGGTAAAACTTATCCAACCCAATTATTATTGATGATATCTATTCTCTTGGTAAGGATAAGGTTGGCAATGTGTTTGCCAAGTTTGTTGGTACTCAAAGTGGTGTCAAACAAAGAACCATTTGGGTAGCCAAACCTATTGTGACTAACCTCTTAGGACCCAACTTGGTTGGGGACCAACAAGCTCAAACTTGATCAATAGGTGTTGTTGGAGGGCATTGGAGACTTGACTACATTATGAAGAATTAAGGGGACTTCATCACTCTTATTGTCTCAAGCCAAGTTAATTGAATCATCAAGTTTATATCTTATATCCAATGTGCCTCCTTGCGATAACTTGTACTTAAAATTGCTTACATTGAAAGTTACTTGCCCCCTTGCATGTTTTGGTTTTGTTCCTTGCATGTGTTTGTATATGTTGTGATTCCAACTTGCTTATCTTGAGCAATCAAGTATGTGTGTGTTGGTTTGCACACCATCACTACAAGGGAAAAGCCTAGCAGCAGCGCGGGTTTTGGCCCTCTCAGTAGCGCGGGTACCGGCGCTACTAATAAGGCGCTATAGCTAACCTATAGCAGTAGCGCCTGTTGACCAGCGCTACTTCTACACACGAATAGCTGCAGCGCTCTTTAGAAAAGGGCGCTACTGATATTATCTGCAGCGCTCTTTACAGGGAAGCGCTACTGGTATGGCGGCGCTACTGCTAAATTTTCCCCCTCGCTACTACTAGTTTTATTAGTTTTTTTCCCTGCATATTTGTTTTTTATTTGTTTTGTATTTGAATAGGCTTTATACAATAATATTTAGCATATCATCCACATACAAATGTAATCATAGCATATACATACAATTAGTCTCATCAAATCATGTCATCATCATAATCATCATCCAACACAAAGTGGTCTCTCGTCATCAATCTCGAAAATAGTGATACAAGTCTCGATTACTTGCAAATACATCGTCATCCATCTAAACAATGATATACGCGAGAATAGCTATCACTTTGAGTACATGAGTTCGTATCCCTCTCTCGCATTAGCGTGAACCTAAACTAACTACTGCGTGTCGATCGGAAACCGAAAACCGGTACACCTGGGCCTGACACTCCAGCCACTTGTCGTATATATACTCCTGGCGTAGCACTTCTTTGCCATCTATGATCTATGCACCTGCATCATCACATGAGTCGATGATATGCAACATATATAGTTTAGCAACAGAAAGAGATAGACTTGACAAAAATAGAAACAACATATCATAAGCATAAATAACAAAGTTCATCGTACCCAAAATGCTCTAACTAGAGTGATCTTCGCTAGTCGATGAGGAGGATGGTTTAATTACATCACAAATAAAGTTTCACTACGCATAACTCAAAGTTTTGTCATACAGAAAGTATGGACTAAACAGACACATTCTCATATATCGACAATCATTCCAACATGTCGTGCCATCCATCGAGGTCAGGGAGATAGTCCCCGAGCTTAGTGAAAGGCTTCAGGTCGAGACGCTGAGAGGCTATCCATGTTCGGACGTCTTCCCACGACATTTGTCCTTCTGCATAGAACATCCCTGTTTTTCCGACGAACTCATTCATGATGATTTGGGCAAGTTCACGCTAGATGTTATAGAACTCAGCTCGAAGTCGATGATCCTCGATATCTCCTATGTCCTTTGCCCATTGCAGAATATGGGCATCACCAGATCTAGGTGACATGTGAAGGTTCTGGTGAGGACGGCGCGCCCGCCGCTGCGCAAAATAAGTACACCTCAAGTTAATTAGCCTACACCGTGCAAATGAATTATTGAAATCGAAGGAAGGATAGCAGTGCAGATGACTTACACGGGATGATAAGGCACGAGAATCGCCTCCTTGTCCTTATTGGCGAGCATGAAATTGACGATGTAATCCCTCGCGTATTCACGCTGCTCTGCACAGACTCCCAAGAAGCCCTCGTGCATGTAGTACGGGTCAGCGACACAGATATGACGTATCTGCTCAACCCCAATGATGTAGTTCATGTGCAAGGCATAAAGGCGGACAAACGTAAAATCCAGCTTCTTCACGTGAAACATGTCGAATATGTAATCGAATCGGAGGAAGAACTTATCCGCGGAGAAGCTGTCGACGTACGACATTTTCCGCGGAACATTAACCACGTAGAGTGGGTATCCTGGATCTTTCGAGGCGATGAGGCCTTTCTCTACCCGCAGCACATCGTCATGAAGTCTCCTTAGATCGCCGAATCTGGCCCGTAGCGCTGTTTCAGGTAGGATTGGTTGACTGGGGATATGCCATTTATCCGCATCGGGGATATCTACACGGTCCTGAAGCCGAGGCTGCTGAGGCGGCTGGATCATAGAATCAGCTTTTTTGCCTTTCCTCGCTCTCTTCCTAGACTTCTTTACTACCGTAAGGTCGTCAATAATATGTTGAGACGGTAATTTGGGCACCGACTCATGACGCTCAAACCCTGAGGAGGCGCCAGTATAGACATACTGTTCAGCGCCATCGTCATCCTCATCCTCATCCATGGCGACGTCATCAGCGACAAATGGAGCCACCTGCTTACCCCGTCCGCTATCACCCAACCCGACACCCGACGCTAATTGGGTAGGTAGGGTGTTGATGTTCATACCTTGCTGAGGCTGCGTGCTCGTGGTGGGTGTGCTCCCGGCCGCCTCCAGACGAAGCAGACTCTTTGGCCACAACAGGACCCACCCATTGCAACAATCACCAAGCCGCTGCGGGGTCTCATCGTTATTCCCCACTAGTACTAGAGGAGGCAAATTCTCGTGGCCCGGTTTGACACTGGCCACGGAAACCTTGAAGAAGTTCGGGGGGATCGGCCGGCTGTGGAACAATGGTTCCTTCGGCTCCATTATCGTCTCCTTCCCCACGTCCACCTTCTGTTCGCCGATGGTGTACAATATGGTGCACGGGGTTTCGTCGGCCTGCAAAGAAAAGTCTGCGACGTGAGACATCCGAAAGGCAACGAAAACGGGAGATTATACATTTATATTGAAGGGGGGCGGTGTGACAGATACCGTGAGGGCATCGAGCTCAGCCAAAGAGGAGGCACCACCGAGCACGTCCGGTGCGGGAGCCGGTGCGGGAGCCGGTGTGGGAGCAGGTACGGGAGCCGGTGTGGGAGCAGGTGCTCCCAAGAAGTCAGCAAGGGGAAAGTCCTCTGCATTTTTTTCTGGATTTTGCCTTGTCCAAGTGAAAACGCCCATCACCAAGGAAGTAGATATATCTGCAATCGCCTGTCTTGCGGCAGCTACCGCTGTTGCGACTGTCTGAGATGATTTCTTGTCAACCGCAATCTCAACCTTCTTGTCGATGTTTTCTTCAGTTAACCTCTGTCTTTCCTTTCTCTCCTCCGTGGTCTCACGGTAGTACTTCTTCCACGTGGCGCCGTCTCCGACACCGTGCACGCGTCCATACGACGGTCGAGTATCCATCGGTTGTTGTTTCAATATGTTCAACGCCCGGTTGAATGGAGTGTCCCACTTGGGCCTCGCCAATGCCTCAAACGGCGAGTCGCTTTCGGCCGCAATCCGGTGCTGCTCTCTCTGCAAAAGGCACAAGGATCGTTTACAAATATGACTAACGTGTGTAGTTGAATTGACCAGAAACTAAAATTACCAGCAGTCTCATGAACTCCGTAATGACCGGTGTTGTCTTGTAAACCTTCTTCACTGGGTCCCAACGGTGCCGGGCCCTCAGGACGTCACGCTCCTGTGGGACGGTGAAATCCGCCAAGGGGTTTGGGATGCCCAGACTCGCGGCTTCCGCGTCCTCCTTGGCCCATTTGGACCTCTTTCCACCGTAACCACGACTTCCGAGGTGGTGGCTCCCAATGTTCCTCTTTTGAAGCCCCTTCATGTACTTAGACTTTTTTTTGCAGCTTCGGCCTCGCAAGCCTCCTTGAATATTTGAAACTGCTCTTTCGTGATTGTCGGATTATCCTTTACAATCTCAGAGTAGGGTTCCCCGTCGTTGATTTTTGCTTTCACTCGATTTTTCCAGGCGGCCAACGCGTCGCTAAACTTGGTCATGGCGTGTTTGTTTATCTTCTTCATTGTCGGGTCCTTGTCTGGATCTTCATAATCCTTCTCATTCCGGCCCGGGAACTAGAATATCTGGTGAAACTTCTTTAGGAGGGAGCTCCTCATATTTTCTATCTTCTTTAGTTTCTCATCGTTGATGGTGGTGCTTGTCCGTACGATGCAGCCTATTTGATTGCCGTAGCACGCGCACGCTTCCTCGGGCGCCTTTGGCTCAAAATTGCCGTCGTCCACCTCCGTGACCACCAGTCTAGTAGTCCTGAGTTTGTTAGGAACCCGTTGCCTCTTTGCTTTCGGTTCTACACCGGCTCCACTCCCCGAGGCAGCACCGGTCTCAGTGTCGGTCTCGATGCCGGTCTGAATCTCAGCGCCGGTCTCAGTCTCAGCACCGGTCTGTGTGTCGGTCTCAGACCCCGATGCCACCAATGGGCCCAGCAACAACATCGGTTGATCGTCGGTAAGGCTAAAAAATTCGTCTGCCGCCCGGTAGACGTCGTCGCAATCACCAAAACCCTGTCCTTCATCGTTGCTAGCCATGTTTCCTATGATTAAATCAAGTCAATTAATTCTAGACCTAATAAAATGAATAATGACATAAAAAAAGACTATTGTTTTGCAGGAATGTTGACTCCTTCCTGGTGCGGCAAATCCCGGGCACTCGATATGTCCTAGTTTGTAGCACAAGTCATGCCGAAATTCACGGAAAATTTCGGCATGACCTTTGCTAAAAAGTGGACAAATCGAGAACCTGAAATTTGCCGGAACAGAAATGAATCAACATTCCGGCAAAACATAGGTCACCCAGCATCATTCCCTGGAAACAACAAAGCCACTTGGGCACAATCAAACAACTTCAATGAAAAGATATAACATGGCCACTTAAATTTTTGCACTAATTAACCTAGTTAACGCAGCTAGTTCTCTCTCAAAGCCCAAAATAAAATTTTGCACTAATTAACCTAGATAATTAACCTAATTAAACTAGTTAACCTGACTAGTTGTCTGTCAAAGCCTTAACTAAATTTTTGCACTAACCTAGATAATTAACCTAATTAAACTAGTTAACCTAACTACTTCTCTGTGAAAGCCCTAACTAAATTTTTGCCCTAACCTAGATAATTAACCTAATTAAACTAGCTAACCTATGCATTAGAGAGAGAGGAGGGGTGGGGGCTTACAGAGGATGGCTCCGGTGGTGGCGACGGAGGCAGTGGTGGCGAGGGAGGCAGGGGCGTCTCCGGTGACGGCGAGGAAGGCAGGGGCGTCTCCGGTGACGGCGAGGGAGGCAGTTGTGGCGACGAAGGATCCGGTGGCGTCGACGGCGAATCCGGTGGCGTTGACGAGGCCGCGCGGCTCCATGGCGTTGGGGGCGGCTCCGGTGGCGTCGACGGCGCACGGCTCTGGTGGCGTCGACGTCGGGAGGAGACGGCGGCGGAGTGGGGCGACGATGAATCGGGAAGACGGCGGCGCGCGGGGTGGGTTGAGGGATTTGGGGGAGAAGTGGTGGCCGGGGGAAACGGTTTTTTGGTTAAGTCAAACTTAGCAGTAGCGCGTTTGACAAAACGCGCTATAGCTAAGATAGCTATAGCGGTTTTAGAAAAACGCGCTGCTGCTATAGCTATGTAATTTTCTTCCATTCTTTAATTTCCTTTTCTGTTTCTATAGCGGGGGTCTAGGACACACACTGCAGCTACGTTAGCTATAGCGCCTCTTACAAACACACGCTGCTGCTATGCCTTCCTCCGTTTTTTCGCTTTTTCATTTATTTTGCTTTACATTTAATTTTTTCCTTTCTCCTTTTTCTATTTCTTTCATTTTCATTTACTTTTCTATTTGTTTTTCATCTTATTTTATTTCCATTAGTAGTAGCGCTCTTCTAGGGAAACGCGCTGCTACTTATGACGTAGCGGCAGCGCGTTTCCTCCAAGCCCGCTACTGCTATGCGTACCCTGTCATTCTAGCCATGGGAATATTAGTAGTAGCACTTTTGTCACTACACGCGCTGCTGCTAAAGTTGTATCTGTAGCGCGGTTTTCCGCCGATCGCTACTGCTATTTAGCACCAGCGCTCTTTTTTGACCCGCGTTGTTGCTAAATTTCTGTGTATAAGATTTTCCCTAGTAGTGCATGTACGTGTGTGTCGTGCGTTGAGCCTGTATGCTTCTTGTTTGTATCCTAGTTGGCTCGTGTGAGAGATTAATGGAACATCCCATTTTGGGGGAGTGATGTTCTTTGTGCACCTCACAATCCTATAAATGTGTGTACATGAGGAATACCATCTAGTATTGATATTATAAGCTATCTAGTCGCTAGGTGGTATATCTCTCATGAGAAATTCAAATTCTAAATAGTCCATTAATTATCTCTTGTTTGTTCCTCTTATTGCCTCTTGTTAAGTTCTTATTGGTATCACATTATGGGGGAGTAATATGCTAAGTGCATATTACAAGCCTAGAAAATGTGTACATTTAAGATATTGTCACCTAGAATTGATATTGTAAATTATCTTGTTCCTAGGTGGCATGTTAGCTCTACAAGTTGCAATTTGCTTTTTGTTTGGAGTGAAGATGATGTCGGATATCCTTGCTATCTACCACCGGGAATTATTTCCAAATACTTCTTGTCTTTTGGCAATTGGTAATCACTTATGTGTGGTAGAATTTAATTGAGCATATTTACATTGGCTTTTGTTTATTTGCCTTTTTCTCTTGCCAAGGTTTGTGTCAACTCCCGTTGTCTTCCATACCACTTGTGGATCTTGTTTATTTCTTGTTCTTGTCTAGTGTTTTCTAGATATAGTGAAAGTGGTGATCCCACCTTGTGCATTTTGTATTCAAATGCAAATCCTATATAATGCTCAACTCATGGGGGAGTTATCCTATTTTCTTTAGAACACTCTTCTTGTGATCCTTATCAAGTATGTTTTGGTGGAAGGCAAGCCATTTCTTTTTGGTACTTTGTGCCATCATGAAACTTTGTTGAGAGCCTGGTTTGTTTGGAACCATCCTCTCTTTGGGAGTTTGACATCTTTAGTTTAGTGTGTATCAATGGATATCTCATTCCTTGATGTATCTTTGATGATATCTTCCAAGTGATGATTTCTCCATTTGGTACCCTTTTCACTTGGCATTTCTTTGTTTTTGGTTTCGGGTTCTGAAAGTCTTGAGCATGCATGTTCACTTCATGTATTTCATTTGGCATGCTTTCTTTCTTTGACTCAATATATAGGGGAAACTCCACCTAGTCTCAATTTGGATGAGATGTGCATGAAATTCATTTTCATATCTATATGCACATATTTATGTGGAGTTTGTCCTATGTATTGGTGTTTCTAAATATTTGTTCCCGATGAGTTTGGGTACCGTTTAGTTTGTGTTGTTCTTCTAGGAACATTTGGAGATGCATTGGATGCTCGGCTCACTCACAAGGAAGGTGTTGTCACCATGTGCATATTGGAGTCAAGCTAGGATGATCAATGAACTACTATCTACCTTCAATTGGTATCTACTACATCCTTCCAATGATATCTCGGTAACAAGTATCTATTCATGCTTTCCCCTCTTGCATTCAACCTTGTGTAGGTTGTATCTTGGCATGATATTCATTTCATATCTTGTGATACTTGTTTCCTTTCTCAAAGCATCCCAACGATGATCTTTGTTGCTAGTTGTGATGCCCTTGATGGATGTGTGTGTGGACTTCATTTATATACAATAAGACCATATCTAGCCAAGTGCTATGCTTTCAAGCAAATATCTTATTGGTATATTTATGACTTCCTTGTGGATATCTTGTTCCTTCGTGTTGTAACTATTTTGGGTGTACATCCTTCTTTGTAGATATATATATATATATATATATATATATATATATATATATATATATATATATATATATATATATATATCATCATGATTTCGTCTACATAGAACCTTATACACTTGAGAGAAATTACATCTCTAGATGATATCTTTTCTTCCACGTCCACCTTGTCTTTCTTATGTTATTTCTTTGGTGGCTCCGTGAAAGCTTTTGCCTTGAGTGCGTGTCCTCTATCGTTGCATCTTGTTGCACTCTTGTGTAGTGAAGATTATTTTCCTCTTGCTTATCTTTACGAGGTTTTTGCCATCTTAATTGGTATCCCTCGTCTTGATGAGCCTCCCCTCGTCTATCTTCACCACGGGTTGTCACAAGCATAGGTTCTCTTTTGCTTATTAGTAAGCTTGTGGACCCATTTGCCAGTTGTGTGTGGGAATGATAGGCCTTGCACCGTGTGCCTCATTCTTTCAAGACTATGTTGATGCTTAATGCTCATCCTAATATTAGTCTTCTCAAGTGCTTTGCCATGACTCACACACATCATTTTGGTTGAGCCTATTCTTAAGTTGCCTCTTTTACATGTTGCTCAACCATGTGCTTGTTGCAAGCGCTAGGCTTTGTTTCCTATATGCTCACTTGCACTGGATGTGAGTTTCTATTGATTTTGGGGGAGCTATGATCCTATTTTGTGCACTTTGTATTCAAATACAAAAATTCTTATGTGTGCACAAATCATGGGGAGCTTCTCTAGTTTCTTTGGAACACACCTTTGCGCTTTTCATAATATCTTTATTCTTGTGGCATTTAGTCATCTTGCCCAAAAAGCACGGTTCGCAAGCATCAATGATTCATAACCAAGTTGAAAGGACACGTGGTGCCCCCATGTGTGGTTTTGGTAATTGATGACAATCTCTATGGACTAATGGTTGCCTTGAGTTATATTTGAAGGGTTTGCCCATAGGCTTTTCTTGGTATCCATTTGTTGGTTTCAATGAGAGTTTGTGATGACCAAGGTGCTATTAAGGAATTATCCAAAGATTGGTCATATGAGTGTTGAGCTTATTGCAAGCATGTCTTGAAGAAGAAGGTTGTGTGATCATTCATGTTTACCTTCAAGACATCATCCAAATGAAGAGAGTTGCAAAGATTCAAGGTTGATCAAGACTAAGTCAAGAGTGAATCAAGTTGATCAACTCACAAAGTGTAGAAGATGTACCGAGAGGGATCAAGTGATCCCATGGTATGGTAAGCATTATTCATTCCACTTTATGTACTAACCCATGGTCTATGTGAGAGTTGTATGTGGGGTTAGGTACGTATCCATGGGCTTGCGTCAAGAGGAAGATATCATACAACCCATGGAAAGGATGACATCAAGTGGTGATCGTCATCAAGATTGTCGTGTGCAAGTTCAAGTGGAGCATCACGAAGAGATCAAGTGCTTGAATCTTGCCATCCATTGTGGTGTCAATGGACTTGTGAAGATGTGCCGAAGAGTGGCTCACCCATAGTGAACTATGGGGGAGCAATCATCTAGTCTTCATCGAGCCAACGCAATCAAGAAAGGTGGTCCAACTTGAGGGAGTCAAGATCGTCTTCATCTAACTCAAGTGGACCATGTGCAAGGCAAAGGTTTTCCCTTGATAGGTTTTCTATTTTACCGGTCTTGTGGTGGTAGTTGGGAGACCGAGTTATAGGATCGTTTGTCGTACTATCAAGGGGGGCTCTCAACTTGGTAGCTTGACCGCATCGTTAGTAGAGAGCTCAAACCATTGCATCCTTGCATCATGTTTCTTGGTTCTTGTTTGGTTATCTTTGTGAGTCTAAGAGCTTATGGTCATCTTGATGACAAGCTTGAGTTCATCGAAAACGAAGTTCGCATGCGTCTTCTATGATGTTTTCGGTGTTGGAGGTTTTACCGGTCTTATCCGATGAAGGGTTCTCACCATTTTCTTATGGTACTTTTCTCATTTTCTTATTCTTGATATTTCTATAGATATTGTGTTAGCCCATGTCGTTAGCTTTCCAATAAACTTGGTTTTGTTGAATTCGGAGTCCGTTTGCAAAAGTTGTGGCTGTTTTGGTAAAGGCTGCAGCGGTACTACCGCGACTAGAGCGGATGTAATTTTTTACTACCGCTCCAGAGCGGTACTACCGCGGCTCCTGAGCGGTAGTACCGCTCCAGAGCAGTACTACCGTGGCTCCTAAGCGGTAGTACCGCTCCGGACCAAAAACTCGTGTTTTCTCTCTCGTTGGGCTGTTCTGACCGTGCTAAGCGGTAGTACCGCTCCTCCAAGCGGTAGTACCGCTTGTGCACGACCTGAGCACATAACGGTTGGATTCGGGAGGTCCTATAAAAGGGGGGTCTTCTTCCCAATGAACCTTATCCTTTGAGCTCGTGTTCTTCCCCCATTGTTGACCTTCTTCGAGCTTGCTAACTCTCAATCCCTCCATAGATTCTTGCTAGTTCTTGAGGGAAAAGAGAGAGGAGATCTAGATCCACGTTTCCACCAATCACTTTCTCCTCTAAGTGAGGGGAACCCCTTGGATCTATATCTTGGAGTTCTTCGTGTTCTTCTTTCGTTCTTCCTCTCATTTTCCTCCCTAGCATTAGTTGCTTTGGTGGGATTTGGGAGAGAAGGACTTGGGCACTCTGTGTGCCCTTGCCATTGCATTTGGTGCATTGGTTCGAGTTCTCCACGGTGATACGTGGAAGTGAAGTTTGAGAAGCTTTTTACTCTTGGGTGTTTGGGCACCCTAGAGCTTGTTCCTCTTGGGTGCCTTGGTGCCCTAGACGGTTGGTGGTGTTTGGAGCTCAATCATTGTGGTGTAAAGCTCCGGGCAAGCGTCGGGGTCTCCAATTAGGTTGTGGAGATCGCCCCGAGCAATTTGACGGGTACCGGTGACCGCACCCAAGGGATGCCAAAGTGTACGGGTTCGGTGACCGCCCCCAAGGGTCGCCATTTGTACGGGTTCGGTGACCGCCCTCAAGGGTCCCTTAGTGGAATCACGGCATCTTGCATTATGCGAGGGCGTGAGGAGATTACGGTGGCCCTATTGGCTTCTTGGGGAGCATTGTGCCTCCACACCGCTCCAAACGGAGATTAGCATCCGCAAGGGTGTGAACTTCGGGATACATTGTCGTCTCCGCGTGCCTCGGTTGTCTCTTACCCGAGCCCCTTTACTTATGCACTTTACTTTTTGATACCCATATTGTTCTTTGTCATATATCTTGCTATCACATAGTTGCTTATCTTGCTTAGCATAAGTTGTTGGTGCACATAGGTGAGCCTAGTTGTTGTAGGTTTTGTGCTTGACAAATTAACCACTAGGTTTATTCCGCATTTGTTCAAGCCTAAACCGTAATTATTTTAAAGCGCCTATTCACCCCCCCCCCCCTCTAGGCGACATCCTCGATCTTTCACAAGTGATTCCGAAAATCCATCTTTATGGAGTTTCTTCATGCGCTTTACATTGATATGAACCCAAACAGCAGTGCCACAAATAAGTTGCACTATCATTATCAACTTTCATCATTTGGCATCAATATTATGAATATGTGTATCACTACGATCGAGATCCAACAAACTATTTTCATTGGGTGAATGATCATCGAAGGCTTTATTCATGTAAACAGAACAACAATTATTCTCTATTTTAGATGAATAACCGTATTGCAATAAACATGGTCAAATCATATTCATGCTCAACGCAAACGCCAAATAACATTTATTTAGGTTTAACACTAATCTGAAAGTATAGGGAGTGTGCGATGATGATCATATCAATCTTGGAACCACTTCCGACATACATCGTCACTTCACCCTCAACTAGTCTCTGTTTATTACTATAAACACTAGTAAGGTACACATCAATAACCTGTATATCAAATATACCCTTGTTCACTTTGCCATCCTTCATATCTACCAAATATTCAGGGCATTTCCGCTTCCAGTGACCATTTCCTTTGCAGTAGAAGCACTCAGTTTTAGGCTTTGGTCCAGCTTTGGGCTTCTTCACGGGAGTGACAACTTGCTTGCCATTCTACTTGAAGTTCCCTTTCTTTCCCCTTGCCCTTTCCTTGAAACTAGTGGTCTTGTCAATCATCAACACTTGATGCTCTTTCTTGATTTCTACCTTCGTCGATTTCAGCATCACGAAGAGATCGGGAATCATTTTCGTCATCCCTTGCATACTATAGTTCATCACGAAATTCTACTAACTTGGTGATGGTGACTAGAGAACTCTGTCAATCACTATCTTATCTGGAAGATTAACTCCCACTTGATTCAAGCGATTGTAGTACCCAGACAATCTGAGCACATGCTCACTAGTTGAGCAATTCTCCTCCATCTTTTTAGCTATAGAACTTGTTGGAGACTTCGTATCTCTCAACTCGGGTATTTGCTTGAAATATTAACTTCAACTCTTGGAACATCTCATATGGTCCATGACGTTTAAAACGTCTTTGAAGTTCCGATTCTAAGTCGTTAAGCATGGTGCACTAAACTATCAAGTAGTCATCATATTAAGCTAGCCAAACGTTCATAACGTCTGCATCTGCTCCTGCAATAGGTCTGTCACCTAGTGGTGCATCAAGGACATAATTCTTCTGTGCAGCAATGAGGATAAACCTCAGATCATGGATCCAATCCGCATTATTGCTACTAACATTTTTCAACATAGTTTTTCTCTAGGAACATATCAAAAATAAACATAGGGAAGCAATAACGCGAGCTATTGATCTACAACATAATTTGCAAAATACTATCAGGACTAAGTTCATGATAAATTAAAGTTCAATTAATCATATTACTTAAGAACTCCCACTATGTTGATCATCTAAGCGATCACGTGATCCAAATCAACTAAACCATGTCTGATCATCACGTGAGATGGAGTAGTTTTCAATGGTGAACATCACTATGTTGATCATATCTACTATATGATTCATGCTCGACCTTTCGGTCTCAGTGTTCCGAGGCCATATCTGTATATGCTAGGCTCATCAAGTTTAACCTGAGTATTCCACGTGTGCAACTGTTTTGCACCCGTTTATTCAAACGTAGACCCTATCACACCCGATCATCACGTGGTGTCTCAGCACGAAGAACTTTCGCAACGTTGCATACTTAGGGAGAACACTTATACCTTGAAATTTAGTGAGAGATCATCTTATAATGCTACCGTCAATCAAAGCAAAATAAGATGCATAAAGGATAAACATCACATGCAATCAATATAAGTGATATGATATGGCCATCATCATCTTGTGCTTGTGATCACCATCTCCGAAGCACCGTCATGATCACCATCATCACCGGCGCGACACCTTGATCTCTATCGTAGCATCGTTGTCGTTTAGCCACCTATTGCTTCTACGACTATTGCTACCGCTTAGTGATAAAGTAAAGCAATTACAGGGCGATTGCATTGCATACAATAAAGCGACAACCATATGGCTCCTGCCAGTTGCCGATAACTCGGTTACAAAACATGATCATCTCATACAATAAAATATAGCATCACGTCTTAACCATATCACATCACAACATGCCCTGCAAAAACAAGTTAGACATCATCTACTTTGTTGTTGCAAGTTTTACGTGGGTGCTACGGGCTGAGCAAGAACCGTTCTTACCTACACATCAAAACCACAACGATAGTTCATCAAGTTAGTGCTATTTTAACCTTCTCAAGGACCGGGCGTAGCCACACTCAGTTCAACTAAAGTTGGAGAAACTGACACCCGCCAACCACCTATGTGCAAAGCACGTCCGTAGAACCAGTCTCGCGTAAGATTACGCGTAATGTCGGTCCGGGCCGCTTTATCCAACAATACCGCCGAACCAAAGTATGATATGCTGGTAAGAAGTATGACTTCTATCGCCCACAACTCACTTGTGTTCTACTTGTGCATATAACATCTACGCATAAAACCTGGCTCTGATACCACTGTTGGGGAACGTAGTAATTTCAAAAAAATTCCTACACAAACACAAGATCATGGTGATGCATAGCAAAGAGAGGGGAGAGTGTATCTTCATACCCTTGAAGATCGCTAAGCGGAAGTGTTTATCAACGCGGTTGATGTAGTCGTACACCTTCACGATTCGTCCCGATCAAGTACCGAACGTACGGCACCTCCGCGTTCAGCACACATTCAGCTCGATGACGTCCTCGCCTTCTCGATCCAGCAAGACGGGCGAAGTACTAGATGAGTTCCGGCAGCACGACGGCGTGGCGACTGTGTTGGTGAAGAACAATCTCCGCAGGGCTTCGCTTAAGCACTACGGAAACTATGACGGAGGATAAACTAGAGGGGACGGGGTTGCCGGCACACGGCTTGGTGTTTCTTGATGTCTCCTTTGTGCTAGCCCTGCCCCTCTATTTATATGTTGAGCCTTGGGGTCGAAACTTGGAGTAAAAGCCTCCACAAAGTCGGTTTCACCCGAAAGGCAAGAGTCCTTCTCAGACTCCAGGGCCAGACGCCAGGGTTCCCGGCGTTTGGACCCAGACGCTAGGGACCCTGGCGTTTGGCCCCTGGACTCCGCAAAATTTCCTTTTGCGCTTTCCAAAAAGCTTGTGGGCTTTCCCCTTTGGCCCAAATGACGTGTTCTCGTACCCAAATATTTCGGGAAACATCTGGAACCCCTTCCGGTGAATTCCGGAACCCTTCGGAGACCAAACAACATTATCCCATATATTAAACTTCATCTCCGGACCATTCCGGAGTTCCTCGTCATGTCCCTGATCTCATCCGGGACTCCAAACAACATTCGGTAACCAACATACATAACTCATATAATACTATATCATCAACGAACGTTAAGCATGCGGACCCTACGGGTTCGAGAACTATGTAGACATGACCGAGACACTTCTCTGATCAATAACCAATAGCGGAACCTGGATGCCCATATTGGCTCCTACATATTCTACGAAGATCTTTATCGGTCGAACCGCATAACAACATACGTTTGTTCCCTTTGTCATCGGTATGTTACTTGCCTGAGATTCGATCGTCGGTATCTCAATACCTAGTTCAATCTCGTTACCAGCAAGTCTCTTTACTCATTATGTAATGCATCATCCCGCAACTAACTTATTAGCTACATTTGCTTGCAAGGCTTATAGTGATGTGCATTACCGAGAGGCCCAGAGATACCTCTCCGACAATCGGAGTGACAAATCCTAATCTCGAAATACGCCAACTCAACAAATACCTTCGGAGACACCTGTAGAGCTCCTTTATAATCACTCAGTTACGTTGTAACGTTTGGTAGCACACAAAGTGTTCCTCCGGTAAATGGGAGTTGCATAATCTCATAGTCATAGGAACATGTATAAGTCATGAAGAAAGCAATAGCAACATACTAAACGATCAAGTGCTAAGCTAATGGAATGGGTCAAGTTAATCACATCATTCTCCTAATGATGTGATTCCGTTAATCAAATGACAACTCATGTCTATGGTTAAGAAACTTAACCATCTTTGATTAACGAGCTAGTCAAGTAGAGGCACACTAATGACACTATGTTTGTCTATGTATTCACATATGTATTATGTTTCCGGTTAATACAATTCTAGAATGAATAATAAACATTTATCATGAAATAAGGAAATAAATAATAACTTTATTATTGCCTCCAGGGCATATTTCCTTCAGGGCATCCTTCACGATTTTGAGAAAAAAGTTCATGGATTTTCAGGAAAGAGTTCATCAAATTTGGAAAAAAGTTCATTGATTTTTAAAAAAAGTTCACAAATTTGAAAAAAAGTTCACCAATTTTGAAAAAAAATCATGAATTTGGAGAAGGTTCATCAAATTTAATTTTTTTCAAATTGAAAAAAACCACCTAATTGAAAAAAGTTCATCAATTTGATGGACGAAAAAGAAAGAAAAACCATTTAAGAACCAGCGAACCAGGAAAAAAGTTTGGGGCACCGGCATGTAAACGAAAATAAAATCATGGAAAGTTAAAATCACAATGGAATAGCTGGTCGGGATGGTTACTGTTGCGGTATTTAACGTGGAGGGCACCGTTTCGAATCATGTATGGCGCGCTTAGTCTTTGCAGGTTTTAGTAGCGAAAATAAGGCGGAACAGGCCGGCCCAACGCGTATGAGGGGGTGTGCGCCCGATTACAAATTGTATTGTAGCGGGCGCTTAGAGCGCCGAATCGGATTTGGCTCTTCTCGGTCCGATCGGCATATCGCATGCTTGTTGCAACCAGAGTAAGAAGAAAGGGAGGTCCTATGCAGCACTGCAGGCGGCCGTTAGCGATCCCGCGCCTGCAGTGTTGCTTGCATGGGCCAGCCCACTAGTGTGTTGCCCCAGTTTGTTTTTGTTATGAAAATAAAAATATAAAATCAAAAAAGGTTTACATATTTATAAAAAAAAGGTTCAACCATTTGAAAAAAAAAGTTAATGTCTTTAAAAAGGTTCATCAATTTTGAAAAAAGTTCATCAATTTAAAAAAAGTTCATTTAAATTGAAAAAAATGTTCATCCATTTTAGCAAAAGTTCATTAATTTTAAAAAAAGTTCATTAAATCTGTAAAAAGTTCATGTGTTTTTAGGAAAAATTCATCGAACTGAGAAAAAATTTCATAAATCTAAAAAAAGCCCATCCATTTTCAAAAAAGTTCATCGATATTAAAAAAAGTTCATCAATCTGAAAAAAAAACTGTCAAAATCTAAAAAAAAAAGTTCATCAATATTCAAAAAAGTTCATGGAATTATCAAAAAAATAAATAGTCAACTGGCGCCTAGATGGGCCGGCCCATTTACGGACGCCACAGGTGCCAGTTAACAAAAATGCATGTCAACCGGCGCCTGTGGTGCCAAATAGGAAATGCCAAGAAGAGAAGCATGGCTCGAGAACACGTCGGGTTCATCAAGCATGGCGGGGGAGGAGAGATCTTGGAAGAGCTTATGGAAAATACAAGTTCCTGGGAAGGTGAGGATGTTCTTATGGAGATTATCAAAGCACTCGATCCCAACTAATGATGTCCGAGCCCGGAGACATATGGCAGACTCTAATCTATGTGGGATGTGCGGAGCCCAGACTCTTGGAGACACTCCCTTCTGGAGTGTACGATGTCGCGGTGCACTTGAGCGCTCATAGATGGGGAACTGATGCACTTGAGCGCTCATAGATGGGGAACTGATGCAGAAATTGGCTACTACAACTGAACCAAAGACGAAGCAGTGGCTTTTTACACTAATGGATCTGTTATCACATGCAGAATTTGTGAGGCTCTCGGTTACACTTTGGGCTATTTGGGCAGCAAGACGGAAAGCCATACATGAAGGCATTTTTCAAAGTCCGCATGCGGTCATCACCTTTGTGGACAGATACATAAATGAGCTCGAGGCAATTGGTGGGAAGCAGGAGCCGGCAAGGATGGAGCTAAGGGTGGCCGTGCAAAACAGGAGACCAAAAGCTCCTCCATCGGGTTACTCCAAAATCAACGTCGACGCGGGGTGCCGAAGAGGAAGCTGGGGGACAGCGGCAACAGTATGCAGGGACATTTCGGGGGACTTCCTCGGAAGCTCGGCCTTGGTGATTCGAGGAGTGGATGATCCAGCAACGCTGGAAGCTATAACATGTCGGGAAGGTATGGTGCTCGCAGCAGATCTTCACTTAAATCAGTTTGTGATCGCGTCAGATGCAAAGCAAGTGGTAAGTGCCATCCAGACTAGAAGCCTGGGTGCTTATGGTGCTATCATCAAGGAGATTAGACTACAACAACTTTCTTTTTGATGTAATTTTGTTTTCGAAGGTCGTGCGAACAATTTAGAAACACATAAACTAGCCAAGCATTTTCTTTTTCTGGGTCCGGGGCGCCATGTATTGTTGGGCCAACCCCATAACCCCACTTGTATCCCACACTGTGTGGATTTTGATGAATAAAAGCTTGGTCCCACCCTTTAAAAAAAGCAATCCCTGTTTGGAAGCGCGCTTAAGGTTGAAAATAGACCAGGATCAGAGAATTTGGTGTGCTAATTTCAGGGATTCAAAGTTTAGGGTTTGCTTTCGTCTACAAGTTCAAGGTTTATTTTAAACTTTTTCCTTAACAGAATTACATTCCTTCATTACAAAACCCATAAAGAAGGAAAATATAGTTTATCCAAAGACATCTTCTCTTAGAGGAACTACAATGTTTGGGCGCCCTCCGCGATAAGGACTTGAACTAGCATCAGGCATAATCGGGCATGGCGACTGATAGGCGCCAGCGAGCCGGTCGAAAGTTTTGGCCGGTCGCGCCCCAGCCACCCGATTGGCTCATCCCGAGCCGTTGGATGCTTGTTCATTCAGGTCGTCTCCTTCCTTCTCATCTCTGTTCGCGTTTCAGATATGAAGAAACACCACAGGCCATGGCGGCCGCCCCGTAATCGCCACGTCGTGCAGCGCAGCGCCCGGCTGCCTCTCCCTCGTTTGTCACCGTCGACAGCCGCCGCCGTGCTTGCCGCCGCCGCTCGCCGTCGACAGCCGCCCATGTTTCATTGATAAATGCAGCTCGCCTGCCGACCGGCTCCAGCGCATGCCACCGTGGTTGCAACATCCCTGAGCCGCCACCACCGCCTTCGCTCATCGCCGTCGTTCGGTCCGCACCACCGTGTCCTCAACAAAAAAGAAGCAAAAACACAAAACTCCATTAGTTTGTCAGTAGTAGCAAAATCACATGCTGGTTGCAGCAAAAAAAACATTGAATCCAAGAAAAAGACCTAAAGTTGCGCCAGCCGCTTCAAATTTCTCATCTATCCTCCCAGCAAAAATTCTTATGGGTTCCAGCAAATTTTTTGCCGGTTCCAGCAAAACACATCTCGACGCTGTCCCATTGCATCACCGGTCGATAGCGGATGCAACTTTTTCTCCGCCCGGTTCCAGCAAAAAAAATTGTATGGTAGTAGCACCGTACCTCATCGTCTTTACCCCGGCAGTTGTCTGGTTGCAGCAAAAAAGAAGATGGTTCCAGCATCTCCAGGACCTGGTTCCAGCAAAAAAACTCTCTGGTAGTAGCACCGTACCTCGTCATCTTCACCGTCGTATTTTGTTGCAGGGAAGCAGGGCCGGGCCTGTAGTTGTACTGAGTGTGCGGGCCGCACAGGGCCCATAAATCTGAGGGGCCCCAATTTTTTATAGGCCTAGTATGTATATTTATCAAAAAACAAAAGCTGTTCCGCTGGAGGCTGGGCCGCTGGCGTCCGCGACTCGAGCCGGCCGCCAGGCAGCTGCTCATCCCACGCGCACGCGATCGCTGACCTCATAATAGAATTGCCTCAGAAAAAAACCCTCATAATAGGGATCGGGACGGGAGTTACATGGATCGCAAACCTGCGATCGCATCGCCAGTTCGCCACGGCCGGCCGTCGCTACTCGGCTTCGCCGCTTCGGTTACTGCCTACCGGAGGATCTGTCGCCAGTGCCTACTGGAGGATCTGCCCGGCCCTGCCGCTGCTAGTAGCCTACAGAGGATCGATCGGCGATTCGGCCATAATTCTTAGGCTGCTCCTCGATTAAAAACAGGGCAGTCCGATCGATCGACGACCGCGACAGTTTCATCCTCTAGGTGCTCTCACAGTCTCACGGTTTTCATCCTTCGGGTGCTTCACGCTTCAAAACAGATAGCATGCCGCTGGCGAGTCCTTCTTTCTAATTAACTTCGGTTCCTACTTCTAATTACTAATTTTCTAATTAATTTTTGGCAGGGATCATCATAGATCGGTTCTTGCCTTCTGGGTTAAAGATCATAGTATATCAGTTTAACCGGACAAAACACGAGACTAGGTGAGTTAGAAGGTTTGTCTAATTGTCAAACATTGGCGTATAATTTCCAATTAATATCTGTTGCCGTATCACTTCAGTTTTATTTTATTCATCTTTTGTATCTTGTGTTACAATAATTCGCATTTGAGTTATCTTGAAGAAACATCAGTCTGGTGCTTACAAGTGCAAGAGAAAAGAAAGAGAATAAATTTTAGTTGATAAATCTTATAAACATGGTATGGACATGTTTGTTAGAAAATAAGTATTACAAGTGCCATCCGGTAATCACTCTCAGTCTATTGATCCTTCTACCCTTGCACTTATAATTGTTCCTTACAATGATTCTAGAGATGATCCGACATATACAGATACCGAGGTAAAGGAAAATCATATTATCATCAAGTATGATTTTTTATATACCCAACTATTATGTAAGACATTATATTATATACATTATAAAAAAATTCTAGGAGACATATATACATTATAATTGCTCATTAGTTGTGTTTTAGTGAGATAGGGCCCCATTTTATAGTTTCGCACAGGGCCCTGAATTTTGCCGGCCCGGCCCTGTAGGGAAGCAGAAGGGGATGACCAGTGGAGGAGATGGAAGGCAAGAGAAGAAACATGGTGCGGCGAGGGGCATGACAGAAGATAGGGGATGGAGTGCAAAAGGATAAGATAAGGAAGGGGCGGTCCGCGCGGGTCCACCAAAATACACACGTCTCGCGCGGGGAAGGCTTCGCATCCAGCGTGGCATGTGACCGGCGGAAGATTCGTACGGTGCGCCGTTTTTAAACGTTTCCCATCGGGCATGCAATCAAATATAACAGATGATCTTCTACTATTGGCAAATCGCTCGTAAAAATATG
The DNA here is from genome assembly GCA_963921465.1 of Triticum timopheevii. NCBI lineage: Eukaryota > Viridiplantae > Streptophyta > Magnoliopsida > Poales > Poaceae > Triticum > Triticum timopheevii. The sequence continues at coordinate 621,631,095 of OY997270.1, read as the reverse complement.
CAACGACACCAGAGTGACCTTGACGGTGTACTAATTAATATTTTCTTAGGACGGTGTACTAATTAACCTGACTTAACCCACTGCAACTTGTTGTTCCATGGACAAGTAGGGGGAAAAAACCTTGTTCCTCCGTTCTGTCCGTTGCAGAGAAAATTAAAAAACCACCATATTTTCTTTTCACAAAACCCACGGTCGTTGTCCACGCAGTTTGCGAAAAACACTAACTGGTCGATTAAAGCAATTTGAAGGAAAACCTGACGAATCAGTCACACTGTCAGGTGCCAGCGTGTCGGTGACCTCATTTGACCAGCCCCTTATCTACCCAACCACTCTCCTTCGTCTCCTGTGCTCATCCCAGCCCGAGCCCCTGCCTCCGATCTCCATGGCGCATGACCACCTCTCCTGCCGTGTGACTCGTCGGCTCAACTCCGCCGGCGGGAGGCGAGTTCCGCACTGAGCCCTTCGTCTCCTTGTTGTCTCAAGCGGCGCGCAGTGGCGGAGACAGGGACCAGCAGGGCCCTGGCCCCCTAACACCAGGATTTTGCAGATAATTTGCCATGAACAGTGGCAAAATTAGTACTAATTTGCTGCTAAAAATCTACTTTTCAACATTTTGCCCCTCCCCAACCTGTTTTAGTAGTACTTGGCCCCTTTAATATTTATTTTCTGGCTCCGCCACTGGCGGCACGGCCAGCAGACCTCACTTGCTTCCCGCGGACAGCGTCATGCGATGCCGCCACTGGCCTGATGCCCGCAGATCTCCATCACTGCATATCTGCGCTACCACGGGCTCGGCCACGCCATAGCCTTCTAACTCCACTGCCCTCCAGTGAGCGCACCCCGGGCTTCTTCTTTTTGCCTTGTCCAGCTCAGCCACCCAGCAGTTCGAGCATCTCCACTCGCCCCCCAACATGCCCCCCAGGGCTCTCTTTTTTAGCGCCGGCGACGAAAAATCGGCCCAGTCGCGCCCCTAGGTCCTTACTTGTCGCCGGTTTGGGCCGAAATAACAGCCGGCGAATCCGAGCCAAACCCAGCCCCTGGGGGGCGCTTGGAGCGCCGGCCGAAGCGAAAAGGTGCATGGGTCCACTCTATCGGCGATAGACAGGCCTTTTCCCGCCGTTCACCCACTTTTCCCTCCACTTTCTCATTGCTTTCCCCCTTTATGTCCCTTTGCTCCCGCCATTCTCCTCCCGTTCCCCGCCATGCGGCCGTCGTCCCGCCATGTCGCCGAAGAAGTATTCGGCCCCTCGGCCCGCTGCCGATTCCACCCAACCGAAGCAGAGGAAGCCGAGGGCGTCGATGGCAAAACCACCAGGTATGTCAAACACCGAGTGGAGGGCGGAGGTACAAGCTGGATGCGCCCGCCCCGGGGGGCGGCGGATGGGCGCCCCGACGACTACAAAAGAGCCAAGACGCCGAAGGATGCCGCACCGGCTGCCGAGCGGTTGCAATCGTCGATCAAGCAGTGCATCGCCGACGCCAAGAACCACGCCGCCAAGACTTGCACACAAGGTGCTCGATGAAAAGTACGAGAGAAGATTGTTTCTGTGCATGCTGGGGGGGGGGGGGGGGGGGGGGGTGGACCATACAACCAATTTAGCGGCCAGTCAAACGGTATCAAGTTGTGTTGCCTCATCACCACTTACACGTGGGACCCATCTGTCCAATTCCAAGTCAAGCGTTGTTTATCATGTGATCAACGTTTTTCACAAACTGTCACTACAATAGTGATGGATTTTTACAAGAAAAAGCTGGAGTGTTTTTTTACTTAGGGTCCACAATTATGGTGGTCTTTGCAATTTACTCGTCCGTTACGGGCAATGGTTCAAGGTACGAAAAATATGGCTAAAAATCTGCTTAAAATACAGATATGGCTCCTGCTTGTTGGTCCATGGCATTCTTCAGATACAACAATATGCATAGCCAACTACCTGGTACTAATCTATCACCAATAGCCTTGTACTCGATCCATTTGCTTCCAAGTGATGTCAGAGAAAACCTTTCCCGGTCTATATAGGATATGACAAGAAATGTTTTTATTTCTCCATTTCCAGGGTAAGAGAAACTTTCCATTATTCAACCAGAAAGGTTACGATCGTTCAATACATGGTATGCACCTGCTATGGATCTCATCAGCCGAGGCGCCAACAACATACTGTCATCTAAGCCTGGGCATCCTCCGGGTCGGGCCTGGTTCGGGGCGGGCTTTCCAAAGCCTGACCTGAAAATCGGAAGCCCGAGCATGGCCCCTGCTCTTATGTTACTATCATGCAAGAGATCGACCATCTTCGGCATTCTTTCCGGGACATCAAGTTCATCCATGAGCGACGACAACACAATGGAGAGGCCCACTTCCTTGCCAAGGCAGCTTCCTCTCTCTCAACCGGGCGCCATGTGTGGCTTTGTGTTTTGCCTGGTGTTATCTGCATCCCATGAACGTCAACGTTTAATAAAGGGTGTAGTTTTAAAAAAAAAAGTTGAACCGAATGCAGTCTACCAAACGCGTCATGAAAGACTTTTCTCTTCGCACGATCTATTTTCCAGGTGTACCGAAACAAGTGCAAAACGTTTTGGGACGTTTTCCCTAGCTAGTTCACCTGGAGAGCATGCCATGTTTTATGTTTATTTATCCAGTCAGCCTGTGTAGTAGAAGCATTCCATCTATCGGAGATGTTGCAACTTCCTTTTCGTAGAGAGGGAGTGAGTCCCGGCCCTCTGGCTGCACGCACCGTCCATCCAGCACCCAAGTCTCCGACGATGGAGCTCGGTCCAATGGTACGTACGGAATGAGTTGGGAAAAGGAAGGACCAACGACCCGACACCAAGTCCTTCCTATACTTTTTTTTAGGGAACTCCTCTAATAATTAAGTCAAGACTTTTCTGTTCTTTTTTTGTGCTAATATTTTTTGAAAAAAATATTTTTTCCTGTTTTGTTTTGAGAAATAGCACGATCAACACCAATAATAATAATAAGTCTATAGAGTACCGTACCGTACTGGTCTTCTTCTGCTAGTAAGGAAACTAGCAACGTCCTGGTCTTCTACCCGTACCTAAGCTAGTGACCAAGGCTGACTTGACAACAACAAGCAGCCAAACCCGACTCGAATTAGCCACCTAACCGTACGTACGTTATGCGAAGCGTAATTCAGATGGTAGGTTTCTTGTGGTGAAAACAATCCATCAAAGTTTAAGTCTTAGATTTGACACTAATACTTGTATTTTTTTCATATTTCTTTGTAATATTCTGATTTAATGGGAGAAGACATTTGCGTCAACTATGAGACGTCTTCGGCAACTTCATTAATCTCATTATGTTGTGCTCATACTGGTAAAGTGTGTCTACGTGTGTTTATAAGAATATACATATATGCATGTATGTAAGCACCTAGATTGGGCTGTGTTTAAAATGTTCCATACGTTCTTCCCAAGTATAAGTAGTCTACGGAACAGAGCAAAGGTTCATGCAATGTTTGTATTGATCAAAATTACACGTTCCGATGCAGCTTTTCTGCATTTGTTTTCTCTGCGCATGCACTCTAACACAGGTATCGCCCTTGTGCCACCCGGCGCTCGCTTTTGCGACGAGACATATGTGCTGAGTGCGTTACACTGCAAAGTTACACAAAAGTGGTTTGGATACAAGACGAGTGGCCACATATTGTGGATTCAGATATTGATGATGCTTGTTTGAATATACCACGGAACTATCTGTCGCAGTGGGAGAAGACTCGCACACGATTAAACTTGTCTTTGTGGCGTAAAAAGAAGAAAAATAATTGGCCGGTCCTTCCTTCCTATATGCATAGAGTGACAAGCTAGGGTAATTAAACAGAAAAGGAGAGCGCATAAGCAGAAAGATAGAGTACTTTATAAAAGTTACCGAATCCATTAACTTTGGGTGGGGTGAGTGCTGTATATATCAACATGTTGGATTTTCTGTGTGTTATGTTGCTTCATTCAATCATTAATTACCAGACACACACTAGTAAAAAACAGGGCTTTGGTCCAAGCTCGATCTACACATTAGTCCCGGTTGCACATTACAAACCGGGACTAATGTGCGCATTAGTCCCGATTCGAGCGGCTAGGGCGCCGATCGGGGCTCGGCAGACATCAATCCCGGTTCAAATGAGACCTTTAGTCTCGGTTGGAGACATCAACCGGACACTAACCGGGACTAAATGGTTCAGGTTTTAGTCCCGGTTGAAGACACCAATCGGGACTAAAGGGGTTCTCAAAGTTTTTTTTTCTTTCTGTTTTTTCATTTGTTTTCTATTTTTAGTTTCTGTTTTAAATTGCATATATCTTTAGGATATTTGATGTTTTTAAGTGATTTTTTTTGCATTAGATTCAAAATTTTGTCTACAATCATCTAATCAAAAGACTAATTAATAACCAATGTGTAGGATATATTTACATATTGTCGTAAGCCATGGACACACATCATTGCAAAAAAAGCAAAAAACAAAGAAAAACAAATGTACAATATATTGTAAACAAGCTTGCCAAGGTTTTCAGTTTTTTTTCTCTACCGGTGACAGGTACCGGACTTATGTATACTACCGGTGACCATCAGTAAGTAGCTGGGCTAGCAAAGCCATGCAAACCATACCATTGCACAAAGAAACACGATAAAATCACTAACCAACCAACCATTTGTCAAGCGCTGATGTGATGCGGTCCTTTACAATTAGAATTAGATCAATTAACCTTGCCACCCACTTTTTTGCGACAAAACATAAAATCTGCTAATCAAACATCCAATGAACCAATCAATGTATCATATCGTATAGCCATTGACATAGAGTCATAAGCCGTGGAAACACATCGCCAGAACTTGAATCCGAAACCCGCGAAAAACACAAACCATCTCAATCATCTTCACGTGGGATGGACTATACCCTGAGTGTGTTACATGGTTTACACAAATAGGTCTCCATAAAAACAAGTGACCATTGGTGTGCATGGATACCATACGTGATACGTTAACACCAAATAGAAGAGAAGCACCAATTCATTTCTCTACATACAGTTGTTGATTGTTTGGATATACCACGGGACTATCACTGTGGGAGTAAACCTTACAAACGATTTAACTTATTCATGGTGCGAAAAGAGAACAGAGACAACCAAAATCCTTCCTACAAAAAGAGTTACATGATATCGCAGTATAGAATCAACGAGCATATGCAGAAAGGAACTTTCTAAAAGTTACCAAAACCATTACCTTTGGGTGGGTTTGAGTGCCACGTCAATTTGTTAGATAGTGCTCCTTTTATAGCTTATAGCTGGCTAATTATTGGTGATTTTTTTTGCTAATTTGTGATATTTGATGGTTTCTTTAATAAAAATTGACAAGAGGAACATTGTTTCAAAAAGGAAAAAAAAACTTCATGTAGTGTAGTGCTGGTGGTTGCACGCTTGTTATTTTCCTTCGAGCGTAGAGTTGCTTTATATCTTCCTATAGCCCAATAGCACCGTAAAAATAAAACTAGCAATGTCCCTTAGTAGAAATAATGTCTCCCACGTTCTATCCCCATCCCGATGGTGCCTTTAGCATCGTTGGAGAGCATGTGAAGGTGTGTCTCCGTAGGATCTCGCGGGGTTCGGTCGGCGCTGGTCTTTGGTGGATCTATTTGGATCTGCTCTTTGTTCGTCTTCGTTTGAGTGTTTACAGGTTTGATACTTCTGATCTACAATTTTTTTCATCGGCGATGGTTGCTACCGTGGTGCGTTGGTCCTATGGGGTCTTATCACGACGACTTCCCGACTGTCTACTACAACAAGGTTTGTCCGGTTCCAGTGTCAGAGGGCGATGACGGCGGTGCGCCTACGGCTCGCTCTAATGCTTGTAGTCGTCGCTAGATGGTCCAGGGACATGGCTGTAATTTTTATTACCTTTTATCTTTGTATTTTCATGATTGAGGATGAATAGATTGGAAGTTTCTCGCAAAAGAAAAACTACAAATCTAGTATTTTTTGCCTTTCAATGGCTTGATTTCATTTGAATTCTATATAAACATAGCCCGGGCTCGTTGGCTTTGAGACATTGTACATGCATGATAAACAATGGGCAGATTTTACTGCTAGTCGTGGTTTACTTGGGCACCAGTGCATGCACGGATTGATTCAAAAAGGGTCCACGTATGCACGTATGTGATAAACAATGGGTTAGCTTATTTTTAGGGGTAACAATGGGCTAGTTAATTTTTCTACTAAGAATCCGACAAAACATCCTAATACCTATTACTTAGACTCAAAACATCCTAATACCTAGTACTGTCTACGCTCATATCTCTCAAATCTGATCTTGTGCATACCAAAATATTACTTAGATTTAATTCTGTTAGCCATAAGATATCTGATGCATAAGAGAGAAAGTCGCCAAACACGACAAAATTTATTTATTTGTTAAACATGATAATTTGATTTCTTGAAGTAAAATGTGAGGCGACTTGCTTCGAAAAGCATGATAATATACATCAAAAAAGAATTTGCAGCTAAGATCTCTTTTGGTGAAATTATTACTATTTTATTTTATTGACAATCATAGTGGCAAATTTAAGTTAACACAAACTTAATGATGTTTATATAATAATGAGGCGGAATATTATGTAAGTTATTTTTTCACACTTGTACTTTAAGAAAAACTTGGCCTATATCAAGCATAATGCTCAACAGTCATGGGGTGCTAAGTTTGCTTCTTCCAGAATAATTACTTGAGAGGAACACGAGCAATCACAACCCTTGTCTGCACTTGTAGCTGTCCGTTTGTACGTATTGTAAGACAGATTGGCGACAAGCGGAGGCAGGCCTTGGTGCAGAGGAAGTGCTGGGCAGAGCGAATCCATTTTCAGGAACGGCTTACATCCTTGACGACTCGTCATCTCATCCTCTTTATGATGATCAGATAAGACTACTAACTGATTTGGAAATTGGTAGATTTAGGGCTTAAATTTTGAGGTCAGCCGATGGGAAATTGACCTCTGGTGATGATCACGACCTCAAAAGTCTAGTCTTTGGTTTATGGATTTGTTTTAGATAGTTACATGTTAACTTCAATTTTGAAATTACTGAATTTCATAGATGGTAAAATTTGGTTAGTAGAGCAAGCACTCACACTTACCACATGAATTTTCCCTCGTGATTTTCTTTAGCATATTATTGGTATGTTTTATCTAACGTCTCTATTCTCTAAAGTTCTTTACTTTGAACACACTCACAGGTCACAACACGTACTTTATTTGCACTACAAATCCTTCTTTTTTATCTTGTAACGTTTTCTAGGACGTTTGGAAGCTAATTTGGATGACTATAATTTTCTAGCAACATGGTGGTCAAAGCAATATTCAAATCCAAGCTCTACATCTGGCTCACACCCGGAAACCGATAGTAGAACGGTGGATGGGACCCCGAGACCTATGGAATTTGGTCCTATGCATTTCCTCATTCTAAGACTTATGTTGTCTAAGTCTCAGCTTTATTTTGTTCGATGAAACTGAACATTAATATGTTATATAATAGTTTACTTAAAAATTACATTTGCACGACTACTATGCTTATATTTTGACTTCATATTTCACTGGCGGAGCTATGTTGAGGCCGAGGGGTCCTATCCCCCCCTCACCCTCCTTGGACCAAACTCATATGTTTGGAGCCATTTTATACTTAGGCTCAAGTTTGCCCAGGCTTCACACAGTTTCTAGCTTCGCCACTGTAAGTCGTGGACCACAAAAGAACAAAATTGTCTCGGTCGCTTCCATGTAGGCCAGCATATCCACTGGCTCGCGGCCTCATGTTTCTGTGTCCCCACCGCGGTGATGAGGGGTGTTCAAGCTTTACTTGGCTCCCTCCACCGGTCGCAGTCATCCCCGCCATCTGTTCCCCACCCAAACCATCCCCATCCATTGTTGTCTGTTTCCCCTTGCACTATATAAACCCTCCCTCCCTCTATCCCCACCACGCTTCCTCCCCCGTCCATTGTCGTCAGTCCTCTCCTCACGCTTCTTCTTCTCACGCTAGGAAGAGGAGGGACGTATCAACCAACCTATTAACTCCCCTTTAATAGTAGAGATATATGTGATTTGGTAAGATAAGAAAATATATGTGATTTGATAAGATAAGAAAAAAGTATGCTATTTTTGTTTGTATCAGTAAAGTTGTGGTTCTCATTAATAAAGTTGTGATTCTCAGTTGTTTGTATCAGAAATAGATTATCGCAATAATAAATGTTACTACATTGGAAGGTTATCGAGGAAAATCCTATGCATGTCTTTTAGGAAGGTGATCTCACATATATGGTGCGATATCTGAATTCCTACCTATTTATTTACGTGATTGAATTGAATCAGCATCTGCCGAAGCAAGCACGAAACAAGATCTCCCCGTTTTAACAGGACATGTTTTTTTAATGAGAGGGAGAAAAATCTAGTGGGAAGGGGTGGTGGAAGGTGAGGCAAAAATAAACCGGTGGGAGGGAATGGTGGGAGATGAGGCGAAAATAAACCGATGGGAGGGGATGGTGGGAGGTGAGGTGAAAATAAAGCGGCGAAAATAAACTTGGATACCAGGCTACCAGCTCCCCTTTTAAGAGATGAGATAAGAAGGAAGGTCAAAAAATTGGTATAGAAAACAAAAAGTAGGGTTCAGTTGGGAGAAAATTGTTGGGAATGTGCAACATAGGAAAAACCAGCATGGGGACGATGGTGGAAGGTGAAGGCGAAAATAAACCATGTAGACAAAATTAAACTGTGTGTACCGGCCTGCCAACTCCACTTTAATAGTAGAGATATATGTGATTTGGTAAGATACAAAAATATATTAGGTAAGATAAGTAAAAATATATGTCATTTTTGTTGTGTTAGTAAAGTGTGATTCTCATTTAATAGTAGAGATAATAACAATGATAAATGTAAGAACATTGAAAGGTTATCCAGAAAATTTTCTTATGTCTGTCTTTTAGCAAGGTGATCTCACATATACGATGTGATATTTGAATTCTCAATTACCTATTTATTTACGTGATTGAATTAAATCACCACATGCCAAAGCAAGCACGGAACAAGATCTTATACTCTTTAATGTGATTTGGTTTTTCTATTTTTTTAGAAAAGGGGTATTACCCCAGCCTCTGCATCAGAAAGATGCATACGGCTCATATTATTAAAAAACAAAATGAGTCACAAAGTCTCCAATATCTGAAAGGTCGAAAAGAAAACAAGCTGCTCAAACGAGCCTAATCATGAAGCCACAACCGGCTGGCAAATAAAATAGGAGCACTACATGCCTATCCTATTACATGACCGCCATCCAAACCGGTTGAAAATAACCCGAGCTACCATCTCCCATCGGGTAGACGCAGTAGCCAAACGCCCCCTGGCCTCCGTCGGAGTGAGTAGCGACCACATACAGATCAATGATGTGGCCCTGAAGATAACCTGCAAAAAATGAAAGTTCGTTGCTCTGTTAAAAACCAAATCATTTCTGCAGTTCCATACTGCCCATAACAAGGAACACACGCCAACACGAATGTGTCTTGCTACATCCAAAGTCTCCCCATCAAGCCATGTTCCAAATAACATATTGATAGAGGTAGGTGGAGTAATATTAAAAGCAATATGAATCGAACGCCAAAGAATCTTAGCCAGTGGACAATCTAGAAAGAGGTGCCTGATAGTTTCGTTACAATCACAAAAACTACACCTAGCAGAACCCATCCAATTGCGTTTTGCCAGATTATCCTTTGTCAAAATGACTTGTTTATGCACAAACCACATAAACACTTTGATTCGCAAAGGTACCTTAACTTTCCAGACGTGCTTCGAGCAAGGAATGACACTAGTGTTTATGACATCCAGATACATGGATTTGACCGAGAACCTGCCGTCCTTAGTCAGTTTCCAAAACAATCTATCTGGCTGCTGAGACAGCTGGACATCCATCAGCCTTCGTACAAGATGAAGCCATGCCTCCCAACGATCGCCTACTAGCGTCCTCCGGAAGCTAATATTGAGAGGCGTGGACTGTAAGACAGTTGCAACGTATGCTTCTCGACGTTGAACAATGTTATACAGAGTAGGATATTGAAGTGCCAGAGGAGTCTCCCCTAGCCACGTATCCTCCCAGAACCTCGTACTAGCCCCATCACCGACTAAGATTTTTACCCTGTTAAAGAAGAGGGGCTTGACTCTCATCAACCCTTTTCAAAACGGTGAATCAGTCGGGCGCACAGTCACCTGAGCCAAAGTTTTTGACTAAAGATACTTATTACGCAGAATCTGAGCCCAAGTAGCCTCTGTCTCGAACGAAAGTTTAAAACGCCACTTGCTAAGGAGACATCTATTCTTGATCTCTAGATTTTCAATGCCTAGACCGCCTTGGTCCTTCGGCCTACAGATGATATCCCATTTGGCAAGCCTATACTTTCGTTTCAACTCATCATTCTGCCAAAAGAATCGGGATCGATAAAAGTCTAACCTCTTCCTGACTCCCACCGGGACCTCAAAAAAGGATAAAAGAAACATGGGCATACTGGTGAGGACCGAATTAATCAGAATTAATCGACCACCATATGACATGAGCTTCCCTTTCCAACAGCTTAGTTTCTTTTCAAAACGATCCTCGATGCACTTCCACTCCTTGTTCGTTAGCTTACGATGATGAATGGGTATACCTAAGTATGTAAACGGTAGCGAACCCAACTCACATCCGAACAATTGCTTATACGCCTCCTAGTCCTCACTAGCTCTTCCAAAGCAAAACAGTTCGCTCTTATGGAAGTTAATCTTGAGTCCAGACAATTGTTCAAATAAGCACAACACAAGCTTCATGTTCCTTGCTTTCGCCAAGTCATGCTCCATAAAGATGATAGTATCATCAGCATACTGTAAAATGGATATACCACCATCAACTAGGTGCGGAACCAAGCCCGAAACCTGCCCCGCATCCTTAGCCCGACCTATTAAAATAGATAGCATATCAGCCACTATGTTGAATAGAATCGGTGACATGGGATTACCCTGCCTTAGTCCTTTGTGTGTCTGGAAATAGTGACCTATATCATCATTCACTTTAATCCCTACACTTCCTTTTTGCGTAAAGGACTTGATCTGGTCTCGCCAGGCCTTGTCAAATCCTTTCATACGCAACGCCTGTTGAAGGAAAGGCCATTTAACTTTATCGTATGCTTTTTAAAAATCCACTTTAAAAACCACACCATCAAGTTTTTTTGAGTGGATTTCATGGAGCGTTTCATGCAAGATGACCACCCCTTCAAGGATATTTCTATCCGGCATGAAAGCGGTCTGGGACGGTTGCACAACTGAATGTGCAATCTGCGTGAGTCGGTTCGTCCCAACCTTGGTGAAAATTTTGAAACTGACATTAAGCAAACATATGGGTCTGAACTGCTCAATGCGAATAGCCTTTGTCTTCTTAGGAAGAAGAGTTATCATTCCAAAATTGAGCTTGAACAAATGAAGCTGACCAGTGAACAACTCATGAAACATCGGCAACAGGTCACCTTTAATAAAATGCCATCACTTTTTGTAGAACTCCGCCGGAAACCCATCTGGTCCTGGCGCTTTATTGTTTTTCATTTGTGTAATGGCCTCAAACACCTCCTTCTCCGTGAAAGGAGCAGTCAAAATCTCATTCTCTTCCGTCTCAAGTTGGGGAACATCCTCAACTCTTGACTCATCCAAGGACACAAAACTCTCTTCCGGAGGGCCAAACAACTGCTTATAATAGTTGGTAATGTAAACTTTCAGGTTTTCCTGACCAACTATCGTCCCTTCATCTTGTTCTAGTTGAAAAATTCTCTTCTTACGATGCTTTCCATTAGCAATCATATGAAAGAATTGAGTGTTATCCTCTCCTTGGACAACCTTACGAACCTTAGCTCTCAAAGCCCATTTCAATTCCTCCTCGCGGAGAAGCTCTTTCAGCCTTAACTCGGCCTCCACTTTAGACTCCAACTCGCTGTTTAAAATGGGGGAGAATTTCACTTCTCCGGCCTCTGCACCAACTAGGGATGCATACGGCCATTTTAGTATGAGTACCAAGATAAACATGGTCCTCAGAATTTTTTAAATGAGTATCAAGATATTTTTTTATGAGTGGTTTCACCACACACCATACTTGATCCTCAATAAATGAGGGAAACCCCCTGTGCATCACCTGTCAATTCTAGGAATTGAACTTGAGTCGTTAGGCTACACAACCGCATGCCCAACCACTGAGCCAAGGCTCTATTTGCAAAGAGTGAGAAAGAACCAATGAGAAAGGGTGGCAGGAAGTTGAGTCAAAAATAAACGGATCAAAATAAACCTGAATATCAGGCTACCAACTACCCCAAGAGACTTAAAAAAAACTTCCTCGAGAGACAGAGATGACACAAAATCTTCTTATAATCAACAACCAATGAACAAATCAATGTACCATATCGTATCTTTGATCGTGTAGCCAGCAATTAACGTGAGGTCGTAAGCCGTGGACACGGATTTTCTATTTATATCAAACCATTTTATCAAATCATACTCAAATATATACTAATGTATGTTGTTTTTATCACCACATTATTTGATAATATTACATAGACATCATTCTTTGGTATAACCAATATCATTAAAAAAATTTAAATCCTCTTATATTAGATTACAAATGTGACCAAATAGTCCACCTACTTATTTTACAAATATATTTTAGTGCTAAATTGAATCAATATTGGGTTGTCAAAAAATAGTTTGTTACAATGAGCTTCAGTACAACTCCATTTCTTGGTGTCCTAGTAATGTGCTTTTATATGTGTAGTTTCTAGTGATGTCACTAAATATCAACGCAGGTAGAGTGCTTTTATAACACATGGATCTAGCAAAAACTATTTGACAAAGATATCTAGAATTCAACATTAAGAAGTGTAGGTGCAACTAAAATAGATGTTTTGTACAAGTGTATGAAATTTCAATCTATAGGCTATCCTCATCTCCCACCGTGTGAAGTGTCCATCCTAAAAGGTGAAACCCTACTTTCTCTTGCTATCGTTTGTTGATGGCGCTCGCCTCTTAAAGATTCTTCGTGATAAACATGCAGATATCGTAACGTGTTTGATAAGTGCCCCCCTCCGTCCCATAAATATGAGACGTTTTTGCAAGCTGACGGAGGGAGTGCTTTTTTACATCATAATTATGCGATTCATTTGAATTTGAATTTGAGTTATAGTCCCTCCCACAGAAAAAGCACCCCATTTCCAGAAACGCGCCCCGGCTTTGCGAAGTAATTACCTGCGGCTGCCACCACCAAACCCCGGACGAGACTTGCCTGCTCCCTCCCCGTGCTCCCATCTGTGCTCCCGCGTACGTGGCTTGATTTGATTGGAAGAAAATAAGGTCCGGCCCCACCCCCTGAAAATCAGGGGGAGAAATGATTAGATTAAAAAAGAAAAAGAAAAAATAACAGCCGTAGGATAAAGTGGGAGCACGGATGGAAGCATGGGAAGGGAGGAGGCAAGCCGGATCCCCAAACCCCCGGCCGCCCGCAGCCGCAGGGTTCTCCTCCCCTCCTCATCACTCCCCGAAGCTTTGCGCCGCCGCTAGCCTCTCTCTCTCTCTCTCTCCCCCCTCTCCCCCGTGCGCGACAAGCGGCGGCTAGGGTTTCGCCCTCCCACCCCCGCCCCGCCGTCGCGGCCCTCGCCTCCCGCCGCCGTCCCCGACCGCGTCCTCCGCCGCCGGCCACTTCCACGGAGCTCCCGCGCCAGCAGATCGAAGCCGCCGGGCCCGTCCACCCCGTCTCGCCCCCGGCCCGCCCGAACCGCGGCGTCCACGAGTTTCTGCGTCCGGCCCCGGGCCAAGAGATCCGGACATCTCCATGGCGACCGCGCTGCGTCTCGCGCGGGACTCTCCGGCGGCCGTCTCCAAGCTCGGGAGGGAGAGGGCCTCGCTGTGCGCCGTCGCTAGGCCCGGTGGGCAATGCTGTGCGCGGAGGGGGCTGGTCCTCCGCTGCCAGGGCGGGGCAGCCGCAGCGGCGGCCACTATCAGGAAGGGCGAGGCGCCGGATGGAGCCGGGGCAGCGGCGGGGTTCACCGTCGTGATGAAGTTCGGCGGCTCGTCGCTGGCGTCCGCCGCGCGGATGCGGGAGGTGGCCGACCTCATCCTCAGCTTCCCCGAGGAGACGCCCGTCGTCGTCCTCTCCGCCATGGGGAAGACCACCAACAACCTCCTCCTGGTACTGCTGTTGCCATTTCCCGCTCCGTGAAAATTCTGGCCTTTCGGTAGCTCCGTTCCGTGCTGAATTTGCTTGGGCGTTGGACCTGTGTAGGCCGGAGAGAAGGCGGTGAGCTGCGGCGCCCCCAAGGCGTCGGAAATCGACGAGCTCGCCGTCATCAAGGAGCTCCATCTCAGGTGCGTCTTCATTTTGTGATCTTGCGATCCCCTTTTGCTTCAAGCCTGGTTTGGGAGTGTGCATATCCTGAGTGTTCGCTGCTTTGCTCTGCTCTGCTCAGGACCATCGATGAGCTTGGCCTAGATAGCTCCATTGTTTCAGGTATGTCACGGTTGCTTTCCCCTTTCCAGTTGTTGGCTCAAAGTCAATACTTGTTCTGCAAAGCTAACACGGAATTCTCCAAGTCATGCCTTTTTCTTTCGTAGTTAGAGATCCACCCACCGAATGATAAGCAAGTAAACTTGCCTTTCGCCACTTGCGGTTCATCAGTAATTCCATAAAGTAGCTGAATCTTTCTGTTTAATATGTCTGTTCTGTTTGTTTTAAGAAGATTAAGTAAGACTTCTGTTTTGGCTTGCATCTGATTTTCCCCTTCAGCGTCCATTTTCCTATTTGTGTCCTTGCACACAATCCCTATGTAGTACTCCCTCCGTCCCATAATGTAAGACGTTTTTTGACACTACACTAGAGTCAAAAAACGTCTTACATTATGGGACGGAGGGAGTACATCTTTCTGTTTATCTGACCATCTCCTTGTGCTGAAAGCTCTGCAAATATTTTTTCCACTTTGGGATAATTGAGGAACGACAAGGCTTTTGGTTCGTAGAATTACCCAATGCCCACCTCACCCATTTTCATAATATGAAGTTAATACTGGCAATTTAAATTCTTAAGCCAGTGAATACATATTTTGAGTACCAGCAGAATGTTTCTCATTTTTGAGGTCCTGGTGGCCCAAAATATACGGACCATACTTATATTATTTTAAAAGGGCATATACAAGGATCTATTAGTACCACAGCTGTGTCCGCATTTTTTGCTTATGAAGTGAGAATCAATCAACACCAAGTTTTTTATGTACAGTAAGTAAGGGTTCGACCTGCTTAAGCTGCTCTCTTATCCTGATGTGGACAACCTTTTTTCCTTTAGCTACACAAACTGTTCTCTTTCTTCTTCTGTCGTGGTGTGCCACCATTTTTGATGGTGGGTTGTAAATGAACATAGATACACTCATTTTCCCTTTAAATTATGTATGATGGTGAGAAGCCTGGAGGTCATTGTCATCTATTCACATCCTTTTCAGCCTTTTTGTTCTATATTCAATAGGGACAGCTTTTGTATTCTATAGATTAGTGGTTAGACCATAGTTGGTTTTTAACTTTTCCCCCCTCAATTGGATGACATTATTTAATATATTGACCTCAGTGTACAGCTGAACAAATTAGTCTGAAACAATGATGATCAATCAAGTCTCACAATGCATCTCAGATTTCCCTGTCGAACAAGCTCTTGTTAATATATAATTTTTATCTTCAACAATCTACATAAAGCGTTAAATTAATGTAAATACAGCAAGTGTGACATGCAGATTTCAATTCACGCACATACCCCTTCATGACTAATGTGGAAGATATAGAACAAGTGAAATGTTCCTGAGTCTCATACTTGATGTGTTCCCCAACACATAAAATTCAGACAATCTGAAGTGTGGGTTTGATTCTTACTCATAACACCAGCACAAGCTGTGGTAATTGATTCCTTAGCATTTAACATGTCTGTTCTGTTTGTTTTAAGAAGATTAAGTAAGACTTCTGTTTTGGCTTGCATCTGATTTTCCCCTTCAGCGTCCATTTTCCTATTTGTGTCCTTGCACACAATCCCTATGTAGTACATCTTTCTGTTTATCTGACCATCTCCTTGTGCTGAAAGCTCTGCAAATATTCTTTCCACTTTGGGATAATTGAGGAACGACAAGGTTTTTGGTTCATAGAATTACCCAATGCCCACCTCACCCATTTTCATAATGAAGTTAATACTGGCAATTTGAATTCTTAAGCCAGTGAATATCTGTACTACTATATAGTGTACCAGTTTTGAGATGGATCCAGAGCATCAATCATAACCGTTGGTCTCCAAAATCCAAGGGCTAAGATCAGCCGGATTCGCCATGAACAGTAGACTGTTGTTGCCTCTGCTGTGTTCTAGAATATTCACGTGGCCCTTCCAGGAAAAAAAAGGCCCATATGCGATGCCTCATGGGCTATATTACTGCTTGAGCGCATGACGACTTGAGCCCAGATAAGAAGGTTTGGGAGGAGAATGGGAAGAAAAAATAATAGAGTAACATACAGTTTTTTAATGAACCTCCAGTATTTTAGATGTGAATGTACAGTTTTTTGTGTGAATATTAAAAACAATTGTGGGTGGAATTCCATTTATCAAAATCACTCCATTATACTTTTTTCGAGTCACACTCCAAAATCACTCCATTCTTTTAAGATGTGCATTGCACGTGCATACATACTAGTATATTTTGAGTGTCAGCAGAATGTTTCCCATTTTGAGGTCCTGGTGGCCCAAATTATACAGGCCATAGCTTATTATTTTATAAAAGGCCATAGAAGGATCTATTAATACCACAGGCTCTGTCTGCGTTTTTTGCACATGATGAAGTGAGAACCAATCAACACCAAGTTTTTTATGTACAATAAGTAAGGGTCCGGTCTGCTTAAGCTGCTCTTATCCTGATGGGGACATCTATCTTTTTTCCTTTAGCTACACAAACTGTTCTCGTTTTCCTTCTGTTGTGGCGTGCCACCATTTTCGATGGTGGGTTGTAAATGAACATAGATACACCCATTTTCCCTTTAAATTATGTATGATGGTGAGAAGCCTGGAGGTCATTGTCATCTATTCACATCCTTTTCAGCCTTTTTGTTCTATATTCAATAGGGACAGCTTTTGTATTCTATAGATTAGTGGTTAGACCATAGTTGGTTTTTAACTTTTCCCCCCTCAATTGGATGACATTATTTAATACATTGACCTCAGTGTACAGCTGAACAAATTAGTCTGAAACAATGATGTTCAATCAGTCTCACAATGCATCGCAAATTTCCCTGTCGAACAAGCTCTTGTTAATATATAATTTTTATCTTCTACAATCTACATAAAACATTAAATTAATGTAAACACAGCAAGTGTGGCATAAAGATTCCAATTCACACACATACCCCTTCATGACTAATGTGGAAGATATAGGACAAGTGAAATGTTCCTGAGTCTCATACTTGATGTGTTCCCCAACACATAAAATTCAGACAATCTGAAGTGTGGGTTTGATTCTTACTCATAACACCAGCACAAGCTGTGGTAATTGATTCCTTAGCATTTAACCATTGTTTGTTGCCTTGCATTTTTGGGCTAATTCAGCACTTTACATTCATTTTGTCTTTCACGAAGGTGTCTTCTGTAGTACTATACAAACAACACATTTTAACTGTTCAACCAAACAGGTTTTTTGGATGAATTGGAGCAACTGCTTAAGGGTGTTGCTATGATGAAAGAGCTGACTCTTAGGACACGAGATTACCTTGTATCCTTTGGTGAATGCATGTCTACAAGAATATTTGCTGCATATCTGAATAAACTTGGGAAGAAGGCACGACAGGTACATTACATACTCTATTCTAGCAGACAACAATTTGGTAGTTTGCTTACGACTTTGTTTTGGGGCATAATTGTTTGAACCTGTTGGAATTAATGCAATTCGATAGAACATCTCCAGAAGGGGTTATTAGTATCTCGCTAACATGGAAAACTGAATTGGTTATAGGAATATCGTTGACAGTCTCATGGGTCTTTCCTTCCATATATTCTTTTGTTTCTACTTCTACTTGATTGATGAAACTAATTGCTTCAAGTTGATTAATTGTACCACGATACGGCAACATTGGTTCCATGAACTACTAAAAGGTCCCAGCATGCAACGAGTGAGGTGAACTTGCTTTGCTGTGTCAAGCACATGCAGTATGCTGTTAGTAGATACGATGATAGCCCACAGCTCGGTTGCGAAAATACCTGTAGTATGCCTGTCCGCCACTTGGCTATCCAAACTCCAGAAAGTAGTTAGCTCCATGGGGTATATTCGAGTTCCAAGGGGTTGAGAAAGGTGGGAAGTTAGCATCTCATATTAGCAGGGATATGACCGAGAGTCGAATCTGTTCTTTCTATACACTACTGCAGTTAAACATCCTGGCTATGCCCTAGTGCATGTGGATGTCTATTGTTGATGAAAGTTGCTTTAGCCCACAACTATGTGAAACTGTTTTGAGTCTGTAATGTATTTCACAACTATCTGTAATTAGACATGTTCCACAATAACAATGATATTTCATTCCAACAATGTCTTAACAATTATTTTTCTTGTTTGCAGTATGATGCTTTTGATCTTGGCTTTATAACCACTGACGATTTCACAAATGCCGATATTCTCGAAGCAACTTATCCTGCTGTTGCAAAGAGGCTACATGGAGATTGGATTGATGACCCAGCTATTCCTATAGTGACTGGCTTCCTTGGGAAGGTCTGTAATGCTATGTAATTCATGCACAAGAGGATTTTGCTTTGTTTGTGCTTATGATGATGCTCATACAAATAACAGGGATGGAAATCATGTGCGGTCACAACGTTAGGAAGGGGTGGCAGTGATTTGACCGCTACAACCATTGGCAAAGCCTTGGGGTTAAGAGAAATTCAGGTTTGTTTTCTATTTGAGTGTCCTATTTGAATTATCTGATGAAAGGCCAGTTGCTACTGAAATTCCACATTCTAAGCTGCATCCAAAAGCTTTGTATTTGGATTTGGTTAATTATGCTTCCGCTGCTAAGTTGTCCAGATGTTTAACCAAATAAACTTAAGCTATGAATAGTGGTGGACCTGTAGTGCATCTGCTATATTTTGCTGTGCTGTGAGCTGTAACTCAATTTTTGGAATCTGCAACAGGTTTGGAAGGATGTAGACGGTGTGTTGACGTGTGATCCAAATATTTATGCAAACGCGGTACCAGTACCCTACTTGACTTTTGATGAGGCAGCTGAACTTGCTTATTTTGGTGCACAGGTATTCCTTGTTTATTTACTTGTTGACTGAATAGTGGAAGCTTCGCTGTTGCACCTTATTACCTTAGAAAATGCTAATATATGTTTATTCTCAATTCTTGGCATTTCAAAATTAGTTAGACCCTTCCCTGGACCCTGCGCAAGCGGGAGCTACATGCACCAGGTTGCCCTTTTTTTTGTGTGGTTCAGGGGTTGGCTGTGTAAGCTGGGACCTTTACAGCATTGATACTTTTTGTTCTATGTGTTTCTTGTGTTACTAGGTGATTTAGCAAGTATCGTTCTACCATTATATAACACTTACTCAAATACTTCCACCAACTATTAGGTTTTGCATCCCCAATCCATGCGACCAGCCAGGGAAGGTGGTATCCCAGTTCGAGTGAAGAACTCATATAACCGTCATGCACCTGGCACTGTGATCACTAAAACAAGAGATATGCGCAAGGTTTGTTACATGACTGTGTCAGTATATTTTGATTCTTCCATGTGCAATTGCTACTGATCCCTGATTGGACATTATTTTGCAGAGCATATTAACCAGCATTGTCCTGAAATCAAATATTACCATGCTGGATATAGTGAGCACAAGGATGCTCGGACAGTATGGCTTTCTAGCAAAGGTAAATAACAACAGTCTTGTGGCTCTCTTTCCCTATAGCTATACGCTTTCCCTATATCTGTTTTTTTTTACTATATTGTTTTTGCGCAGGTCTTCTCAATATTTGAAGATTTGGGTATCTCTGTTGATTCTGTGGCTACTAGTGAAGTCAGCATATCATTGACACTAGATCCATCAAAACTGTGGAGTCGTGAATTGATCCAGCAGGTAAAAACTTGGGACCCTATTCCACTTTTATGTAAAGTTTTCTGCCAACAATACTGCTTGGCACTGTCCTACCGCTGTGTTTTTTATATATGCTCTTGTTTCATTGTTTTGTTGTGATGTTGTGGCAGGAGCTTGATCATGTAGTTGAAGAGCTTGAAAAGATTGCAGTTGTTCATCTCCTACAGCACAGATCAATCATTTCCCTGATAGGGAACGTGCAGAGATCGTCTCTGATTCTTGAGAAGGTACGATTACACAAACTTTATCTTAACATAATGCACGATGTGGTAATGCGTTAGAATGCTCACCAAATATTTCAAGTGCTTCAATTGATCATTTTGCATCATAGCATTTACATTCACTGCTTGCATGCCAGGCGTTCAACGTTCTACGCAGAAATGGTGTTAATGTTCAGATGATTTCACAAGGGGCGTCCAAGGTATAATACCCGCTTTGCCAAAATGGAACGAACTTTGTTTTCTACACATGTCAAAGGGAACGGCGGTTTCTAACTGTGCATATGAGCAGGTGAACATCTCCTTGGTGGTGAATGACAGCGAGGCGAAGCAGTGCGTGCAAGCCCTCCACTCGGCATTCTTCGAGAACGGTTTCTTGTCAGAAGTAGAGGAAGCGGACCTTGCACAGAAGAGGGCTCCAGTCCTAGTAAGCTCGAATGGTGCCATCAATGGAAACTAGTCGACGTCGCTTTTTTCTACTTCCAACAACGGATGCGCCGTTCTTAGGTTAAGAGGGTGATCCGACCCTGGATTATTTAGGCCACCTGAGCTGATTCATTGGTGCTGTACGAGCGGTATTATAGCTATCATTGGTGTCGTAAGAGTAAGAGCGAGCGGTGTTATGGTTAGCATGATTCTTGGAGTGCTAGCATATGGTAGCCCAATCAATGTATGTGATTGTGTGGGGCGTGCTACTTGCTGAACTTAACCATTGGAGGTCTGTAGTGCACTCCTTGGGTGTCTTCTACCATATAGTATGTGTATTGTATCCTTTTATTTATATTAGCGAATAATTCTTGTTGTGTTTTTGATATCTACGGGCTACGGCATTGTGAGCGTGGGCAGATTACTTGCCACTGAATCTGCATCATAATGCATTTATGTCATTATGTGATTCTACCCAGGGAGTATATGTCTGGACTATAGAAGGTACATTCGTTGAGGTAGTACCTGTAAATAAAGATGTAAAGCTTGCAGGACTGCAAGCTCACCGATTCTTAGATGTACAGAAAGGAAAGAAAAAAGGAATTTTGGGACTTTGTCCACTTTTTTGTTCCAGATAGCAGATTATAAGTTTGTTGAAAATGTGAAGCAAAATCTGATGGATGTTAAAAACATACAACATATGACTAGTGGAGACCTTTTTTTTTTTGCGGGTAAACTACTGGAGACTATACATGCACGTACAAAACGAAACGATACGAACTTTACTGAAAGTAATGGAAAGGAAATAAATTACAAAACAAAACGATACAAACTTCACTGAAAATAATGAGAAGGAAATAAATGCCCGGGCCTAGGTTTGAATGTTAGAAATGTGAAGCAAATATGGTGGAAGTTATTTTAGCATGAGTTGTGTTATTTTACAACTTTTTTGGTCCAATTCTCCATCACTAGTTTTTATGAAATGTTCCAGAACAAACGCGTGTTCCAAATGTCAAGCAAACAATGGTAGAAGGTAAAATAGATAGTTCTACCGTAAGAATGTATTTGTAAGTACCCCGCAAAAAAAATGTATTTCTAAGTGCAACAGCAAATCGGGAGAAAAAAAATGGATAAATGTCTGAGCCCAGGTTCGAACTGGGGACCTTTAGTGTGTGAGACTAACGTGATAACCAACTACACCACCCAGACTTTCTTGGTTGAAGCCTCTACCAAATTATATATTACCGTTGTTTACTTTACTGTTCTTCTGTAGAAGCCCGCAGCGCGAATTTTGGTTTCGCTGTTTTGGCGACGGAATGTGCCGTAGCATATTGTGGTTCTCCTTGCACCTCTTTTCTTCTGCCTATAACATAATCCAAACGGTTCACCAAACAGCAGTAGTAAATTTCTTCGCGCAGAGCCAACGGTCCTCATGTGAAATGAAAGCGTGCATCCGGCGAGATTATTCCGAGAAACCAAGAGCGAAACAGCCCAGCCGATTTAAGAAGAACCCTCGCTCGTGCAGTGGAGCTACAATCTGCTCGGCTAAGTCAGGTCGGGGTAGGGGGTAATCACCGTGCATCTTCTAACAAGAGCGTGTGGTCTTTGCCTAAGCACCAGTTGCTTATAACAAAGGACAAATGCTTAATTATGCATCCTACTATGAAGATGCACCTCTTTTTCCTAACAAAAAATTGAAGATGCACCTCTTTTTCACGAATACGCTTGAGGGTGTATCATTGCATTGATAGGGAAGAAGAAGAAAAAATACAGGTCGTCTGCGCGTCTAAACATACATAGACTGTCGTTCAAGGGAAAGCAGCACGAGCAGGGGAGTGAGGATGCTCAGCCTCAAACCAATACACAACATTTAGGTTACAGGAATGATGTGGGCCAATCCTTTGGCGCCGGGGCAAGCCCAGAGGCGCGCCTCGTCCTTGATGCAATGGGAGAGATTTCCCATCCGAGGAGGGCCGCATGTTGTCGAAGGCGGCGGTGTTGCGATGCTTCCAAACGGACCAGAGTGACGAGGGAGCTGATGCCCTTCCGTAGACCAGCCAAGGTGGACTCAACGACGGTGACCCACTAGCCGAAGAAAGAAGCTCGCCGTGGGTGGATTGGCAAATGGCACTAGAATGAAGATGCACCTAGTAAAGAATCTATTCATTTTATCAAGCACATTCCTAAGCAGCTTGCGCTGCACGGCCTTCTCGCCCGTACAAAAACAAGTCGGTGTGCATACGGCGATCAAACGTGGTTGGCCACCTTCATTGTTGATGAAGATCGTATACAACTGTACCCTGCCTTGGGCATCTGCATGCTTGGAGGAAACGCACATGGGCATGGTGGACGAGGATCCCCTGACACATGGGTTGTCCTGCCATTGAGAGACTGACACATGGGTTCCACCAAGCATGGGGCCCATCTGTCAGCAAGACAACAATCTTGTACAATGCACCAAGCACTGAGCAATGCATTGAACAATGTGGCAAATCGCTTGTTGGTGAAAGCAAGACAACAATCTTGAAGATCATCAGCCAACTCCTTGATACCACATGCCCTATAGAAGTTTGCACAAAAGTGCCTCATGCATCATCGATGGTGCAAATTTGTATGTCCGGGAATGTCAACCACCACCTCATTTAGAATTCCTAGATGGCGATCCGATATGACACAAATTTCCTTTCAGCCGGTAATACCCTTGTTCTCAGTTGACGCAAGAACCACTCCCAGTTATCATTGTTCTCCACCTCAACCAAAGCAAAAGCCAAAGGCAACACCCGGTTATTGGCATCACTTGCCATTGCAACCAATAAAGTGCCCTTGTATTGTCCCGTCAAGAACGTGCCATCAATGGCGATGACGGGCCGATAATGCTCAAAAGCCCTCACGCATTGCTCAAAGGCTCAAAATGCACGGCCAAATACTCGGACGGTTCTCCCGTTGTGAATCAATGTTTGGTGCCCATGAGGCTCAACCACGTGAACCATGCTTGGGTTTGTGGCGGCCATAGCTAACAAAAACCTAGGGAGTCGGTTGTATGCTTCCTCCCAATTGCCATACAACATCTTGAATGCGGCTTGCTTCGCCTTCCATGCCTTGCCGTACTTCACCTTGTAATGAAAGATGGCTTTCACAAGGTCAATGACACTCTTGATGCTCATTATTGGAAGTGTGGATATTTGGTTGGATAACCTATAAGCAATGAACTCGGACGTGAGTTGTCTGTGTTGTTGGTACACAAGCTTGCCATCCGCATTCTTGTGTCGGCACATGTGACTTGACGTACAACTCACTATGCGCCAAGTGGGACCTCCTTTCCATGGCCTTGCACGCACAATCCATGGACATGTTGGCACTTCATATTTAACCATGTAACGCACTTTGACGTCCGAGTTGGCCACTTTATGTGGACGACAATGCGTAACCGAGTAGTTGTCGAGCCACATCTTCAATTCCAAGAAGGATTGGAACTCACAACCGGGATATATCCCGTTCTTGCCGTCTTCCAAATCACGGTTAGAACTTGGCCTAGCTCCAAGAGATATACATTTGCCACCATCTACAATGGCTTCATCCGCGAGACTAAGATCCTTGAACAATGGTGTCTTTTGATCCCGCCCAAATACCTTCATAAATGCTTGGGCCTCCTTGGGCGTGAACCCCTCCTCATCAACTTCTTCATCGGGACCATCGTCATCGGAGTCCGATGCATATGCGCGAGAAAAAGGGATGGATTGGTCCATTGTCTCTTGCACATGATATTGCTCAAGATCACCCACATTGTTGTCATGGAGATCAACTTCGTTGGCATCCTCCTCGTACTCATAATTGTCCTCTTCAAAAGCTTCATTTGGGTTGTTTGAAACCGGGCTCAATGTTGGCCAAACTTGTTGCGTCAAATGAGGTTCACTAACTTGATCTTGGTTCATAGGTGGGGGAGTACTAGCAACCAACGGGGAGGGGTCCCGGTTCAAATCCAAATGCAAACTAGACTCAACCTTCTTGGAGGCAAATAACTCAAGAGCCTTGTCTAGAGATTCCGCAACCGTCTCCTTGTATGCAACCCAACATTGCTCCAAGTTCACACGCATTGTCTTTCAACGGATGTGCATTCCAAAACCAACATTATGCCTTCCCTCGAACTCAACAACATCACTTGGGTCCATCCAATTCAAATCCTTCCTCACTTGTTCCAAGACATCCGCATAGCTAGGACTACTCTCAAACACCAAGTCAAGCTCATCCGGATCCGTCTCAACATTGCCGTTCAAAAAGGCCTCTTTATCCACATGATGAACATAAACACATGTTCTTCCCATCCCTACAATAATCAAAAACACACATATATCAAGTAAGGACTTAACAAAATATTTGCACAAAATACATAAGCCCTAACATATATATGAAACAATAAGCCTAACCCCCACTTAACAATAACCACAACCCTAACCATAGCATAACCCTAACACCAACATCAAACACACATAACCCTAACCCTAGCATAGTATGAAGCCTAACCATAACCCTAACACCAACATCAACACAAATTTCCAAATCCAAGCCAAAACTAGGGTTTCCCCAAACTAGCAAGATTTGAGCAAATGTGACAATTCCTATGGATGAAAACGAGGGGATCAGAGGAGATTACCTTAAGGGAGGGGTTGGCTTCGAAATCCACGGTCAAATACTCCGGATTTGCAAGATTTGAAAAGGATTTGAGAGATGGGGAGAGGGGGAGAGGGGAAGAGAGGAGGGCTGCAAGACTTAGGGATTGGGTGGGGTGGGGGTGGGAGGGAAGAGAGGGTGGTGCGAGCCTAAGTGACAAACAGACTATGCAGCGCCTAAGCGCTAGGCGCTGCACATTACAAGTGGGGCGCCTAGCGCTTAGGCACTGCACAGCTGGCTGTGGGGCCGCACCTGGCCCCGGGCTGCCACGCTGGCCGGGCGTGCGACGCCTCCGTCCAAGGCGCTGCATAGTGCAGTGCAGCGCCCTGCTGTTGGGCGCCACCCAAAACGGTCTGTTATGTGAAATTGTTTCAAGACCAGGTCAGGTCGTGATTTAATTTTGCCCACAGGTCAAATGTGTAATTTCTGCCAGCACACAGCTAGTACAAATTGATGTGACGTAGTTTAATTTTTCTATAACTTACTTTTTTAGCTTTGAATAGGAAGCGGGCCGGATTCGGGCGCCGCCCTACACCCGTGGGTGTGACGCAAAGCGGCATAAATAGGAATTTTGGGGCTTGCTGCACTTTTCTTCTTCCAGGTAGCAGATTATAAGTTTTCTGAAAATGTGAAGCAAGATCTGATGGATGTTAAAATATACAGTATATGGCTACTGGAGACTATACATGAACATAAAAAACCGAAACGATGCGAACTTTACCAAAAATAATGAAAAGGAAATAAATGCCCGAGCGTAGGTTCGAATGTTAGACACGTGAAGTAAATATGGTGGAAGTTATTTAAGCATGAGTTGTGCGAAAATCCGCATCTGAGATCAGGCTCAGATGCTCCCACTCAGAAAATTCAAAACAAATATTAAAAAAGTTCAAAAAAATCCAATTTTTTGTGTGTAGTAGATAATTTGTTGCGTGAGGACCGCTGCAAATTTTAACTCATTTGGACATTTGAGCAGCTCTTGGCAAAAAAGACAAATCGGGTCAAAACAGTTCGTGAACAGTAAACTTTTTTACAGACCCCGATTTTGTCTTTTTTGTCGAGAGATGCTCAAATGTCCAAACGAGTTGAATTTTGCAGCAAACCTCACGCATCAAATTATCTACCATACAAAAAAAATTAGAAGTTTTTAATTTTTCTAGTATTTGTTTTGATTTTTTTCGTCGGCGCGGGTGCAGCTGAGCCCGGGAGCCAAATTGGAGTTGTGGTGTTTTACAACCTTTTTGGTCCAACAATGCGCATCTCCAATTATTCATCACTAGTTTTAACAAATGTTCCAGAACAACGCGTGTTCCAAATGTCAAGCAAACAATGGTAGAAAGTAAAAATAGATAGTTCTACGCTATTTCTAAGTGCAGCAGCAAATCGGGACAAATAAAGGGAGAAAAACAAGTGGATGTCTTAGGGCATCTCCAGCCGCGCCTCCAGGAAGGCCTTTTCAGGCGATTTTTTCGCGCCGGCGCCGAAAAAACGGCCCAGTCGCGCCCCCAGGAGCCCGATTTTCGCCGGCTTGGGCCGAAAACAGTGCCGGCGGACCCAGCCCGAACCCGGCGCGCTGGGGGCGTCCGGGGGTGCCGGGGCGAGCTGTTTTGGCGCGAAAAAGACGCGGGCCAGCTGCGTCAGCGACTCGGCGCCTCGTCTTTCCCCAACGGCCTCGGTTCCCGCGGAGAATCAATGGCAAGGCTGCCGCCGGCCAGCCTTGCCATTGATTCCTCATGGGCGGCGCTTCACGGGACGGCGCGCCGACGCCTCCCCTCCCTCGCACGGGTACACACGGGCGCGGCCCGGCTATAAAAGCCGGCGGCCTCCACTCGCCTGTGGCCACACCAGCCCCGCCCCTCGCCGCCGTCCAGCCCGTCCCCTCTCCCTGCCTATCCCGAGCGCTGCCGCCCAGCCCCTCCCGTCGCCATGGCAAAACGATTCCCCGGAGACGAGGCGACGGCCAACGGCTTCGGCCGCCGTTCGCTCCGCGAACAGGAGTCCTGGCTCCTGTTCCAGGCGAACATCCCGGCGCCGCCGGACATGCGCGCCGGGCCAACGGGGTGGAGACTCAGCGCCGCCGAGGTACTTCGCCGAGGAGGTCGAGATCGTGCGCGTCCCTCACCGACGCCCAACTCGCCCTCCCCCAGTACGCCGCCGACAACCACGCGGCCTGGGCGGCGTATTTCAAGCGCCACCAGCAACAGCGACTGGCGTCCACCAACGGCGCGCCGGTGGTCGGCGGCCGGCAGAACAGCGAGGGGCGCCACCTGTGGTGGGGCGTCCCCGGCCGCACACTCGAGGGCGTGCTCACGTACCTCGAGGGCGGCAACGACCCGCCGTTGGCGTACCCCCCGGCGAGGGTGGCCGCCCCGGCGCAGCACCGACGCGTCGGGCCATGGGCGCCAAGGAGGTTCGTCGCTTCCTCTTCTTCCTCCTCATCCCGCTCTTCTTCACATTCCTCCGGCTCTCCGGCGCTGCTCGGCGTCAAGGCCGAGCCCGCGGCGGAGACGCCACTCGGCCGACGCACTTGCAGCGCCGGCATCGTCATCAACGAGGGCGGCCGGCGCGCCTCGTCCTCGTCGGCTCCTCCGCGCTTCGTCAAGCCAAAGACGGAGCCGGGGCTGGCGCCGGTGAAGACGGAGCCGGGGCTGGCGCCGGTGAAGGCGGAGTTCGACGACGACGACGTGACCCTCGAATGGGCGCGCCAGGACTCCATTGCGATGGAGAAGGCGCGCCGGGAGAAGGAGAAGGAGCGTCAGCGCGCCGCCCTACGCCGCTTCGAAGAGCGCCGACGCGGCCGCGAGGAAGGCGGGGTCGTCGTCTTATGCGACAGCGACGACGACGACGACGCGCCGCCACCTGTTCGCCAAGGCGACGCCGGGCAGGGGTCCAGCAGGGGCACCCGCGTCAAGGAGGAGAAGGCCGACGAGGACGATGGCGGCGACGAATTCAGCCCTTTTCTCTTTTTTTAGATTAGGTTAATGTAATGTTTGGACGAATTTTGCCGAAACTTGCCATGTTTGGCCGAAATTTAACTAGTTTTTATCATAACTTCGCCGAACGATTCTTTCTTTTTTAAAGATGCGCCTGGGGGCGGCCCTGGGGGCCGACGGCTGGGAACCGACTCGCCCCCAGGGCCATTTTTTCCGCCGGCTCACCCCCAGGCGGCGCTTTTAGACGCCCCCTGGGGGGCCAACGGCTGGAGATGCCCTGAGCCCAGGTTCGAACTGAGGACCTTTAGTGTGTGAGACTAACGTGATAACCAACTACACCACCCAGACAGCTGTGTTTTGAGTCTCAAAATAAATCTATATCAATGTAGCCGTAGTTGGATAGGTGTCACAGTCTACCTCCACCTTGTCGTCCTTACCAGGTTCTTTCTTGGCTGCAGTCATGGAGACAGAGCCTGATGCTGATTGGCCCGTATGCCGAGGTCGCCAATGATGGACCTCTTAGCACGATGTTTCCCTGTTTCAATTTTTTGTGGCAGACAGAAAAAACTCGCTAGCCCTCCTCTCCCCTCCTCTTCCCCTCGCCGCCCGGTGCGGCGGGGCCCTGGTCTCCCGTCCCTCGAGGTGGTCTGACGCGGGGCTGCCCCCCTCGAGCTGATGCGTGGCGCTTGGCGGGGCGCGACGGCGCGGCACCGGCAGCAGCCAAGGCGACGGCGGCGGCTGAGGGTGATGGCGTGGAGGGCTGCTGGGCCTTGCGGGGCATGGTGCTTGGGGGCTGGCGTGCTTGGATGCGGTGGCGGGGTGTGCTCGAAGTGGCGGCGAGGGTTTCCCAGATCTGATCTGGACGGTGGTAGATCCTCCGGCCGCTGCTTCACGGGCGACACG
Organism: Triticum timopheevii; assembly: GCA_963921465.1. Lineage (NCBI taxonomy): Eukaryota > Viridiplantae > Streptophyta > Magnoliopsida > Poales > Poaceae > Triticum > Triticum timopheevii. The sequence continues at coordinate 621,601,769 of OY997270.1, read as the reverse complement.
GGCTGCGACGGCTAGGGCCTGCCGGCGGTAGGCGGGGGTTGTTGCGCTCGTCCTAGTCGGCATGGTGGCGGCGGCGGCGGTGCGTGCCGGCTGGATTTCGCCTTTTTCTGGCCGGCGGCGCGGGTTTGGGGCCCCGGCCCGGCGTGGCTGCGGTCCCGGCTGTGGGTGGCGGCGGCGAGGTGGCTTCGCCGTGCCGGCTCCATGGCAGCTCGGCGGGTCGACTGGGGTGGCGGCTCGTCCGTTGGCGGCCCGTTTCGACCTTCGGCCCTCTCCTTGTCGTCTGGTTGCTACCTCCGTCGAAGGTTCGGCCCTCCCCCGACTATGGTCCATCGCTTGTCTCGCGCCTGGCAGCAGGACCGAGCTCGTCTCGCGCCCGGCAGCAGGACCGAGCTCGTTTCGCGCCCGACAGCAGGACCGAGCTCGTTTCGCGCCCGGCAGGAGGACCGATTTCGTCTCGCGCTCGGTAGCAGGACTGTGCTCGGTCATTGCTTTATATATAAAACGGGGCGAAAGCCTTTTTCTGTAATTTTTTGTGACAGAATGAACACGACTGAACGGACCTTGCTCTCTGTTCATCACAAGTAAATGCATAGCTGCAAGCCAAGGTTTTGAGAATTTTGTTTATCTACATGCAGGAGCCCCCTGCTTCGAACTATAACCATGAACACGTTGTGCTTACTGCTAGGGTGAATAACTTTGCCATGCTCATCTCATACTTTGTGCCGCTCTAACAAAGCAACAAGCTTAAATGCAGAATATAATTAGTTTAGACTCTCTCATACTCACACTTTGCATCTACTTACCGCTTGGCTGAACCACCCGGCAAGGGTGGTCAGCGATCTCATCTAAAAAAAAAAGAACTTACCGCTTGGCTGGCAAGTGGCAACTATACACGGTAGCAAAGATGGGTCTATAATTTTTTGGGGGAAATTATCGATTTACCATTGGAAAAGATAGATAATATAAATCTCCCATCTTATAAAATATGTTATATTTATAAATCTACCATTGGAAAAGATGGATAATATATATGTTCCATATTGCAAAATATTTTATACTTATCAAATCCACCATTGGAAAAGATAGACAATATCAGTGTACTATTGCAAAAAATGATACCAATCTACCATTGAGGAAATACACTATGTCAATCTACCATTGCTAACAGAAGTTTGACAAACAACGTTTGGTGATGATGAAAATGACAGAGCCCACATGTGAATTTCCTTGCCTCTTCTAGTCCTATGCTCTCCCTTTGTGTAACGGAGCAATGTCAGAAAGAGCTACAGACTACAGTGTTCGACGGCTTATATATTGTTGTACTTACCATATTTGTATGATCAAAATTGCCGGATTGAATTATCCTCTTACCTCCTCTTATCTCTTAGATGATGCTGAATAGGTTCAACCGAGAGCTATTCTAAAACTCCTGCTAATATCGGATTTAGATATGCAATACTTGGAGCACATCTAGATGTGCTTTAGCAAAACTGTATCTCATTTTGCATTTTCTACTGAAGTTCGTGGTCCTCCTTCCTTTCTCCCATAAGACATCTTACCATTTCCTACCCGATCACATGCTTTTGTTAGTATCGCTTTAATATTATAATTATATAACTCACTTTTATTTATTTTTCTTTTGATTGTAGCCCTTAAGAAGTGGTGAAGTTCAATTTTCAGTCCGACTCATACACGACGTTCATGTCGACTATGCATGCCAAGCTATTGGGCCCATATCTGGAGAAGGTCAAACAACGCCCGTGCTACTAGTCAAGCTGACCAAGGACAACCAGCCTCCACCATGGTGGGCTGAAGAGGAGTTGGCAGGCAAGGGCGGGGCTGCCCCCAAGATTTCTGTCTGCAACGACACCGTATGTCTTCGCCTTCACCAACTTCGAAGGGAAGTTGTTCAAGCTGACAGATGGAAGAGCCGAAGTCCTCTCAGACACCACACAACTAGGATTCAACAACAATTACAATACCTTGGTTGGTGGCGCCACAAACCTACCACAACTGAAGCTCGGTAAGTCTGGTGTGGTTGAGGCGGCGGCGACACGTACCGTGGAACCACAACAGGAAGAAACCATCCAACGACGACGAGCTGAAGAAGGCATGAGGCAGGTAGAAACTGCCGAGCCAAGGCTAAACACATGAGTGTTTGAGGGTGCAAAATGCAAAAAATATCACCCAAAAAAATTCTTCACAGTTTGGTCCAAAGCTGGGGGGGGGGGGGGGGGGGGGGGCACTGCCCCCCAGCAGGGGCGGATCTACACCCCAGGCCCCCAGGGCCCAGGCCCGGGGCGTGGGTTTTTTCTTTAGTTATTACCATGCTATGTTTTTCATATGGGCCCGGGGCCTAGCCCATGACAGAGCCAAGGCCCACACGCGCAGCCTCCTCAGCCACGACCTAGGCACCGCAGTTCGCACGCACGCACGCGAGCCAGGAGCGGAGCGACCGCGACAGCCGCCAACCCTCCTATGCGTCGCGCGGCCGCCGGGCTGCCGGCGACTTCCCCACGCCCCGTCCAGTCCCAGGGACCGCCTCGCTCCTTGTGGCTCTTCTCCACAATATAGCCCGGGACCGTCGCTCTTCTTCAGTGCCCTGCTCGTCTGCTCCCCGCTGCTCAGGACTGTGGACTGCCGGTCTGCCGCTGCTGCTCTAGCCGGGTGGCGCCGCCGGTCTACTCCGGCCACTGCCTGAATCCGGACTTCCCGTTTCCGCGCCGCCGCTCTACTCACTGCCCGACCTCGGACTGCGATTTAATTGATGTATGTATAGCCCATGTCTATGTACGATATGAAGAAAGTTTAACTGAACCTTGAACCAACTATTCAGTCATCGTTCCTGCCTAGTTCTATATGTATTAGTGATTTGAAACTGAAGCATTTTTGTGTCAATTCATTTCATATTGCAGAAATAGAAGACGAAGAGATGTTTTTCATCGTTGTCGGCAAGTATTCCCGATGATGATATTTTATATTGCTATCAAGCCTATAGGGATCGCAGAGGGCTTTTACCTCCTCATAGAGGTAAGTTTTTAGATTTTAATTAACAACTAATTTGGTATTCTTTTATATCCCCGTATTAGCTCTAGTTTTACCATGTTTTGTCTCTTGTGTTGGATTGTTAAGCACCAAGATTAAATTCTAGATTTATTGAACAATTGGGATTTTTTTTGTTTGTATTCCATATGATCTTGTTTTAAATGTCATGATGTGTTTTTGGGTAGTTATAAGTGCCAAAGCTTTTCCTTGTTGCCAATTTTTTTTTGGGCCCGGGCTTTGCTTCAATCCTGGCTCCGCCACTGCCCCCCACAGTTGCACATAGCTCGCCCAGTGCATGTGTGTGGTCCTGTGCAAGCCGCGAGGCTAGGGCCCGTGTACGATGCCGTGAATGATGGTTGTAGCATGCTGCATGCTGCCCAAATAAAATTAAAAGCAATGAATAATGGGTGGTTGACTTATAGTGCATCTATGCAATTTTGCAGTGTTGCGGTCAGTAACTCAATTTTTAAATTTACAACAGGTTTGGAAGGATGTAAATGGTGTGTTGACATGTGATCCAAATATTTATGCAAATGTGGTGCCAGTACCTTACTTGACTTTTGATGAGGCAGTTGGACTTTGCTTATTTTGGTGCACACGTATTCCTCGTAGTTTATTTACTTGTTGACTGAATAGTAGAAGTTTGCATGTTGCACCTTTAACCTAGAAAATGCTATTATATGTTTATTCTCCCATTCTTGGCTTTTCAAAATTAGTTTGCTTTGTAGTTCAGGGGTTTCGCTGTGTAGGAAGGGACCTTTACAACACTATAACTTCTTTTCGTTATATGCGTTATTGGAGTTACTTGTGATACGTTTTTTTCTTTGAAAAAGAGGATTACCTTCGGCCTCTGCATGAAAATGATGCATGCAGCATCTTTATTAATTTATTCACCAGAGTCTGACAAAATGAACACAAAGATCAACATCAAAGCCACCTTCGAGACGAACAAAGTCGCTACACCTACAAGTATAAAGATGTGTCATGACCGCATCAACTGACACCATCTAATCCAGTGGCCTCAAGAAGCCACCCGTGTAATGCCCCGGATGTAACTTTCCATAATTGTAACTCCAACTCTTGCCATTTCCGGCTATGTGTTATATTATTTCCTTCGTGGTTGGGTTTTTCTCTTTCGTTTTGCATTTTGTTCATGTCATGCATCTCATCTCATAGCATCATGCGCATTGCATCTGCATGTTTTCATAACACTTGCATTCGCTCGTAGTTGCCGCTTCTTCCTTGCCCCTGTTGAACCCTCTCAGATCAACCGGACTGCTCTCTTTTCTCTCTTTTCCGAGCCCATCAAAACCCCTTGTCTCCATGGCCTTTTGTCAAACCCCTCGCATGTGCGTCCGAAAACTTCTCCCGGACCCGACCCGAGCTGTCGTTACCGATGGGTCCGGATCAACCCCAAACATCCCTAAAATATCTTTGTTTATTTGTTTGGACTCCCGAAGCATTTTATTCTCGACCGCCCGATTTTAATCGGATGATCCAAACTCCCCTTCTTTTTCATATATATAGTTCGCCCCTAGTCTATTTTGGACAACCCTAAAAATTCTCCCCTTGTCCCTAGCCGCGCCGCCACCCACTCAGCATCTTCATCGAGATCCCTCCAGATCCACCCTCTCTCCCCCGATTTCCCGATCGGGCCAACCACCTCCTTCCCTCGATCCACCCAATCCCGCAACCGAGGCCCCGAGCTCCTCCCGCTCGATTCCTCCTCGAGCACCTCGTGCCCGACTGCCGCTGCTCCTCGGGCGCCACCACCAGCAACCATACCTCGCCGGAGCTCGTCCGCGAGCAGGACCGCCGTCGCCCTCTCCTTCCTTTTTCCCTCTGTTTACCCTCTTCTCCACCTCACCTCGCCGTCTCTTGTTCTTCAGGACGAATAGGAGCCTTGCCATGGCCACCGGATGGAGCTCCGCCGCCATGGATTCTCTCCTCCACGCCCCAGATCCGGCCTCTCCATCGGATCCCGCCGTTGTAGTCCCGTTCCCCGCCGTCCAGGACCTCTCCCGTCCGCCAAGTTCCTCGTCCTGCTGCCTGAGCCCAAGGCCTAAGCGCCCACGGGACCACGTCGAGCAGATGTCCGCTGCCCCGCCTTGCAGATGCTTCCCCGCCTTGACTCCAGGTCCGACCACCATCTTCGGTCGACCCTCCCTCTCTTGCCTCCGGTCCTCTGTTTTTCTGAAGCTCATGTCTCTCTCTGCTCTCTCTCTGTTGCAACAGGGAACCGAGCCGCCATGTCCGTCACCCTTGTTTTCCCTCGCCAGGAGACCGACTTCAGCCTCCTGCAGTCATTCGGATCCGCGCCGCTTCGTCTCTGGCCCTTGCCCGCCGGAGTCGCGCCTCCCTGTGCCCCGCAGCCCCGTCGCCTCGCTCCTTTGCTTCCAGCGTCGCCCGCGCCCGCTTCAGTGCTTCCCTTGCTCCAGATCGCCCGTGTTGACTTGCCTCGTCGCCAGGTGGGTCGTGCGCCCCGCAGCCCAGCGCGGCTCCTGCTGTCGGCCTGCTTCCCCAAGGCCCAGCCTCCAACAGGCCCAATGTGAGCCACCACCCAGTCCATCTCTGTTGGCCCAGCTGTGCTCTAATTCAGCCCGCATGTGTTTTTTTACTGCTGCGAATTTGACATTATCCAGTGTATTACAGTTTTGCAGAAAACCCCTCCATGTTCATGCATATAATAACTCATTAACCGTGCATCGGATTAAAATGATTCAAACATGTAAAATGCTTAGAATTCTGTCTAGTTTCATAATATGCCACTCTCATCCATGTTTAAAATGTTTTAAATGCTGTTTGTTTAAATTTTCTCAAATGCCATGCTAAAATATTTTATTTCATAACTAAATAACCGTAGCTCCAATTTGAATAAACTTATATGTAAATGGGGTGGAAAAATGCATAGATTAACTTGGTGCACATTGTTTTATTGTTTACCAACATTGAAATATGGTTTGGGGCAGATCAGTAGCTAATTCAAAATATGGACATGAGGATTTTCCGGAATTGTTGTTTGTTGTTCTGGCCTCATTTAAACTTGCCTAAATAGTTAGTTTACTTATGCTTCACCTCTTGTCATGTTTAACAATATTTAATATTGTTGGGTACATAACCGAGAGAGAACTAAATAATTGATGTGGTGTTTTGTCAATATGCAACTCGTTGCATATTGAGGTCCACTTAATTTGTAGTGTTGTTTGTTGCACTTTGCCATGCCATGCTCTTTAAACCGGACATGCATCATACTTGGTTGTTGAAGGAAATATGCCCTATAGGCAATAATAAATTTATTATTTATTTCCTTATTTCATGATAAATGTCTATTATTCATGCTAGAATTGTATTAACCGGAAACATAATACATGTGTGAATACATAGACAAACACAGTGTCACTAGTATGCCTCTACTTGACTAGCTTATTAATCAAAGATGGTTATGTTTCCTAACCATAGACATGTGTTGTCATTTGATTAACGGGACCACATCATTAAGAATGATGTGATTGACTTGATCCATTCCGTTAGCTTAGCACTTGATCGTTTAGTATGTTGCTATTGCTTTCTTCATGACTTATACATGTTCCTATGACTATGAGATTATGCAACTCCCGTTTACCGGAGGAACACTTTGTGTGCTACCAAACGTCACAACGTAACTGGGTGATTACAAAGGAGCTCTACAGGTGTCTCCGAAGGTACATGTTGGGTTGGCGTATTTCGAGATTAGGATTTGTCACTCCGATTGTCGGAGAGGTATCTCTGGGCCCTCTCGGTAATACACATCACTTAAGCCTTGCAAGCATTGCAACTAATTAGTTAGTTGTGGGATGATGTATTACGGAACGAGTAAAGAGACTTGCCGGTAACGAGATTGAACTAGGTATTGAGATACCGACGATCGAATCTCGGGCAAGTAACATACCGATGACAAAGGGAACAACGTATATTGTTATGCGGTTTGACCGATAAAGATCTTCGTAGAATATGTGGGAGTCAATATGAGCATCCAGGTTCCGCTATTGGTTATTGACTGGAAACGTGTCTCGGTCATGTCTACATTGTTTTCGAACCCGTAGGGTCCGCACGCTTAAGGTTTCGATGACAGTTATATTATGAGTTTATGAGTTTTGATGTACCGAAGGAGTTCGGAGTCCCGGATGAGATCGGGGACATGACGAGGAGTCTCTAAATGGTCGAGACGTAAAGATCGATATATTGGACGACTATATTCGGACTTCGGAAAGGTTCCGAGTGATTCGGGTATTTTTCGGAGTACCGGAGAGTTACGGGAATTCGCCGGGAGAAGTATTGGGCCTTATTGGGCCATACGGGAAAGAGAGAGGGGCTGCCTAGGGCAGGCCGCGCGCCCCCCAAGGCCTAGTCCGAATTGGACTAGGGGGAGGGGCTGCGCCCCCTCCTTCCTTCCCTTCTCTCTTCCCTTTCCTTCTCTCCTACTCCTACTACATGGAAGGGCTCCTAGTTCTACTAGGAAAGGGGGAATCCTACTCCCGGTGGGAGTAGGACTCCCCTAGGGCGCGCCATAGAGAGGGCCGGCCCTCCCCCTCCTCCACTCCTTTATATATGGGGCAGGGGGCACCCCATAGACACATAAGTTGATCTTCGTGATCGTTCCTTAGCCGTGTGCGGTGCCCCCCTCCACCATATTCCACCTCGGTCATATCGTTGCGGTGCTTAGGCGAAGCCCTACGTCGGTAGAACATCATCATCGTCACCACGCCGTCGTGCTGACGGAATTCATCCCCGACACCCTGCTGGATCGGAGTCCGGGGATCGTCATCGAGCTGAACGTGTGCTGAACTCGGAGGTGCCGTACGTTCGGTGCTTGGATCGGTCGGATCATGAAGACGTACGACTACATCAACCGCGTTGTCATAACGCTTCCGCTTACGGTCTACGAGGGTACGTGGACAACACTCTTCCCTCTTGTTGCTATGCATCACCATGATCTTGCGTGTGCGTAGGAATTTTTTTTGAAATTACTACGTTCCCCAACAGTGGCATCCGAGCCTAGGTTTTATGCGTTGATGTTATATGCACGAGTAGAAAACAAGTGAGTTGTGGGCGATACAAGTCATACTGCTTACCAGCATGTCATACTTTGGTTCGGCGGTATTGTTGGATGAAGCGGCTCGGACCGACATTACGCGTACGCTTACGCAAGACTGGTTTTACCGTCGTGCTTTGCACATAGGTGACTAGCGGGTGTATGTTTCTCCAACTTTAGTTGAACCGAGTGTGGCTACGCCCGGTCCTTGCGAAGGTTAAAACAACACTAACTTGACAAACTATTGTTGTGGTTTTGATGCGTAGGTAAGAACGGTTCTTGCTCAGCCCATAGCAGCCACGTAAAATTTGCAACAACAAAGTAGAGGACGTCTAACTTGTTTTTGCAGGGCATGTTGTGATGTGATATGGTCAAGACGTGATGCTATATTTTATTGTATGAGATGATCATGTTTTGTAACCGAAGTTATCGGCAACTGGCAGGAGCCATATGGTTGTCGCTTTATTGTATGAAATGCAAACGCCCTGTAATTGCTTTACTTTATCACTAAGCGGTAGAGATAGTCGTAGAAGCAATAGATCGCGTAACGACAACGATGCTACGATGGAGATCAAGGTGTCGCGCCGGTGACGATGGTGATCACGATGGTGCTTCGGAGATGGAGATCACAAGCACAAGATGATGATGGCCATATCATATCACTTATATTGATTGCATGTGATGTTTATCCTTTATGCATCTTATCTTGCTTTGATTGACGGTAGCATTTTAAGATGATCTCTCACTAAAAATTATCAAGAAGTGTTCTCCCTGAGTATGCACCGTTGCGAAAGTTCTTCGTGCTAAGACACCACGTGATGATCGGGTGTGATAGGCTCTGCGTTCAAACACAACGGGTGCAAAACAGTTGCACACGCAGAATACTCAGGTTAAACTTGACGAGCCTAGCATATAACAGATATGGCCTCGGAACATATTGATGTTCACCGTTGAAACTACTCCATCTCACGTGATGATCGGACATGGTGTAGTTGATATGGATCACACAATCACTTAGAGGATTAAAGAGATGTCTTTCTAAGTGGGAGTTCTTTAGTAATATGATTAATTGAACTTAAATTTATCATGAAGTTAGTCCTGGTAGTATTTTGCAAATTATGTTGTAGATCAATAGCTTGCATTGTTGCTTTCATATGTTTATTTTTATATGTTCCTAGAGAAAATTGTGTTGAAAGATGTTAGTAGCAATGATGCGGATTGGATCCGTGATCTGAGGTTTATCCTCATTGCTGCACAGAAGAATTATATCCTTAATGCACCGCTAGGTGACAGACCTATTGCAGGAGCAGATGCAGACGTTATGAATGTTTGGCTAGCTCAATATGATGACTACTTGATAGTTTAGTGCACCATGCTTAACGGCTTAGAATCGGGACTTCAAAGACGTTTTGAACGTCATGGACCATATGAGATGTTCCAGGAGTTGAAGTTAATATTTCAAGCAAATACCCGAGTTGAGAGATATGAAGTCTCCAACAAGTTCTATGGCTAAAAGATGGAGGAGAATCGCTCAACTAGTGAGCATGTGCTCAGATTGTCTGGGTACTACAATCGCTTGAATCAAGTGGGAGTTAATCTTCCAGATAAGATAGTGATTGACAGAATTCTCTAGCCACCATCACCAAGTTAGTAGAACTTTGTGATAAACTATAGTATGCAAGGGATGACGAAAACGATTCCCAAGCTCTTCGTGATGTTGAAATCAATGAAGGTAGAAATCAAGAAAGAGCATCAAGTGTTGATGGTTGACAAGATCACTAGTTTCAAGAAAAAGGCAAAGGGAAAGAAAGGGAACTTCAAGTAGAATGACAAGCAAGTTCTCACTCCCACGAAGAAGCCCAAAGCTAAACCAGAGCCTGAAACTGAGTGATTATACTGCAAAGGAAATGGTCACTAGAAGCGGAAATGCCCTGAATATTTGGTGGATAAGAAGGATGGCAAAGTGAACAAGGGTATATTTGATATACAGATGTTTGATGTGTGCCTTACTAGTGTTTATAGTAGCCCCTGAGTATTTGATACTTGTTCGGTTGATAAGATTAGTAACTGGAAACAAGAGTTACATAATAAACAGAGACTAGTTGAGGGGAAGTGACGATGAGTGTTGGAAATAGTTCCAAGATTGATATGATCATTATCACACACTCCCTATATTTTCGAGATTAGTGTTAAAACTAAATAAATGTTATTTAGCGTTTGCGTTGAGCATGAATATGATTTGATCATGTTTATTGCGATACGGTTATTCATTTGAAGTTAAAGAATAATTGTTATTCTGTTTACATGAATAAAACCTTCAATGGTCATACACCCAATGAAAATAGTTTGCTGGATCTCGATCATAGTGATACACATATTCATAATATTAATGCCAAAAGATGCAAAGTTAATAATGATAGTGCAACTTATTTGTGGCACTGCCGTTTGGGTCATATCGGTGTAAAGCGCATGAAGAAACTCCATAAAGATGGATTTTTCGGAATCACTTGGTTATGAATCATTTGATGTTTGCGAACTGTGCCTTTTGGGCAAGATGACTAAAACTCTGTTCTCCGGAACAATGGAACAAGCTACTGACTTATTGAAAATAATACATATCGATGTATGCGATCCAATGAGTGTTGATGCTCGTGGCAAGTATCGTTATTTTCTGTCGTTCACAAAATGATTTGAGCAGATATGGGTATATCTACTTGATGAAACATAAGTCTGAAATAATTGAAAGGTTCAAAGAATTTCAGAGTGCAGTAGAAAAATCATCGTAACAAGAAAACAAAGTTTCTGCGATCTGATCGCGGAGACGAATATTTGAGTTTCGAGTTTGGTCTTCAATTAAAACAATGTGGAATAGTTGTTGGGGAACGTTGCAGAAAATTAAAATTTTTCCTACGGCTTCACCAAGATCCATCTATGAGTTCATCTAAGCAACGAGTCATGGGAGAGAGCTTGCATCTACATACCACTTGTAGATCGCGTGCGGAAGCTTGCAAGGTGATGATGGAGTCGTACTCGAACGTGATTCAGATCACCGATGCCAAGTGCTGAACGGACAGCACCTCCGTGTTCAACACACGTACGGGACGAGCGACGTCTCCTCCTTCTTGATCCAGCAAGGGGGAAGGAGAGGTTGAGGAAGACAGCTCCACCGGCAGCACGACGGCGTGGTGATGGTGGAGAAGCAGTACTCCGACAGGGCTTCGCCGAGCACACAACGAAGGAGGAGAGGTGTTGGGGAGGGAGAAGGAGGCAACCAAAGGCCAAGGACTCAGGGTATGAAGTCCCTCCTCTCCCCCACTATATATAGGAGGGCCAAGGGGGGGGTGGCCGGCCCTAGGAGATCCAATCTCCTAGGGGGGCGGCGGCCAAGGGGGGTTTCCCTCCCCCCCAAGGCACCTAGGAGGTGCCTTCCCCTCCTAGGACTCTTGCCCCCTTGAACCCTAGGCGCATGGGCCTATGTGGGGCTGGTGCCCTTGGCCCATGCAGGCCAAGGCGCACCCCCTACAGCCCATGTGGCCCCCCGGGGCAGGTGGCCCCACCCGGTGGGCCCCCGGGACCCCTCCGGTGGTCCCGGTACAATACCGATAACCCCGAAACTTGTCCCGATGCCCGAAACAGGACTTCCCATATATAAATCTTTACCTCCGGACCATTCCGGAACTCCTCGTGACGTCCGGGATCTCATCCGGGACTCCGAACATCATTCGGTAGTCACATACTTGACTTCCTACTAACCCTAGCGTCACCGAACCTTAAGTGTGTAGACCCTACGGGTTCGGGAGACACGCAGACATGACCGAGACGACTCTCGGGCAATAACCAACAGCGGGGTCTGGATATCCATGTTGGCTCCCACATGCTCCTCGATGATTTCATCGGTTGAACCACGATGTCGAGGATTCGATCAAACCCTGTATACAATTCCCTTTGTCAATCGGTACGTTACTTGCCCGAGACTCGATCGTCGGTATCCCAATACCTTGTTCAGTCTCGTTACCCGGCAAGTCACTTTACTCGTACCGTAATGCATGATCCCGTGGCCAACACCTTGGTCACATTGAGCTCATTATGATGATGCATTACCGAGTGGGCCCAGAGATACCTCTCCGTTATACGGAGTGACAAATCCCAGTCTCGATCCGTGTCAACCCAACAGACACTTTCGGAGATACCTGTAATGCACCTTTATAGTCACCCAGTTACGTTGTGACGTTTGATACACCCAAGGCACTCCTACGGTAACCGGGAGTTACACGATCTCATGGTCGAAGGAATAGATACTTGACATTGGCAAAGCTTCTAGCAAACGAACTATACGATCTTTTATGCTATGCTTATGATTGGGTCTTGTCCATCACATCATTCTCCTAATGATGTGATCCCGTTATCAACGACATCCTATGTCCATAGTCAGGAAACCATGACTATCTATTGATCATAACGAGCTAGTCAACTAGAGGCTCACTAGGGACTCATTGGGTCTAAGTGTTCACACGTGTATTACGATTTCCGGATAATACAGTTATAGCATGAACAAAAGACAATTATCATGAACATTGAAATATAATAATCCTTTTATTATTGCCTCTAGGGCATATTTCCAACAGTCTCCCACTTGCACTAGAGTCACCAATCTAGTTACATTGTGATGAATCGAACACCCATAGAGTTCTGGTGTTGATCATGTTTTGCACGCGAGAGAGGTTTAGTCAACGGATCTGCGACATTCAGATCCGTGTGCACTTTGCAAATCTCTATGTCTCCATCTTGAACATTTTCACGGATGGAGTTGAAACGACGCTTGATGTGCCTGGTCTTCTTGTGAAACCTGGGCTCCTTGGCAAGGGCAATAGCTCCAGTGTTGTCACAGAAGAGTTTGATCGGCCCCGACGCATTGGGTATGACTCCTAGGTCGGTGATGAACTCCTTCATCCAAATCGCTTCATGCGCTGCCTCCGAGGCTGCCATGTACTCCGCTTCACATGTAGATCCCGCCACGACGCTCTGCTTGCAGCTGCACCAGCTTACTGCTCCACCATTCAACATATACACGTATCCGGTTTGTGACTTAGAGTCATCCAGATCTGAGTCGAAGCTAGCGTCGACGTAACCCTTTACGACGAGCTCTTCATCTCCTCCATAAACGAGAAACATGTCCTTTGTCCTTTTCAGGTACTTCAGGATATTCTTGACCGCTGTCCAGTGTTCCTTGCCGGGGTTACTTTGGTATCTTGCAACCAAACTTACGGCAAGGTTTACATCGGGTCTGGTACACAGCATGGCATACATAATAGATCCTATGGCTGAAGCATAGGGGATGACACTCATCTCTTCTTTATCTTTTGCCGTGGTCGGTGACTGAGCCAAGCTCAATCTCACACCTTGTAACATAGGCAAGAACCCCTTCTTGGACTGATCCATTTTGAACCTCTTCAAAATCTTATCAAGGTATGTGCTTTGTGAAAGACCTATGAGGCGTCTCGATCTATCTCTATAGATCTTGATGCCTAATATATAAGCAGCTTCTCCAAGGTCCTTCATTGAAAAACACTTGTTCAAGTAGGCCTTAATGCTGTCCAGGAGTTTCGTATCATTTCCCATCAAGAGTATGTCATCTACATATAATAGGAGAAATGCTACAGAGCTCCCACTCACTTTCTTGTAAACGCAGGCTTCTCCATAAGTCTGCGTAAACCCAAACGCTTTGATCATCTCATCAAAGCGAATGTTCCAACTCCGAGATGCTTGCACCAGTCCATAAATGGATCGCTGGAGCTTGCATACTTTGTTAGCGTTCTGAGGAACGACAAAACCTTCCGGCTGCATCATATACAGCTCTTCCTTAAGATGTCCATTAAGGAATGCCGTTTTGACGTCCATCTGCCATATCTCATAATCATAGTATGCGGCAATTGCTAACATGATTCGGACGGACTTAAGCTTCGCCACGGGAGAGAATGTCTCGTCGTAGTCAATCCCTTGAACTTGTCGATAACCCTTAGCGACAAGTCGAGCTTTATAGATGGTAACATTACCATCCGCGTCCGTCTTCTTCTTAAAAATCCATTTATTTTCTATCGCTCGCCGATCATCGGGCAAGTCTGTCAAAGTCCATACTTTGTTTTCATACATGGATCCTATCTCGGATTTCATGGCCTCAAGCCATTTGTTGGAATCCGGGCCCGCCATTGCTTCTTCATAGTTCGAAGGTTCATTGTTGTCCAGCAACATGATTTCCATGACAGGGTTGCCGTACCACTCTGGTGCAGAACGTGTCCTTGTGGACCTTCGAAATTCAGTAGCAACTAGATCTGAAGTACCTTGATCATCATCAACATTTTCCTCTTCAGTTGGTGTGGGCATTACAGGAATGGTTTCCTGCGCTGCACCACTTTCCCGTTCGAGAGGTAGTACTTCATCGAGTTCTACTTTCCTCCCACTTACTTCTTTCGAGAGAAACTCTTTCTCCAGAAAGCATCCGTTCTTGGCAACAAAGATCTTGCCTTCGGATCTTAAGTAGAAGGTATACCCGACAGTTTCCTTAGGGTATCCTATGAATACGCATTTTTCCGACTTGGGTTCGAGCTTTTCAGGTTGAAGTTTCTTGACATAAGCATCGCATCCCCAAACTTTTAGAAACGACAGCTTAGGTTTCTTCCCAAACCATAATTCATACGGTGTCGTCTCAACGGATTTAGACGGTGCCCTATTTAAAGTGAATGTAGCTGTCTCTAGAGCGTATCCCCAAAATGATAGCGGTAAATCGGTAAGAGACATCATAGACCGCACCATATCCAATAGAGTGCGATTACGACGTTCGGACACACCGTTTCGCTGAGGTGTTCCAGGCGGCGTGAGTTGTGAAACGATTCCACATTTTCTTAAGTGTGTACCAAATTCGTGACTTAAGTATTCGCCCCCACGATCTGATCGTAGGAACTTTATCTTACGGTCATGTTGATTCTCTACCTCACTCTGAAATTCCTTGAACTTTTCAAAGGTCTCAGACTTGTGTTTCATTAAGTAGACATACCCATATCTACTCAAGTCGTCAGTGAGAGTGAGAACATAACGATATCCTCCGCGAGCCTCAACGCTCATTGGACCGCACACATCGGTATGTATGATTTCCAACAAGTTGGTTGCTCGCTCCATTGTTCCGGAGAACGGAGTCTTGGTCATTTTGCCTAAGAGGCAAGGTTCGCATGTGTCAAATGATTCATAATCAAGAGACTCTAAAAGTCCATCAGCATGGAGCTTCTTCATGCGCTTGACACCAATGTGACCAAGGCGGCAGTGCCACAAGTATGTGGGACTATCGTTATCAACTTTACATCTTTTGGCATCCACACTATGAACATGTGTAATATTACGCTCGAGATTCATCAAGAATAAACCATTGACCATCGGAGCATGACCATAAAACATATCTCTCATATAAATCGAACAACCATTATTCTCAGACTTAAATGAGTAGCCATCTCGTATTAAACGAGATCCAGATACAATGTTCATGCTCAAACTTGGCACTAAATAACAATTATTGAGGTTTAAAACTAATCCCGTAGGTAAATGTAGAGGCAGCGTGCCGACGGCGATCACATCGACCCTGGAGCCATTCCCGACGCGCATCGTCACCTCGTCCTTCGCCAGTCTCCGTTTATTCCGCAGCTCCTGCTGTGAGTTACATATGTGAGCAACGGCACCGGTATCAAATACCCAGGAGTTACTTCGAGTACTGGTAAGGTACACATCAATTACATGTATATCAAATATACCTTTGGTGTTGCCGGCCTTCTTATCCGCTAAGTATTTGGGGCAGTTCCGCTTCCAGTGCCCCTTCCCCTTGCAATAAAAGCACTCAGTCTCAGGCTTGGGTCCATTCTTTGACTTCTTCCCGGCAACAGGCTTACCGGGCGCGGCAACATCTTTGCCGTCCTTCTTGAAGTTCTTCTTACCCTTGCCCTTCTTGAACTTAGTGGTCTTATTGACCATCAACACTTGATGTTCTTTCTTGATTTCAGCCTCTGCTGACTTCAGCATCGAGAACACTTCAGGAATGGTCTTTACCATCCCCTGCATGTTGTAGTTCATCACAAAGCTCTTGTAGCTTGGTGGGAGCGACTGGAGGATTCTGTCAATGACCGCCTCATCTGGGAGGTTAATGTTCAACTGGGTCATACGTGCGTGCAACCCAGACATCTTCAGGATGTGTTCACTGACAGAACTGTTCTCCTCCATCTTACAACTGTAGAACTTGTCGGAGACATCATATCTCTCGACCCGGGCATGAGCTTGGAAAACTAGTTTCAGCTCTTCGAACATCTCATATGCTCCGTGATGCTCAAAACGCTTTTGGAGCCCCGGTTCTAAGCTGTAAAGCATGCCGCACTGAACGAGGGAGTAATCATCAGCACGAGTTTGCCAAGCGTTCATAACGTCTTGGTTCTCTGGGACGGGAGCGGCACCTAGCGGTCCTTCTAGGACATATTGCTTCCTGGCAGCTATGAGGATGATCCTCAGGTTTCGGACCCAGTCCGTATAGTTGCTGCCATCATCTTTCAGCTTGGTTTTCTCTAGGAACGCGTTGAAGTTCATGTTGACATGAGCGTTGGCCATTGATCTACAATACATATTTGCAAAGGTTTTAGACTAAGTTCATGATAATAAAGTTCTTAATCAAAATTATGAACTCCCACTTAGATTAGACATCCCTCTAGTCATCTAAGTGTTACACGATCCGAGTCGACTAGCCCGTGTCCGATCATCACGTGAGACGGACTAGTCATCGTCGGTGAACATCTTTATGTTGATCGTATCTTCCATACGACTCGTGTTCGACCTTTCGGTCTCCGTGTTCCGAGGCCATGTCTGCACATGCTAGGCTCGTCAAGTTAACCCTAAGTGTTTTCGCTGTGTAAAACTGTCTTACACCCGTTGTATGTGAACGTAAGGATCCATCACACCCGATCATCACGTGGTGCTTAGAAACGACGAACTGTAGCAACGGTGCACAGTTAGGGGAGAACACTTCTTGAAATTTTGTAAGGGATCATCTTATTTACTACCGTCGTCCTAAGTAAACAAGATGCATAAACATAATAAACATCACATGCAATTATATGGTTGTGACATGATATGGCCAATATCATCAAGCTCCATTGATCTCCATCTTCGGGGCTCCATGATCATCTTGTCACCGGCTTGACACCATGATCTCCATCATCATGATCTCCATCATCGTGTCTTCATGAAGTTGTCACGCCAACGACTACTTCTACTTCTATGACTAACGCGTTTAGTAATGAAGTAAAGTAGTTTACATGGCGTTCTTCAATGACACGCAGGTCATACAAAAAAAATAAAGACAACTCCTATGGCTCCTGCCGGTTGTCATACTCATCGACATGCAAGTCGTGAATCCTATTACAAGAACATGATCTCATACATCACAATTCAACATTCATCACAACTTCTGGCCATATCACATCACATGATCAATCGCTGCAAAAACAAGTTAGACGTTCTCTAGTTGTTGTTGCATCTTTTACGTGGCTGCGATTGGGTTCTAGCAAGAACGTTTTCTTACCTACGAATCACCACAACGTGATTTTGTCAACTTCTATTTACCCTTCATAAGGGCCTTGTTCATCGATTCCGCTCCAACTAAAGTGGGAGAGACAGACACCCGCCAGCCACCTTATGCAACTAGTGCATGTCAGTCGGTGGAACCGGTCTCACGTAAGCGTACGTGTAAGGTTGGTCCGGGCCGCTTCATCCCACAATACCGTTGAGCAAGAAAAGACTAGTAGAGGCAAGTAAGATGACAAGATCAACGCCCACAACAAATTGTGTTCTACTCGTGCATTAGAGAACTACGCATAGACCTAGCTCATGATGCCACTGTTGGGGAACGTTGCAGAAAATTAAAATTTTTCCTACGGCTTCACCAAGATCCATCTATGAGTTCATCTAAGCAACGAGTCATGGGAGAGAGCTTGCATCTACATACCACTTGTAGATCGCGTGCGGAAGCTTGCAAGGTGATGATGGAGTCGTACTCGAACGTGATTCAGATCACCGATGCCAAGTGCTGAACGGACAGCACCTCCGTGTTCAACACACGTACGGGACGAGCGACGTCTCCTCCTTCTTGATCCAGCAAGGGGGAAGGAGAGGTTGAGGAAGACAGCTCCACCGGCAGCACGACGGCGTGGTGATGGTGGAGAAGCAGTACTCCGACAGGGCTTCGCCGAGCACACAACGAAGGAGGAGAGGTGTTGGGGAGGGAGAAGGAGGCAACCAAAGGCCAAGGACTCAGGGTATGAAGTCCCTCCTCTCCCCCACTATATATAGGAGGGCCAAGGGGGGGGTGGCCGGCCCTAGGAGATCCAATCTCCTAGGGGGGCGGCGGCCAAGGGGGGTTTCCCTCCCCCCCAAGGCACCTAGGAGGTGCCTTCCCCTCCTAGGACTCTTGCCCCCTTGAACCCTAGGCGCATGGGCCTATGTGGGGCTGGTGCCCTTGGCCCATGCAGGCCAAGGCGCACCCCCTACAGCCCATGTGGCCCCCCGGGGCAGGTGGCCCCACCCGGTGGGCCCCCGGGACCCCTCCGGTGGTCCCGGTACAATACCGATAACCCCGAAACTTGTCCCGATGCCCGAAACAGGACTTCCCATATATAAATCTTTACCTCCGGACCATTCCGGAACTCCTCGTGACGTCCGGGATCTCATCCGGGACTCCGAACATCATTCGGTAGTCACATACTTGACTTCCTACTAACCCTAGCGTCACCGAACCTTAAGTGTGTAGACCCTACGGGTTCGGGAGACACGCAGACATGACCGAGACGACTCTCGGGCAATAACCAACAGCGGGGTCTGGATATCCATGTTGGCTCCCACATGCTCCTCGATGATTTCATCGGTTGAACCACGATGTCGAGGATTCGATCAAACCCTGTATACAATTCCCTTTGTCAATCGGTACGTTACTTGCCCGAGACTCGATCGTCGGTATCCCAATACCTTGTTCAGTCTCGTTACCCGGCAAGTCACTTTACTCGTACCGTAATGCATGATCCCGTGGCCAACACCTTGGTCACATTGAGCTCATTATGATGATGCATTATCGAGTGGGCCCAGAGATACCTCTCCGTTATACGGAGTGACAAATCCCAGTCTCGATCCGTGTCAACCCAACAGATACTTTCGGAGATACCTGTAATGCACCTTTATAGTCACCCAGTTACGTTGTGACGTTTGATACACCCAAGGCACTCCTACGGTAACCGGGAGTTACACGATCTCATGGTCGAAGGAATAGATACTTGACATTGGCAAAGCTTCTAGCAAACGAACTATACGATCTTTTATGCTATGCTTATGATTGGGTCTTGTCCATCACATCATTCTCCTAATGATGTGATCCCGTTATCAACGACATCCTATGTCCATAGTCAGGAAACCATGACTATCTATTGATCATAACGAGCTAGTCAACTAGAGGCTCACTAGGGACTCATTGGGTCTAAGTGTTCACACGTGTATTACGATTTCCGGATAATACAGTTATAGCATGAACAAAAGACAATTATCATGAACATTGAAATATAATAATCCTTTTATTATTGCCTCTAGGGCATATTTCCAACAATAGTTTCACAGATCACGCCACCTGGAACACCACAACGTTATGGTGTGTCTGAACGTCGTAACCACACTTTATTGGATATGGTGCGATCTATGATGTTTCTTATTTATTTACCATTATCATTTTGGGGTTATGCATTAGAGACAGTTGCATTCACATTAAAAGGGCACCATCTAAATCCGTTGAGACGACACCATATGAACTGTGGTTTAGCAAGAAACCAAAGTTGTCGTTTCTTAAAGTTTGGGGCTATGATGCTTATGTGAAAAAGTTTCATCCTGATAAGCTCAAACCCAAGTCGGAGAAGTGCGTCTTCATAGAATACCCAAAGGAAACTGTTGGGTACACCTTCTATCACAGATCTGAAGGCAAGATATTCGTTGCCAAAAATGGATCCTTTCAAGAGAAGGAGTTTCTCTCGAAAGAAGTGAGTGGGAGGAAAGTAGAGCTTGATAAGGTAATTGTACCTTCTCCCGAATTGGAAAGTAGTTAATCACAGAAATCGGTTCCAGTGATTCCTACACCAATTAGTGAGGAAGCTAATGATGATGATCATGAAACTTCAGATCAAGTTACTACCGAACCTCGTAGGTCTTCCAGAGTAAGATCCGCACCAGAGTGGTACGGTAATCATGTTCTGGAAGTCATGTTACTAAACCATGATGAACCTACGAACTATGAGGAAGCGATGATGAGCCCAGATTCCGCGAAATGGCTTGAGGCCATAAAATCTGAGATATGATCCATGTATGAGAACAAAGTATGGACTTTGATTGACTTGCTCGATGATCAACAAGCCATGTTAAATAAATGGATCTTCAAGAGGAAGACGGACACTGATAGTAGTGTTACTATCTACAAAACTCGACTTGTTGTGAAAGGTTTTTGACAAGTTCAAGGTGTTGAATACGATGAGATTTTCTCACTCGTATCGATGCTCAAGTCTGTCTGAATCATGTTAGCAATTGCCACATTTTATGAAATCTAGCAAATGGATGTCAAAACTACATTCCTTAATGATTTATTAAAGAAGAGTTGTATATGATGCAACCAGAAGGTTTTGTCAATCCTAAAGGTGCTAACAAAGTGTGCAAGTTCCAGCGATCCATCAATGGACTGGTGCAAGCATCTCGGAGTAGGAATATATGCTTTGATGAGTTGATCAAAGCATATGGTTTTATACAGACTTTTTGAGAAGCCTGTATTTACAAGAAAGTGAGTGGGAGCTCTGTAGCATTTCTAATATTATATGTGTATGACATATTGTTGATTGGAAATGATATAGAAATTTTGGATAGCATGAAAGGATACTTGAATAAGAGTTTTTCAAAGCAAGACCTCGCTGAAGCTGCTTACACAATGAGCATCAAGATCTATATAGATAGATCAAGACGCTTGATAAGATTTTTCAATGAGTACATACCTTGATAAATTTTTTGAAATAGTTCAAAATGGAACAGTCAAAGAAGGAGTTCTTGCCTGTGTTGCAAGGTGTGAAGTTGAGTAAGACTCAAGACCCGACCATGGCAGAAAATAGAAAGAGAATGAAAAGTCATTCCCTATGCCTCAGTCATAGGTTCTATAAAGTATGCTATGCTATGAACCAGACCTATTGTATACCTTGCTCTGTGTTTGGCAAAGGAATACAATTTTGATCTAATAGTAGATCACCGGACAACGGTCAAGAATATCCTTAGTGAGGACTAAGAAAATATTTCTCGACAATGGAAGTGATAAAAGAGCTCGTCGTAAAAGGTTACAACTAGGCAAGCTTTTACACCAATCCAGATGAATCTAAGTCTCAATCTGGATACATATTGAAAGTGGGAGAAATTAGCTAGAGTAGCTCCGTGCAGAGCATTGTAGACATAGAATATTTGCAAAATACACACGGCTCTGAATGTGACAGACCCGTTGACTGAGCTTCTCTCACGAGCAAAACATGATCACACCTCAATACTCTTTGGGTGTTAATCACATAGCGATGTGAACTAGATTATTGACTCTAGTAAACCCTTTGGGTGTTGGTCACATGACGATGTGAACTATGGGTGTTAATCATATACAGATATGAATATTGGTGTTAAATCACATGGCGATGTGAACTAGATTATTGACTCTAGTGCAAGTGGGAGACTGAAGGAAATATGCCCTAGAGGCAATAACAAAGTTATTATTTATTTCCTTATTTCATGATAAATGTCTATTATTCATGCTAGAATTGTATTAACCGGAAACATAATACATGTGTGAATACATAGACAAACACAGTGTCACTAGTATGCCTCTACTTGACTAGCTCATTAATCAAAGATGGTTATGTTTCCTAACCATAGACATGTGTTGTCATTTGATTAACAGGATCACATCATTAGAAGAATGATGTGATTGACTTGACCCATTCTGTTAGCTTAGCACTTGATCATTTAGTATGTTGCTATTGCTTTCTTCATGACTTATACATGTTCCTATGACTATGAGATTATGCAACTCCCGTTTACCGGAGGAACACTTTGTGTGCTACCAAACGTCACAACGTAACTGGGTGATTACAAAGGAGCTCTACAGGTGTCTCCGAAGGTACATGTTGGGTTGGCGTATTTCGAGATTAGGATTTGTCACTCCGATTGTCGGAGAGGTATCTCTGGGCCCTCTCGGTAATACACATCACTTAAGCCTTGCAAGCATTGCAACTAATTAGTTAGTTGCGGGATGATGTATTATGGAACGAGTAAAGAGACTTGCCGGTAACGAGATTGAACTAGGTATTGAGATACCGACGATCGAATCTCGGGCAAGTAACATACCGATGACAAAGGGAACAACGTATATTGTTATGCGGTTTGACCGATAAAGATCTTCGTAGAATATGTGGGAGCCAATATGAGCATCCAGGTTCCGCTATTGGTTATTGACCGGAAACGTGTCTTGGTCATGTCTACATTGTTCTCGAACCCGTAGGGTCCGCACGCTTAAGGTTTCGATGACAGTTATATTATGAGTTTATGAGTTTTGATGTACCGAAGGAGTTCGGAGTCCCGGATGAGATCGGGGACATGACGAGGAGTCTCAAAATGGTCAAGATGTAAAGATTGATATATTGGACGACTATATTCAGACTTCGGAAATGTTCCGAGTGATTCGGGTAATTTTCGGAGTACCGGAGAGTTGCGGGAATTCGCCGGGAGAAGTATTGGGCCTTATTGGGCCATACGGGAAAGAGAGAGGGGCTGCCTAGGGCAGGCCGCCCCCCCAAAGGCCTAGTCCGAATTGGACTAGGGGGAGGGGCTGCGCCCTCTCCTTCCTTCCCTTCTCTCTTCCCTTTCCTTCTCTCCTACTCCTACTACATGGAAGGGCTCCTAGTTCTACTATGAAAGGGGGAATCCTACTCCCGGTGGGAGTAGGACTCCCCTAGGGCGCGCCATAGAGAGGGCCGGCCCTCCCCCTCCTCCACTCCTTTATATACGGGGGCAGGGGGCACCCCCATAGACACACAAGTTGATCTTCGTGATCGTTCCTTAGCCGTGTGCGGTGCCTCCCTCCACCATACTCCACCTCGGTCATATTGTTGCGGTGCTTAGGCGAAGCCCTGCGTCGGTAGAACATCATCATCGTCACCATGCTGTCGTGCTAACGGAACTCATCCCGACACCCTGCTGGATCGGAGTCCGGGGATCGTCATCGAGCTGAATGTGTGCTGAACTCGGAGGTGCCGTACGTTCGGTGCTTGGATCGGTCGGATCGTGAAGACGTACGACTACGTCGACCGCGTTGTCATAACGCTTCCGCTTACGGTCTACGAGGGTACGTGGGCAACACTCTTCCCTCTCGTTGCTGTGCATCACCATGATCTTGCGTGTGCGTAGGATTTTTTTTGAAATTACTACGTTCCCCAACAGTCGTGCATCATGCCATGTTTATGCTTGTGTGTTTACCATGTTGTTTGTTTCTTTCCGGTGTTGCTTCTTAGTTCCGGTAATGTTGCGATTGTGAGGATTCGTTCGACTACTCCCGTTCGTCTTCTTCATGGACTCGTTCTTCTTCCTAGCAGGATCTCAGGCAAGATGACCGTTACTCTGGATCTCACTACTATCATTGCTATGCTAGTTGCTTCGTTCTATCGCTTTGCTGCGCTACCTATCAATTGCTCTTCAAGCCTCCCAAATTGCCATCTCAGCCGCTAACCTTTTCACCCTTCCTAGCAAACCATTGCTTGGCTATGTTACCGCTTTGCTCAGCCCCTCTTATAGCGTTGTTAGTTGCAGGTGAAGTTGAAGATTGCTTCATGAAGGACAGGATTATGTTGGGATATCACAATATCTCTTATTTAATTAATGCACCTATATACTTGGTAAAGGGTGGAAGGCTCGGCCTTATGCCTGGTGTTTTGTTCCACTCTTACCGTCCTAGTTTCCGTCATACCGGTGTTATGTTCCTTGATTTTGCGTTCCTTACGCGGTTGGGTGATTTATGGGACCCCCTTGACAGTTCGCTTTGAATAAAACTCCTCCAGCAAGGCCCAACCTTGGTTTTACCATTTTCCCCGCCCCCACCTATTACCTTTCCCTTGGGTCGGCCAACCCGAGGGTCATCTTTATTTTAGCCCCCCTCGGGCCAGTGCTTCTCTAAGTGCTGGTCCGAACCGAGCTGCCTGCGGGGCCACCTCGGGGAAACTTGAGGGCTGGTTTTACTCGTAGCTAGTCTCATCCGGTGTTTCCCTGAGAACGAGATATGTGCAACTCCTATCGGGATTGTCGGCACATGGGACAGCTTTGTTGGTCTTGTTTTACCATTGTCGAAATGTCTTGTAAACCGGGATTCCGAGACTGATCGGGTCTTCCTGGGAGAAGGAATATCCTTCGTTGACCGTGAGAGCTTGTGATGGGCTAAGTTGGGACACCCCTACAGGGTATAAACTTTCGAGAGCCGTGCCCACGGTTATGTGGCAGATGGGAATTTGTTAATGTTCGGTTGTAGAGAACTTGACACCAGATTTGAATTAGAAAAGCATCAACCGCGTGTGTAGCCGTGATGGTCTCTTTACGGCAGAGTCCGAGAAGTGAACACAATTTTGGGTTATGTATGAACGTAAGTAGTTTCATGATCACTTCTTGATCACTTCTAGCTTCTCGACTGTTCCGTTTGCTTCTCTTCTCGCTCTCATTTGCGTATGTTAGCCACCATATATGCTTAGTCGCTGCTGCAACCTCACCACTTTACCCCTTCCTTTCCCATTAAGCTTTGCTAGTCTTGATACCCATGGTAATGGGATTGCTGAGTCCTCGTGGCTCACAGATTACTACAACAACAGTTGCAGGTACAGGATTATGCGACAATCATGACGCGAGAGCGATGTTTGCTTGTTTTGGAGTTCTTCTTCTGCTTCTTCTTCGATCAGGGGATATGTTCCAGGTCGGCAGCCTGGGCTAGCAGGGTAGATGTCGTTTGAGTTTCTGTTTGTGTTTCATCCATAGTCGGGTGTTGCTCTTATGTATTGTGATGTTGTATTCTTGCGACATTTGTATGCCTTGTATGTATCCCCATCCATTATGTAATGTTGATGTAATGATATCCACCTTGCAAAAGTGTCTCAATATGCGATTCTATCCTTGGTGGGACCTTCGAGTCTCTTTAGGATAGTATCGCATATTGGGCGTGACAAGTTGGTATCAGAGCCTCGACCGATCATAGGAGCCCCCTTGATTGTTGGTCGTTGTTGAGTCTAGAAGAAAACTATTTTGAGTCTTAGGATTATATATATCGGACAGTAGGATTCTTTTTACTCCTCAGCCCCCTTCGTCGCCCTGGTGAGGACTCTCGACGTAGATGTTTTGTCTTTCCTATCCTTAATTTTTCACAATTTTTTTTAGGATCACGCGGGTATCTTGGGATCGTTCCGATATTCTTGTGACGAGAACATTGTTCTTGGTGCCTCCTGACATTTAGGGGTTGTGGCAGTGTCCCGGGGAGTTGAGCTCCGAGGTGTTGTCGTCACAATTTTATCGTTGCAGTTCTAGAATACCTGAGTTTTTTCGACATCGAAAATCTCTTTTATGCAGTTGTTGGTGAGATAACCTCGACGCCACCCAGTACTGGGGAGTTCAGGAGTATTGCCATAGCTCGTATAACGGATGCTTTTCGAAGGTTGAGGTACACGATTTCCGGAGTTTTCTTGGTTATGTGTTGACGGATGGATACAACTGGATGTAGGGATTGTTAGTTTGAGTGAGATATATTGCTTCCCCTGTATCCCCAACACCAGATTGCATAACCAGAAAGTTTCGGGAGTTTATAGGTGGGAATTCAAGTAGGTACTAGGATATCTTTCCGACAGATGCATGATATGGGATTGGGCAAATCTCTATCATATGTATTTGTTCCGGCTTATTTCTGCAAGCCAATCCTTTGTTTTGTTTTGAGTTGTGGTATTTGAGTTGCTTCAATGTCAAGTGTTGATTCCATACCTTTTCTAAATGGTGTTCTCATATTTCTATGGGAGTACTAATCCTTTTGATCATTGAGATTGTCATGTCAATTCTTTCCAACCAGTGTGCTTCTCTTCAAGTGGATCCGATCATTTCAACATTTGTGAGATCAATTCTAAGTTTTCTCAACGGTATCAGTTTCATCCGTCCCCAAGTTGCCTTTGTTTTCTTGCCCTCCCACCCTTTTTCTTCAAGGACTCAGATTTCTTAATCATGTATCCTTTTATTTGTGGGAAGTCTCTTCATTCTTTTCTTTCAATGTTCTTATCCGGTGATTCTCAGGAAGATACTAACGGAGCTTTGAGTTCATCATTCTTCGTTATTTTTCTTCTCCGATGGATTTAATTCAAGCCTTCAATATTCATCATATTCCTTTCCTCGTTTCAAATGCTATCCCATGCCGGTGCATCTCATAATCGTTCACCTCTCTCTATTTGTTCCGGAGTGCTAAAGATATCTCACAAGACTTGTGTTTCCATTCTCAATCCGTTCAAGATATTTCGAGGTTGTTATCTCATTCAAGCCATTTAATTTTACCGGTGCAATATCTATTTCAAGCAATCCTTCAACGACGTTTCTTTCGAGTGGGCCCTAACCCAAAGGTCCTTTCCCAGGATCTTATCTGACTCTTCTAATTTATCCGGAGCGATTCCCAAATTCTTTTCGAAGTTTGACGTAAGAATGAATTTCATCAGTCAGATGTTTTCCATGATCGGTTTCAAATTATTTTTCATTGTTGGTTCAACCTCTTTGTTTTTTTCTTTCATTCTCCCGGAGTATCTCAACAATCCATGGTGGTGTTTCTCGTCGTCATTCTCGGATTTTGAAGACCGAAGAAGAGTTCCTCTTAAATCCTTACCCGTTCTTCCAAAGATGCGTAGTTAAAGTTTGATGCCATCCTCTCATAATTGTTTTCGATTGTGAGAATTCTTTTCAACCATCCGGAGCATTTCATGAGTTGTTTCCATTTCTTTCCTCCAAACGCCATCATGTCATAATTCTTCATTCTCAGTGTGTAGCTATCGTTCTCCAAATCTTACCGGTGCATCTTTCAAATAACCTCTAATCAATTCATGGCCTCTTCGTTCTCATGTATTTAAATCCCCTCAAGTATCTTCATTCGTTTTCCAATTCTTCCCGGTGAATTGTGCCTTTTCTACTTTCATTTTCAATTCTTACGGTGGTTCGTTCAACATTCCTATTCCTTGTCAGCATATCAATTAATTCGTTCTTTCCAAATCCTACCGGTGGTTCATGAAGACCTTCCCAAATTTCGCGCTATATTCCCCCTTTAATCTTTTTCAACGCGAATAAGTAGTATGCAAATCCATTGTTTCTCATAAATTTAATTGATGGAGGATAAGCATAACATAATTCTTATTCTCATTTCATCGTGGTCAAGTTGATTAATTCTTTTCTTTGGAGATTGTTCATGATGAAGTAATTCTCGGTTCTAGTGTTTCATCTCTTCTTTTCCGGAGTTCCAAGTTTTCCACTTTATCTTATCGTGAAGCTCCATCTAAATCATCGCAAGACTTCACCTTGTGTTTTTAACTTGTCTTTTTTTTATCATCCTTTTACTACCGGAGTTTCTTCATGGAGGCTCTACACGGTGATTCGTCAAGGATTCCTTTCATTCTTCAATTGTTCTTCAAGATTTCTCTCGAAGTTATGATCCGCCAAGCTATACTCTAAAATAAACATGGTGCCCAACACATGTTTTGTTTTGAGGAGTTCAAGCATTCTTCATCTTGCATCCAAAGTGCAATTCTTCCTACCTTATCTTTTGAGGCGGTGTTATGCCATTCTTGATAATTTTCCTTCGTGTCATGATTGACAAGTTTTCGAGACTGACATATTTAAATCCATCATTTTCTGTTTGTTCAAGAGATCTTTTCAACCAATCAATCTTTTGTTGGAGTTATATTGGGTTATATCTCACCTACAGCCTTCCCTAAGGAATGTAGCTATTTGTGGTGCTTATCAATGATCCTTTTTTCTCCTTCTCATCTCGGTGAAGAAGTTTTTCATCTTTTTGGTAATCTCAATCAAATCAATGGTTTCCATTAGTGGCCGGTTGTCACCTCAAGTGTTGAGATGTTTCCATAAGCCCACTACAAGCTTATTCTTTTTGTTGTTGGTTTTCCAACAAATCCGTTATAAACTTCTTGGAAGGGTGCTTTCCAAGCTCATTTGTGGCAGAAGTTGGCATTTTCTTCTCCATTCTTTTATTTCAATGATCTATCTTCTATTCTATCTTCCGGAGGCATGGTGATGTTGCTCTCTTCTCTCATCATCTCGAATTGTGAGGATCGTGTTCTTTTCATGTTTATCCATTTAACCGGAGTGTTGTGTCATCTCTTCAAGTTCTTTTCATCTTATCAAGTTTTCCTTCTTCTTTCAGTCGGAGTTCTGCCCAAATTATATCAATCATATTCCTTCTCTATCTAGTTTTAACCGGAGTGGTTTCAATATCTATCTTATCACTAAACCTCTTGGTTCTCGCCGTATCCCTTGTTCCACTTTTCTAACGGAGTGTTTTCAACTTTGCTCATCTTCGCTGTTTTCTTTCTTTCATTTTGCTCAACATCTCAAGGTTCATGGTTTCACTCGTTTGTCAAAGAAGCAACTTAGTTTACCTCTTATATTCGTCTTCCTTTTCCCTCCAGTGCCATCCTAGATCTCGGGGCGAGATCCTCTCGTAGTGGTGGAGTGTTGTAACACCCCGGATGTAACTTTCCATAATTGTAACTCCAACTCTTGCCATTTCCGGCTATGTGTTATGTTATGTCCTTCATGGTTGGGTTTTTATCTTTCATTTTGCATTTTGTTCATGTCATGCATCTCATCTCATAGCATCATGCACATTGCATCTGCATGTTTTCATAAAACTTGCATTCGCTCGTAGTTGCCGCTTCTTCCTTGCCCCTGTTGACCCCTCTCAGATCAACCAGACCGCTCTCTTCTCTCTCTTTTCTGAGCCCATCAAAACCCCTTGTCTCCATGGCCTTTTGTCAAACCCCTCGCATGTGCGTCCAAAAACTTCTCCCGGACCCGACCCGAGCTGTCGTTACCGATGGGTCTAGATCAACTCCAAACATCCCTAAAATATCTTCGTTTATTTGTTTGGACTCCCGAAGCATTTTATTCTCGATCGTCTAATTTTAATCGGATGATCCAAACTCCCCTCCTTTTTCATATATATATAGTCCGCCCCTAGTCTATTTTGGACAACCCTAAAAATTCTCCCCTTGTCCCTAGCCGCGCCGCCACCCACTCAGCATCTTCATCGGGATCCCTGCAGATCCACCCTCTCTCCCTCGATTTCCCGATCGGCCCAACCACCTCCTTCCCTCGATCCACCCAATCCCGCAACCGAGGCCCCGAGCTCCTCCCGCTCGATTCCTCCTCGAGCACCTCGTGCCCGCCTGCCACTGCTCCTCGGGCGCCACCACCGGCAACCGTACCTCGCCGGAGCTCGTCCGCAAGCAGGACCGCTGTTGCCCTCTCCTTCCTTTTTCCCTCTGTTTACCCTCTTCTCCACCTCACCTCGCCGTCTCTTGTTCTTCAGGACAAATAGGAGCCTCGCCATGGCCACCGGATGGAGCTCCTCCGCCATGGATTCTCTCCTCCGCGCCCCAGATCCGGCCTCTCCGTGGGATCCCGCCATCGTAGTCTCGTTCCCCGCCGTCCAGGACCTCTCCCGTCCGCCAAGTTCCTCGTCCCGCTGCCTGAGCCCAAGGCCTGAGCGCCCACTGGACCACGTCGAGCAGATGGCCGCTGCCCCGCCTTGCGGATGCTTCGCGGCCTTGACTCCAAGTCTGGCCACCATCTTCGGTCGACCCTCCCTCTCTTGCCTCCGGTCCTCTGTTTTTCTGAAGCTCATGTCTCTCTCTGCTCTCTCTCTGTTGCAACAGGGAACAGGCCGCCATGTCCATCGCCCTTGTTTTCCCTCACCAGGAGACCGACTGCAGCCTCCTGCAGTCGCTCAGATCCGCGCCGCTTCGTCTCCGGCCCTTGCCCGCCGGAGTCGCGCCTCCCTGTGTCCCGCAGCCCCGTCACCTCGCTCCTTTGCTTCCAGCGTCGCCCACGCCTGCTTCAGTGCTTCCCCTGCTCCAGATCAAGCGATCCAGGAGAGCGCCCGCATTGACTTGCCTCTTCGCCAGGTGGGTCGTGCGCCCCGCAGCCCAGCGTGGCTCCTGCTGTCGGCCTGCTTCCCGAAGGCCCAGCCTCCAACAAGCCCAATGTGAGCCACCACCCAGTCCATCTCTGTTGGCCCAACTGTGCTCTAATTCAGTCCGCATGTGTTTTTTTACTGTTGCAATTTAACATTATCCAGTGTATTACAGTTTTGCAGAAAACCCCTCCATGTTCATGCATATAATAACTCATTAACCGTGCATCGGATTAAAATGATTCAAACATGTAAAATGCTTAGAATTCTGTCTAGTTTCATAATATGCCACTCTCATCATGTTTAAAATGTTTAAAATGCTTATTTTTTAAATTTGCTCAAATGCCATGCTAAAATGTTTTATTTCATAACTAAATAACCGTAGCTCCAATTTGAATAAACTTTATATGTAAATGGGGTGGAAAAATGCATAGATTAACTTGGTGCACATTGTTCTATTGTTTAACAACATTGAAATATGGTTTATGGCAGATCAGTAGCTAATTCAAAATATGGACATGAGGATTTTCTGGAATTGTTGTTTGTTGTTCCGGCCTCATTTAAACTTGCCTAAATAGTTAGTTTACTTATGCTTCACCTCTTGTCATGTTTAACAACATTTAATATTGTTGGGTACATAACCGAGAGAGAACTAAATAATTGATGTGGTGTTTTGTCAATATGCAACTCGTTGCATATTGAGCTCCACTTAATTTGTAGTGTTGTTTGTTGCACTTTGCCATGCCATGCTCTTTAAACCGGACATGCATCATACTTGGTTGTGCATCATGCCATGTTTATGCTTGTGTGTTTACCATGTTGTTTGTTTCTTTCCGGTGTTGCTTCTTAGTTCCGGTAATGTTGCGATTGTGAGGGTTCGTTCGACTACTCCCGTTCGTCTTCTTCATGGACTCATTCTTCTTCCTAGCGGGATCTCAGATAAGATGACCGTTACTCTGGATCTCACTACTATCATTGCTATGCTAGTTGCTTCGTTCTATCGCTTTGCTGCGCTACCTATCAATTGCTCTTCAAGCCTCCCAAATTGCCATGTTAGCCGCTAACCTTTTCACCCTTCCTAGCAAACCATTGCTTGGCTATGTTACCGCCTTGCTCAGCCCTTCTTATATCGTTGTTAGTTGCAGGTGAAGTTGAATATTGCTCCATGAAGGATAGGATTATGTTGGGATATCACAATATCTCTTATTTAATTAATGCACCTATATACTTGGTAAAGGGTGGAAGGCTCGGCCTTATGCATGGTGTTTTGTTCCACTCTTGCCGCCCTAGTTTCTGTCATACCGGTGTTATGTTCCTTGATTTTGCGTTCCTTACGCGGTTGGGTGATTTATGGGACCCCCTTGACAGTTCGTTTTGAATAAAACTTCTCCAGCAAGGCCCAACCTTGGTTTTACCATTTGCCTCACCACCACCTATTACCTTTCCCTTGGGTCGGCCAACCCGAGGGTCATCTTTATTTTAGCCCCCCCCCGGGCCAGTGCTTCTCTAAGTGCTGGTCCGAACCGAGCTGCCTGCGGGGCCACCTCGGGGTAACTTGAGGGCTGGTTTTACTCGTAGCTAGTCTTATCCGGTGTTGCCCTGAGAACGAGATATGTGCAGCTTCTATCGGGATTGTCGGCACATAGGGCGGCTTTGATGGTCTTGTTTTACCATTGTCGAAATGTCTTGTAAACCGGGATTCCGAGACTGATCGGGTCTTCCTGGGAGAAGGAATATCCTTCGTTGACCGTGAGAGCTTGTGATGGGCTAAGTTGGGACCCCCCTGCAGGGTATAAACTTTCGAGAGCTGTGCCCGCGGTTATGTGGCAGATGGGAATTTGTTAATGTCCGATTATAGAGAACTTGACACCAGATTTGAATTAAAAAGCATCAACCGCGTGTGTAGCCGTGATGGTCTCTTTACGGCGGAGTCCGGGAAGTGAACACGGTTTTAGGTTATGTATGAACGTAAGTAGTTTCAGGATCACTTCTTGATCACTTCTAGCTTCTCGACCGTTCCGTTTGCTTCTCTTCTCGCTCTCATTTGCGTATGGTAGCCACCATATATGCTTAGTCGCTGCTGCAACCTCACCACTTTACCCCTTCCTTTCCCATTAAGCTTTGCTAGTCTTGATACCCATGGTAATGGGATTGCTGAGTCCTCGTGGCTCACAGATTACTACAACAACAGTTGCAGGTATAGGATTATGCGACGATCATGACGCGAGAGCGATGTTTGCTTGTTTTGGAGTTCTTCTTCTACTTCTTCTTCGATCAGGGGATAGGTTCCAGGTCGGCAGCCTGGGCTAGCAGGGTGGATGTCGTTTGGGTTTCTGTTTGTGTTTCATCCGTAGTCGGGTGTTGCTCTTATGTATTGTGATGTTGTATTCTTGCGGCATTTGTATGCCTTGTATGTATCCCCATCCATTATGTAATGTTGATGTAATGATATCCACCTTGCAAAAGCGTCTCAATATGCGGTTCTATCCCTTGGTGGGACCTTCGAGTCTCTTTAGGATAGTATCACATATTGGGCGTGACAACCCGCCTGGTAAGCTGAGAGTACTAACCGGTCTAGGCGTCCCACAATGCGCACCACATGGGCGCGCACTCTACGATCCGTCACCACTATCTTCTGCCGTCCCATCTTCAAGAGGGATCATTGCATAGATCTTATTCGTCCCATCTGCCGTCGGACATCACCACGACGCCAGACAGCGCCACTAGCATGCGCGTGTCCATCAAACCGCGTCCAATGCTGAGACTCCACTGCTCCTTGCCACCGATGCTTATTGTCTTCAATGCGGTCGATGTAACACCGCTCCACCTATTTGCCCCTCCAGTGAACCTTTGCTCCAAATCAATGCCCTCAGGATGGAGAATAGGACCATAGTCTCCATCATCATTCAACCCAGGAGATCCAGATCTCGGGTTTCCCCCGGAACAGATGACCCTGGAGGAAGAGGGGCGCGCCATCTGCAACTGCCCATGAATGATGATGGATTCGCCTTCAAGAAGGACACGACACCATGAGCGATGTCGCCGACCATCGCAGTTAGGATTTTCGCCCGTGAAGAAGTGAGATGGGAAGAGGTAGGGCGGACTCGAATGACGTCTCCAAGAAGAAAATCGGCACCCTTATAGGCATCATCACTCTCGCGCCCGATAGTAGCCGACCAGGGAGTTATCCTAATCCGGACCCCCACCTAGGGCTGGACCAAAAGCTCGTAGCTCGCGAGCTTAATGAGCGCTCGATAGTTCGGCTCGTTAAGCTCGGAGCTCGCTTCTGAATGAACAAAGCCAATCATTGATTTTAGCTCGTTAAGCTTAACGAGCTTAACGAGTGAGCTAACGAGTTTCACGAGTAGCTCATTAAGCTCGGTAGTAACAACATAACACATATTTTTATCTTATGTGGCAAACTTTTTGTAGCACCTCAACCCATCAATTAAATCTAATTGATATATTGAGGCAACAAACTAGTGCATTTCTTTTTGTAGTCACCATATTTCATCTTGAAAACCATACCTACGCATTCATCTTGTATATCATAACACATTATAATATGTTAACGAGTGCTCGCGAGCGCTCACGAGCTTAACGAGCTTCAAACGAGCCGAGCCAAGCAGGGTTTTCTGCTCGTTAATCTTAACGAGCTTAACGAGCCGAGCCTTAACGAGCACGAGCTTAACGAGTACGAGCTTCACTAGCCAAGCTGCTCGTTAGTCCACCCCTACCCCCACCTCCCGCTCCGCCCCAACCCGGTGACCGGCTAGCAGCGTGGACATGTCCAGTGAGACGTAGCAGGGAATGGTGGAAGAAGTAGATCTGCATCGTTGGCCGCTGGGGCAGCAAGCCGCGACACCAACCTGCCGGTGGATCGCCGGCCAACGGATCCGACCCCCGGCCGCCGGCCTGCCCCATCGCACCACCGGATAGGGAGGCCATACCATGGGGGCCGCCGCCCCGGATCCAGGGCCTTCCGCCCCAGATCGGGAGCAGGACCGGCCCTGAGGGGGGGCAGGGGGGGCGGCCGCCCCGGGCCCCCCCAAATCCAGGGGCCCCCGAAACCTGGCATGTAAGTACGTAGCCCATGGGCCAGGGCGCGCATGTAGCGGCTGGTGTAGTCTAGCCAGTAGCCCACAATTAGACGACGTCTCTTTCCGATCCCGATCCCGATTCAGATTAACCCTGGCCGACTTGCCGCGATCGTCGATCGGGACTCGCATGTGGAGTCGCGATGCGCCGACGGCCTGACGCCAAGTCGCCGATGAAGTCCGCACCTCCGTTCTCCGGTCATCTGGTCTCCATATCCCTGTAGCACTCGCACAAGCGCATTGACGCATGTTGGCCGCCTGCCTGCC
Organism: Triticum timopheevii; assembly: GCA_963921465.1. NCBI lineage: Eukaryota > Viridiplantae > Streptophyta > Magnoliopsida > Poales > Poaceae > Triticum > Triticum timopheevii. Next base: position 621,566,959 of record OY997270.1, on the reverse strand, counting down.
AATGGGCATCGCTTCAACGCCGAGCGCCTGATCAAGCTAATATCAGTGGATCCATAGAAGGTAAGAAGTGTAACGATCCAAAGCTGCAAGGGGGCACCATACCACGCATGGCCAACCGGCTGGTCTCACCCGCACGAATAAGCATGAGCGGCGATGGTGTAAGGAAGAAAGGTTAGTTTACTCCTTGTATCTAATTCTGATTGTACCTTAGCTCTACTTTCGACATTAGATTAATTTGTGGGTATAAAATTTTAGAGATTACAAACATCAACAATTAATTAGGAAATTCCCAACTATCCATTTGTACTTGGTAGACATGAATAGGAAAAGAGCCAATTCGTCAAATAAAAAAGCAAGCCAATTGGTTAGGTCGTAGCCATGTGAACACAATGCTTATAGTCTAGCCCCCTCCATGCCCATTTTCTGGCTCCGTCCTAGACGTACTACTACTATCCACCATCACCCGCGCCGGCTTGCTCAAGCCGCATCCTTCGTTGTCGGTTCGTCCTTCCGACCATCACTCTACTATCCCTCTTTTTCGGCCTGCTCCTCCCCCTATCACACGTCAACCTTCGACAGCCCGCTTCTTGAGACGATATGGGCCTCGCCCAGGTGCCGCGGTCAACCACGTCACTCCCGTCCCTAACTCGCGTTAGGAAAATCGACCGACGCCGTTGCCATATTCATGAAACCGTCGTTTGGCAGAGACACAATTTTATTGTCATGATGTTTATATTAAGGGCCCCGAGTTTGAGTTCCGCCCCGGGCCCCCGAAATCTCAGGACCGGCCCTGATCGGGAGTTGCAGCACCAACCCCGCTGGGGTTATTTTAGCATGAGTTGTGGTATTTTACAAGTTTTTTGGTCCAACAATGCGCATCTCCAATTCTCCATCACTAGTTTTATCAAATGTTCCAGAACAAACGCGTGTTCCAAATGTCAAGCAAACTATGGTAGAAGGTAAAAATAGATAGTTCTACCGTACGAATGTATTTCTAAGTGCAACAGCAAATCGGGAGAAAAAAAGGGAAAAGAAAGTTGTCTGAGCCCAGGTTCGAACTGGGGACCTTTAGTGTGTGAGACTAATGTGATAACCAGCTACACCACCCAGACTCTTTTGTTTGGCAATTCGAAATACGGCTATATAAATAGAGTCATAGTTGGACAAGCCGCCCCAAGTGTTACTGTCAGGAGACACTAAAGATTCTCCGCCTTGTCGTCCTTACCAGGTTCTTTGGCTGCCTGATGCTGATAGGCCCGTATGCCGAGGTCGCCAATGATGGACCTCTTAGCACGGTGTTTCCCTGTTTCAGTTGACAGAATGAATGCAACCGCAAGGCCCCTCTCCGTTCATCACAAGTAAATGCATAGCTGCAAGCCAAGGTTTTGAGAATTTTGCTTCATTTATGTTAGAAGGGAGAGAGAGGGATTGTTGCGGAATATGCTGATTGTTGTATTGCTTGAGCCTCGTGGGCATGGAGTACATGGTCATTTTGGAGTACAAGACAAGCCAGAATATTTCCTAGTCCATCCTATGTTTCTAATCTAATCAATATACTCAACATCCCTCCGCAGTCACAACGGTAGCGACGCAGACGGTGAGACTGGAGAAGAATCCGAAGGCAAGCCGACGGATCCTCCCCCCTCCTAGTCGTAACGGTCGATGCATCGCGGTAGTCGTGGATGGAGTAGAAACCGACGAGGTTGCTCAGCAAGGTGGTAGCCCTTTGTGCCGGTTGTCGAGGTAGCCGAGAGCGTAGGTTGGTGTAGCCTTGGTCGAGGTAGCCGTGCGAAGAACGCCGTGGTCGATGTCGAGTCAGGGTAGCCGGTGTCGAGGAAGTCGCCGTGGAGCCGCGGGCGCAAGGAGGCGCCGAGTTAGCATGAATGCAGTGGTGTCGAAGAAGGGGTGCGCCGGGAAGATGATGTTGTTGACGACGCATCTCCCCGGGTTTGCCAAGCCCGAGAAAACATCGTGGATGAAGGCACGCATCGGTGTTGCCAGCACCGGGCATGCGTAGACGTGGGACCTGCACGAGTTGTACGCCATGTCGAGGAGTCGGAGGGCCAGCAGAGAGGATGACTCGACGACGGTTGCGGCGCCAATCGGCGCGGGGCCGATGTCGCCGATGATGGTTGGGGAAGATGACGGCGACACTGAAAGCCTCGGTCTGAATGTCGGTAACATGAAGCAAAACATGTTGGAAGTTGAAACAAACACAAGGAAATAAAAATTTGAAAAATAAAAGGGACAAGGCTTAGCAATTTGTTGAATGTGAAGCAAAATCTAATAGAAGTAAAAAAAAAAATCACTACTGAAAATTATGCACACACATACAAAACAAAATGATACAGAATTTACCGAAAACAAGGAAAAGGAAATAAATGCCCAAAAAACAAGAACAAATATGGCCAAGTATAGATTCTTTTTTTTTGAGGATCCGGCCAAGCATAGATTCGAATGTTAGAAACGTGAAGCAAATTATGCTGTAAAACATACAAACCAACACAATTTGGAAAATAAAAATAAAAGGGAAAAGTCTTAGCAATTTGTTGAATGCGAAGTAAAATCTAATGGAAGTAAAAAAAATCACTACTGAAAATTATGCATACACATACGAAACGAAATGAAATTTACCGAAAATAAGAAAAAAGGATATAAATGCCCAAAAAACAAGAACAAATATGGCCAAGCATTGATTCGAATGTACAAACCAAGTAAGAAAAAAGAGAAAAATGTCTGAGCCCAGGTTCGAACTGGTGACGGCGACACTGAAAGCCTCGGTCTGAATGTCGGTAACATGAAGCAAAACATGTTGGAAGTTGAAACAAACACAAGGAAATAAAAATTTGAAAAATAAAAGGGACAAGGCTTAGCAATTTGTTGAATGTGAAGCAAAATCTAATAGAAGTAAAAAAAAAATCACTACTGAAAATTATGCACACACATACAAAACAAAATGATACAGAATTTACCGAAAACAAGGAAAAGGAAATAAATGCCCAAAAAACAAGAACAAATATGGCCAAGTATAGATTCTTTTTTTTGAGGATCCGGCCAAGCATAGATTCGAATGTTAGAAACGTGAAGCAAATTATGCTGTAAAACATACAAACCAACACAATTTGGAAAATAAAAATAAAAGGGAAAAGTCTTAGCAATTTGTTGAATGCGAAGTAAAATCTAATGGAAGTAAAAAAAATCACTACTGAAAATTATGCATACACATACGAAACGAAATGAAATTTACCGAAAATAAGAAAAAAGGATATAAATGCCCAAAAAACAAGAACAAATATGGCCAAGCATTGATTCGAATGTACAAACCAAGTAAGAAAAAAGAGAAAAATGTCTGAGCCCAGGTTCGAACTGGTGACCTTTAGTGTGCGAGACTAACGTGATAACCAACTACACCACCCAGACCATCTTGCTTGATGTCTCGAGAAGTCACTATATAAGTGTTGTTGCACTCTCTTCTGTACAATACACAACGTACGTGAATATGTGGTGCAGTCGTGCTATAACCTGAGAATACTAGACCATGTTTGCGCGCTTTGCTACGCCCGTTCATTTTTTGTAGTATTGAGTTATTGACAGAAATATCCAGGAATACATGAAGGTATCGAACATGAACGTTAAATTTGCACAACTTAACTCATACTCCCTCGGTCCGGAAATACTTGTCATAGGAAATGGATGTATCATACATTGGAAACTTATCGAATAGGAGAAATTAAATTAGTTTGCGGTGAAGTACCGTAGAAGGGAAAACTGGGCTCACATTGTCATGCCACACTCATCCATGTTAATGGACGAACGCTAGAAATATATGAGAAATGTGGACGGATTTTTTTATGTAAGTCCAACATTCATTCATGTCTTACATATGAGGTTGAAAAAAAATAAACCTATGTATAATCATAAAAAGAGAAGAGAAGATTTGACAGTTTTGAACTCTTGCCAGAGCATCGTGATAGTAAATAAAGCTTTGAATAATGTGAGTAAAACTTTCAATAGTGTGAGAAGTATCATACGGTCATGCGGAGCCTTACTCGGCAACCAGAATATTATAATGAAAAGGACACACAAATATTTCCAAGTGATCGGTACAATTTTCTTTCGGAAAGATAGATATACATTCTTTCTTTACTTGGGAGCTATCGATCTTTAGAACAAAAGTGACCTGACAGGATTTTGTTTCCCAAGTCCTAAAAAAAATGGAAGGTTCAAATCTTATGCCAATAGTATTCAACTCTGTTGTGGTGCGCCTTGATGCTCCCCTACAAAACGTACTCAGAAAGTGTTCCACTAATCGGCTGCATGGTTAGGCTGATGAGGAGGTGGGTCACGGAGAACAGGACAGAAATTGCAGTCTGCTTCGTGTGAGTGGTGTCTATCAGGCAGTAGCGTAGCCGGCTCAATAATTCAGGATGGTCTAATAGTAGAACTTTAATTTGTATTTAATTATTTCTACTGGATTTTACTTATTTTTTTACTATAATATATAGGCTATAGGGAAATCTCAGGGTGGTCCATGGACCACCCTGGCCACCCCCTAGCTACGCCACTGGTATCAAGGATTCAGGGGTGATGAGTGAAGAGAGACGGAGAACAACAGTGGACGGCTGGCGTCATCGGCGAGCTGCGAAACGGGGCACAACGAGAGAAGCATGTGTTACCCTTCTCACCCTTGTACACACACGCTCCTTCCTGCACCTTGCTTCTCCGATGCCAAGCTATTCGGCGTTGTCTGCACATCCCCTTCTTCGGATGTCTTTGTGTGGGCGACATCTGCCACAATTGCTCCCTCATTTAGGCTTCAGGAAAAAATAGGCTTTGAAATAGTGGCGGAAGAGAAATTAGCGTGAGGCACGTTGGTTGTCGTAGGGCCGTTGCTGTTGGCAGAGGGGGCGTCGGACTGGCGGACGGCGGGGTCGTCGATGAGCTCCTCAGGCGGGAGCCGCCGCCCACACCTCACGCCCACCTTCGGCGTGCGAGCTGAACGGGCCAAATAATGTTGCCAGCCCACATAAGCCCAGTTAACCACAACTCTCCTAAACCAATCTTCGGAGCAGCGGCCCAATAGATAATTGGCATGCGTCGGCGACTGTGCTAAAGATCTGTACCGCTCGTTAAACGATCCAACGGCTGACGAAGGAAAGTCACTGTGGTGGCTGCCGTGGCATATTGGATATTGCTGGTTCTCGTTTCACCTCTTTTTTAAAGACGTTTTACGTCACTGCGCGGGAGGAGCAACACCGAGATGGAGTTTGTGGATCTGACGAGGTCGTCAGCTGACATGGTAGAAAATGTTTTTTCCAGACAGACAAATGGATGAATGGTGCAACGGTTGAGGATGTGGCTCTCGATCTCTATTCTCTACTATTGTTAGAGCCACGAGAACTGTGGCAGACGCTATGCATAAAAGAAGATGCATCAAAGCCATCGGAAAACAAATCATTGTTAGTGTCTTCTTGCAAGTTGTGACCCTTTTTGAGTTGCTCTTGAGGTTTTAGCTTCCCCCCCCCCCCCCCCCCCCCCCCCACACCTCAAATGACACTTGGACATCAGGACATGGCCGTGGGAATCAAAGGGCTCCTTCTCATCAATCCGTCGCCCAATACTTTCCGGCGACGGCGAGGAACGACGAAGAAAAAAGAAGCGAGCCGACGTGATCTGATCGATCCACATGTAGTGCAAAGCTAGCTTCCTCTAGCTAGTCTTGCTCTTGATCGATCAGGTGTCGTGGTAGCCGAAAGCAACACAAAACAGCACACGTACCCACACAACGGCCAGCCGGCCGGAAGCATGCACTCGCACGTTCGTGAAAGCGTCCCAGGACGGCTAAAGTACTTGGCATGGCCGGTTCATTGTACCCACAGTTGGTCGCGAGAACTTTGGAGTCTGGTAGGCCCTCATGAAGTGTGGTCTTTGCACCAACGAGCTATGGGACGCGGTTGATCCAAGAGACGACGCGTACAAGAAGGAGGGAGTCGAGCACTCGAAGGAGTGGCAGACGACATCGACAATTTATTCGGTTATGCCGATGGATGTCCTCCGGCACCTGATCGCCAAAGCTACGGCGAAGGAGGCATGTGATACTTTGAAGCTCATGTTCGAGGGATGCACCCGCGTCAAGCAAGCAAATCTCCATAATCTCCTAAGTGTGGTCTATGCACCAACGAGCTATGGAATGTTGGAAATATGAGCAATTTATCGAATGATTTTATTAACAGAAATACTAAATAAAGCATGACTAAAATAGCAAATATAAAGCAAGTCATGCAATCTGACAGAGAGAAGGTAAACATCGTCTGCATATATGAACTTAAGGTAAACACATCTAGAACAGACACTAGATGAAGTTGCTTATACGACATAGAACCTAACATACGTAGGGCAGAAACTAGAAGTAAGAACTGTAGCAGGACTTCTAACAGAAAAGGGAAGAACACGTACGGCACAGCAACGGCAGAAGCGCTGGACTTGGGGTCGGTGTCCTCGCCTGCCATGTCGTCGAGGAGGTCGTGGACGTCGGGGAAGAAGTCGTCGTCGGGGAAGTAGTCGTCGGCGACCGGATCGTCCGTGATGAAGCAGCCAGTAGTCGCGCAGAGCGCTCCCCAAAAACCTTATCACCCTTCTCCCGTACAGGACTCAAAGAGTGCGGTTTTGAAGGCCTACTGTCCCGACCTGCGGTGCACGCCGAAAGCCGGGATGGGGAAGATCGTAGCAGCAGCGCAGTGCTCAGGAACCGGTGGCGAGAGGAAGAAGTAGTTCTGATGTATCTTGCTGAGAGGAGCGACCTCCCTTCTATAGGCGCAAGAGAAGGAGGCGAGAGGGCAGCGCGGGAGCTGAAGGGACCGAGGGAGACAAAACGAACAGACAACAGCCGAAGGGTGCAGCGTTCGCATTCAATATCCACTACAGCAAAAACTTTCCATCTCCCGAGTGACCTTTCGTATACCCGTAGTGCGTGGCAAAAATTTAGACATCGGCTCGGCTCATTCCCGCAACCCGCGGCACGTCATGACAAGGCGTGGCGTGGCGGGCGGCGGCGGAGGAGCCCGCGTGGATGTCCCTCTTGTTCTCATGCTCATACAAGTGGGGAAGGAGCCTCCCTCATAAAGAGGTCCAACCCCCTCTAAACTAGCAATGTGGGACTAAACTTTAGTTCCACCTCTTGCCTTGCACAAATGGGCTGCGTTGGCCTCTAGGATTTATTAGGAATTTCTGAAACTGTTATTGAGCTAGGCCCAAATAGACAAAATTCCAGCAATCCCCCACCAGATCCCAGAGGCACACAAAATTTGCCTTTGGTTCCAAAACACTGTTTTATATACCGGTACTGCAGTGGAGACTGTTAAGTTGAACTTCCACCTAGAACTCTATGCTACACTAGTAAGCAACTTGAACAGTGGACTGGGCCTTGAACTGCAAGTTTTCTGCGAATCTAGCTTCATATAAAGCCTTGACCGATACGTGGCTACCGTGGGTCTTCCCCGCGGGTGGAGCTTATGCGTCATACTCCGAGACCTTTCATGAGTTTACTAGAGAGAACCCTACTCTCATAGATTGCGACGTTTAACAATCAGACTCATATAGGTGCGTTCTTCAAAAGATGTTCTGCAGGACAACATCTCTGCTTCAAAGAGCCACTTAGAACACATTAAGATATACATCAACCGGCCATGTAGATTAGGAGAGTATTGCATCTTCATGGAGTGGTATTTTTTTTAACAGTAAGGATACTCTCCTCCAAGTTGACCAACAGCTTGTCTTCCACATCTAATTCACGGGATCTCCGATCACAAAGAATAGGTTACCACTGTGAACAACTCATATTGTGGGTCTCATACCCATCTCCCTCGATGCATTATCTATCACATTACATGATAGACCCTTAGTAAAAGGATCTGCCAGATTTTTAGACGTTTGGATATAATCTAATGCAATAACTCCGGAGTTTCTCATTTTCCTTACAGACTTTAACCTTCTCTGAACGTGTCTTGATGACTTCATGTTATCCTTTGATCTGCTCACTTTCGTGATCACAATTTGATTGTCACAGTTCATAAGGATACCCGGTACAGGTTTCTCAACTACCGGCAAGTCATTCAAGAGCCGACGAAGCCAATCTGCTTCGACCGTAGCTGTATCTAGTGCTGTGAGTTCTGCTTCCATTGTTGACCTTGTTAAGATGGTCTTCTTGCAAGACTTCCAAGAAACAACGCCACCTCCATGAGTGAATACATATCCGCTCGTGGACTTTATCTCATCAGCATCTGAGATCCAGTTTGAGTCACTATACCCTTCAAGCACCTTTGGGTGCCCGGTGTAGTGAATTTCACAATTCGCAGTGCCTTTCAAATAACGCAAAACTCTCTCTAAAGCTTTCCAATGCACATCTCCTGGTTTTGAGACAAACCGACTCAGTTTGCTAACAGCAAAAGAGATGTCAGGTCTTGTAGCACTGGCTAAGTACATAAGCGAGCCAATGATCTGAGAATATTTCAATTGGTCTCTAGCAATTCTCCGATTCTTTCAAAGCAACACACTAGCATCATATGGTGTTGGAGATGGCTTGTAGTCACTATAGCCAAAGCGACTCAAGATCTTTTGCACATAGTGGGATTGAAGCAATGTAATCCCACCATCATCATCTCTCAACAACTTGATGTTCAGAATGACATCAGCCACTCCTAAATCCTTCATCTCAAAACAGCGAGATAGAAAATCCTTGACCTCCTTAATAACATTCAGATTTGTTCTGAAAATCAGTATGTCATCAACATACAAGCAAAGCATAACTCCCTCGCCCCCACCATGGTGATAGTACACACATTTATCAGCTTCGTTCACAACAAAGCCTGCAGCTATTAAAGTTCTTTCGAACTTCTCATGCCACTATTTCGGTGCTTGCTTGAGTCCATACAAAGACTTCAGCAACTTGCACACTTTCCCTTCCTGACCATCTATTACAAACCCATCTGGTTGTTCCATATAAATTTCCTCATCCAACTCTTCATTTAGGAAAGCAGTCTTAACATCCATTTGATAAACGAGAAGACCATGTGAGGCAGCTAGTGAAAGTAGAACTCGAATAGTGGTCAGTCGAGCCACAGGTGAGTAAGTATCAAAGAAATCTTCACCTTCCTTTTGGGTATAACCCTTAGCCACGAGCCGAGCCTTGTACTTTTCGATAGTACCATCAGGCCTAAGCTTCTTCTTGAATACCCATTTGCATCCTATAGGTTTGCACCCATAAGGACGATTAGTTATCTCCCAAGTTTCATTCGCCAAGATGGAATCCATCTCACTACGAACTGCTTCCTTCCAGTAGTCAGCATCTTCAGATGCATAGGCCTCTGAAATAGAACTGGGAGTGTCATCTATGAGAGACACAAGAAAATCATCACCAAAGGACTTTCCAGTCCTCTGTCTCTTGCTCCTAATAGGAACTTCATTGTTCTCCTCCACAGGACTTTCAAAGTGTTCCATCAAAATGGTAGGTTCGGTAATTGTAACTGGTTCCTGATTCGATGAACTAGGCATCTCCTGATTAGATGAGGTAGCCATATCCTTCATGGGAAAGATATCTTCAAAGAAAGTCCCATCATTCGACTCCATGATCGTACCGACATTCATGTCAGGTACCTCAGATTTTACAACCAAGAATCTATAGCCAATGCTATGAAAAGCATATCCCAGGAAAACACAATCCACAGTTTTTGGTCCCAGCTTCCGCTTCTTTGGAATTGGCACATTGACTTTCGCCAAACAACCCCAGGTTCATAGATAAGAGAGCTTTAACCTTTTCTTCTCCCATTCCTCGAATGGAGTTATCTCTTTGTTCTTTCTGGGAACTCGGTTTAGGACATGACATGCAGGCAATATCGCCTCCCCCCACCATGCCTTGGAGAGACCCGATGTGTCTAACATGGCGTTAACCAAATCAGTTAGAGTATGGTTCTTTCTTTCGGCCACCCCATTTGACTGAGGTGAGTAGGGAGGCATCCTCTCATGGATTATACCATGTTCTGCACAAAATGCATCAAATTCATTGGAAAAATACTCTCCACCACGGTCGGACCTAAGCCTCTTGATTTTTCGATCAAGTTGGTTTTCCACTTCAGCTTTATAGATCTTGAAAAAGTTGAAAGCCTCATCCTTAGATTTCAGAAGATACACACAACAGTATCTAGTGGAGTCGTCAATCAACGTCATGAAATATTTCTTTCCACCTTTTGTCAAAACACCATTCATTTCACACAGATCTGAATGTATAAGTTCTAGTGGTGCAAGATTTCTCGTCTCCGCAGTCACGTGAGACTTACGAGGTTGCTTAGCTTGCACGCACACTTGACACTTAGATCCCTTGACAGTGGTGAAACTAGGGATTAAGTTCAACTTCGCTAATCGCGACATGCAACCAAAGTTAACATGACAAAGACGTGAATGCCACACATTTGATTCACTATTGTTGCAAATATGATTAACAACTTTATTGCAAACATCTGATAAGGATAAACAAAACAGAACTCCTGACTCATAGCCTTTACCAACAAAGGTTCCATACTTGGATATTACAAATTTATTTGACTCAAAGACAAGCTTGTAGCCATCTCTACATAGAAGAGATCCGCTAACAAGATTTTTATTGACGGAGGGGACATAATGCACGTTCTTCAGCCGCACGATCTTCCCCGAAGTAAACTTCAGATCGACCGTGCCAACTTCAGGAACAGAAGCACTTGAACCGTTGCCCATCAGCACGGTTGAAGTCCCTGCGGTCTGATAAGACGAAAACATGGAAATATCACCGCATACATGCACATTAGCACCCGTGTCAATCAACCAATCAGGAGAATGACATACTGAAAGAATAGTGGGAAATATACCATACCCAGCATCCTTCATGTCAATGTCTCTGATGAGAACATTAGCGCTCTTGCCGCCTTTCCCAGGATGACGCTTGTCATAGCGATTGGGGCAACTAGGAGCCCAATGATCAGGATCTCCACACACATGACAAGCACCTTTCTTCTTGTCACTCTTCTTCTTGAAGTTCGTGTGTTGTACAGCCTTGTTCTTCCCATCAAACTTTGCTTTACCATCAAGCTTGCCCTTGTTCTTGAACTTGTGGGACTGGAAGTTTTTCTTCTGTACCAGATTGGCACTAGATCCTCCCTCAATACCTCGAGCACGTGTGTCCTTTGCTCTTGCCTTTTCTTCCACATCAAGAGTACCAATGAGATCCAGGACGGAAAACTCCTGTCTCTTATGCTTCAGTAAGGTAGCAAAGTTCCTCCACGAAGGAGGAAGCTTAGTAATGATACCCCCGGCAACAAACTTGTCCGGTAGGATACAATTGAAGTGCTCAAGTTCTCTAGCAAATGACTGTATCTCATGAGCCTGCGCAACCATGGAGCGCTCTTCAGTCATCCTGTAATCATAGAATTGCTCCATGATGTACAACTCAGTGCCGGCATCCGAGACCCCAAACTTGGCCTCGAATGCGTCCCACATATCTTTTCCATTGTCAATTGACGCATAAGCATCAACTATGTTCTCACCAAGAACACTCAAGAGAGCAGCCTTAAACAAGGTATCCATTTTCTGAAAAGCTTGTGCCTGTTGGGCATCTTGCTCTCCTTCAGGTTTGCCAAGAGTGGCGTCATAGCAACTCATGGTTTGAAACCATAAGACTGCTCTCACGCGCCACCTCTTATAGTGGATACCCTCAAACATAGGAGGTCTCATGGAAGCAGCAAAACCATTCGAGGTAAATTGCCTATGATAAGGTTTTTGGATTGTTGGAAATATGAGCAATTTATCGAATGATTTTATTAACAGAAATACTAGATAAAGCATGACTAAAATAGCAAATATAAAGCAAGTCATGCAATCTGACAGAGAGAAGGTAAACATTGTCTGCATATATGAACTTAAGGTAAACACATCTAGAACAGACACTAGATGAAGTTGCTTATACGACATAGAACCTAACATACGTAGGGCAGAAACTAGAAGTAAGAACTGTAGCAGGACTTCTAACAGAAAAGGGAAGAACACGTACGGCACAACAACCGCAGAAGCGCTGGACTTGGGGTCGGTGTCCTCGCCTGCCATGTCGTCGAGGAGGTCGTGGACGTCGGGGAAGAAGTCGTCGTCGGGGAAGTAGTCATCGGCGACCGGATCGTCCGTGATGAAGCAGCCAGTAGTCGCGCAGAGCGCTCCCCAAAAACCTTATCACCCTTCTCCCGTACAGGACTCAAAGAGTGCGGTTTCGGAGACCTACTGTCCCGACCTGCGGTGCACGCCGAAAGCCGGGATGGGGAAGATCGTAGCAGCAACGCAGTGCTCAGGAACCGGTGGCGAGAGGAAGAAGTAGTTCTGATGTATCTTGCTGAGAGGAGCGACCTCCCTTTTATAGGCGCAAGAGAAGGAGGCGAGAGGGCAGCGCGGGAGCTGAAGGGACCGAGGGAGACGAAACGAACAGACAGCAGCCGAAGGGTGCAGCGTTCGCATTCAATATCCACTACATCAAAAACTTTCCATCTCCCGAGTGACCTTTCGTATACCCGTAGTGCGTGGCAAAAATTTAGACATCGGCTCGGCTCATTCCCGCAACCCGCGGCGCGGTGCGTCGTGACGAGGCGTGGCGTGGCGAGGCGGGCGGCGGAGGAGAAGCGCGCGTGGATGTCCCTCTTGTTCTCATGCTCATACAAGTGGGGAAGGAGCCTCCCTTATAAAGTGGTCCAACCCCCTCTAAACTAGCAATGTGGGACTAAACTTTAGTTCCACCTCTTGCCTTGCACAAATGGCTGCGTGGGCCTGTAGGATTTATTAGGAATTTCTGAAACTATTATTGGGCTAGGCCCAAATAGACAAAATTCCAGCATGAGACGCGGTCGATCCAAGAGACGACGCGTACAAGAAGGAGGGAGCCGAGCACTCGAAGGAGTGGCAGACGACATCGACAGTTTATTCGGTTATGCCGATGGATGTCCTCCGGCACCTGATCGCCAAAGCTATGGCGAAGGAGGCATGTGATACTTTGAAGCTCATGTTCAAGGGATGCACCCGCATCAAGCAAGCAAATCTCCATAATCTCCTAAGGTACTATGAGACTTTGGTCATGGGCGACGATGATTCCGCGGACGCCTTCGCTTCACGGGTAGTAACTCTCGTCAATCGGATTCGGATGCTTGGAGAAAACCTCACTTAGGTCTCGGTTGCCCGTTGGTTCTTGCGCATGCCCCTCTCCTAGGTACCTGCAAATTGTCAAGGCGATCGAGCAGTGCGTTGATCTCGCAACTCTCCATCGACGATCTCATCAGATGGTACAAGGCTCATGACGAGTGTATGCGGTACAGTCTTGGTGGGAGGTACGATGAGCCTGTGATGCTCATAAAGGCGCAGTGGATCGCCTTATCAAAGAAAAAGTAAGGCGGGTCCATGAGCAGCAAGAAGAAGGGGAAGCAACACTCGACGAGAAAGAATTTTGCCGAGTAAGACAACGAGGCTGCACCACCACCGAGGAGAGAATTGACATTCGAAAAGCGATGTGTCATAACTGTGGAATCCTCGGTCACTTCAAGGCGGACTGCGAGGAAGCACCAAAGCAAAGAGCGCTCATGGCCGATATGACGATGATGGAGACATGATGTTGATGAGCAAACTCGTGGACGAGAAGGATCCAATTCTTCAAGTGTCGGCTAAAGAAATTGTCTCGCTCGTGCAAGGAAAAGTTAGCCTTCCGAAACTCGTGTCGATGGTACTGACGCGGGGGTGATTCCGTGGCTTACAACAATGTTATGGACGTAAATGCTACCTTTGCTGGAGCAAATGTAGCGAGGATGGCGTGCACTCTTCCATGGAGAAGCAGTCTTTATGCTGATTGATTGGAGGAGAGGCCCGTAGGCAGCCGCAAAAGTGACACGAAGGTTTTGAGTCCAAATAAAAATGCGACGTCAGAAGTCCACAACACAATGCATAACGATGTGGTCGCGCTAGAACAAGGTCATTTGGTGGCGCCGGAAGACCACGACATAAAGCATTACGTGCCACTTTTACCAGCTGAGCAAGGCACGTACATAGTGTCGAGCAACACGACAACTTGCACGAGTGAAGACCACCGAATATCCTAGATACGTGTTGCTACATAACTTCCTTCCACCAAAACTAAATGCCCCCCCCCCCCCCCCACCCCACCCCCAGATTTTCAAGGTGGGCCCGGCGTCCTCACTAACTCACTAATATCCAATTAGCTGCCACCAAATCATTCTAGGACAAGGCGTCGACCCGTTGGCTGGCAGCTGGAGTAGCTGCCATCCCACCCAAGTTCAAGCTCCGGCTTTGACGTACGGTGGTTGAGAAGTTTCTCCTATAAAAAAAATCCCAACGAGAGTTAGCTCTTAGGTTGGTCTTATTTTTTTATTTTTATGTAAGATACGTAACAATCCCTCGCAAAAAAAAAGTAAGATACGTAACAATCTACACGTAGAAGTAGAGAGTTAGCCCCTGGGTTGATCTCATTGCTCGAGGACCACATAGCCTCATCACGGTTTGATCCAAAAAGCACGTTGCATGTGCACGGTTTTTTTTAGACATGGGTGCATGTGCATATTTTTTTTGAGAGAATCTCGTCAATATTCATAAATACACGACTTGGGTCATGGGGACTACTCAGCCAAAAATGTCGACCTAAACCTAGTTTACAAGCCTCCTTGGCGAGATTGTGAGCGTTAAAGTTATGATTCCTAGTCTCATGAACAAAATTACTTAAAAGGTAATTGTTTCTACGATGTTGTATTTCGTGGATGATTGCCGAGTGGTGACCTCCAGTACCAAATATGGCTGCCTAGGCAAGGGATGTAGCCCACACATGACCCTTGGGAGCACGCAAGAAAGGCCAAATGGCCCAGCGGCTATAGGATCTCCACCTGGTCCAGTGGAGCTTGGGATGCAACGCAGTACTGGAGGCAGACGAGTTTGGATGCCCAACTTTTCGGTGGTGAGAACTAGTTAACGAGCGCTTCTTCGGGAGCCTCGCAACGATCAGTGGTACTTGATGCGCTCTTTAGTCATTCGCCGCGTGTCGTGTTCTGTGCGCTTCCTTCGAATTTTATTTTTTATTTTCCGCACACGTTTTCGGCTTTTTCAACGGTTTTTTTTGATGTTTTTGGTTTTCCACCGATCTTTCTTAGCATTTCGATAAAAAAAATGTCAGGGAATTTTTTTTGCGTGAAAAAATACATATTTTTCTTTCGCGAGAGTCATGGTTTTGCTTACGTGAGATGCACGATTTTGCTTTTGCGAGAGTCACGGCCGTGCCTCTCGGAAACAAAAAAAACACGTTTCCTATTTTTTCCTTTCACGAGAATCACAATTTTGCTTTCGCGAGAGGCACGGTTGTGCTATAGCGAGAGTCACGGCCGTGCCTCTCGAAAACGAAAAAAATAAATATGTTTTCTATTTTTTTTCTTTCGCGAGAGTCACGGTTTTGCTTCCGTGAGAGGCACGGTTGTGCTTTCGCGAGAGTCACGGCCGTGCCTCTCGGAAACGAAAAAAAACGCATTTTCTGTTTTTTTCCTTTCGCGAGAGTCACGGTTTTGCTTCCGCGAGAGGCATGGTTGCGCTTTCGCGAGAGTCGCGGCCGTGCCTCCTCAAAAACAAAAAAACGTGTTTTCTCTATTAGTTTTTTCCTTCCGCTAGAGGCACGATTGTGAATTCATGAGAGGCACGGGCGTGCCTCTTTCGTAAAGGAAAACAATCCATGCTTCCGGTTCAGTTTTTTCATCCGTTTTTTTTGAATTTTTTTTTGTCAAAATCTATCAACATGAGACCTAGTTTTGAAGATCTCGACGCGAGGAATCCAACGGTGAAAGCGGTTCGAGATTTGAACACACAGTTTAAGAGATAAAACATTTTAAATTAACTAATCTACGAAAAAAGGAAAAACTTTCAGGTTGCGACAACTGGCGCGCTGAAAGGTTGGAGTGAACTTTACAACGAGTACTCCTCAATTAGTGATTTTGTTGGTTGAAAGATTGCTAAGCAGTCCATGACGGGCCGCGTATGTAGTTTTGACGAGAGCTATGTTGATCTCTCACTAAAGCGTTTGCTGTGATCAGGCCAGCCCACTAGGGATTTTCTTTTGAAAAACTGAGTAAAATGGGGAGAGCGTGGCGATCAACCGGGGACAACATTCAGTTCTTGTTAAACTACATGGCCGCAACCTACTAGAAGGAAAAGAACTGGTTTTACACTAGTTCTTTGGTTTTTCTTTTTTCTTTCTCTTTTATCATGTTTTTGTTTCTTTTCTTTTTTATTCTTCATTTTTTCCATTGGTTTCTTCAGTTTTCAATGCTTTTTTTGTTTTTTTTTGTTTCTTTTGTTTTCCTTCTCCTTTTTCTTTGTTTTTTGTTCATTCTTTTTTATTGTTTCTACATTTGTTTCTTTTGTTTTTTGTTTTTGGTTCATTTTGTCTCTTTTTTGGGTTTCTTTGTTTATTTTATTTTCAATATATTTTGTTTTCTAATACATGTTGAATATGTTCTAAATAAAAGGTTGCGATTTTCTAATACATGATCAACATTTTTTCTATACACATTTTAAACAAGTTTTAAATGCTAGATCAACCATTTTCAAATATGAGATTAACATTTTTCTATGCACATTGTAACATTTTTTCAAATGCTTGACTAATGTTTTCTAAATGCAGTATTAACACAGTGTCAAAAAAATTCTATACACATTAAACATTTTCTAAATGGTTGATTAATATTTTCAAATAATTTTTCAACAATTTTTCAAATGCTTGATTAATATTTTTCATATACATTATAAAAAAGTCATCATTTTTAATACATAGTCAATATTTTTTCTATACAAATTTAACATCTTTGAGATGCTTGATCAACATATTTCAAATACTTTTTCAACATTTTTCCCAATGCTTGATTAAATTTTTTATATACATGATTAAAAAGTTTCATCATTTTATATACATGGTCAACATTTTTAATACATATTTAACAATTTTCAATTCTTGATTAACAGTTTTTTATATACTTGTTCAACGTTTTTACAAGTGCTTGATAAATATTTTTATATAGAAGATAAAATTTTTTCATCATTTTTTAATACATGGTTGGAGACGTATCAACGATTGAGAGTAACTGACCGAATAGCTAATAGTAGGATGGCCAATTCTCCCATCCATCGGCATGGTTGAACTAGTATATTGCAAATTAGTTGCCGATGAATAAAAAGGAGAAACACTTTGCTGCATGCTATTGGAAGTTCCTACATGAGGTGTTTCAACTTGATCGATCGAACTCATCATGCCGTTCATCGGCAATAACGATTTGTGGGGTTGCCAATGCATGAGAGTTGGAGTACATATGGTGCAGTATCATAAGAAGCTGAAGTATGTAAATTACTTTGAATCGGCCTTTGCACGTAATTAGATGCATGATTGAAAAAATCAGCGTTGGTCGATAGAGTATACTCATTGAACGAACTAGTAATCCATATGAATTATTTGCATCTACAGTAGGGAATTAGATATTCATATTACCTTTGTAGATTACAAACTCTAAATGACGATCTCTTTGTAGCAAGAACGGGCTAGAGACCGTTCAAAGCTTCATTCCCAGCGGAGACGCCAAAAAGTGTGTTCGCACACGAACACGTCACCGTGTATCCTCAACGCCAGGGGTGATGCACCGCAGCTCACGTCGAAGGAGATCCAGCAGGAAGCGCGGTACGCAAACAATCCAGCGGGTGCTTTTGTAGACCCGAAACCCCACACACTCGAGAGGGACCCCGTCAAGGCACGCAGCGGCTATGGGCTGGCTTAGGTCGACCTGATCGCCCCTAGGCCTCGAGGTTCACTCCCCTGCAAATGAAGAACGAACGAAGAACGAGAAGAAGAAGAACTAGGGTTAAAGAGAAAAGATAAAAGATAAAAATTGGTAGATTGATTTGTTCGATTGTGTGTTGTTTAATCGACCGTCACCCCTCATGTATATAAGAGGCAGATGGACTTTCTGTGCAAGGGAAGGTTAGAATTCACGTTCAAAACCCTAGTTCGGTTCCAACTCGGAATCCGAACTTTCCAAAATTGTTTGGTTTATAACCTGGCTGCACCTCGCGGGTCACTTTTGAGGTATTAAACGACCTTCGATGAAATGCCCAAAAGCATACTTACCCGTTTTGACGAGACCAACAACTTTTGTGTTGAACGTTCTTCGATTCGATGCCATTTTCAGGGCCAAATCGCTCGCGCAAAACAGGTAATTATTCACGCAACTCATCAGACATAGTCACATGTGTGTCTGCCCGACCGACATATTTTGCCCACTACACGGTCGCGTAGTGCGGATTCTAACTTTTGCATACGACCTTAGATCGGGACGACTTTTATATCAAAATCGATCTTTTGACGATTCGAAGACAATTCATGTAGATTAGTTTTCCACATGAGGCCGTCTTGGGACCGTAAGCAGCCAAACAGTGTTTTGGATACAAAATCTCAGTACTTCGAACACAACTTTGGCTCTAGAGATGAGATCGGATGACCATGGCCCAAATATCAAAATTTCTTCTTTTGATGATACAGAACTTTCTCACTTTGAACACTTTTTTCATTTGAGGCCTTCTTAATTATGTTCTTGACCGTGCCAAAATCGGGTGTCAATAGATGCTTCAATTTTTTAGCTGAAATTTTGCAAGATGCTCAAACATTTGATGAAGTTTAATGCCTCAAAATTTCAGATTTTTTGGATTTGGTTTCATCAAGTGTTTTCAGTTTTTTTGCAAAATCGGGTGTAGTACACCCGAGAGTTGAACATGGACGTCGCATGCAATTGCAAACCCAATCCCTTAGAGCATCTCCAACAGCCGCGCAACGCGCCGCACGCCGTTCGCCTGGTTTAGCGCGGCCAGTAGCGCTCGCTCCAGCAGCGGCGTGAAAATTGAGCGTGCGCGCGTAGCTCCAACGGCGGCGCAAAAAGGCAGCGCGCTATACATTGCGTATATTTTTTTAATAAAACTAAAATAAAATTCATAGATAAAAAAAACGATACATAGATATTTTACATAGTTCCATAGCATAGATAGATAAAACTACTAGATAGTGCAACTACAACCTACTTCCAGTCGTCGTCACCATCATCATCATCGCCATCCTCGCTGCTCTCGTCCGAGGTATCGAGCCATATGTCCGTCCAACGATCATCGTCAGACGTAAAGATCGTCTGCCCACCATTCTCAACGATTTCGCACTGCGATATCGCCAGGGCCTTCCGCCGACGCCTGTCCAACCGCTGGTCGTGGCGCCTTTGCGTCTCCTCCTCGCGGCGCCTTGCCCAGTAGGTTTGGTCGTAGGTGACGTCCTCCGGGTGGCACCGGCGCCACTCCGCCATGACCCGCTCGTCCTCCTGGGTGACGAGGAGGCGGTGCTGCCGCTCGGCGTGCTCCGCACGGTCTTCTGCCGTGTTAAGACGAGGCGGCGGGGCACGGTCCAGCGCCTGCTGGAGCATGTAGACGTCCTGGAAGTTCATCTGCGCGCGCGGCCTGCCTAGGCGCCACGCCGCCGCGTCGTACGCGCGGGCGGCCTCGCGCGCCATCCCGAAGGTGCCGAGGCCGAGCCGAAATTCGCCGGACCGTATCTCGGAGTAGAAACCGCCGTTGGGGCGCTGGCGGACGCCGTGGTAGCCCGACGCTCCTCGGCGGCGCGGCGGCATGGTGGCGCGTCAGTGGCGGGGCGCTGGAGCGGTGGGGGCACGCGTGGCAGCGGAAGCAGCGAGGAAGCAGTGGAGGCGCGCGTAGCAGCGGAAGAGGAAGAGAAGTGTGTGGAATAGTCGCGTGGCGAGCGCCGCAATTTAAAGGCGCGCCGGAAGCGGTGCGCCAAAAATAGCGCGTGAGCTGCCGCCTTTTCTCGCGCGTGCGCAAATGATTCCCCGCGCGCGAGTTTCCCGCCATCGCTGAAGCGCGCCGAAACGTCCCGCGCGCGCAAAAAAACTCGGTTTACCCCGCGCGCCTTTTGGGGCGGCGGTTGGAGATGCTCTTAGCAACATGAACTGCGCTAGCAATTAGGATACGAACTGAAGACGGGAAGCACAATTAATTAAGGATGACTAGATCGATGTTTGCGTGGCGAAGCCGTGCGTTTGACAGAGAGATCGTTTGCGCCCGTTTGACAGAGAGATCGTGGAGTGCATGGATGGAGACTCGCGTGCGTTTCCAAGAGCTGAATCTCAGCTTGCGGTCGTTCTACGCTTACGATACAAGGAGAGAAGTACCGTATATACAATACACTTTACGGACCGTATATACACTAGATGCGTACGGTAGCAATCCGTATACGAACTGAAGACGCTCCTGAGTCCGAAGCACTAGTAGTGTATTGATCAAGGAAGGCACGTACATAGCCCTGTGTCGCGATCCATCCATATATACCTACCTAGCTAGGGTTGCACACCTACGGACCTTCCATAGCTAGTTCCTTCTGATCAAGGCGACGAGAAGTACGTCCTCTAGCTAGCTCTGATCAAGGCAAGGCGATTCAATATGGCCGGCCATGAGGAGCTCTTTCCCGTCGGCTCCACCTTCAGTCCCCAGGATCACGAGCTCATCAACCAGTTCCTCCGCCCGAGGATCGCCGGAGCAGACCGCGGCCGCTTCAGCAGCTTCATCCACGAAGACGACGTCTACTCCGCGCCACCCGGGGACCTCATCGAGAACCGTGCCCACGCGCCTGGCTCCGACAAGGACGACGGGAAAGGAGGCGTGTGGTACTTCTTCTCACCGGTCCGTCGTCACGAGACCAAAGGTGGCCGCAGCGGAAGGCGACAGCGCGTCGTCGACGACGACGAGGGTTACAACTGGCACTCGGAGAAGAGCAAGCCCGTGCTAGACACTCAAGGTAAACGGGTCGGCCTCATCGACCATCTTTCCTTTGGGATCAAGAGGCCTGGAGCAGCCAGAACCAGGGTTGGGTGGTGCATGAAGGAGTACGGCCTCGACCACGACGACGAACAAGACGGTGCGGCCGGACTGGTGCTATGCAAGATCTACGTCTCAACCCACAAGAGGGAGATTACCTACGCGTCGGTAGTCAACGCCCCTGGTTCCAAGAAGAAGAGGAAGGCGGCCGCCGAGGTCCAACATCCGGAGGCTCCACGTCCCAAAACCCCACGCCGCCAAGAAATGACCATCCAAGAACAAGATGCTGCCGGCGGGACGCTTCGGGAGTTCGAGCGTTCGTTCATGTCCGACCAAGACGACGAGACGTTGCCCCCTGGAGTAGTGGACGACGGCAGCGTGGATCCAGGCGGGTTTTTCACCGACATGCTTCCAGAATTAGGACAGACGCTCCAGGGAAATACTAAGGCGGCCGAGCATGGCAGCGACTGTACATTGGAGGAGTCCTTAGCCGGCGAACATGGCGACGTCCACCAAGGCGTCCAGACGGTGGAGGATGACGGCAGCTTCCAATGCACATGGGAGGAGCTGTTCGGCGACGACATGGAACTGGCATGCCCTGCCCCGCCGACGGCGTCGTTGCACGTGAGGACCGAGTGTCCCTGTGTGTGAAGGAAAGTGCGGAATTTGCATCCGAGTGTGCGTGTATGTCTTGTTGATTGCACATTGTTGATGAACAAGCCATCCATATGTGCAGTAGATTAAGTAATTGATATTCTTTTATCATATATTCATATTAGACTACGTAGTGATTAGTGATACAATTCCTCTGTTCCTAGGCGTGAAATAAATACTTGACGAATCAACAACAAAATCCTGTCTGATGAGATCGGTGCATGTACTTTGCTGCAAGAACGCCTAGCTCTAAAGCATTATGTTCATCGAAAAGTGTAAGCATTCCTTTTTTTTTGTGAACAGGCCTAATCCCAGCCATTTCCATTAGTCCTCATAAAGGATATACATCTGCCCAGCATACAAAGGTATCGAGGAAATGAGAACGGGAAGAAATGGGTTTAAAGCACTAACAAGAAACCCACCGTGCATTGACGGCGTCAACGCATGCACTATGGTGCAAAAACCTGATGGCACCTAACGACTAGCCTAACAAGTTCAAAAGAGCCAACATCTAGCAATTCAGTAGCAAAAGAACGCAAACTAACAATATATGACCGCTAAAACGCCCATGAAGGCAACAATGGAAGTTCGATGTAGCAGTGTGAACATCTTGAGCAGCAGCACAAATCATAATCAGTTAATAACATTGTCTCAAAGCATCGCCACCCAATGTTTCAAAGGCCTCAACTTTCCCATCTTTCTGAAGACTCGCCCATCTTTCTTCGTGACATATATGTTCCATCCATCATCTTAGCCTGATCTTTCCGAACCCTAGCCTGCAAGCCAGCAGCATACAATGCGGGTGGTCCAATTGTTGGTCCGTCGACCACATCCCTACCACTCCGGTCTCCCGAGAATATTGATCCATCCTCCCTATATCTTTTTTTTGCGCTGGTAAAAGAACTTTATTCCAAAGGTATAGTTTTACAATCACGAGGCAGGAGGTCCTCAACACACGGTGGACCTCGACCCAGCCATACAGCAGTAGTACTCTCTGTACGACTATACAGGGCCAAACGATCTGCTACCCTATTTTGCATACGACTAATTTTTGAGGGAATAAACTCTCTATCTACCATAAGAAGTCGAATCTCAGCGACCAAATGTCCATAGGCCGACCTAGATAAACTGTCGCCAGACAGGGCGGAGAGGGCGACAGAAGAATCCGACTGAACAATGACAGGGAGATCACAGTGCTGGATGGCCAGAGCCATCCCTTGCATTAACGCATGCAACTCCGCTTCCAGAGCTTCATTGCAGTTAAAGATGCATCGGTACGCCGAGAAAATCACACTCCCATCATATCTCCTTAGTACCATCCCTGCCGCTGCTGATCCATCAGATTGAAGAAAGGCTCCATCAACAGACAAGGCCACCTTACCCGGTGGTGGCTTCGGCCAGGGGTGGACTATGACCTCCTTCTGTGCGACAGTCGGCACCTCGCTCCGCATAGGCATCTTCCCTTTGATAATATCATCAGTGAAGTATTTGGTGCATAGATCTAATGATTGCATATAACTTTGCAAATATGAAGCTGATGTAGCCACCGACAGAACTTCCTTTCCATGTACTAGATCTGACCGGGGAGACCAAATACGCCAAATCAGGATGATCACACACGCCCTCATATACTCATCACAATTTGCCAACACATTTAGAAGCCAGTCTTGCCCTGTATCCTGCAGCAGTTCATGGCGCGGCGAGCTCCACACGATCCGCATCTATTGCCATAGTTGCTGAGCATGATCACATGTAACTAGGGCATGGAAAGAGGACTCCTTTTCCTTAGCGCATAGAGGGCAGGTATCACATGTAGATATATGGCGATACTTTTTGCAGGCATTTGTTGCTAACGCCCCCGATACTGCCTTCCACGCCGAGATCCTCATCTTGAGGGGTACCTTGGCTGTCCATATGCACTGCCAGATCGGCCTATCCCCAGAGGGCCTGCTGCTTGTCGCGGGTGTCCTCCCCTGATCGACGCTAAGAGTTGCGAGCCTGTAGGCACTCCTGACAGAAAATTGTCCATTCCTCTCCGGAAACCAGGCAATGAAGTCTTGGTCATTCCTTGGTGAGGTACGGATCTTAAGAATCTCCCGTACGTCCATGTCACAAAAATGTTCGCGCAGCCTTTGTTCATCCCAAGCACCATGTACAGTTAAGAAATCCGCCACCCAATTAAGTCTGCAGTTGCGCTTTGGTGTGATTGGCCGAAGATTATGACCCCTCGGAATCCACGCATCTCTCCAAGTTCTAATCAGTGTCCCGTCCCCACCGCCAAATGATGCCTTTCTTCACCAACTCAAGACCATGTACAATCCCCTTCCAAACTGCAGACGAGCTAGTCGAAAACACTGTATCCAACAAATTACCATGGGGGCAATATTTTGCTCTAAGAAGTCGTGCACACATGATATTTGGGCAATCCAACAGACGCCATGCCTGCTTAGCAAGCAGGGCCTGATTGAAAGCTCTCATGTCATGGAAGCCCATGCCCCCCATAGACTTTGGAACCACCATCTTCTTCCAACTAAGCCAGTCCATCTTCCTCTTACCATTCTCCACCCCCACCAGTACTGCCTCATCATCCTTGTCAAGTCATCGCAAACTGACGCAGGCAGCCTGAAGATACTCATAACATATGTAGGGATGGCCTGTGCAACAGCCTTAATCAAGATTTCCTTGTTCCCCACAGATACAAACTGTTCACTCCAATCTATCAACCTTGCTCTCAATCTTTCCTGAAGTGTTTCGAATTGTCCTTTGTGAACTCTTCCTTCTGGCACCGGTAAGCCCAGGTATTTGGGCTCAAAGACTTGATGGGATACTTCCAAAATGCCTTTTACCTCATCCGCCACCACCGCATTGTAGTTGTCAGAGAAGAGGATGGAACACTTTTCGGGGTTTATAAGTTGACCCGTCGCTGAAGTGTAAGTGTTCAACAAACCGTTGACAATGCTAGCTTGCTGGCTCGAAGCCTCAAAGAACAATAATGTATCATCCGCAAATAGTAAGTGAGATATCACCAGAGCACCTCGACAAATGGTCACTCCCCTTAATTCACCACTCTCAACAGAGCTGGTAATCAGAGCAGACAAGGCGTCAGCAACAAAAAGAAATAGAAATGGGGACAATGGATCACCTTGTCGAAGCCCTCTCGACGGGGAGAAAACCTCAAGCAACTTTCCGTTGAATTTCACAGAATACGTGACCGATTTTACACAAGCCATCATCCACTTGATCCACATTGCAGAGAAACCCCATCTGCCCAAGGCCTTCTCTAGGAAGTCCCAATCCACCCGGTCATATGCCTTAGACAAGTCCAACCTGTATGCACACACAACCGGATTATTATTCTTGAGAGTCTGAATATGATTGATACACTCAAAAGCTATGATCGAGTTATCCGAGATAAGCCGGCCGGGTATAAAAGCACTTTGGTTTTCTGAAATTAGTTCCGCCAACAGAGGACGTAGCTGGTTCACCAAGCACTTAGACACAATCTTGTAGATCACGTTACACAAACTTATTGGACTAAAATCCTTGAGCTCCTTAGGAAACTGAACCTTCAGAATTAGTACAATAGCCGTATCATTCACACCCTCCGGCATGACTCCTGTATCAAAAAATTCCATAACTGCCGCTGTAATCTCCCCCTTCATAACAGCCCAATTCCGCTGATAGAACCGAGCAGGAAACCCATCCATACCTGGTGCTTTTATAGGTCCAATTTGGAACAGCGCATCGGACACCTCTTCCACAGTGAACGGCCTACAAAAAGTTGTGTTCATCTCTTGTGTAACTTTTGGTGTTATCCTCTCCAGGACCGCCTCCGGGGAGAGGGTCGGGTCCTTTGTGAACACCTCCTTAAAGTATGAGGTGGCCATCAACTCCATCTCAGAGGGGGATGAGCACCAGGTCCCATTAGTACATCCCAGACACTGAATATAATTGCGACGCGCGCGCCACACAGCCCGTCGATGGAGGTACATAGTGTTCCTCTCACCTTCCTTGAGCCATGTGATTCGTGAGCGCCACAGCCACAACATCTTTTCACGGTACAATAACTCGTCTAGTTGATACATCTTCTGTCTTATGGCTGCCCTGTCCGCATCTTGAAGCTGCAAGTCAGCTAGTTCAGTGTGCAACTTTTCAATCTCGGTCATGACATGGCCGAAATTGTCCTTGCTCCATGCTCGCAGCCGCTGCATCATCTCCTTGAGGGCATCACGAACTGACCCCAGATGCCCATTTGGTTTACTTTTGTCCCAGCTTTCAGCAATCACTGCCTCCCTATATCTTGAACTGGCGAGAGAGACCATGGCAAGGAAGGCCAGCAAGGTCCGAGTGGTGGACCGGTGGTGTCGTCGTGGCAGCATTGCGTGCTAGTTCCATTCGAAAACTCGTATCAAGCAGCCTAGTGTAGTGCTAATCGGACTTTTTTTTGTTACAACAACCACAAAAGTTAGATCTACCTTGTACTCTCATTAAATATAATGAATAATCTCTTGCTTGAAATAAAAACTACATCATGTATTTAGCCAAATTATCTTTAAGCTACTTCAGGAAACTATTAAGCTACCCATGTACTACAAAACCAATAAACTTAATAGATATCATCAAAAAAAGAAAAAAATATTTAGTAGAAGTTTAAGCTCTAATGACCATTTAGGGTGGAATCGAACATTGCATAAAAATTAGTTTATCTCTTTTGTTTGGCAGTTGATTATTTAAGGTTTGGCAATACACTCCTTGTACCGATGAAATTTGACCGAGTACCTTTGGCCTCCCAGGAGCCCTTCGAAGGATTGGAAGGTGCAAAAAGAATTCATGGGTTTTCTTTGGCATTGAGACGCATCATTAAGCCCCGGCATCACGGGAGCATTTGTTGCTCCGAAATTAGCAACACTATAATAATCATCAATAAAGTCTTCTATCGTGCCCCCCCCCTCCACCCCCACAATTCCATTGATGAAGGAAATGTTATGCTTGCAAGGTTTCCTGATACTTGGAATTCTCTACATATGCATGTCCTCACATCTAGATCCACAAATTGTCGCTCGCCATCGTCACCGCCTAACTCACTATGCTTTCATGTGGTCAATCCTCTCATACTCTAAAAAAGACGAGGCACAAGAGCACACTGCACGATCGACCCGTACGCTCAAGAAACTTTGGCAGCTGACTAGAGTCTGTCATATACCCAAATTGGGGAAGAGATAGCACCAACATTTGAATAAAAAATAGTTTAGGAGAACATTGTTTTTAATCTAGGAAATCACTACCTCCTCCTCCTCCTCCTTCAAGAAAGAAAGTTGGGTTTGTGCCTCTCGCCGGCGCCGGCGCAGGTCCGCCTCGCCTCCGATGGCCCTAGGGCCATGGAGGCGCAGTGGATCCTGGCAAGTGCCGGCGGGAGGGCTCCGTTTTTAGTTGTTTTTTCAATCTTGTTAGGGTTTGTGTCCTACTCAGGAAGGCGAGACGGCGGCGGCTCGCTGAAGATGGAATAAAGGTCTCCCCGCCTAGCCCCCGTTCCGGCGGTGCGTCTAGCATCGTTGGTGGGCGTGTGGAGGTGTGTCTCTGGCAGATCTATCTTTGGTGGATTTGCTCGGATCTCGTCGTTGTTCGTCTACGTTCGTGTGTCTTCAGTTTGGATCCTTCCGATCTGCGTTATTTTTCATCGGCGGCGGTTACTGTTCTGGGGTGCTGGTCCTATGGGGCCTTAGCACGACGACTTCCCGACTGTCTACTATAACAAGTTGTGCCCGGCTCCGGCGATGGAGGGGCGATGACGGCGGCGCGCCTTCGGCTCGCTTCGGTGCTTGTAGTCGTCGCTAGGTGGTCTACGAATCTGGATGTAATTTTTATTTTTGGTATTCGTTGTACTGCCATGATTGAAGATGAATAGATTGGAAGTTATTTCCGAAAAAAAAACATTTGAATAAAAAATGCTTGCTCTATTCCGGATGGACGGACACAGTCGGTTACTATGGTGGAATCGTTTTGGCTGCCAAAATTTGTTAAGATCGATTGAGCCGGCTCTTGGGGTTGCTTTGCTTTTCATTGACGCGAGCCATATGCGTTAGACGAGATGATTTTATCTTTCCATTCAAGTTTTGAGGGAGGACTACGTGTACAACTATACCTAGCCATACCTCGGGCCGAGCCTAGCCAAGCCCGACGCAAAAAACCCAGGCCCGGGCCCGGCCCGGGCCGGCCATCGGGCCTGTTTTCTGGGCCCGAGCCCCGCCCGGACACCTAAAAGCCCGTCGGGCTTCGGGCCGGCCCGGCCCGACCTTCGGGAAAATGGAAAAACGACGGGCCTGGGCCCGGCCCAGCGCAGCCTTCGGGCTCAAAATCTAGGCCCGAGCCCGGCCCGGGGGCAGCACCGGACCGGGCCAGGTCGGGCTTTTTCGGGCCGGGCCGGGCTTCCCATGGCCATAACATATCAATGCCAGTGTACACAAGACATCATCGCCGGTCGATCTAGCATCCACTTGGACACATTGCCTGCCTGCCACCTTTTCCACCAATAGGGACCGTATTTTGTCTTCTGCCACAACACTCCTTACATGCGTGTGCTCTAGCTCACAGCCACAGCATCACGCCCCCTATAAATCCATGGCTGACTCTTTGTGCATATTGTGCGCCCGGATCTCTTCCCACAGCCCCAACCGCCCAACGCCATCTCTCTTCCCACGTCTCTCAATCTTACCCCGATCCAAGGGCCTCTGCTGCACATGGCGACAGCAGTGGACACACTAGTCCTGGCCACAGCTGTGCCGGTGGCCAGCATGCTGTTCGTTGATGAAGACCTCGACTCGGAGGCAGCGGCAGAGCTAGACAAGATTTTCATGAGGAGGAGGGGGGGAGGGAGGGGGGGGGGGGGGCAAAAATATGTATTTTGGGGGAGGGGAGTGGGGCAAAGATTATATTTCCTCTAAACTAAGCAGTCCCCAAAAAATTCCTACCCGGCTTTTATAAAAGCTAGGGCGAGCGGGGGGGGGGGGGGGGGGGGGGGGGGGGCATGGCCCTGCAGCAACGTACATAGCTCCACCATTGCTTGGAGGAGACATTGTGGGACCTGTATGAGTGCTGGTGCAGCATTCATGAGGTGTCATGCGACCCCGCCGACAAGTTGAGGCGGTTCACCGTCTTCAACGCTCGTCATGGCGTTATGGTTCTGCCAGTCGCCACCACTCCCGCGTAAGTTTTTCATATATTATTACTTTCATCGTAGCAATTCGGGTCTACTATCTCATCATAAATCGATAGAGAAAGTGAAAACTCTATACTGCTTGTTTCGCTAGCTATATTATAATGACGACGAAAACTAAAATCAATCCGAAATAGGTGAAAAAAGTAAAATCATATAAATTGTAGTATCATAACCTAACAAAAAAATTAGTTAGATTGGAAAGATATGTATTGAATGATGGTTAATAGGCTCCCCTCACCTTCGATATGCAATGGAATAGTTTGATTGCAAGGTTTTATAGGTTCAACTGAGAGTATTCTGGAATCAAACTCCTACTAATATCACATTTTGCATTTTCTACTGAAGTCCGCCATCCTCCTTCCTTTCTCCCATAAGACATGTTACCATTTTCTACCAAATAACATTCTTTTGTTAGTATCGCTTTATAATATTATAATTTTTCTAACTTGCTTTTATTTATTTTTCTTTCGGTTGTAGCCCTCAAGAAGTGGTGAAGTTTAATATCTATCCGATCGTACACAATGTTCACGTCGACTTTGCGTGCCAAGCTATTGGGCCCAAATCCGGGGAAGGTCAAACGATGACTCGTGCTGCTCGTCAGACAGACCAAGGACAACAGGCCTCCACCATGGTGGGTTGAAGTGGAGTTGGTAGGCAAGGGCGGGGCTGCCCCCCAAGGATTCCGCCCGCAACGACAACGTGTACGTCTTCGCCTTCACCAACTTCGAAGGAAAGTTGTTCAAATTGACAGATGAAAGAACTAAAGTCCATCCAGACGCCACACTGGTAGGACTCAACGGTAATTATAACACCTTGGTTGGTGGTGCCACAAACCTACCGCAACTGAAGCTCGGTAAGTTTGGCGTGGCAGAGGCGGCGGTGGCACTGTGAGAGCAAAACAGGAAGGAACCATTTAAGGACGACGAGCTGAAGAAGGCTTTTGTGATCATGAGTGTGGTCGTGTGCTAGGCCGCAAGGCTGCGGGCCGTGTACGATGCCATGAATTGCGGTTGGAGCACGCTGTCCAGTGGCAGAATCACAGCTAAAGACGCCGCAAAAACCACATCAACAAATGGTCCTCCCTCCCCAATCAAGGTGTTGCGTGGCTGGAAGGGCGGTGTTTCAAAGGCACACACGATTCAGCCAGTTCGAGAGCACGGGATTAGCAACGGGGACCATGCCTTGGCACTGGCAGTTGTTGAGCTCGTGTTCAACGTCGTAGCTAGCTAGAGAGAGGGAGACCCTTGATTTGTTCAGAGAGAGACAGAATACATTCACCAGTGTCCTCTCGTACGTATATGGGATACGTGCATATGCACAAACATTTGTTCACTATGTGGAGGGCGGTAAAAATTGATGGACTGATCGAGACTTCACGTGCATGTTAAGTTACTTAAGAAAAATAATTGATATGAGCCGAGAGAGTGGTTACCTTATAAAATAAAAAAGTAACAACAATATGCAATATGGTACTTAAGACACGATGTGTTTTTTTAATACACGGTGAACAGGAAACTAGCACCAGATGATAAGAACAAGAAAAATAAAAATAAAAATGAAATACGAAAATAGAAACACCATGAACATTTTCTTTCATACATGATTTTTTTATTACACAATAGATATTTCTGGAATACATGAATATTTTTAATATATGTTGAATTTTTTTTCTGAATGCATGATAAATAGGTTTTAAATTCATGACAAATGTGCGACGAACATTTTAAAAAGTACACACGATTTTTTAAACATATGTTGAATAAAATTTGAAATATACCATTCCATTCTGAAATGTGCGACGAACATTTTAAAAAGCACACATGATTTTTTAAAATACAAGATGATCTTACTTTAAATGTACAATGAATTTCCTCGTATAGGTGCTGAATATTTTCTGAAATAATCCCTCCGTGTCAGATTGAACTGCAAAATTGTAATATATTTTAGTACAGAGGTAGTATATAATGAACATTTTAGGTAAACGGTGAACATTTGGAACTACAAAATGAGTATTAATAAAATAGAGTAATGATATTTTTGAATTGCGCTACTTACAATTTTAATACACGATGATTGGTAATCCGGCAAGAATAGTAACAATGAAAAAAAGTAACAAAAATAATAGAAAGAAGAAAGGACACAAAAAAGGAAAATAAAACATAAAAATGAATAAAATAAACAAAAAGGGACTGGTGAATGTCTAGTGCTCCCTTTGTAAATAAATATAAGAGTATTTATATCAAAAATGCCAAACAGAAACCAAGGTCCACGGAGGCCTTTATTTGAAAACTTCAAACTTCAAACTTTTCAGTTTCAAAAAATTCTGAAAATAAATACACATGTACCTAGATACATAATGTACATGTGTGCAAATTTTCAGGTTAAAATACTTTAAAATGTGAGCTACACAGAAACGACAAATCTAGGGCTTTTTAGCATATGTACTATTCATGTTCTAAGTCCATGGTTTTGTTTTTTTATGCACCTCATATTCAAGGTATTCCATCCTGAAAATTTTCACACGTACACTTTACATCCTTACATACATGTGTATTGTTTTCCAGAATTTTTTGAAACTGAAATTTGTGAATTTTGAAATTTTCAAAATGAAGGGCTCCATGGAGCTCGGACTCCAAAATGCCGTACTCCGTTTAGCTCAGTAAAATAGTGACTTAAATGCTCTTATATTTCTTTACGGAGGGAGTACTATGAGTCTCATGCGAACAAGGAAAAATAAACATAGCAAGCCTAGTGTGCGCTACAATGAGCCTAACATCGTTGCGGTTTTGTGGCCAGGCTCATTCTCGATACCACAAATATCTAGTGCTATTTCTCGCTTGCAATAAGTGGCTGGCCGCAATTTGGCGCCTTAAGTGCCCGTTAAAATGTTTATGTAAACAGCACACAAGAGCTACCTCTCTAGATCAAAATGGGCTGGCCTGTCAAACGTATTTTTCCTTTTTGTTTCTTTGTTTCTTTGTTTTTCTCTGAACGGGCTATTGTATTGTTTTACTTCTGGTTTTTTGTTTTCTTTTTTTATTTTCCCATTCTAAAAAACAATGAACTGTTTCACAAAATCGGTATTTTTTTTAAATTTACAATTTGTTTTTGAAAATTGACGAACATTTTTTCAAAATTTTGAACTTACATTCAATATCGACGAACTTTTTACAAATTTGTGAACTTCCTTTTTGGATTTTCATGAAATTTTCCCCAAAATTTCTGAACACATTTTCTAAATCAATGAACTTATTTCAAATTGATGAAATGTTTCCAGAATCAATTAACCTTTTTCAAATTTGTGGACTTTTTCTTGTTGGCGCTGGCCCCTCCATGCGCTTTGTATTTCAAAATTGGTGAACATTTTTTATACATAAATTAAAATTTGCGAATTGGTGATCTTTTTCACAATCTATGAACTTTTTTGAATTTGTGAATTTTTTTTCAAAGTTGATGAACTTTTCTTTGAATTGAGTGAACTTTTTTTTTTGTGAAATTTTATGAATTTATATTTTTTTGGAAATATTATTTTCATCACCAAGTTAACATTTTCTTTTTGAAAAAAATGGATTTCATTGAAGTAATAAAACTATAACCGGTGGACTGGTCAACCCGTTACCAGCCGAACCGGAAAACCGACGCACCCTCATCCTTTTTGAGCCGGTCCATGAAGCGGGCGCGTGCACAACAAGATCACATAGGAGCTCTGTAGTAAGCGAGGCATCGTTTTTGTGTTTGTGGCCAACAAGCTCTACTGCTTCTGAACGTTGCTCTATGGGCCATGCACACCAGTCTAGATGCATGCTCGCTCCAAACATGCTACCTATTTAAGAGCAACTTTTATGCTAGAGAAAGCCACAACTTTGTAGCCCTCCGTGAGCGCGGCCTTCCTTTCTTTCATTGTGGCCATCGTCATGCGGGCAGGGTAGGTGCGGGCGGCGGGGAGACGCTCTGGCCCGACAACTACTTCGACCTTATGAATCACGTTTTGCTCAACCAACTTGGACCACCTCTGGGTATTCTCCTAGAAGTTTCTCACAGCACAGCCCTCTTCAGGCTCGCCGAAAAAAGGTCCACATGGAGGGTTCAGCCATCAAGACATGGTAGATAGGGAGTGAGGCAAGCGGCGACGGAGAAGAAGTGTGAAGCTTACGGCGACGAAGAAGAGTAAGGAGTGGCACCGCCTAGCGGGTGTGGTTCGGTTTATATATCACGGCCTTCATCTCCCACAGGTCCCTTGGTAGATATAGGGGACCAGTCCCTCTTCAGGTTGCCACCGCTGGGACCGATGACGTCTACACGGACCTCAGCCCGAGCCATGAGAAATGCGGCGCGAGGCTGGGGTGGTGATACGTCTCAAGCGTATCTATAATTTTTAATTGTTATATGCTATTATGTAATCACTTTCAAATTCTTTTTATAGCATTTTAAACTATTTTTCTAGACTAACATATTATTACAGTGCCAACTACCAGTTGTTGTTTTATGCATGTTTTTGACTTTTCAGAAAATCAATATCTACCAGGTAAAAAAACCTGAGGATTTAATATGAATTTTTGAGTAATCACTACTTGGAGAAAGCTTATAGATAGAACCTTAGCAGTAGCGCGGGATTGTGACACGACGCTACTAATAATTAGCAGTAGCGCATGTCTCGTACCAACGCCATAGGTATGACAGTAGTAGTAGCGCTGGGCCGCGGAACCCCGCTACTACTAATTGGCCCCCCTTACTCATCGGGGTTAGACAGAGTGGCAGCGCTAGACCCGGGTCTGCCATACTACTAAGGCTGTTGGCATAGCATGGGCCGCCCAACGAGCGGTGCTACTACGGCTAGCCCGGGCCCAGCTCACAGGCCCAACTTAGCAGGAGTGTGGGTGGTTGCCCCATGCTACAACTAGGTGGGCCAGCAGTAGCGTGGCCGGATGAGCCGCGCTATTGCTAATCCCACCTTATCCTCTCCGGCCCACGTGCACGGTCTCACTCTCCCTCTCCACTCTCACCGTTCTCTCCATCTCCCCCGCCGCCGCCCGCTACCGTCATCGCCCGCATTACCTTGCTGCTGTCGTCGTCACCCGCTGCCACTGTCGCCCCCCGATATATGTCCCTCCTACCCTCTCCCTCCATCCCTCCCTCCTGTATTGCATAAATTGATGGATTATAAGTAGGTTAGGGTTAGAACTAGGGTATTTTTGGTAATATAATTTTTTAGTAGGTCTTTTCAATTATATTTTTAGTCAAAAAATAGATATAGAATAGAAAATTTGCTGGAATCTTGGCTTTTGTTGTTTGCAGGGAACACCTCCGAGTAGCCTATGTTTTGCCGGAATGTTGATTCATTTCCATTCCGGCAAATTTCAGGCGCTCGATATGTCCTATTTTAGCAAAGGTCGTGCCGAATTTTTGATGTCATTTCTCCATATATGTAACTGGTTGACTTTCAGTTTGTCGATGCTACTTGAGTGAATTTCAGTCTGTTCTGGAAGGAAGGATGCCGACTGTTGTCGTGGGGGTCGCTTCCTTTCCTTCTTCTCGTGATATACCTTGGTAATGCACGAGAGAAGGAGGGGAAGCGACCATCACCAATGGTCAAAATATCAGAGAGGGGGTATCCACCATATACCGTCGAAATATCAGAGAGGAAGAATCCTGATTGTTATCATGGGGGTAGCTTCTCCTTCGTTCACGTGTGCTAGACATTAAGGTGAAATGCACTCACAATATCAAAGAGGGAGTGCCCACCATATACACCACGTGAGATGAGTGTAGCAAGGAAGACTCTATGGACCGAAAGTCAACCCGTGCTGCATAATGACCTATGTGTTGAGTTTCCTGGTAATTGCCCTCGAATGATATTTAATCTTTGAATTATGAACATAGGAAATGTCCAACGATGATAGGATCCCTGAGTGTGACTACTACGGCAAGGACCGGGGTCTGTGTGATAGGCCTCACCTGGAAGACGGTCGATGCTTCAGTATTAAGCTCGATGAGACCTTCGATGTTTGTACAGTACGCAAGGATGACAAGACTTTTTTCATAATCAAGCATGACTTCTGCTTCTTCAACGTGTATTTTCCGTTTTTTATAATTCTACTAGTGCATTCCCCGCCATGCAAGATGATATGTCTTGGAGAAGGTGGATTTCGAAGATCATGAGAATAGGGAGACAAAGAGAGTTCACCGATCAGGACCCAACATGGTTACACTTTTGCCGTAAAGCTATACAATGGGGTGACCTACTCCCATTTTGGTTTCTCGAATTGGATAGCACTATGCAAGGCGTATGGTTTTCAGGAGGGTATGCATGTCACCTTCAATCTTGGTGATCCTGAAGATGACATCGACGAAGATAATATCGACATTTGGGTCGATATTAATACGCTTTCAGTTCTTCCTCTATGTGAGTTTCTCAAAAATATTTATTAAGTAATTTATATTGTTTATTTAAAAATAGTTGACAGCTTATTTCCGTTCTTCAAAAAATGTACGGAAAGTAATAGATAAAACCTACTATAGTTATGGGTCTGAACTAACTTGCGAGGAGATAAATCATTTTGTTTCGTGGATTAATGATGTTGAGACTTTCAAGACGAGTCATTATTGAAGGAATATGCCCTAGACGCAATAATAAAGTTATTATTTATTTCCTTATTTCATGATAAATATTTATTATTCATACTATAATTGTATTAACCGGAAACATAATACATGTGTGAATACATAGACAAATAGTGTCACTAGTATGCCTCTACTTGACTAGCTCGTTAATCAAAGATGGTTAAGGTTTCCTAACCATAGACATGAGTTGTCATTTGATAAACGGGATCACATCATTAAGAGAATGATGTGATTGACTTGACCCATTCCGTTAGCTTAGCACTTGATCGTTTAGTATATTGCTATTGCTTTCTTCATGACTTATACATGTTCCTATGACTATGAGATTATGCAACTCCCGAATATCGGAGGAACACTTTGTGTGCTACCAAACGTCACAACGTAACTGGTGATTATAAAGGTGCTCTAATGGTGTCTCTGATGGTACTTGTTGAGTTGGCATAGATCGAGATTAGGATTTGTCACTCCGACTGTCGGAGAGGTATCTCTGGGCCCTCTCGGTAATGCACATCACTATAAGCCTTGCAAGCAATGTGACTAATGAGTTAGTTGCGGGATGATACATTATGGAACGAGTAAATAGACTTGCCAGTAACGAGATTGAACTAGGTATTGACAAACCAACGATCAAATCTCGGGCAAGTAACATACCGATGACAAAGGGAACAACATATGTTGTTATGCGGTTCGGCCGATAAAGATCTTCATAGAATATGTAGGAGCCAATATGGGCATCTAGGTTCCGCTATTGGTTATTGACCAGAGAGATGTCTCGGTCATGTCTACATAGTTCTCGAACCCGTAGGGTCCGCATGCTTAATGTTTGTTGACGATATAGTATTATATGAGTTATGTATGTTGGTGACCGAATGTTGTTCGGAGTCCCGGATATGATCACGGACATGACGAGGAACTCCAGAATGGTCCATAGATAAAGATTGATATATGGGATAATAGTGTTTGGTCTCCGGAAGTGTTCCGGAATTCACCGGAAGGGGTTCCGGATGTTTCCCGAAATGTTTGGGTACGAGAACACTTTATTTGGGCCAAAGGGGAAAGCCCACAAGGTTTTTGGAAAGCGCAAAAGAAAGTTTTGCGGAGTCCAGGGGCCAGACGCCAGGGTCCCTTGCGTCTGGGTCTAGACGCCGGGAACCCTGGCGTCTGGCCCTGGAGTCCGAGAAGGACTCTTCCCTTTCGGGTGAAACCGACTTTGTGGAGGCTTTTACTCCAAGTTTCGACCCCAAGGCTCAACATATAAATAGAGGGGCAAGGCTAGCACCAAAGACACATCAAGAAACATCAAGCCGTGTGCCGGCAACCCCGTCCCCTCTAGTTTATCCTCCGTCATAGTTTCTGTAGTGCTTCGGCGAAGCCCTGCGGAGATTGTTCTTCATCAACATCGTCACCACGCCGTCGTGGTGCCAGAGCTCATCTACTACTTCGGCCGTCTTGCTGGATCAAGAAGGCGAGGACGTCATCGAGCTGAACGTGTGCTGAATGCGGAGGTGCCGTACGTTTGGTACTTGATCGGGGCGGATCGTGAAGGTGTACGACTACATCAGCCGCGTTGATAAACGCTTCCGCTTAGCGATCTTCAAGGGTATGAAGATACACTCTCCCTCTTGTTGCTATGCATCACCATGATCTTGCGTGTGCGTAGGATTCTTTTTGAAATTACCACGTTCCCCAGCAGTGGCATCCGAGCCAGGTTTATGCGTAGATGTTATATGCACGAGTAGAACACAAGTGAGTTGTGGGCGATACAAGTCATACTGCTTACCGGCATGTCATACTTTGGTTCAACGGTATTGTTGGATGAAGCGACCCGAACCGACATTACGCATAAGCTTACGCGTGACTAGTTCTACCGACGTGCTTTGCACATAGGTGGCTGGTGGGTGTCAGTTTCTCCAACTTTAGTTGAACCGAGTGTGGCTACGCCCGGTCCTTGTTGAAGGTTAAAACAGCACTAACTTGACGAAATATCATTGTGGTTTTGATGCGTAGGTAAGAACGGTTCTTGCTCAGCCCGTAGCAGCCACGTAAAACTTGCAACAACAAAGTAGAGGACGTCTAACTTGTTTTTGCAGGGCATGTTGTGATGTGATATGGTCAAGGCATGATGCTAAATTTTATTGTATGAGATGATCATGTTTTGTAACAGAGTTATCGGCAACTGGCAGGAGCCATATGGTTGTTGTTTTATTGTATGCAATGCAATCGCCCTGTAATTGCTTTACTTTATCACTAAGCTGTAGCGATAGTCGTAGAAGCAATAGTTGGCGAGACAACAATGATGCTACGATGGAGATCAAGGTGTTGCGCCGGTGACGATGGTGATCATGACGGTGCTTTGGAGATGAGATCAAAAGCACAAGTTGATAATGGCCATATCATATCACTTATATTGATTGCATGTGATGTTTATCTTTTATGTATCTTATTCTGCTTTGATTGACGGTAGCATTATAAGATGATCTCTCACTAAATTTCAAGGTATAAGTGTTCTCCCTGAGTATCACCGTTGTAAAAGTTCTTCGTTCCAAGACACCACGTGATGATCGGGTGTGATAAGCTCTACGTTCAAATATAACGGGTGTAAGACAGTTTTACACACGCAGAATACTCAGGTTAAACTTGACGAGCCTAGCATATGCAGATATGGCCTCAGAACACTAAGACCGAAAGGTCAAGCGTGAATCATATAGTAGATATTATCAACATAGTGATGTTCACCAATGAAAACTAC
Source organism: Triticum timopheevii (assembly GCA_963921465.1). Taxonomy (NCBI): domain Eukaryota; kingdom Viridiplantae; phylum Streptophyta; class Magnoliopsida; order Poales; family Poaceae; genus Triticum; species Triticum timopheevii. The sequence continues at coordinate 621,528,767 of OY997270.1, read as the reverse complement.
TCCATCTCACGTGATGATCGGACATGGTTTAGTTGATTTGGATCACATGGTCACTTAGATGACTAGAGGGATGTCTATCTAAGTGGGAGTTCTTAAGTAATATGATTAATTGAACTTTAATTTATCATGAACTTAGTACCTGATAGTATTTTTGCTTGTCTATGTTGTTGTAGATAGATGGACCGTGCTGTTGTTCCATTGAATTTTAATGCGTTCCTTGAGAAAGCTAAGTTGAAAGATGATGGTAGCAATTACACGGAGTGGGTCCGTAACTTGAGGATTATCCTCATTGCTGCACAGAAGAATTATGTCCTGGAAGCACCGCTGGGTGCCAGGCCTGCTGCAGATGCAACTGCAGACATTGTGAATGTCTGGCAGAGCAAAGCTGATGACTACTCGATAGTTCAATGTGCCATGCTTTACGGCTTAGAACCGGGACTTCAACGACGTTTTGAACGTCATGGAGCATATGAGATGTTCCAGGAGTTGAAGTTAATATTTCAAGCGAATGCTCGGATTGAGAGATATGAAGTCTCCAATAAGTTCTATAGCTGCAAAATGGAGGAGAATAGTTCTGTCAGTGAACATATACTCAAAATGTCTGGGTATAATAATCACTTGATTCAACTGGGAGTTAATCTTCCTAGTGATAGTGTCATTGACAGAATTCTTCAATCACTGCCACCAAGCTACAAGAGTTTCGTGATGAACTATAATATGCAAGGTATGAACAAGACTATTCCCGAGCTCTTCGCAATGCTAAAGGCTACGGAGGTAGAAATCAAGAAGGAGCATCAAGTGTTGATAGTCAATAAGACCACCAGTTTCAAGAAAAAGGGTAAAGGGAAGAAGAAGGGGAACTTCAATAAGAACGGCAAGCAAGTTGCCGCTCAGGAGAAGAAACCCAAGTCTGGACCTAAGCCTAAGACTGAGTGCTTCTACTGCAAAGGGACTAGCCACTGGAAGCAGAACTGCCCCAAGTATTTGGCGGATAAGAAGGATGGTAAGGTGAATAAAGGTATATGTGATATACATGTTATCACTAGTAGAAAACATGGCATTTGTCCCGGTTCGTAAGGGCCTCTAGTCCCGGTTCTTGAACCGGGACTAATAGGTCGTTACTAATGCCTCCCCCCTTTGGTCCCGGTTCTTACATGAACCGGGACAGATGGGCCTCCATGTGGCCGCTGCGGGCAGCCTAGGCAGGGGGCCTTTGGTCCCGGTTGGTGACATTAACCGGGACCAAAAGGCATCCACACGTCAGAAGCTGGCTGCACCTGAGTTTTTTTTGGAAGTGGCTGGTTTAGGGGTTTAGGGGTTTAACTTAGGTTGTTATTAGCTAGCTAATAGAGAGAAGTGTCCTCTCTTATATCTTCGTGCTTGGTTTACCAACGCTACTGCTATGTTCATTTCACCCACTGATATATAATAACTCTTCATGCTCACATCATACATCATCATATATAATAACAAGTCCTACTAATCATGCATCATCATACAACTTCTACTCGTTATTAATAACAAGTCATACGATCATCATACTCATAGTCATCGAACCCAACCCAACATAATTGTTCTTAGCACATGATCATCAGTATCAGGTAGGACCTGAACACACTTAAGGTAAAATAGCATAAAACAATATAGACCCTGACTCTCCATTATGAAGAATGGAGACAATCCTGTCTCCAATTCTTGTGCTTCGCTTCCTTTTGCTTCCAAGAAGCTCCTTACAACTATCCATACATTTTTTCCATTCTTTGATTGTCTTGTCTCCACTTATTTTAGAAATCCGGTATGGACAGTTGAGATTCGTAGGACGACCTGGTTGTATGTTCAAAACATCAAGGCGACCGTGCGTATACATCAGATGAGGCACACAATCATTCAGGATTATCTGTTGAAAACATAGTAATAAGTTCGTAGTTAGCAATGATGTACTAGTTTTAGAAGTATGCAAAAAGATGCATGGATGTCGTAATAGTAAAAAATCTTACCAGGGTATCTCCATGGTAGTTACCGTAGTTCAACACGTGCACTAGTGGCATGTATTGACCACAATGTTGAGGAGTTCGATTGTAGACATTGTAATTCTCAAGATCAGTACAAAATGCGATCAGATGATTTTTCTCCTTATAAGTTAATTCGGAGCCATCGGTGTAGTGATTTTTGTCTACCATCTTCCGCACATTCTTTGAAGAATGAAAATAAGCTGTCAATGGAAATAAGCTGTCAACTATTTTGAAATAAATAATATAAATTACTTAATAACTATGTTTGAGAAGCTCACATGGTGGAAGAATTGGAAGTGTATCCACAAGGACCCAAATGTCCATATTGTCTTGCTCGATTGTAGGATCACCAAGATCCATGGTGATAAGCATACCCTCATCAAAACTATACATCTTGCAAAGTGCTTCCCAATTTTTGCACCCAAAATGGGTTACACTCTCAGCATTGTACAACTTTACTTCAAAATCCACACCATGATGGGTCTTTAGGTGAATTTTTTGGTTTTCATACTTTCATGGTCTTCAAAACCCATCCTCTCCAAGACATAGCGTCTTGCATAGCATGGGATAAGCTAGTCGAATTGAAAATGATGAAAAATACACGTTAAAGTAGTTGAAGTCGTGCTTAATTACGAAAAAAACTATTGTCGTCGTAGCGTACCGTATGAACATCGAAGGTCTCCTTGAGCTTAATGCTGAAGCGCCGACGTTCATCCAGCTCAAGGAACCTGTCGCACATACCTCAATCGTCGTGGCACCAGTCGCACTCCCCCGGGCGGTTTTCGTCGTCCGAGTACGACATTTCCGGCCTGTGTTCATAATTCAAATATTAAACTTGTACAATTAAATATATGTACTAAAAAAAATCCTAAATTAGATCATTATTATTAATCACGGGTTGATTATCGATGATGGTAGCTCCTCCTTTCATTTCCGAGTGCATTATTACACCAAATTGTCTAGTACACGAGAATGAAAGAGAAGCTACCCCCACGACGGCGTGGATGATGGAGGGGGCTCTTCAATTTTAGCATTCAAAGTAGGAGTACTTTTCCAATATGAGCATTCAATAAGCAAAACCAAATCGTAAAATAAAGTAGTATTCAAATTAGCATGCATTCAATTATAACCAAAAGTACATCATCTCTTGTGTCCGTACATCGTCGAATATTATCACTAATACTCCTCGAATACTATCATACATATATCATCGCCAATACAGCTAGAACCGTAGCGCCCGACGGGTATCGTTGCGGGCGGTGGACACCTAAAGATAAGGAACCATCACATGATCATAGCTCCAGTGAGATCCCTGAAGAACCTGCCAGGTATTGTCGAATCTGCCCTCCAACGCAACCATGTAGCGACGGATGTGCTCGTCCTCCTTGCTGACACGGTGACGTACCACCTCCGCGGTGTTCGAAAGCCTCGGCACCGTCACTGGTCCACGCGACCGCCATCAAACAAGGATCGGGTCAACAACGGGCTGGCTCCTCACCAACCTACGTCCCCCGGAAGGTAGCACCTCCCAATACCAGCCCGACGGAGCCCAATCCCAGACATGGCCATGATCAAGCAGGCCTCCACCGTCGAGTCGACGACGAGGATGCGGGATAGGCATCGTCGACGTCGATGCGGGAACTACTTCTATATATAGTAAAATAAAGTAGTTTTATTAATTAAATCAACTAGTTCAACTACTAAGCACTTACTATAAATAAATAAAGTAGTACTTACTAAAAATAAACTACTTCTATATATAGTAAAATAAATTGGTTTACTAAATCAACTAGCTAGTTCAACTATATATTAATCACTTACTATAAATAAAATAAAGTAGTACTTACTAAAAATAAACTAGTTTAACTATAGTTCTATTATTTTTCTAACTAATTATATTAAACACTTTCCCTTCTTATTTTCCTTTTCCCTCTATTCTAAATATGAACATATTCATAAATGACTTTGATCATGCACAATTTTCCTATACATACACAATATGAACATATACATAAATCGAGAAAGAAAATTCTATGAACAAAAAAAATCATTAAAATTCTATGAACAAAATTACAATAGAAAAAAAATCATAAAAAATCTATGAACAAAAAAAATCATAAAAAGTTGACATATTCGATCTTTGCATATATATGAACATACAAACATGCATATTCAATAATAATATCACCAAAAAAATCTATTAACAGAAAAAAAAATCTAACAAAATATGAACAAATTACCCAATATGAAAAAAAATCTATGAACTACACATCTAAATTACTACACATCTAACAAAAAAAATCTATGAACTACAAAAAAATCTAACAAAATCTAACTCAATTAACTACACATCTAAATTATGCTACACATCTAAATTAACTACTACATCAAATTATATTAGCAAAAAATTTGCTCACGGGATGGCAACGGCGTGAGGGGCGCGGCGAGGGCGACGGGCAGGGGACGGCGACGGCGACGGCAACGGGGCGGCGCGGGACGGCGCAGGGCGGCGACGGTGCGGGACGGCGCGGGGCGGTGACGGTGTCGCGACAGCGCGGGACGGTGCAAGGCGACGACGGCGACGGCGAGGCGGAGACGGGCAGCCTGGCGGCGTCGGGCGCGGGGAAGAAGGAAACTGAACCAAATTTTCACGAGTGCTGTTTATATAGGCAAAGCATTGGTCCCGGTTCGTGAGACCAACCGGGACCAATGCCCCCCTTTAGTCCCAGTTGGTGCCACCAACCGGGACCAAAGGCCTCTTTTCAGCAGCCCAAAGGGCGGGAAGCAGAGGCCTTTGGTCCTAGTTGGTGGCACCAACCGGGACTAAAGGGGAGAATTGGTCCCGGTTGGTGGCACCAACCGGGACCAATGCCACCCCTTTAGTCCCGGTTGGTGCCACCAACCGGGAGTAAAGGACTTGTGCTGCCCGCGTTGCGGCACGAAAGTTTAGTCCACCTCGCTAGCTGAGGGAGCTCGAGAGTGGTTTATAAGCCCCAGTCCCGCTGCCCTCTCGCGCTCCTTTCAAATGCAGGCTTACGGGCCTAAATGCACTACATGTGCCTGTGGGCCTATTGGTCCTATTGTGGGCCTGAATCCTGGCCCATTATTGGGTTTCTAGTCGTATTCAGGCCGTGGTGGCCCTTTAGGTGGCACTTTTTTGTTTTATTTTTTGCTTTGAATTATTTATTTTCTTTTGATTTTTGCTTTATTTCTTTTATTTCTTCTTTTAGCTCAGAATAGTTATAATCTTTCTGTTATTCCATTAGTTTCCAAATTTGAATAATTATAATCTTTATGCAACTAAAAATATATTTGGAGTGATTCTTTTTCCTGCTATTTAATATTACTGCGTTTTATCATTATATTGAAAAACATATTTTTTATTTTAGTTTCTATCAAAAAAAATCTTTATGACAATTCTTTTTGCTACTAAAGTTTCTAACAAAAAATTCTTTATGATAATTATATCTGCTTTTCATGTTTTGAACAGAAAATACTTTTATAATTTTAGTTGCATAAATTTTATATAATTTTAGTTTAAAAAATACTAGAGGTTTATAAAAGCTTTTTAGTTTATTCCTTTTGCTATTAGAGTTTTATAAAAGCATTTATTGGTTTTTTGAACTATAAGACCTTGAAATTGAAAAGCATTTCAAATGAACTCTGAAAAGGTTGGAAGTTGGCATGGTATCATCATTTCATCCACATAGCATGTGCAAGAAAGTTGAGAGGTTTATAGCAAAAACTGGATGCACTTCATGTACAAAACGGACAATCTCTTTCGAAGTATCAGGATTTCATACGGAAATTTGTCTGTTACAACAGACATTTCAAATGAACTACGAAAAGGTTGAAAGTTGGCATGGTATCATCATAATAGTTGTGGAGAAAGTCTTCACTTTTTCTTCGCTTGTGTCCTGTCCTTATTGCGCTGTAACCATGGATAATCTTCATCATTTATCAGGATGCTTAGGTCAGCCTTGACTTTGAAGGGAGGAATTTCATGAAACTTTTCATAATCTTTGGACATGTCTGTCTTGCCCTTCACTCCCACGATGTCCCTTTTTCCTGAAAGAACTATGTGGCGCTTTGGCTCATCGTATGATGTATTCGCTTCCTTATTTTTTCTTTTTCTCGGTTTGGTAGACATGTCCTTCACATAGATAACCTGTGCCACATCATTGGCTAGGATGAACGGTTCATTAGTGTACCTAAGATTGTTCAGATCCACTGTTGTCATTCCATACTGTGGGTCTACCTGTACCCCGCCTCCTGACAGATTGACCCAGTTGCATTTAAACAAAGGGACCTTAAAATCTACTCCGTAGTCAAGTTCCCATATGTCCACTATGTAACCATAATATGTGTCCTTTCCCCTCTCGGTTGCTGCATCAAAGCGGACACCGCTGTTTTGGTTGGTGCTCTTTTGATCTTGGGCGATCGTGTAAAATGTATTCCCATTTATCTCGTATCCTTTGTAAGTCAATACAGTCAAAGATGGTCCCCTGGACAACGAGTACAGCTCAGCACAAACAGTGTTCTCACCTCTGATACGTGTTTCCAACCAACTGCTGAAAGTCCTGATGTGTTCACTTGTAATCCAGTCGTCGCATCGCTCCGGGTGTTTGGAGCGCAGACTGTTCTTGTGTTCATCGACATACGAGGTCACCAAGGTAGAGTTCATTAGTACTATGTAGTGTGCTTGAGACCAAGAATATCCGTCCCTGCATATTATTGAGTCCCTTCCAAGCATGCCTTTTCCAGTCATTCTCCCCTCATACCGTGATTCAGTGAGACCTATCTTCTTAAGGCCAAGAATGAAGTCAACACAAAATCCAATGACATCCTCTGTTTGATGGCCCATGGAGATGCTTCCTTCTGGCCTAGCGCGGTTACAGACATATTTCTTTAGGACTCCCATGAACCTCTCAAAGGGGTACATATTGTGTAGAAATATGGGGCTCAGAATGACAATATCGTCAACTAGATGAACTAGGACGTGCGTCATGATATTAAAGAAGGATGGTGGGAACACCAGCTCGAAACTGACAAGACATTGCACCACATCACTCATTAGCCTTGGTATGATTTCTGGATCGATCACCTTCTGAGAGATTGCATTGAGGAATGCACATAGCTTCACAATGGCTAATCGGACGTTTTCCGGTAGAAGCCCCCTCAATGCAACCAGAAGCAGTTGCGTCATAATCACGTGGCAGTCATGAGACTTTAAGTTCTGAAACTTTTTCTCTGCCATATTTATTATTCCCTTTATATTCGACGAGAAGCTACTCGGGACCTTCATACTAAGCAGGCATTCAAAGAAGATTTCCTTCTCTTCTTTGGTAAGAGCGTAGCTGGCAGGACCTTCATATTGCTTTGGAGGCATGCCGTCTTTTTCGTGCAAACATTGCAGGTCCTCCCGTGCCTCAGTTGTATCTTTTGTCTTCCCATACACGCCCAAGAAGCCTAGCAGGTTCACGCAAAGGTTCTTCGTCACGTGCATCACGTCGATCGAAGAGCGGACCTCTAGGTCTTTCCAGTAGGGTAGGTCCCAAAATATAGATTTCTTCTTCCACATGGGTGCGTGTCCCTCAGCGTCACTCGGAACAGCTAGTCCGCCGGGACCCTTTCCAAAGATTACGTGTAAATCATTGACCATAGAAAGTATGTAATCACCGGTATGCATGGCGGGCTTCTTCCGGTGATCTGCCTCGCCTTTGAAATGCTTGCCTTTCTTTCGACATTGATGGTTGGTCGGAAGAAATCAACGATGGCCCGGGTACACATTCTTCCTGTAGCTTCCCAGGTATATACTTTTGGTGTCAGCTAAACAGTGCGTGCATGCATAGTATCCCTTGTTTGTTTGTCCTGAAAGGTTACTGAGAGCGGGCCAATCGTTGATGGTTACAAACAGCAACGCGTGCAGGTTAAATTCCTCCTGTCTGTGCTCATCCCACACACGTACACTATTTCCATTCCACAGCTGTAAAAGTTCTTCAACTAATGGCCTTAGGTACACATCAATGTCGTTGCCGGGTTGCTTAGGGCCTTGGATGAGAACTGGCATCATAATGAACTTCCGCTTCATGCACATCCAAGGAGGAAGGTTATACATACATAGAGTCACGGGCCAGGTGCTGTGATTGCTGCTGCTCCGTGAAAGCATTAATGCCATCCGCGCTTAAACCAAACCATATGTTCCTTGGGTCATGTGCAAACTCAGCCCAGTACTATCTCTCGATTTTTCTCCACTGCGACCCGTCAGCGGGTGCTCTCAACATCCCGTCTTTCTTATGGTCCTCACTGTGCCATCGCATCAACTTGGCATGCTCTTTGTTTCTGAACAGTCGTTTCAACCGTGGTATTATAGGAGCATACCACATCACCTTCGCAGGAACTCTCTTCCTGCGGGGCTCGCCGTCAACATCACCAGGGTCATCTCGTCTGATCTTATACCGCAAAGCACCGCATACCAGGCATGCGTTCAAATCCTCGTACGCACGGCGGTAGAGGATGCAGTCATTAGGGCATGCATGTATCTTTAGCACCTCCAATCCTAGAGGGCATACGACCTTCTTTGCTGCGTACGTACTGTCGGGCAATTCATTATCCTTTGGAAGCTTCTTCTTCAATATTTTCAGTAGCTTCTCAAATCCTTTGTCAGGCACAACATTCTGTGCCTTCCACTGCAGCAATTCCAGTATGGTACCCAGCTTTGTGTTGCCATCTTCGCAATTGGGGTACAACCCTTTTTTGTGATCCTCTAACATGCGATCAAACTTCAGCTTCTCCTTTTGACTTTCGCATTGCGTCCTTGCATTGACAATGACCTGGCGGAGATCATCATCGGGCACATCGTCTGGTTCCTCTTGATCTTCGGCAGCTTCCCCCGTTGCAGCATCATCGGGCACATCGTCTGGTTCCTCTTGATCTTCAGTAGCTCCCCCCGTTGCAGCATCACCGTATTCAGGGGGCACATAGTTTTCATCGTCCTCCTCTTCTTTGTCGTCTTCCATCATAACCCCTATTTCTCCATGCCTCGTCCAAACATTATAGTGTGGCATGAAACCCTTGTAAAGTAGGTGGGTGTGAAGGATTTTTTGGTCAGAGTAAGACTTCGTATTCCCACATTTAGTGCATGGACACCACATAAAACCATTCTGCTTGTTTGCCTCAGCTAATTCGAGAAAATTATGCACGCCCTTAATGTACTCAGAGGTGTGTCTGTCACCATACATCCATTGCCAGTTCATCTGTGTGCATTATATATAATTATGTGTGTCAAAAGTAAGAAAATCAGACAAGTATCAGAAAGAAGATAAGAACAAGAGGCTCACCACGATGGTGCCGGCGACGGGATCGACGCGGGCGATCAACGGCGGTGAAAACGGGGACGGGGCATGACGGACCGCTAAATCTAGACAAACCTCGAAAAAAATGGAGCTCCGAGGTCGAGCTTCGAGAGGAGAAAGCTTAACTAGTGTGGCTCGGGCATTTCATCAAACACCTCATGTGCATAGGAGGTGAACTAGAGCACCCAAATGCCCTCTCCTCGCCGGATTGAAAAAACTGAGCACTGGAGTGCTCTGCCGCGGCGGTGGGTATATATAGGCAAGTTATTTGTCCCGGTTCATGGCATGAACCGTGACTAAAGCATAACCTTCTATCCCGGTTCAAGCCACGAACCGGGACCAATGGTTGTGGGCCAGGAGCGAGGACCATTGGTCCCGGTTCGTGGCTTGAACCGGGACAAATGGTTCCACACGAACTGGGAACAATGCCCACGAGGCCCCGGCCGGCCGCCTAGGCTCACGAATCGGGTCTAATACCCCCCATGGGACCCGTTTCTTGAAGAACCGAGACTAATGGGCTGGCCAGGCCCAAACGTTAGCCCTATTTTCTACTAGTGTATTGATGTGTACCTTACTAATGCTTGCAGTAGAACCCGGGTATTTGATATTAGTTCTGTTGCTAATATTTGCAACTCGAAATAGGGACTACGGATTAAGCGAAGATTGGCTAAGGATGAGGTGACGATGCGCGTGGGAAATGGTTCCAAAGTCGATGTGATCGCGGTCGGCACGCTACCTCTACATCTACCTTCGGGATTAGTTTTAGACCTGAATAATTGTTATTTGGTGCCGACATTGAGCATGAACATTATATCTGGATCTTGTTTGATGCGAGATGGTTATTCATTTAAATGAGAGAATAATGGTTGTTCTATTTATATGAGTAATATCTTTTATGGTCATGCACCCTTGAAGAGTGGTCTATTTATATTAAAACTCCATAGTAGTGATACACATATTCATAATATTGAAACAAAAGATGCAGAGTTGATAATGATAGTGCAACTTAGTTGCGGCACTGCCGTTTAGGTCATATTGGTGTAAAGCGCATGAAGAAACTCCATACTGATGGACTTTTGGAATCACTTGATTATGAATCACTTGGTACTTGTGAACCATGCCTCATGGGCAAGATGACTAAAACGCCGTTCTCTGGAACAATGGAGCAAGCAATAGATTTATTGGAGATCATACATACTGATGTATGTGGTCCAATGAATGTTGAGGCTCGCGGCGGGTATCATTATTTTCTCACCTTCACAGATGACTTAAGCAGATATGTGTATATCTACTTAATGAAACATAAGTCTGAAACATTTGAAAAGTTCAAAGAATTTCATAGTGAAGTGGAAAATCATCGTAACAAGAAAATAAAGTTTCTACGATCTGATCGTGGAGGAGAATATTTGAGTTACGAGTTTGGTCTCCATTTGAAACAATGCGGAATAGCTTCGCAACTCACGCCACCCGGAACACCACAGCGTAATGGTGTGTCCGAACGTCGTAATCGTACTTTACTAGATATGGTGCGATCTATGATGTCTCTTACTGATTTACCGCTATCATTTTGGGGTTATGCTTTAGAGATGGCTGCATTCATGTTAAATAGGGCACCATCAAAATCCGGTTAGACGATGCCTTATGAACTGTGGTTTGGCAAGAAACCAAAGTTGTCGTTTCTTAAAGTTTGGGGCTGCAATGCTTATGTGAAAAAGCTTCAACCTGATAAGCTCGAACCCAAATCGGAGAAATGTGTCTTCATAGGATACCCAAAGGAGACTGTTGGGTACACCTTCTATCACAGATCCGAAGGCAAGACATTTGTTGCTAAATTTGGATCCTTTCTAGAGAAGGAGTTTCTCTCGAAAGAAGTGAAAGGGAGGAAAGTAGAACTTGATGAGGTAACTATACCTGCTCCCTTATTGGAAAGTAGTTCATCACAGAAATCGGTTCCTGTGACGCCTACACCAATTAGTGAGGAAGCTAATGATATTGATCATGAAACTTCATATCAAGTTACTACCGAACCTCGTAGGTCAACCAGAGTAAGATCCGCACCAGAGTGGTACAGTAATCCTATTCTAGAGGTCATGTTACTTGACCATAGCGAACCTACGAACTATGAGGAAGCGATGATGAGCCCAGATTCCGCAAAATGGCTTGAGGCCATGAAATCTGAGATGGGATCCATGTATGAGAACAAAGTGTGGACTTTGATTGACTTGCCCGATGATCGGCAAGCCATCGAGAATAAATGGATCTTCAAGAAGAAGATTGACGCTGACGGTAATGTAACTGTCTACAAAGCTCGACTTGTTGCGAAAGGTTTTCGACAAGTTCAAGGAGTTGACTACGATGAGACTTTCTCACCCGTAGCGATGCTTAAGTCTGTCCGAATCATGTTAGCAATTGCCACATTTTATGATTATGAAATTTGGCAAATGGATGTCAAAACTGCATTGCTGAATGGATTTCTGGAAGAAGAGTTGTATATGATGCAACCAGAAGGTTTTGTCGATCCGTAAGGTGCTAACAAAGTGTGCAAGCTCCAGCGATCCATTTATGGACTGGTGCAAGCCTCTCAGAGTTGGAATAAATGTTTTGACAGTGTGATCAAAGCATATGGTTTTATACAGACTTTTGGAGAAGCCTGTATTTACAAGAAAGTGAGTGGGAGCTCTGTAGCATTTCTAATACTATATGTGGATGACATATTGTTGATTGGAAATGATATAGAATTTCTGGATAGCATAAAAGGATACTTGAATAAGAGTTTTTCAATGAAAGACCTCGGTGAAGCTGCTTATATATTGGGCATCAAGATCTATAGAGATAGATCAAGACGTTTAATTGGACTTTCACAAAGCACATACCTTGACAAAGTTTTGAAAAGGTTCAAAATGGATCAAGCAAAGAAAGGGTTCTTGCCTGTGTTACAAGGTGTGAAGTTGAGTCAGGCTCAATGCCCGACCATTGCAGAAGATAGAGAGAAAATGAAAAATGTTCCCTATGCTTCAGCCATAGGCTTTATCATGTATGCAATGCTGTGTACCAGACTTGATGTGTGCCTTGCTATTACTTTAGCAGGGAGGTACCCAAGTAATCCAGGAGTGGATCACTGGACAGCGGTCAAGAACATCTTGAAGTACCTGAAAAGGACTAAGGATATGTTTCTCGTTTATGGAGGGGACAAAGAGCTCGTCGTAAATGGTTACGTCGATGCAAGCTTTGACACTGATCCGGACGATTCTAAATGGCAAACCTGATACATGTTTATATTGAACGGTGGAGCTGTCAGTTGGTGCAGTTCTAAATAAAGCATCGTGGCGGGAACTACATGAGAAGCGGAGTACATAGCTGCTTCAGAAGCAACAAATGAAGGAGTCTGGATGAAGGAGTTCATATCTGATCTAGGTGTCATACCTAGTGCATCAGGTCAAATGAAAATCTTTTGTGACAATACTGGTGCAACTGCCTTGGCAAAGGAATCCAGATTTCACAAAGAGAACCAAGCACATCAAGAGACGTTTCAATTCCATCCGTGACCAAGTCTAGGTGGGAGAGATAGAGATTAGCAAGATACATACGGATCTGAATGTTGCAGACCCGTTGACAAAGCCTCTCTCACGAGCAAAACATGATCAGCACCAAGACTCCATGGGTGTTAGAATCATTACTGTGTAATCTAGATTATTGACTCTAGTGCAAGTGGGAGACTGAAGGAAATATGCCCTAGAGGCAATAATAAATTTATTTTTTTTCCTTATTTCATGATAAATGTTTATTATTCATGCTAGAATTGTATTAACCCGAAACATAATTCATGTGTGAATACATAGACAAATAGTGTCACTAGTATGCCTCTACTTGACTAGCTCGTTAATCAAAGATGGTTAAGGTTTCCTAACCATAGATATGACTTGTCATTTGATAAACGGGATCACATCATTAAGAGAATGATGTGATTGACTTGACCCATTCCGTTAGCTTAGCATTTGATCGTTTAGTATATTGCTATTGCTTTCTTCATGACTTATACATGTTCCTATGGCTTGACCCATTCCGTTAGCTTAGCATTTGATCGTTTAGTATATTGCTATTGCTTTCTTCATGACTTATACATATTCCTATGACTATGAGATTATGCAACTCCCAAATACCGGAGGAACACTTTGTGTGCTACCAAACGCCACAACGTACCTGGGTGATTATAAAAGTGCTCTAAAGGTTTCTCCGATGGTACTTGTTGAGTTGGCATAGATCAAGATTATGATTTGTCACTCCGATTGTCGGAGAGGTATCTTTGGGCCCTCTCGGTAATGCACATCACTATAAGCCTTGCAAGCAATGTGACTAATGAGTCAGTTGCGGGATGATACATTACAGAACGAGTAAAGAGACTTGCTGGTAATGATATTGAACTAGGTATTGAGATACCGACAATCGAATCTCGGGCAAGTAACATACCGATGACATATGTTGTTATGCAGTTCGACCAATAAAGATCTTCGTAGAATATGTAGGAGCCAATATGGGCATGCAGGTTCCGCTATTGGTTATTGACCAGAGAGATGTCTCAGTCATGTCTACATAGTTCTCGAACCCTTAGGATCCTCACGCTTAACGTTCGTTGACGATATAGTATTATATGAGTTATGTATGTTGGTGATCGAATGTTGTTTGGAGTCCCGGATATGATCACGGACATGACGAGGAACTCCGGAATGGTTCGGAGATAAAGATTGATATATGGGATAATAGTGTTTGGTCTCCGGAAGGGTTCCGGAATTCACCGGAAGGGGTTCCGGATGTTTCCCGAAATGTTTGGGTACGAGAACACTTTATTTGGGCCAAAGGGGAAAGCCCACAAGGTTTTTGGAAAGCGCAAAAGAAGGTTTTCCTTCGCGGTCCCAGCAAATGATCCCAAACTTTATGCATACCCAAGGATGATCATGGCATGAATGCATGACAAGTATCGTTCATTTCCGACACTTGATGCATTTTCTAGGGTTTTTCTGGCGACAAAACCCTACAACACTGCCCCCACGTGACGCAACGTGCGCTTTGTGTCCGAATTTGTGCACACCTTGCCTGGGGGACCACATTAGCCATGCCCACATGGTCCCAAAAGTTGGGGTCATCTCATGCATACCTCCACATGCACATGTACAAGCAGGACCATTCGGGTCTGCCGGAGGGCAGGTCTGAAAGTGGTTTTCCTTCGCGGTCCGAGCAAATGATCCCAAACTTTATGCATACCCAATGATGATCATGGCATGAATGCATGACAAGTATCGTTCATTTCCAACACTCGATGCATTTTCTAGGGTTTTTCCGGCGACAAAACCCTACAACACTGCCTCCACGTGATGCAATGTGCGTTTTGTGTCCGAATTTGTGCCCACCTTGCTTGGGGGACCACATTGGCCATGCCCACATGGTCCCAAAAGTTCGGGTCATCTCATGCATGCCTCCACATGAACCATGTACAAGCAGGACCATTCGGGTTTGCCGGAGGGCAGGTCTGAAAGTGGTTTTCCTTCGCGGTCCCACCAAATGATCCCAAACTTTATGCTTACTCAAGGATGACCATGGCATGCATGCATGACAAGTATCGTTCGTTTCCGACACTCGAAGCATTTTCTAGGGTTTTTCCGGCGACAAAACCCTACAACACCGCCCCCATGTGATGGAACATGTGTTTCGTGTCCGAATTTGTGCACACCTTGCCTGGTGGACCACATTGGCCATGCCCACATGGTCCCAAAAGTTGGGGTCATCTCATGCATGCCTCCACATGCACCATGTACAAGCAGGACCTTTCGGGTCTACCAGAGGGCAGGTCTGAAAGTGGTTTTTGTTGCCGATCCCACCAATTAGCAAGTCATAAATAGGACAACATTTAATCAAACATATTTGAAATGAATTTGAAAACTATGAGAGGAAGTGATATGGAATTATAAACATGAAAAAACAATTAGGAATAAGAAGGAGAAAATATAAAATAACAGGAAAACCAAATTAAAAGGGAAAGAGGAACAATACATTTGAATATATAATATTGCAGAAATGATAGAGATACTATAAATATTGTTGAACATATACAAGTATACAATAACTAATAGGTGTCACAAATATTTTTTATTGAGGGGAGAACCAATGATATTTATTTTGCGGGAAGAAACAATGTAGAGGTAGGTAGGCTGGCCCAGACTGCAAATAACTGTCGGATCCATATTGTGGGGGCCCACCACGCTGCGCTTTCCATGCACGTCGATCACAGGCACGTCGATCATGGGAGTAGTTGCCATTCTGTTACACAATTTCGGGATCATGCTAATCCAAATGTTCCTAATCCCTATGATTGAGGAGCACGTTCAGCCTCGATTCAATGGAGGAAAATATAGATCGCGAGACTGGCCATAGGGAAGTTATGACGACCTAGGAGACGACCTCGTATATAATCTCCACCTCCTCGCACATGTCATCGTCTAGATCGCCTCCTGCCGGCGAGTCCTCGACAGCTCCGTCCGCCGCATCCCACACGCCACAAAAGCCCCAAGAAGATCAATGTCGTCCGCACGTGCTGGCCTCCCTCGACGAACTACGTCGACAATGCAGCGCCGACTTCTTTCATCTTCGTTGAACGATCAAGTAAGTTGTCCTCCTTACCTCTTGCCTTCATAGCAAGCTAGTTCCCCCGTCTTGTTGCTTTGATGGACTTAGGTTTACCACATATTTTCAACTAGCTAGTATCAACTCGACTAGATGTGTTCTTACCAGATGGCGTACATGAACTAAATCTTTGGTTCTTTCATAGCATGGTAGAATAAGATGTTGTTTCCTGAGAAACATGATGCAATAGATTATTTGTCGCATGATCCAATTATATTTTTGTCACACGATCTAATTATATATTGTACGGATGGAACATTAAAGAGTTATAAGCATTAGATGTTGATGAACCTCAAATAGGTACCATTGCTATAGACTGTAGTTATTTATAGCTGATCAATTTGTCACCCTGTTAATAATTTATCTGATACTCAAAGAACTTGATCAGATGCAAGTAAATTCAATTACCAATTGTAATTATTTTTTTATTGCCTCATATCAGCACACACTTGGCTGCATGTTGATGTATACATGGTGCTAGTTTTATATTTGCATTAGTGTCTTTTTTGCATTTTTGTTTGCTACTGCCAGAAAGTTTTATATTTTTGCATGTCTATTGTTATTTTTGCATTAGTGTTCGCTAATGTCACGAAGTTTTACATTTTCTTTCTACAGGATAGACGAGCAGAATGGAGAAATAGTGTGCGCCGTTGAAAAATGGTGCAAGCTTGTTGCCGCACTATCGAGCGGTCAACACGCTAGAGTGCCGATACAACATTGCGCAGCATGCTGCAGATACCATCTATTAAGATGCGTACCCTACTGATTAGGTATATGATTGAGAATTTTGATGCCAGCAAGTCCAGATTCATTATACAAAAGCAGGTTGGGGAGGTGACTCTCGGTGCGGTTGACGTCGAGTGCATCTTTAACCTCGAGAACCAAGGACTCTCTGCTTCAGACATTCTGATTGAAGAAGGAGAGTACATGAAGGAGCGGGTGCCGCCACAATTTCTCATTAAGACATCGGAAAACATAGTGACAGATAATCTCATTGAGGACACAATTAAAAGTAAATCCACCGACGATGATTTCCTTCGGAAATTAGTCCTTGTCCTGTTAGGAACAATTATTGCTCCCATGTCCAGCAAGATTGTGCCAAAGCAGTACTACGCTTTGGTCCATGATGTGAAATGTATTTCAAAGATTAACTGGAATGCGCTCACCCTGTGTGTTCTCCTCGATTTCCTTCGCATAGTCAAGAAAGGCAAACACCTCCACCAATGGCCGAAAGGCAATTTGGCTCTGTTGCAGGTACACATATGAGACCTGTTGCATAATGTCAATTATTATATCGTTGCAATTTTATGTGATGTATTGTACTAACTCTAAATTCTTATATTTTTTTGTAGTACTTGTACTGGGAGAAGGTGCAACTTGTCGAAGGGGATTGCGCCTATAATCCCAACTTGTCCATACAACCTCTTATGAGGAACTGGACCGAAGGTGCGGCCACTAGGATAGATCGGTTCGACTATGACAATGGGCGCGGCCGTGGTAACGTCAAGGTAAGTCATTGTGTTCTGTCTTGATTAAATGTTTTGTAACTAAATAATATTTATTTTTAATTCATCACATGTACTTCAATATTGCATGCAGATTGAAAATAATATCACCCAAGAGTATAGGGCGCAGGAGCCCAAAATCCCAAATAGTGCGCCTACAATGAAGCCAAAAACCAAGCCTGCAAATGGAAACGCAAAGAAGTCGACAACAGCCCCAATGTAGGAAGATTTGAGGGAGCTTCTAATGAAGCGGTGCATGGACTTCATACACACCTAGATGAGGCAAATCCCTGATCAAGTTGCTGAGGTGTCACACCATAACATTATAGTTTACAGTTTGTTCCCTATTTTAAACCATGCAAGCATTATTAACTTTATATTTCTGTTGCAGAGGTTGTTGGAGAAGTTGAACAAATCAGGTGTCATGTACAAGCCGGCTGCTGCAGTGCCATCCGTGGACAATGATGTGGATCAAGAACTGGATTCGTTCGATAACGATCCATATGAAAAGAAGGAATTCGTGTACAAGGATGACATAGAGTCACATGGAGAGCCTTTCATTGACATGATGCAGCCTGATGAAGTGGTTCCCAACCATAAAACCGTACCTGAGGTACTACGTATATATATTTCTGTCTAATTTTCTCCTTTAATTTTTTTACGGTCTGAAATGTTCACACGATTTTGTTTGCCAAACAGAAAGCCCCACCAAAGATGAATTGACAAAAGGAAGCTTCACCTATTAAGCGTAATAATGAATGTGGCGCTACACTAGAAAACCCTTGGGTCATTGGTAATTCTACACAAGCACCTTCATCGGACATAGACATTTGTCCATCTTCTGTCAGCAAGTTCATGGCTAAGGCGAATGGAAAAAAGGGTGCAACTGTCGATAATGATGAGGAAGTTATGTCCGGTAAGCGGAAGCGGACCGTTCCCAAGAAATTTGAATCCCCCCACGCACTTGACAACCCCAGCAGGTGTACCAACCATGGTCAGAAACCCTCCGGTACCCGTTCTGCTAGTAGAGGCATCGTAACTAACTTTCTTAATTTGTTGTATATACTACGAATGCATATGATCACCATTGTTGACGTTCATATTATTTCATGCAGCTCTCTTTTCTGAAATGATGAGCCAGAGGTAGTGGCAGATGAGCTGACGCCGGAAATAATTGATGCAGCTGTTTCGTTTGTCGAGTTAGCTGCTAGCACCGAAAAAATAAGGGGAAGAAAGTTTACTATAGTGAAGGGCGTGGCATATCTCTGACTTCCGAAAGGATTCGACCGGTACTAACTCATAGATGGCTGTCGGACGATGTAAGTACTACTTGCATGCCCTGTTATTAAAATTCTCAATAATCTATGTCTCAACTTTCAACATGTAATGCCCTGATATTCTATGAAGGTTATTGATGCTTATATGGGACATTTGGAGCTGCGCGTTGGTCATGATCGTTACCTCTGTCCAGCGTGGAGGTCCAAATTCCTTGTAGATCATGCTATTGCACGAGACGATCCATTGCCGTCGAGCTGCAATATGGATAGTGCTCTGTTCAAAGCTGGAGTAGTTAATAGAGTCACGCAAGAGTATACTGTGCGTGATAAGGTACGTTATGTTTGTAATTCTTCACTACAGGACATTTTATCTAGTATTTTGTTTGATCCATAATGGTTTTTTTGCACTATAGACATATATCGCGTTGAATATCGAAAATGCAAACTGGATGACCATGGTCATGCACTTGAGCAAGCAAGAATTCCAAGTTCTCGATTCACTCTATCCTCTGGACCTGACAGAAAAGACTGTGAAAGCACTAGTAATATAACCAACATTTGTACCATTGGTCTTACATGTTGTTTATGATTCTTCTTTAACACTATCCTCTTTATAGCGAATGTCTATAGCAAACGATATGCGCCAAGCAAATCTTATTAGACCAGGGAAATATCCGGACGTAAGTAAGTGGCCTATCAAGGAGTATGACATGCCCCAGCAAGAGCATGGGTGAGTTAGTAGGACATGATGCACATTCAAACAACAACACACATGTTCGTATTGCCCACCGCTAATGTTTGCATATATACCTGGAACTGTTGTGGCCTTTCTGTCACATAATGTCTAGAGCATTGGTACGGGGACCGAATGACCCGCGATTTTTCACAGGTATGCTGTTATTTACGTTTGTAGACTAGCTAGTATGGTTGTGTACAAAATTCGGTTCATGTAACCTGTATGTCATTTTTTGCAGGCCACCGTTGACGCAAGGAGAAGACATTTCGTCGCCGAGTTGATTATGTCACCTTCGAACACGATGGAGTGTGTGAAGAACAAAATTCGCGAAATCGCAAGGAAAAGGCGCGCCTGAAGAATTCATGCGGCATGCAAGAGTCAAGTTTCAGTGGTTTGGATTTAGTCCGGTCGAAGGTTTCGACGGCATGATTATCTTAGGGTTTCTATCATTTTATGTAATAAACAGGGCATCTCGAATATTGTGACACATACATGTGTATGTGTCTGTCAGACAATAGGCTCGTACCAGACAATTCGGTCATACAATTCGCTCGGAGAAGACAATTTGGTCGTACCAATAAAGTTTTGGCTTCAACTATCAATTGTTCTTGCTTAATATTTTTCTCATTCTTCAATTTTTTATAATTGTATTTATCACATTCATAGTATTCACATTCTATTTTTATCTTCAACTGCTCTCCGAAGTTCCATATTAAAATTTTCACATTCTTTACTTTTTTTAAAACTCTATCAAACTTAGCCTTCTGCCTTAGCTATCTGCATGTCATCGTCTTGCATAATCTCCTGGTAATTCCCCCTCATCACATGATTATGAAAAGTAGTCATGTTAGCTATGTAAATATATCGAGCCAAAACGTATTACACAGATGAAAATAAGTCATGTCAGCTCGTTGGCTCTATCACGTGTTACCAGGCATCATGTTTTTCTAGTTTGTTTTACAAACCCGTCGTATTTTTTATTGTATGTATAATTAACTTTTTCTGTACTCACCATGATGTCAGGCACGGCCCATCTAACCACGTGAGGGGCCCCACAGGCGGCCTATCATGCTGGTAGTAGTACACAAGCCCATTTTGCCAGGTTTACATCGATCTTTCCCCTTTTCTTGTTTCCCTTCCAAATACCTTGCCCTCTCTCTCCATTTGCGCCTCCAAATCTCGACGGCAAAAGCATGACAGCGAGCTGGGCGTCGGGCTGCGGCGGCTGCAGCGAGAAGAGCGGTGGTGACCGCAAGTTAGGTCGAACCCTGGGTCCTGGAAGCAGGTGCGGCGGATTCAGTGGAACAGGAGGCAGCGGCGGCAGATCAAGTGGAACAGGGGAGGGGTATTTCGTGGGCAGCGGAGGGCCGGGAGAATCGACGGCTAGGGTTTCTTTAGTGCTACACTTTTGTGGCAAAAAGGTAAGTTCTTTACCGTTGTTCTTTACATCCCAGCATCGTCGCCCACAAATCATGACCCGTGGCCCTTACAAGCTCCATCTATTTGGTCATTGGGAAACTCCGGGTGGCCGTGTCTGCATAAATGCAGAAAATTTTGACAGCGCATTAGTGGGATGTGTGTTCAAGGTTAGTCTACTGAGCATGATCTTCAAACTAGTACTGCTACTGCGGTCAAGCTGCAAAAAAGTTTAGTGTTTAACGCTTGCAGTGACAAGTTCAGTTATAAATTGACTTGAATTGCTCATGATTTATTTAGGATGATATCACTTCTGAGTATGTTGAATGGGTTGATGGGGAGTGGGATAGCAAAGTAAAGTCAGTCATTAAGTATCTTGCCATGAAGAACAAGAAACCGGAGACTAAGATTACATAATATAAAGCTGAAATTAAAAGGAATGAGAAAGAAAAGAGGGCAATGGTTAAGATGCACAAGGAAATATTGCTCTATAGGGATAGGATTTTAGGATTTGGAGGTCTTCTGTATCTTGGCCTGCTTGCCATTATGATTGTTGTCATAGTTACCAAGTAGATTGTTCATAAATTTATTGACATCATTGTAATTGACATGATGAAATGCTGATGAATTATTTGTTATTCAGTTTATGGGCAAAGTGTAACAGACATTGCAGCAGAAATAACATGGGGCCATCATGATTGGTAGACAATGCACTTTTGGCATGTTCTACATTTAGCAGACACTGCACTTTTGGTATGTTCTATATTTGGTAAGTGATGCACATGGGCACATCACATAGCAACACTACTGATTTGTGCAGCAGCCCAGTTCATTGTCTTGTTGCAACATACGAGCAACATCTAGCAGCACCTACACCTTTGATGCAACACTGAAGCAAAACAACAGTACATATTCAATATTCTGAAATTTAACTAAACTTGACACTTAGGGTGAGCAGTAGATATTCAGTTCTTCAGCCACAAAGAACCCGACCAAACCGTACCGATTGCATAACTTATATGCTTACATATAAAAGCATACCTAACCAACATCAAGTACAAAGTAATGCTAACTTATATGCTGAAACATATAATAGCATACCTAACTTAAGATAACCAGCAACTTCCTCCTCCTTCAGCAACTGTGCCCATCTCCACTTCTTTAGAAATTTGAGGCGGCGTGAGCAGCACACCACACACGGAGAAGCCTTCTTCTTGACCGCCGTCCTGTTCGACAGCTGCGCCACTGGATCCTGAGCCACCTGATCCTGAGCCACCTCCTCTTCTTCCACCTTCACTATGTTAGGGTGGAGGGGAAGGAGCTCGACGTCGATGGACATTGTCTTGCCACCCTTGACGGCGACCGGCGCTACCATCTGCATGGCGTCCTCCCCGCCCTCCTCATGGTCATCAGGGATGAGCAGTACCTCATCCACGTCGTCCTCCACGACGTCAGAGCCCAATGGCAGGACTGGCTTCGGCACGTGGCAGACCTGGTAGTCCGGGCTGACGGGCGCAGGGAGAGCGAGCT
Organism: Triticum timopheevii; assembly: GCA_963921465.1. Taxonomy (NCBI): domain Eukaryota; kingdom Viridiplantae; phylum Streptophyta; class Magnoliopsida; order Poales; family Poaceae; genus Triticum; species Triticum timopheevii. Next base: position 621,506,261 of record OY997270.1, on the reverse strand, counting down.
CGACGTCGACGCGCTCCGCCCTCGACGCGACGCGTGCTGGATCTGGCCGCAGCGTCATGGTGGTGGAGCGGTACATCCAACACCTTGCGTGCTGAATAGGGGAGTCTCTCAGCGTGGCCTCTCGCATTGCCCAGACGAGGAGGAGAGCCGGTGGGATGCCGCGGCCATAGGGGAAGGCGCGCTTGTTCTCGGCGTCAGTGAGGACTTTGATGAGGCCACGCGCGTGGTTGACCAACATCTCCATGCCGGGGAACCAGCCGCATACCTCCGTCAACTGCGCGCGCCACCCCTCGTCATCATCGGCGAGCTCCATCATCGCTCTCTGCCAACCGAGGCTTTTCTCCATGGAGGCGGCTGCAGCGGTCGCCGGCGAGGGTTTTCTCGATCTACTGTAGGTGGGGATAAGAGGGGAGTTCGAACCGGCGTGCGAGGTAGGTGGGTGAATGTGTGGTGGGGAGTGGTTAGTTACTTATTTAATGACAGTTAGGACGTGGGGAGGGGAAATGTACAATATTCTTTCTACCATGTATAACTAATTTATTTAGGTCGGATTTTGTTGTTTATTTAGAGATGTAAAAGGTTGACACTCCCACTAAACAAAGTGCCGATCGAGTTGCTACAATATTTAGGAACCAAACACGATGTTAAACGTCGAACTAAATTTGATGCCATAATGTGAAAAGGATATACTGTCCTGTTCACTCGATTCATCCTTAAAAAATTGAAGCAAGTGTTCTACTCTTCTTCCTTCTCCACTTTTCTGCACATCATAAAACACAAGATCAGTTAATGAATGAATTTTTTTTCAATAATCCACAATGCATACAAACACTTACTTCTGATTTAGTTTGCATTTCTTGCTACGTTTAGTGTGTCCTAGAAATTTGCAAGCGCCGCACCGGGTTCTCAACTCATCAAAAGAGAGTGGTCTACCATTTTTCGAGACAGGGCAGTTCTCATCTACCTTTGTTGCACCTTTGCTTGACACTTTCATAGGATCTTTAACTGCGACCATGTTGCCTTCACCATCGTCTACATAATCAACTGCACACTTACTGAAGTCATTTGTATTCTTGCTCAAATTTTCCTGTAGCAGATCATACTCATGACTCTTAGCTATCACAACCTTCAAACTATCATGTAACTGATCCTACAAAGCTGGGTGTTTGCATGCCGCATGCATAGCTTCTGACGCTAACACACTGACCTGGCTATATTTCATTCTTTCCTGTGCCCCAGTCCAACCAAATCCCAACAGATCGCTTGTGCGCCTCGCGGGCAGCCACAACCTTGCTTGTTTCGTGAACCGAACAGGAACTAAACACTTTGGTATTTCAGATATGTTCAAGTACTTCAGTACGTGGAATATGTGCTTGCAAGGTAGACCCTTTCGAATCATTCTTCTGCAGCTGCACCGTATAGGTTCTGCGGAATTTACTGGTGTATACTCCACCCAAAAACGGCTATTCAGGTTATTCTTCCAGGCCACGATGTACTGCTGTGATCCGTCTCCCAGATTAATTTCTACAATCTCCATGCCGTAATTTTTTTAAGATCATCTTGCAACATATAGAAGTTTGCTGGAGTGAAGATGTGAGAAGCAGCTATCTCAAGTTTCCTCGAGCTAGTAACTGGCACCGGTAAATTCTGTGAGGCCGTGCAGTCATCTCGCACCTTGTTTTCACGGATACATACAACGGCGTTCTCATAATGCAAAATCATATCCTCCAGGGTCATTTCACCGTCTAGGTGGAGGTGAAGGCATGAGTTCAGGCTTTCACTCTGCTGGTTGCTTTTCATGTCAAGCCAAAACCCCTCTGTCAGATAAGCCGCGGCCCACAGTCTCCTCTTCTTATACATCCGTCTCAACCATGTTACAGTTTTTTCCGACTACCATCTTTTGGTAAACGCGTGCCATCTCTCCTCAAACGTGGACGTGGACGTGCTGTAGTACATAAGAGTTCGGAACTCCTTCAAGGAATTGTGACTGAGGTGAATCATCATATTTTTTTCTATATGCCACGTACATATACGGTGCCACACGTCTGGCAAGGCTTCACGAATTGCCTTGATCATCGCAGCGTCGGCGTCTGTGATTACACTCTTCGGCATCTTTTGACACATGGACCTCAGAAAAGTCAGCAGTAGCCACACGTATGTCTGTTCGGTCTCGTCCGAAACTATGGCACAACCAAAAATAGTGGTCTTCCAGTGATTGTTAAGACCAACAAAAGGTATGAATGGCATACCATAGCGGTTCATCTTGTACGTGCTGTCAAATACAAGCACGTCGCCGAAGTCCTCATAGTCATGACGAGACTAGGAGTCACACCAGAACATCCTATTCAAGTGTCCTTCCTTATCTAGCATGTACTCGAAAAAGAAGCTATGATCCCTCTGTTTCCTACTAGCCATGATGCCTATGGCTGTGGCAGCATCACCTTTTGAAAGCAGCTTCCTCTTCTCCCTGACGCAAAGGTTGTATATTTCACGCCTGGTAAAACCAACACCGCCATACCATACATGTTTGCTGATGAGGGAATCATCATGTCATGAATTCTAATCCCTACAGCTCCCATGGACATTATATCATGCTTCTGGAACTCTTTGATTTTTCTGTGGGACCAAAAAAAGGTACCTCGTCCGGTCCTGCCAACATATGGCTATGCTTGTCCTCGAAACTTGCAACATACCAAACCCCATGCTTTTGGTCAAGCTTGACGGTCAGGTGTGCTTCGCAAAAGTAGCGTGTCTCGGCTCTGAGCCTACGGTTGTGTCCTTCCTCGGTTAGCAACTTGCTGTCATGTTTCCCTTGTCTGGAACAAACAAACCGCCTATAACGCATATGATGTGACTCGGTTTTGCTATACCTGACCTTATTCTTTCTAATGCTGAAACCATTAACTCTAGCATAGCTGTTGTAGAAATCATACGCGATATCGTGAGTCATAAAAGTCATGTCCATTATCTGCATGAACATATCTCTCTTATCATCTGCACTGGCAGTATCTTGGACATTCTTTGCCCCACCATCTTCTGCCACCTACACAATCAAAACATAGCCATGAAAACAGTTTTCTATGCTTTAACATTACTTTCATAAAACATTGATTACACAAATGCCTCACTCATCATGACTGACGACTGCGAATCCCCAGAATCAGGTGCATCTAATGATTCGTCGTTAAGGCCTGTCTCCACGTCGGATTCGCCGTAATAGTCATACACATTATGACATTCGGAAATGAACTGAAAAATACAACACAAATACATAATTACTTATCATATAATATTCCAGAATGAATTCAATTTGAATGCCAATAAAATTTTTCACTTACGTACCTGTCTAATGTAATCTTCATTTGAGAGCTCCGAATTGTTTTCCTGGCCATCATCATGCTCATCCATATACAAATTTTCAACACAAAAATATAATGTTGTCGGATGGCACCAAAAAATTACAACATGATAATGCCACTCACATTAAAATCTTCCCATTCGTTCCCATTCTCTGACTGATCTCCAAGATCTGAATTTTCATCATCTTACCAATCTTCTATCGAGTCTTTCATCAGTTCTCCAAACTCCATGTCTACCATCATATCAGTTAACTCCCCGTCCGCCATTTCCTACAACAAATAATATGTATCAACACATGTGAAAAGATTATCAATGATGAAATATCAACACATAGCACACAATCACGGATGTTATGTAAACAACCCCAACCGAGGCCGTTCAGATCTGCCAAACCAAGTCAGGAAGATGGCCATGGCACCCGTCATGATCACTTTCAATCGCGGGGAGCAGCACTACAAAACCTAGCTAGCTCTATGATTACCTCTGTCGCCGGATACCTAGGTTAGCCGCCACATCAAATAACGATAGTCCTGGTGGACACAGCCGGCGGCAACCGGTGCTACGTGAACCCTACACTGAAGAAACCCAGATCACGAGGAGCAGCACTACCGGAACAAGATCCACGATCGCATGCGCCGCCGGGTAGGTAGGTTACCCGCCCCGCTAGGTTAACCACTACCTCTGACGGCGGCAGTTCGTTCGATTGTTGCCGCGAGCGAGACTAGAGGGGTGCGGGGGGATGCGGGATGCGGTACCTGTGAGCGCTGGAGATTCACGACGTTGCCGCGCCCGCTGTCCGACGAGATCGCCGGTGACGAGATAGCCGCGCGCCGCTGGAGATCTACCGCGTGAATTATGGAGCTGCGTGAATGCTCGCGAGATTGATGGAGCTGCGTGAATGATTGAATCCGGCAGGTCCTACATGGTCGTGGGGTCGTGTGATGTTTTTTTTTTCGGACAAGGGTACTGTACGTATACGGTCTGGGTTGTACAGGGCTAGACAGGGCTTGGCAGGGTTTGGATCTGGGCTATGGCGGGCCAGGAAAAAACCAAACTCGCGGGGACAGAAATGCCCCTCGGAAATTAGGTTAGGGGGAGCACCGGAGCAGGGCTCGAGTTGAACATGGACGTCGCATGCAATTGCAAACCCAATCCCTTAGCAACATGAACTGCGCAAGCAATTTGGATACGAAGTGAAGACGGGAAGCACTGTATTAATTAAGGATGATTAGATCGATTTTTGCGTGTCGATGCCGTGCGTTTGACAGAGAGATCGTTTGCGCCCGTTTGACAGAGAGATCGTGCAGTGCATGGATGGAGACTCGCGTGCGTTTCCAAGAGCTAGCAATCCGTATATACAACACACCTTACGGACCGTATATACACTAGATGCGTACGGTAGCAATCCGTATACGAACTGAAGACGCTCCTGAGTCCGAAGCACTCTAGTAGTGTATTGATCAAGGAAGGCACGTACATAGCCCTGTGTCGCGATCCATCCATATATACCTACCTAGCTAGGGTTGCACACCTACGGACCTTCCATAGCTAGTTCCTTCTGATCAAGGCGACGAGAAGTACGTCCTCTAGCTAGCTCTGATCAAGGCAAGGCGATTCAATATGGCCGGCCATGAGGAGCTCTTTCCCGTCGGCTCCACCTTCAGTCCCCAGGATCACGAGCTCATCAACCAGTTCCTCCGCCCGAGGATCGCCGGAGCAGACCGCGGCCGCTTCAGCAGCTTCATCCACGAAGACGACGTCTACTCCGCGCCACCCGGGGACCTCATCGAGAACCGTGCCCACGCGCCTGGCTCCGACAAGGACGACGGGAAAGGAGGCGTGTGGTACTTCTTCTCACCGGTCCGTCGTCACGAGACCAAAGGTGGCCGCAGCGGAAGGCGACAGCGCGTCGTCGACGACGACGAGGGTTACAACTGGCACTCGGAGAAGAGCAAGCCCGTGCTAACACTCAAGGTAAACGGGTCGGCCTCATCGACCATCTTTCCTTTGGGATCAAGAGGCCTGGAGCAGCCAGAACCAGGGTTGGGTGGTGCATGAAGGAGTACGGCCTCGACCACGACGACGAACAAGACGGTGCGGCCGGACTGGTGCTATGCAAGATCTACGTCTCAACCCACAAGAGGGAGATTACCTACGCGTCGGTAATCAACGCCCCTGGTTCCAAGAAGAAGAGGAAGGCGGCCGCCGAGGTCCAACATCCGGAGGCTCCACGTCCCAAAACCCCACGCCGCCAAGAAATGACCATCCAAGAGCAAGATGCTGCCGGCGGGACGCTTCGGGAGTTCGAGCGTTCGTTCATGTCCGACCAAGACGACGAGACGTTGCCCCCTGGAGTAGTGGACGACGGCAGCGTGGATCCAGGCGGGTTTTTCACCGACATGCTTCCAGAATTAGGACTGACGCTCCAGGGAAATACTAACGCGGCCGAGCATGGCAGCGACTGTACATTGGAGGAGTCCTTAGCCGGCGAACATGGCGACGTCCACCAAGGCGTCGAGACGGTGGAGGAGGATGACGGCAGCTTCCAATGCACATGGGAGGAGCTGTTCGGCGACGACATGGAACTGGCATGCCCTGCCCCGCCGACGGCGTCGTTGCACGTGAGGACCGAGTGTCCGTGTGTGTGAAGGAAAGTGCGGAATTTGCATCCGAGTGTGCGTGTATGTCTTGTTGATTGCACATTGTTGATGAACAAGCCATCCATATGTGCAGTAGATTAAGTAATTGATATTCTTTTATCCTATATTCATATTAGACTACGTAGTGATTAGTGATACAATTCCTCTGTTCCTAAGCGTGAAATAAATACTTGACGAATCAAAAACAAAATCCTGTCTGATGAGATCGGTGCATGTACTTTGCTGCAAGAACGCCTAGCTCTAAAGCATTATGTTCATCGAAATGTATAAGCATTCCTTTTTTTTTTTTTGTGAACAGGCCTAATCCCAGCCATTTCCATTAGTCCTCATAAAGGATATACATCTGCCCAGCATACAAAGGTATCGAGGAAATGAGAACGGGAAGAAATGGGTTTAAAGCACTAACAAGAAACCCACCGTGCATTGACGGCGTCAACGCATGCACTATGGTGCAAAAACCTGATGGCACCTAACGACTAGCCTAACAAGTTCAAAAGAGCCAACATCTAGCAATTCAGTAGCAAAAGAGCCAACAATATATGACCGCTAAAACGCCCATGAAGGCAACAATGGAAGTTTGATGTAGCAGTGTGAACATCTTGAGCAGCAGCACAAATCATAATCAGTTAATAACATTGTCTCAAAGCATCGCCACCCAATGTTTCAAAGGCCTCAACTTTCCCATCTTTCTTAAGACTCGCCCATCTTTCTTCGTGACATATATGTTCCATCCATCATCTTAGCCTAATCTTTCCGAACCCTAGCCCGCAAGCCAGCAGCATACAATACGGGTGGTCCAATTGTTGGTCCGTCGACCACATCCCTACCAATCCGGTCTCCCGAGAATATTGATCCATCCTCCCTATATCTTGAAATGGCGAGAGAGACCATGGCAAGGAAGGCCAGCAAGGTCCGAGTGGTGGACCGGTGGTGTCGTCGTGGCAGCATCGCGTGCTAGTTCCATTCGAAAACTCGTATCAAGCAGCCTAGTGTAGTGCTAATCGGACTTTTTTTTGTTACAACAACCACAAAAGTTATATCTACCTTGTACTCTCATTAAATATAATGAATAATCTCTTGCTTGAAATAAAAACTACATCATGTATTTAGCCAAATTATCTTTAAGCTACTTCAAGAAACTATTAAGCTACCCATGTACTACAAAACTAATAAACTAATAAACCCATCATTAAGCCCCGGCATTACGGGAGTATTTGTTGCTGCAAAATTAACAACACTATAGTAATCATCAATAAAGTCTTCTATTGTGACCCCCCCCCCCCCCTCCCTCCCCCCTAATTCCATTGACGAGGGAAATGTTATGCTTGCAAGGTTTCCTGATACTTGGAATTCTCTACATATGCATGTCCTCACATCTAGATCCATAAATTGTCGCTCGTCATCTTCACCGCCTAATTCACTATGCTTTCATGTGGTCAATCCTCTCATACTCTAAAAAAGACGAGGCACAAGAGCACACTGCACGATTGACCCGTGCGCTCAAGAAACTTTGGCAGCTGACTAGAGTCTGTCATATACGCAAATTGGGGAAGAGATAGCACCAAAATTTGAATAGAAAATGCTTGCTCTATTCCGGATGGACGGACACAGCCGGTTACTATGGTGGAATTGTTTTGTCTGCCAAAATTTGTTAAGATCGATTGAGCAGGCTCTTGGGGTTGCTTTGCTTTTCATTGACGCGGGCCATATGCATTGGACGAGATGATTTTATCTTTCCATTCAAGTTTTGAGGGAGGAATACGTGTATAATAGATCAATGCCAGTGTACACAAGACAGCATCGCCGGTCGATCTGGCATCCACTTGGACACATTGCCTGCCTGCCACCTTTTCCTCCAATAGGGACCGTATTTTGTCTTCTGCAACAACACTCCTTCTTACATGCCTGTGCTCTAGCTCACAGCCACAGCATCACGCTCCCTATAAATCCATGGCTGACTCTTTGTGCATATTGTGCGCCCCGATCTCTTCCCACAGCCCCAACGCCATCTCTCTTCCCACGTCTCTCAATCCTGCCCCGATCCAAGGGCCTCTGCTGCACATGGCGACAGCAGTGGCCACACTAGTCCTGGCCACAGCTGTGCCGGCGGCCAGCATGTTGTTCGTTGATGAAGACCTCGACTCGGAGGCAGCGGCAGAGCTAGACAAGATTTTCAAGAGGGGGAGGGGGGGACAAAAATATGTATTTTGGTTGAGGGGAGTGGGGCAAAGATTATACTTCCTCTAAACTAAGCAGTCCCCATATTTTTTCCTCATTGTCCACCCACTTCACTTGCATCTTTCCTGCTCCTAACTTTTGCCCTTTTTTATTACCCTGACTTTCCTCTACTGCTTCTTCTAACATGGAATTTTCTGGAATAGTGTCCACCCTAGATTTTATATCAACTGACATGTCTTCACAGAGAATCATGTCTCTTTTATCAATTTTTACTATCATCAATCTTAAACCCCCCATACTCAGTGTCAATATCTGATAGATATTCAGGCAATCTAGGTAGATCCCATATCTTGGGTATCTTATCCTTTATCCTTATCAGTGCCATCTCAATTTTTTCATTATGAAATCTCCCCCAATTAGGGGAATCAACATGAATGAAGTTTTTTTGATAATCATTTTGTTTTACATCTCTCTGTTTTTCATTGTTAACTCCTTCATTTTTAAACAAAAGGCTTTGAATATAAGTGTTCATCCTCTTTTCCAACCTACTATTAACTTGCCTAATTTGACGTTGAGTATCAATTATGCCCCGACTACTCTCACAATCGTGAGTATGTGTCAAGTATTTGAGAACAGAAGGGTAAATCGTACCTGAAACGGCGAAATCCTCGTCAGAAACATCATCTGTATCTTCACTAGACAGCACCCAAAAGTGGTTGCCATCCAGCGAAGGATTCAGACTCTGTTCCCGGCGAGGCATGCTGAACGGCGAGGCTCTGGAGTCTCCGAGGTTGATGGTATTGCGGCGAGACGGGCAGAACGGCGCGGCGCCCCCGCCGCCTCCTGCGGCGACTGATCCACCGGATCCTCGTGAATCACGATCGGGGCCATGGCCGACCCTGGAGCGGGGAGAGCCAGGACCCCCTCTCGAGGGCGAAGGGCCGATTCCCTCATGGCGGGGGCGAGATTTGCGGTCGCGAAGATGGTGAAGGCCACCCACTTCCTCGCCACAGCCCTCACCGGCGAGTCCGCCTGATCCGCCGCCCAAAGGAGCTCCTGCAGTGGATGTTTGCGCCCGCCGCGCCCGAACAGCGATCTCTCCTCCTCCTCCGTCAGATTCTCCACAATCGCCTCCGCCTCCGCATACATCTCGCGCTTGCTCAAATACCAGGCTCCGATCTCTCTTAGGCGGATCCGCAGGCGCGCATCCCTGCCCGCGAACCTTAGCATCTTCTCTTCGTCGATCTCCACCATCTCCGCCGCGAACTCGAGCGGGCAGAGCAGTGGAAGAGGCGTGCGGGAGAGGAAGGGTGGGATGGGGAATAACCTGAGCGAATTCCTTCGAACTTAATCCCCCTTCCGCCTTAATTGCTCTTCCATCGGCCGCATTACCTCCGTCACCGTCTCCTGAGACACCATCCCCGCTGGTGATTTCCTCCTCGATATGCGCGACATGACAGGGGAACGTGACCGAAGCCCCTGGGGTCAGCACGAAACCGCCCCCCGAGCGCCTATCGACCGTGCACCCGCGTTCGTCGATGAGGTGTAACGTCGAGGTGTGCGGGCGGAGCACCACCACGCCCCGGTGATACTTGGGGGCCGTCACCGATTTCAGATCGGCGGCGAACCACGCCGACCACCGTAGCGTGTTGGGCTCGCAAGCCGTGTCGCCAGACGGTGCCATCTCGATTGTGTCTGATGTTATGGTGTTAACGCAACCATTGTTGCTTCGAGAGACGATGATGTATCTGTTCCGAGAGCCCGGGATTAGCACCGGGGACCATGCCTTGGCAGTTGTTGAGCTCGTGTTCAACGTCGTAGCTAGCTAGAGAGAGGGAGACCCTTGATTTGTTCAGAGACAGAATACGTTCATCAGTGTCCTCCCGTACGTATATGCGATACGTGCATATGCACAAACATTTGTTCACTATGTGGAGGACGGTGAAAATTGATGGACTGATCGAGACTTCACGTGCATGTTAAGTTACTTCAGAAAAATAATTGATATGAGCCGAGAGAGTGGTTCGCAGAACAGATTGATAAAGTACCTTATAAAATAAAAAAAGTAACAACAATATGCAATATGGTAGTTAAGACAAGATGTGTTTTTTTAATACACGGTGAACAGGAAACTAGCACCAGATGATAAGAACAAGAAAAATAAAAATAAAAATGAAATACGAAAATAGAAACACCATGAACATTTTCTTTCATACATGATTTTTTTATTACACAATAGATATTTCTGGAATACATGAATATTTTTAATATATGTTGAAATTTTTTCTGAATGCATGATAAATAGGTTCTAAATTCACGACAAACGCTATTCTGAAAAAAGATTAATGTTTTTAAATATATGTTGAATAAAATTTGAAATATACCATTCCATTCTGAAATGTGCGGCGAACATTTTTAAAAGTACACATGATTTTTTTAAATACAAGATGATCTTACTTTAAATGTACAATGAATTTCCTCGTATAGGTCCTGAATATTTTCTGAAATAATCCCTCCATGTCAGATTGAACTGCAAAATTGTAATATATTTTAGTACAGAGGTAGTATATAATGAACATTTTAGGTAAACGGTGAACATTCGGAACTACAAAATGAGTATTAATACAATAGAGTGATGATATTTTTGAATTGCGCTACTTACAATTTTAATACATGATGATTAGTAATTCGGCAAGAATAGTAACAATGAAAAAAAGTAACAAAAATAATAGAAAGAAGAAAGGACACAAAAAAGGAAAATAAAACATAAAAATGAATAAAATAAACAAAAAGGGACTGGTGCATGTCTAGTACTCCCTTTGTAAATAAATATAAGAGTATTTATATCAAAAATGCCAAACAGAAACCGAGGTCCAAGGAGGCCTTTATTTGAAAACTTCAAAATTCAAACTTCTCAGTTTCAAAAAATTCTGAAAATAAATACACATGTACCTAGATACATAATGTACATGTGTGCAAATTTTCAGGTTAAAATACTTTAAAATGTGAGCTACACAGAAACGACAAATCTAGGGCTTTTTAGCATATGTACTATTCATATTCTAAGTCCATGGTTTTGTTTTTTTATGCACCTCATATTCAAGGTATTCCATCCTGAAAATTTTCACACCTACACTTTACATCCTTACATACATGTGTATTGTTTTCCAGAATTTTTTGAAACTGAAATTTGTGAATTTTGAAATTTTCAAAATGAAGGGCTCCATGGAGCTCGGACTCCAAAATGCCGTACTCCGTTTAGCTCAGTAAAATAGTGACTTAAATGCTCTTATATTTCTTTACGGAGGGAGTACTATGAGTCTCATGCGAACGAGGAAAAATAAACATAGCAAGCCTAGTGTGCGCTACAATGAGCCTAACATCGTTGCGGTTTTGTGGCCAGGCTCATTCTCGATACCACAAATATCTAGTGCTATTTCTCGCTCGCAATAAGTGGCTGGCCCCAATTTGGCGCCTTAAGTGCCCGTTAAAATGTTTATGTAAACAGCACACAAGAGCTACCTCTCTAGATCAAAATGGGCTGGCCTATCAAACGTATTTTTCCTTTTTGTTTCTTTGTTTCTTTGTTTTTCTCTGAACGGGCTATTGTATTGTTTTACTTCTGGTTTTTTGTTTTCTTTTTTTTATTTTCCCATTCTAAAAAACAATGAATTGTTTCACAAAACCGGTATTTTTTTTTTAAATTTACAATTTGTTTTTGAAAATTGACGAACATTTTTTCAAAATTTTGAACTTACATTCAATATCGACGAACTTTTTACAAATTTGTGAACTTCTTTTTTGGATTTTCATGAAATTTTCCCCAAAATTTCTGAACACATTTTCTAAATCAATGAACTTATTTCAAATTGATGAAATGTTTCCAGAATCAATTAACCTTTTTCAAATTTGTGGACTTTTTCTTGTTGGCGCTGGCCCCTCCATGTGCTTTGTATTTCAAAATTGGTGAACATTTTTTATACATAAATTAAAATTTGCGAATTGGTGATCTTTTTCACAATCTATGAACTTTTTTGATTTTGTGAATTTTTTTTCAAAGTTGATGAACTTTTCTTTGAATTGAGTGAACTTTTTTTTTTGTGAAATTTTATGAATTTATATTTTTTTGGAAATATTAATTTCATCACCAAGTTAACATTTTCTTTTTGAAAAAAATGGATTTCATTGAAGTAATAAAACTATAACCGGTGGACTGGTCAACCCGTAACCAGCCGAACTGGAAAACCAACGCACCCTCATCCTTTTTGAGCCGGTCCATGAAGCGGGCGCGTGCACAACAAGATCACATAGGAGCTCTGTAGTAAGCGAGGCATCGTTTTTGTGTTTGTGGCCAACAAGCTCTACTGCTTCTGAACGTTGCTCTATGTGCCATGCACACCAGTCTAGATGCATGCTCGCTCCAAACATGCTACCTATTTAAGAGCAACTTTTATGCTAGAGAAAGCCACAACTTTGTAGCCCTCCGTGAGCGCGGCCTTCCTTTCTTTCATTGTGGCCATCGTCATGCGGGCAGGGTAGGTGTGGGCGGCGGGGAGACGCTCTGGCCCGACGACTACTTCAACCTTTATCACGTTTTGCTCAACCAACTTGGACCACCTCTGGGTATTCTCCTAGAAGTTTCTCACAGCACAGCCCTCTTCAGGCTCGCCAAAGAAAGGTCCACATGGAGGGTTCAGCCATCAAGACATGGTAGATAGGGAGTGAGGCAAGCGGCGATGGAGAAGTGTGAAGCTTACGGCGACGAAGAAGAGTAAGGAGTGGCACCGCCTAGCGGGTGTGGTTCGGTTTATATATCACGGCCTTCATCTCCCACAGGTCCCTTAGTAGATATAGGGGACCAGTCCCTCTTCAGGTTGCCACCGCTGGGACCGATGACGTCTACACGGACCCCAGCCCGAGCCATGAGAAATGTGGCGCGAGGACGGGGTGGTGATACGTCTCAAGCATATCTATAATTTTTAATTGTTATATGCTATTATGTAATCACTTTCAAATTCTTTTTATAGCATTTTAAACTATTTTTCTGGACTAACATATTATTACAGTGCCAACTACCAGTTGTTGTTTTATGCATATTTTTGACTTTTCAGAAAATCAATATCTACCAGGTAAAAAAACCTGAGGATTTAATATGAACTTTTGAGTAATCACTACTTGGAGAAAGCTTATAGATAGAACCTTAGCAGTGGCGCGGGATTGTGACACGACGCTACTAATAATTAGCAGTAGCGCATGTCTCGTACCAACGCCATAGGTAGGACAGTAGTAGTAGCGCTGGGCCGCGGTACCCCGCTACTACTAAGTGGCCCCCCTTACTCATCGGGGTTAGACAGAGTGGCAGCGCTAGACCCGGGTCCGCCATACTACTAAGGCTGTTGGCATAGCATGGGCCGCCCAACGAGCGGTGCTACTACGGCTAGCCCGGGCCCAGCTCACAGGCCCAACTTAGCAGGAGTGTGGGTGGTTGCCCCACGCTACAACTAGGTGGGCTAGCAGTAGCGTGGCCCGATGAGCCGCGCTATTGCTAATCCTACCTTATCCTCTCCGGCCCACGTGCACGGTCTCACTCTCCCTCTCCACTCTCACCGTTCTCTCCATCTCCCCCCGCCGCCGCCCGCTACCGTCATCGCCCGCATTACCTTGCTGCTGTCGTCGTCGCCCGCTGCCACCGTCGCCCCCCGATATATGTCCCTCCCACCCTCTCCCTCCATCCCTCCCTTCTTCCTCCCTCCCTCCCTCCCTCCCTCTGACCCTCTCCCTCCATCCCTCCCTCCCTCTCCCTCTGACCCTCTCCCTCCATCCCTCCCTCCTGTATTGCATAAATTGATGGATTATAAGTAGGTTAGGGTTAGAACTAGGGTAGTTTTGGTAATATAATTTTTTAGTAGGTCTTTTCAATTATATTTTTAGTCAAAAAATAGATATAGAATAGAAAATTTGCTGGAATCTTGGCTTTTGTTGTTTGCAGGGAACACCTCTGAGTAGCCTATGTTTTGCCGGAATGTTGATTCATTTCCATTCCGGCAAATTTCAGGCGCTCGATATGTCCTATTTTAGCAAAGGTCGTGCCAAATTTTTGATGTCATTTCTCCATATATGTAACTGGTTGACTTTCAGTTTGTCGATGCTACTTGAGTGAATTTCAGTCTGTTCTTGAAGGAAGGATGCCGACTGTTGTCGTGGGGGTCGGTTCCTTTCCTTCTTCTCGTGATATACCTTGGTAATGCACGAGAGAAGGAGGGGAAGCGACCATCACCGATGGTCAAAATATCAGAGAGGGAGTATCCACCATATACTGTCGAAATATCAGAGAGGAAGAATCCTGATTGTTATCATGGGGGTGGCTTCTCCTTCGTTCACGTGTGCTAGACATTAAGGTGAAATGCACTCACAATATCAAAGAGGGAGTGCCCACCATATACACCACGTGAGATGAGTGTAGCAAGGAAGACTCGATGGACCGAAAGTCAACCCGTGCTGCATAATGACCTATGTGTTGAGTTTCCTGGTAATTGCCCTCGATTGATATTTAATCTTTGAATTATGAACATAGGAAATGTCCAACGATGATAGGATCCCTGAGTGTGACTACTACGGTAAGGACCGGGGTCTGTGTGATAGGCCTCACCTGGAAGACGGTCGATGCTTCAGTATTAAGCTCGATGAGACCTTCGATGTTTGTACAGTACGCAAGGATGACAAGACTTTTTTCATAATCAAGCATGACTTCCGCTTCTTCAACGTGTATTTTCCATTTTTTACAATTCTACTAGTGCATTCCCCGCCATGCAAGATGATATGTCTTGGAGAAGGTGGATTTCGAAGATCATGAGAATAGGGAGACAAAGAGAGTTCACCGATCAGGACCCAACATGGTGACGCTTTTGCCGTAAAGCTATACAATGGGTTGACCTACTCTCATTTTGGTTTCTCGAATTGGATAGCACTATGCAAGGCGTATGGTTTTCAGGAGGGTATGCATGTCACCTTCAATCTTGGTGATCCTGAAGATGACATCGACGAAGATAATATCGACATTTGGGTCGATATTAATACGCTTTCAGTTCTTCCTCTATGTGAGTTTCTCAAACATATTTATTAAGTAATTTATATTTTTTATTTAAAAATAGTTGACAGCTTATTTCCGTTCTTCAAAAAATGTACGGAAAGTAATAGATAAAACCTACTATAGTTATGGGTCTGAACTAACTTGTGAGGAGATAAATCATTTTGTTTCGTGGATTAATGATGTTGAGACTTTCAAGACGAGTTATTATTGAAGGAATATGCCCTAGAGGCAATAATAAAGTCATTATTTATTTCCTTATTTCATGATAAAAGTTTATTATTCATGCTATAATTGTATTAACCGGAAACATAATACATGTGTGAATACATAGACAAATAGTGTCACTAGTATGCCTCTACTTGACTAGCTCGTTAATCAAAGATGGTTAAGGTTTCCTAACCATAGACATGAGTTGTCATTTGATAAACGGGATCACATCATTAAGAGAATGATGTGATTGACTTGACCCATTCCGTTAGCTTAGCACTTGAACGTTTAGTATATTGCTATTGCTTTCTTCATGACTTATACATGTTCCTATGACTATGAGATTATGCAACTCCCGAATATCGGAGGAACACTTTGTGTGCTACCAAATGTCACAACGTAACTGGGTGATTATAAAGGTGCTCTAAAGGTGTCTCCGATGGTACTTGTTGAGTTGGCATAGATCGAGATTAGGATTTGTCACTCCGACTATCGGAGAGGTATCTCTGGGCCCTCTCGGTAATGCACATCACTATAAGCCTTGCAAGCAATGTGACTAATGAGTTAGTTGCGGGATGATACATTATGGAACGAGTAAATAGACTTGCCAGTAACGAGATTGAACTATGTATTGACAAACCAACGATCGAATCTCGGGCAAGTAACATACCGAGGACAAAGGGAACAACATATGTTGTTATGCGGTTCGACCGATAAAGATCTTCATAGAATATGTAGGAGCCAATATGGGCATCTAGGTTCCGCTATTGGTTATTGACCAGAGAGATGTCTCGGTCATGTCTACATAGTTCTCGAACCCGTAGGGTCCGCATGCTTAATGTTTGTTGACGATATAGTATTATATGAGTTATGTATGTTGGTGACCGAATGTTGTTCAGAGTCCCGGATATGATCACGGACATGACGAGGAACTCCAGAATGGTCCGGAGATAAAGGTTGATATATGGGATAATAGTGTTTGGTCTCCGGAAGTGTTCCGGAATTCACCGGAAGGGGTTCCGGATGTTTCCCGAAATGTTTGGGTACGAGAACACTTTATTTGGGCCAAAGGGGAAAGCCCACAAGGTTTTTGGAAAGCGCAAAAGAAAGTTTTGCGGAGTCCAGGGCCAGACGCCAGGGTCCCTTGCGTCTGGGTCCAGACGCCGGGAACCCTGGCGTCTAGCCCTGGAGTCCGAGAAGGACTCTTCCCTTTCGGGTGAAACCGACTTTGTGGAGGCTTTTACTCCAAGTTTCGACCCCAAGGCTCAACATATAAATAGAGGGGCAGGGCTAGCACCAAAGACACATCAAGAGACACCAAGCCGTGTGCCGGCATCCCCGTCCCCTCTAGTTTATCCTCCGTCATAGTTTCTGTAGTGCTTCGGCGAAGCCCTGCGGAGATTGTTCTTCATCAACATCGTTACCACGCCGTCGTGGTGCCGGAGCTCATCTACTACTTCGGCCGTCTTGCTGGATCAAGAAGGCGAGGACGTCATCGAGCTGAACGTGTGCTGAATGCGGAGGTGCCGTACATTTGGTACTTGATCGGGGCGGATCGTGAAGGTGTACGACTACATCAGCCGCGTTGATAAACGCTTCCGCTTAGCGATCTTCAAGGGTATGAAGATACACTCTCCCTCTTGTTGCTATGCATCACCATGATCTTGCGTGTGCGTAGGATTTTTTTGAAATTACCACGTTCCCCAACAGTGGCATCCGAGCCAGGTTTATGCGTAGATGTTATATGCACGAGTAGAACACAAGTGAGTTGTGGGCGATACAAGTCATACTGCTTACCGGCATATCATACTTTGGTTCAACGGTATTGTTGGATGAAGTGACCCGGACCGACATTACGCGTAAGCTTACGCGAGACTAGTTCTACCGACGTGCTTTGCACATAGGTGGCTGGCGGGTGTCAGTTTCTCCAACTTTAGTTGAACCGAGTGTGGTTACGCCAATCCTTGTTGAAGGTTAAAACAACACTAACTTGACGAAATATCATTGTGGTTTTGATGCGTAGGTAAGAACGGTTCTTGCTCAGCCCGTAGCAGCCACGTAAAACTTGCAACAACAAAGTAGAGGACGTCTAACTTGTTTTTGCAGGGCATGTTGTGATGTGATATGGTCAAGGCATGATGCTAAATTTTATTGTATGAGATAATCATATTTTGTAACAGAGTTATCAGCAACTGGCAGGAGCCATATGGTTGTTGTTTTATTGTATGCAATGCAATCGCCCTGTAATTGCTTTACTTTATCACTAAGCTGTAGCGATAGTCGTAGAAGCAATAGTTGGCGAGACAACAATGATGCTACGATGGAGATCAAGGTGTTGCGCTGGTGACGATGGTGATCATTGACGGTGCTTTGGAGATGGAGATCAAAAGCACAAGTTGATAATGGCCATATCATATCACTTATATTGATTGCATGTGATGTTTATCTTTTATGTATCTTATTCTGCTTTGATTGACGGTAGCATTATAAGATGATCTCTCACTAAATTTCAAGGTATAAGTGTTCTCCCTGAGTATGCACCGTTGCGAAAGTTCTTCGTGCCAAGACACCACGTGATGATCGGGTGTGATAAGCTCTACATTCAAATATAACGGGTGTAAGACAGTTTTACACACGCAGAATACTCAGGTTAAACTTGACGAGCCTAGCATATGCAGATATGGCCTCAGAACACTGAGACCGAAAGGTCAAGCGTGAATCATATAGTAGATATGATCAACATAGTGATGTTCACCAATGAAAACTACTCCATCTCACGTGATGATCGGACATGGTTTAGTTGATTTGGATCACGTGGTCACTTAGATGACTAGAGGGATGTCTATCTAAGTGGTAGTTCGTAAGTAATATGATTAATTGAACTTTAATTTATCATGAACTTAGTACCTGATAGTATTTTTGCTTGTCTATGTTGTTGTAGATAGATGGCACGTGCTGTTGTTCCATTGAATTTTAATGCGTTCCTTGAGAAAGCTAAGTTGAAAGATGATGGTAGCAATTACACGGAGTGGGTCCGTAACTTGAGGATTATCCTCATTGCTGCACAGAAGAATTATGTCCTGGAAGCATCGCTGGGTGCCAGGCCTGCTGCAGATGCAACTGCAGACATTGTGAATGTCTAGCAGAGCAAACCTGATGACTACTCGATAGTTCAATGTGCCATGCTTTACGGCTTAGAACCGGGACTTCAACGACGTTTTGAACGTCATGGAGCATATGAGATGTTCCAGGAGTTGAAGTTAATATTTCAAGCGAATGCTCGGATTGAGAGATATGATGTCTCCAATAAGTTCTATAGCTGCAAAATGGAGGAGAATAGTTCTGTTAGTGAACATATACTCAAAATGTATGGGTATAATAATCACTTGATTCAACTGGGAGTTAATCTTCCTAATGATAGTGTCATTGACAGAATTCTTCAATCACTGCCACCAAGCTACAAGAGCTTCGTGATGAACTATAATATGCAAGGTATGAACAAGACTATTCCCGAGCTCTTCGCAATGCTAAAGGCTGCGGAGGTAGAAATCAAGAAGGAGCATCAAGTGTTGATAGTCAATAAGACTACCAGTTTCAAGAAAAAGGGTAAAGGGAAGAAGAAGGGGAACTTTAACAAGAACGGCAAGCAAGTTGCCGCTTAGGAGAAGAAATCCAAGTCTGGACCTAAGCCTAAGACTGAGTGCTTCTACTGCAAAGGGACTAGCCACTGGAAGCAGAACTGCCCCAAGTATTTGGCGGATAAGAAGGATGGCAAGGTGAATAAAGGTATATGTGATATACATGTTATCACTAGTAGAAAACATGGCATTTGTCCCGGTTCGTAAGGGCCTCTAGTCCCGGTTCTTGAACTGGGACTAATAGGTCGTTACTAATGCCTCCCCCTTTAGTCCCGGTTCTTACATGAACCGGGACAGATGGGCCTCCATGTGGCCGCTGCGGGCAGCCTAGGCAGGGGGCCTTTGGTCCCGGTTGGTGACATTAACCGGGACCAAAAGGCATCCACGCGTCAGAAGCTGGCTGCACCTGAGGTTTTTTTTGAAAGTGGCTGGTTTAGGGGTTTAGGGGGTTAACTTAGGTTGTTATTAGCTAGCTAATAGAGAGAAGTGTCCTCTCTTATATCTTCGTGCTTGGTTTACCAACGCTACTGCTATGTTCATTTCACCCGCTGATATATAATAACTCTTCATGCTCGCATCATACATCATCATATATAATAACAAGTCCTACTAATCATGCATCATCATACAACTTCTACTCATTATTAATAACAAGTCATACGATCTTCATACTCATAGTCATCGAACCCAACTCAACATAATAGTTCTTAGCACATGATCATCAGTATCAGGTAGGACCTAAACACACTTAAGGTAAAATAGCATAAAACAATATAGACCCTGACTCTCCATTATGAAGAATGGAGACAATCCTGTCTCCAATTCTTGCGCTTCGCTTCCTTTTGCTTCGAAGAAGCTCCTTACGACTATCCATACATTTTTACCATTCTTTGATTGTCATGTCTCCACTTATTTTAGAAATCCGGTATGGACAGTTGAGATTCGTAGGACGACCTGGTTGTATGTTCAAAACATCAAGGCGACCGTGCGTATACATCAGATGAGGCACACAATCATTCGGGATTATCTGTTGAAAAACATAGTAATAAGTTCATAGTTAGCAATGATGTACTAGTTTTAGAAGTATGCAAAAAGATGCACGGATGTTGTAATAGTAAAAAATCTTACCAGGGTATCTCCATGGTAGTTACCGTAGTTCAACACGTGCACTAGTGGCATGTATTGACCACAATGTTGAGGAGTTCGATTGTAGACATTGTAATTCTCAAGATCAGTACAAAATGCGATCAGATTATTTTTCTCCTTATAAGTTAATTCGGAGCCATCGGTGTAGTGATTTTTGTCTACCATCTTCCGAACATTCTTTGAAGAATGAAAATAAGCTGTCAATGGAAATAAGCTGTCAACTATTTTGAAATAAACAATATAAATTACTTAATAACTATGTTTGAGAAGCTCACATGGTGGAAGAATTGGAAGTGTATCCACAAGGACCCAAATGGCCATATTGTCTTGCTCGATTGTAGGATCACGAAGATCCATGGTGATAAGCATATCCTCATCAAACCATACATCTTGCAAAGTGCTTCCCAATTTTTGCAACCAAAATGGGTTACACTCTCAGCATTGTACAACTTCAAAATCCACACCATGATGGGTCTTTAGGTGAATTTTTTGGTTTTCATACTTTCATGGTCTTCAAAACCCATCCTCTCCAAGACATAGCGTCTTGCATAGCATGGGATAAGCTAGTCGAATTGAAAAGGATGAAAAATACACGTTAAAGTAGTTGAAGTCATGCTTAATTATGAAAAAAAACTATTGTCGTCGTTGCTTACCGTATGAACATCGAAGGTCTCCTTGAGCTTAATGCTGAAGCGCCGATCTTCGTCCAGCTCAAGGAACCTTTCGCACATACCTCAGTCGTCGTGGCACCAGTCGCACTCCCCCGGGCGGTTTTCGTCGTCCGAGTACGACATTTCCGGCCTGTGTTCATAATTCAAATATTAAACTTGTACAATTCAATATATGTACTAAAAAGCCTAAATTAGATCATTATTATTAATCACGGGTTGACTATCGGTGATGGTAGCTCCTCCTTTCATTTCCGAGTGCATTATTACACCAAATTGTCTAGTACACGAGAATGAAAGAGAAGCTACCCCCACGACGACGTGGATGATGTAGGGGGCTCTTCAATTTTAGCATTCAAAGTAGGAGTACTTTTCCAATATGAGCATTCAATAAGCAAAACCAAATCATAAAATAAAGTAGTATTCAAATTAGCATGCATTCAATTATAACCAAAAGTACATCATCTCTTGTGTCCGTACATCGTCGAATATTATCACTAATACTCCTCGAATACTATCATACATATAGCATCGCCAATACAGCTAGAACCGTAGCGCCCGACGGGTATCGTCGCGGGTGGTGGACACCTAAAGATAAGGAACCATCACAGGATCATAGCTCCAGTGAGATCCCTGAAGAACCTGCCAGGTATTGTCGGATCTGCCTTCCAACGCAACCATGTAGCGACGGATGTGCTCGTCCTCCTTGCTGACACGGTGACGTACCACCTCCGCGGTGTTCGAAAGCCTCGGCACCGTCACTGGTCCACGCGACCGCCATCAAACAAGGATCGGGTCAACAACGGACTGGCTCCTCACCAACCTACGTCCCCGGGAAGGTAGCACCTCCCAATACCAGCCCGACGGAGTCCAATCCCAGACATGGCCATGATCAAGCAGGCCTCCACCGCCGAGTCGACGACGAGGATGCGGGATAGGCATCGTCGACGTCGATGCGGGAACTATTTTTATATATAGTAAAATAAAGTAGTTTTATTAATTAAATCAACTAGTTCAACTACTAAGCACTTACTATAAATAAATAAAGTAGTACTTACTAAAAATAAACTACTTCTATATATAGTAAAATAAATTGGTTTACTAAATCAACTAGCTAGTTCAACTATATATTAATCACTTACTACAAATAAAATAAAGTAGTACTTACTAAAAATAAACTAGTTTAACTATAGTTCTATTATTTTTCTAACTAATTATATTAAACACTTTCCCTTCTTATTTTCCTTTTCCCTCTATTCTAAATATGAACATATTCATAAATGACTTTGATCATGCACAATTTTCCTATACATACACAATATGAACATATACATAAATCGAGAAAGAAAATTCTATGAACAAAAAAAATCATTAAAATTCTATGAACCAAATTACAACAGAAAAAAAAATCATAAAAATTCTATGAACAAAAAAAATCATAAAAAATTGACATATTCGATCTTTGCATATATATGAACATACAAACATGCATATTCAATAATAATATCACCAAAAAAATCTATTAACAGAAAAAAATCTAACAAAATATGAACAAATTACCCAATATGAAAAAAAATCTATGAACTACACATCTAAATTACTACACATCTAACAAAAAAAATCTATGAACTACAAAAAAATCTAACAAAATCTAACTCAATTAACTACACATCTAAATTATGCTACACATCTAAATTAACTACTACATCAAATTATATTAGCAAAAATTTTGCTCACGGGATGGCAACGGCGTGAGGGGCGCGGCGAGGGCGACGGGCAGGGGACGGCGACGGCGACGACAACGGGGCGGCGCGGGACGACGCGGGGCGGCGACGGCATCGGGGCGGGGCGGTGACGGTGCGGGACGGCGCGGGGCGGCAACGGTGCGGGACGTCGCGGGGCGGCGACTGTGTCGCGGCAGCGCGGGACGGCGTAAGGCGACGACAGCGACGGCGAGGCGGAGACGGGCAGCCTGGCGGCGTCGGGCGCGGGGAAGAAGGAAACTGAACCAAATTTTCATGAGTGCTATTTATATAGGCAAAGCATTGGTCCCGGTTCGTGAGACCAACCGGGACCAATGCCCCCCTTTAGTCCCGGTTGGTGCCACCAACCGGGACCAAAGGCCTCTTTTCAGTAGCCCAAAGGGCGGGAAGCAGAGGCCTTTGGTCCTAGTTGGTGGCACCAACCGGGACTAAAGGGGTGGCATTGGTCCCGGTTGGTGCCACCAACCGGGACCAATTCTCCCCTTTAGTCCCGGTTGGTGCCACCAACCGGGACTGAAGGACTTGTGCTGCCCGCGTCGCGGCACGAAAGTTTAGTCCACCCCGCTAACTGAGGGAGTTCGAGAGTGGTTTATAAGCCCCAGTCCCGCTGCCCTCTCGAGCTCCTTTCAAATGCAGGCTTACGGGCCTAAATGCACTAAATGTGCCTGTGGGCCTATTGGTCCTATTGTGGGCCTGAATCCTGGCCCATTATTGGGTTTCTAGTCGTATTCAGGCCGTGGTGGCCCTTTAGGTGGCACTTTTTTGTTTTAGTTTTTGCTTTGAATTATTTATTTTCTTTTGATTTTTGCTTTATTTCTTTTATTTTTTCTTTTAGCTCAGAATAATTATAATCTTTCTGTTATTCCATTAGTTTCCAAATTTGAATAATTATAATCTTTATGCAACTAAAAATATATTTGGAGTGATTCTTTTTCCTGCTATTTAATATTACTGCGTTTTATCATTATATTGAAAAACATATTTTTTTATTTTAGTTTCTATCAAAAAAAATCTTTATGACAATTCTTTTTGCTACTAAAGTTTCTAACAAAAAATTCTTTATGATAATTATATCTGCTTTTCATGTTTTGAACAGAAAATACTTTGATAATTTTAGTTGCATAAATTTTATATAATTTTAGTTTTAAAAATACTAGAGGTTTATAAAAGCTTTTTAGTTGATTCCTTTTGCTATTAGAGTTTTATAAAAGCATTTACTAGTTTTTTTGAACTATAAGACCTTGAAATTGAAAAGCATTTCAAATGAACTCTGAAAAGGTTGGAAGTTGGCATGGTATCATCATTTCATCCACATAGCATGTGCAAGAAAGTTGAGAGGGTTACAGCAAAAACTGGATGCACTTCATGTACAAAACGGACAATCTCTTTCGAAGTATCAGGATTTCATACGGAAATTTGTCTGTTACAACAAACATTTCAAATGAACTACGAAAAGGTTGAAAGTTGGCATGGTATCATCATAATAGTTGTGGAGAAAGTCTTCACTTTTTCTTCGCTTGTGTCCTGTCCTTATTGCGCTGTAACCATGGATAATCTTCATCATTTATCAGGATGCTTAGGTCAGCCTTGACTTTGAAGGGAGGAATTTCATGAAACTTTTCATAATCTTTGGACATGTCTGTCTTGCCCTCCACTCCCACGATGTCCCTTTTTCCTGAAAGAACTATGTGGCGCTTTGGCTCATCGTATGATGTATTCACTTCCTTATTTTTTCTTTTTCTCGTTTTGGTAGACATGTCCTTCACATAGATAACCTGTGCCACATCATTGGCTAGGATGAACGGTTCGTTAGTGTAACCAAGATTGTTCAGATCCACTGTTGTCATTCCATACTGTGGGTGTACCTGTACCCCGCCTCCTGATAGATTGACCCAGTTGCATTTAAGCAAAGGGACCTTAAAATCTACTCTGTAGTCAAGTTCCCATATGTCCACTATGTAACCATAATATGTGTCCTTTCCCCTCTCGGTTGCTGCATCAAAGCGAACACCGCTATTTTGGTTGGTGCTCTTTTGATCTTGGGCGATCGTGTAAAATGTATTCCCATTTATCTCATATCCTTTGTAAGTCAATACAGTCGAAGATGGTCCCCTGGACAACGAGTACAGCTCAGCACAAACAGTGTTCTCACCTCTGATACGTGTTTCCAACCAACTGCTGAAAGTCCTGATGTGTTCACTTGTAATCCAGTTGTCGCATCGCTCCGGGTGTTTGGAGCGCAGACTGTTCTTGTGTTCATCGACATACGAGGTCACCAAGGTAGAGTTCATTAGTACTATGTAGTGTGCTTGAGACCAAGAATATCCGTCCCTGCATATTATTGAGTCTCCTCCAAGTGTGCCTTTTCCAGTCATTCTCCCCTCATACCGTGATTCAGTGAGACCTATCTTCTTAAGGCCAGGAATGAAGTCAACACAAAATCCAATGACATCCTCTGTTTGATGGCCCATGGAGATGCTTCCTTCTGGCCTAGCGCGGTTACGGACATATTTCTTTAGGACTCCCAGGAACCTCTCAAAGGGGTACATATTGTGTAGAAATATGGGGCTCAGAATGACAATATCGTCAACTAGATGAACTAGGACATGCGTCATGATATGATGGTGGGAACACCAGCTCGAAACTGACAAGACATTGCACCACATCACTCCTTAGCCTTGGTATGATTTCTGGATCGATCACCTTCTGAGAGATTGCATTGAGGAATGCACATAGCTTCACAATGGCTAATCGGACGTTTTCCGGTAGAAGCCCCCTCAATGCAACCGGAAGCAGTTGCGTCATAATCACGTGGCAGTCATGAGACTTTAAGTTCTGAAACTTTTTCTCTGCCATATTTATTATTCCCTTTATATTCGACGAGAAGCTAGTCGGGACCTTCATACTAAGCAGGCATTCAAAGAAGATTTCCTTCTCTTCTTTGGTAAGAGCGTAGCTGGCAGGACCTTCATATTGCTTTGGAGGCATGCCGTCTTTTTCGTGCAAACGTTGCAGGTCCTCCCGTGCCTCAGTTGTATCTTTTGTCTTCCCATACACGCCCAAGAAGCCTAGCAGGTTCACGCAAAGGTTCTTCGTCACGTGCATCACGTCAATCGAAGAGCGGACCTCTAGGTCTTTCCAGCAGGGTAGGTCCCAAAATATAGATTTCTTCTTCCACATGGGTGCGTGTCCCTCAGCGTCACTCGGAACAGCTAGTCCGCCGGGACCCTTTCCAAAGATTACGTGTAAATCATTGACCATAGAAAGTACGTAATCACCGGTATGCATGGCGGGCTTCTTCCGGTGATCTGCCTCGGCTTTGAAATGCTTGCCTTTCTTTCGACATTGATGGTTGGTCGGAAGAAATCAACGATGGCCCGGGTACACATTCTTCCTGTAGCTTCCCAGGTATATACTTTTGGTGTCAGCTAAACAGTGCGTGCATGCATAGTATCCCTTGTTTTTGTCCTGAAAGGTTACTGAGAGCGGGCCAATCATTGATGGTTACAAACAGCAACGCGTGCAGGTTAAATTCCTCCTGTCTGTGCTCATCCCACACACGTACACCGTTTCCATACCACAGCTGTAAAAGTTCTTCAACTAATGGCCTTAGGTACACATCAATGTCGTTGCCGGGTTGCTTAGGGCCTTGGATGAGAACTGGCACCATAATGAACTTCCGCTTCATTGACATCCAAGGAGGAAGGTTATACATACATAGAGTCACGGGCCAGGTGCTGTGATTGCTGCTGCTCCGTGAAAGCATTAATGCCATCCGCGCTTAAATCAAACCATACAATCCTTGGGTCATGTGCAAACTCAGCCCAGTACTATCTCTTGATTTTTCTCCATTGCGACCCGTCAGCGGGTGCTCTCAACATCCCGTCTTTCTTACGGTCCTCACTGTGCCATGGCATCAACTTGGCATGCTCTTTGTTTCTGAACAGTCGTTTCAACCGTGGTATTATAGGAGCATACCACATCACCTTCGCAGGAACTCTCTTCCTGCGGGGCTCGCCGTCAACATCACCAGGGTCATCTCGTCTGATCTTATACCGCAATGCACCGCATACCGGGCATGCGTTCAAATCCTCGTACGCACCGCGGTAGAGGATGCAGTCATTAGGGCATGCATGTAGCTTTAGCACCTCCAATCCTAGAGGGCATACGACCTTCTTTGCTTCGTACGTACTGTCGGGCAATTCATTATCCTTTGGAAGCCTCTTCTTCAATATTTTCAGTAGCTTCTCAAATCCTTTGTCAGGCACAACATTTTGTGCCTTCCACTGCAGCAATTCCAGTATGGTACCCAGCTTTGTGTTGCCATCTTCGCAATTGGGGTACAACCCTTTTTTGTGATCCTCTAACATGCGATCGAACTTCAGCTTCTCCTTTTGACTTTCGCATTGCGTCCTTGCATCGACAATGACCTGGCGGAGATCATCATCGGGCACATCGTCTGGTTCCTCTTGATCTTCAGCAGCTTCTCCCGTTGCAGCATCATCGGGCACATCGTCTGGTTCCTCTTGATCTTCAGCAGCTCCCCCGTTGCAGCATCACCGTATTCAGGGGGCACATAGTTTTCATCGTCCTCTTCTTCTTTTGCCGTCTTCCATCATAACCCCTATTTCTCCGTGCCTCGTCCAAACATTATAGTGTGGCATGAAACCCTTGTAAAGCAGGTGGGTGTGAAGGATTTTTTGGTCAGAGTAAGACTTCGTATTCCCACATTTAGTGCATGGACAACACATAAAACCATTCTGCTTGTTTGCCTTAGCCAATTCGAGAAAATTATGCACGCCCTTAATGTACTCAGAGGTGTGTCTGTTACCATACATCCATTGCCAGTTCATCTATGTGCATTATATATAATTATGTGTGTCAAAAGTAAGAAAATTAGACAACTATCAGAAAGAAGATAAGAACAAGAGGCTCACCACGATGGTGTCGGCGACGAGATCGACGCGGGCGATCAACGGCGGTGAAAACGGGGACGGGGCGTGACGGACCGCTAAATCTAGACAAACCTCGAAAAAAATGGAGCTCCGAGGTCGAGCTTCGAGAGGAGAAAGCTTAACTAGTGTGGCTCGGGCATTTCATCAAACACCTCATGTGCATAGGAGGTGAACTAGAGCACCCAAATGCCCTCTCCTCGCCGGATTGAAAAAACTGAGCACTGGAGTGCTCTGCCGCGGCGGTGGGTATATATAGGCAAGTTATTTGTCCCGGTTCATGGCATGAACCGCGACTAAAGCATAACCTTCTGTCCCGGTTCAAGCCACGAACCGGGACCAATGGTTGTGGGCCAGGAGCGAGGACCATTGGTCCCGGTTCGTGGCTTGAAATGGGAAAAATGGTTCCACACGAACCGGGACCAATGCCCACGAGGCCCCGGCCGGCCCCCTAGGCTCACGAACCGGGTCTAATACCCCCCATGGGACCCAGTTCTTGAAGAACCGGGACTAATGGGCTGGCCAGGCCCGAACGTTAGCCCTGTTTTCTACTAGTGTATTGATGTGTACCTTACTAATGCTTGCAGTAGCACCCGGGTATTTGATATTGGTTCTGTTGCTAATATTTGCAACTCGAAACAGGGACTACGGATTAAGCGAAGATTGGCTAAGGATGAGGTGACGATGCGCGTGGGAAATGGTTCCAAAGTCGATGTGATCGCGGTCGGCACGCTACCTCTACATCTACCTTCGGGATTAGTTTTAGACCTGAATAATTGTTATTTGGTGCCGAACGTTGAGCATGAACATTATATCTGGATCTTGTTTGATGCGAGATGGTTATTCATTTAAATGAGAGAATAATGGTTGTTCTATTTATATGAGTAATATCTTTTATGGTCATGCACCCTTGAAGAGTGGTCTATTTATATTAAATCTCCATAGTAGTGATACACATATTCATAATATTGAAAGAAAAGATGCAGAGTTGATAATGATAGTGCAACTTAGTTGCGGCACTGCCGTTTAGGTCATATTGGTGTAAAGCGCATGAAGAAACTCCATACTGATGGACTTTTGGAATCACTTGATTATGAATCACTTGGTACTTGTGAACCATGCCTCATGGGCAAGATGACTAAAATGCCGTTCTTTGGAACAATGGAGCGAGCAATAGATTTACTGGAGGTCATACATACTGATGTATGTGGTCCGATGAATGTTGAGGCTCACAGCAGGTATCGTTATTTTCTCACCTTCACAGATGACTTAAGCAGATATGCGTATATCTACTTAATGAAACATAAGTCTGAAACATTTGAAAAGTTCAAAGAATTTCAGAGTGAAGTGGAAAATCATCGTAACAAGAAAATAAAGTTTCTACGATCTGATCGTGGAGGAGAATATTTGAGTTACGAGTTTGGTCTCCATTTGAAACAATGTGGAATAGTTTCGCAACTCACGCCACCCGGAACACCACAGCGTAATGGTGTGTCCGAACGTCGTAATCGTACTTTACTAGATATGGTGCGATCTATGATGTCTCTTACTGATTTACCGCTATAATTTTTGGTTATGCTTTAGAGACGGCTGCATTCACGTTAAATAGGGCACCATCGAAATCCGGTTAGACGACGCCTTATGAACTGTGGTTTGGCAAGAAACCAAAGTTGTCGTTTCTTAAAGTTTGGGGTTGCGATGCTTATGTGAAAAAGCTTCAACCTGATAAGCTCGAACCCAAATCGGAGAAATGTGTCTTCATAGGATACCCAAAGGAGACTGTTGGGTACACCTTCTATCACAGATCCGAATGCAAGACATTTGTTGCTAAATTTGGATCCTTTCTAGAGAATGAGTTTCTCTCGAAAGAAGTGAAAGGAAGGAAAGTAGAACTTGATGAGGTAACTATACCTACTCCCTTATTAGAAAGTAGTTCATCACAGAAATCGGTTCTTGTGACGCCTACACCAATTAGTGAGGAAGCTAATGATATTGATCATGAAACTTCATATCAAGTTACTACCGAACCTCGTAGGTCAACCAGAGTAAGATCCGCACCAGAGTGGTACGGTAATCCTATTCTAGAGGTCATGTTACTTGACCATGGTGAACCTACGAACTATGAGGAAGCGATGATGAGCCCAGATTCCGCAAAATGGCTTGAAGCCATGAAATCTGAGATGGGATCCATGTATGAGAACAAAGTGTGGACTTTGATTGACTTGCCCGATGATCGGCAAGCCATCGAGAATAAATGGATCTTCAAGAAGAAGATTGATGCTGACGGTAATGTAACTGTCTACAAAGCTCAACTTGTTGCGAAAGGTTTTCGACAAGTTCAAGGAGTTGACTACGATGAGACTTTCTCACCCGTAGCGATGCTTAAGTCTGTCCGAATCATGTTAGCAATTGCCGCATTTTATGATTATGAAATTTGGCGAATGGATGTCAAAACTGCATTCCTGAATGGATTTTTGGAAGAAGAGTTGTATATGATGCAACCAGAAGGTTTTGTCGATCCGTAAGGTGCTAACAAAGTGTGCAAGCTCCAGCGATCCATTTATGGACTGGTGCAAGCCTCTCAGAGTTGGAATAAATGTTTTGACAGTGTGATCAAAGCATATGGTTTTATACAGATTTTGGAGAAGCCTGTATTTACAAGAAATTGAGTGGGAGCTCTGTAGCATTTCTAATACTATATGTGGATGACATATTGTTGATTGGAAATGATATAGAATTTCTGGATAGCATAAAAAGATACTTGAATAAGAGTTTTTCAATGAAAGACCTCGGTGAAGCTGCTTATATATTGGGCATCAAGATCTATATAGATCGATCAAGACGTTTAATTGGACTTTCACAAAGCACATACCTTGACAAAGTTTTGAAAAGGTTCAAAATGGATCAAGCAAAGAAAGGGTTCTTGCCTGTGTTACAAGGTGTGAAGTTGAGTCAGGCTCAATGCCCGACCACTGCAGAAGATAGAGAGAAAATGAAAAATGTTCCCTATGCTTCAGCCATAGGCTCTATCATGTATGCAATGCTGTGTACCAGACTTGATGTGTGCCTTGCTATTACTTTAGCAGGGAGGTACCAAAGTAATCTAGGAGTGGATCACTAGACAGCGGTCAAGAACATCTTGAAGTACCTGAAAAGGACTAAGGATATGTTTGTCATTTATGGAGGGGACAAAGAGCTCGTCGTAAATGGTTACGTCGATGCAAGCTTTGACACTGATCCGGACGATTCTAAATGGCAAACCTGATACATGTTTATATTGAACGGTGGAGCTGTCAGTTGGTGCAGTTCTAAATAAAGCGTCGTGGCGGGAACTACATGTGAAGCGGAGTACATAGCTGCTTCAGAAGCAGCAAATGAAGGAGTCTGGATGAAGGAGTTCATATCTGATCTAGGTGTCATACCTAGTGCATCAGGTCAAATGAAAATCTTTTGTGACAATACTGGTGCAACTGCCTTGGCAAAGGAATCCAGATTTCACAAAGAGAACCAAGCACATCAAGAGACGTTTCAATTCCATCCGTGACCAAGTCTAGGTGGGAGAGATAGAGATTAGCAAGATACATACGGATCTGAATGTTGCAGACCCGTTGACTAAGCCTCTCTCACGAGCAAAACATGATCAACACCAAGACTCCATGGGTGTTAGAATCATTACTGTGTAATCTAGATTATTGACTCTAGTGCAAGTGGGAGACCGAAGGAAATATGCCCTAGAGGCAATAATAAATTTATTATTTTTTCCTTATTTCAAGATAAATGTTTATTATTCATGCTATAATTGTATTAACCCGAAACATAATACATGTGTGAATACATAGACAAATAGTGTCACTAGTATGCCTCTACTTGACTAGCTCGTTAATCAAAGATGGTTAAGCTTTCCTAACCATAGATATGAGTTGTCATTTGATAAACGGGATCACATCATTAAGAGAATGATGTGATTGACTTGACCCATTCCGTTAGCTTAGCATTTGATCGTTTAGTATATTGCTATTGCTTTCTTCATGACTTATACATGTTCCTATGACTTGACCCATTCCGTTAGCTTAGCATTTGATCGTTTAGTATATTGCTATTGCTTTCTTCATGACTTATACATGTTCCTATGACTATGAGATTATGCAACTCTCGAATACCGGAGGAACACTTTGTGTGCTACCAAACGCCACAACGTACCTGGGTGATTATAAAGGTGCTCTACAGGTTTCTCCGACGGTACTTGTTGAGTTGGCATAGATCAAGATTATGATTTGTCACTCCGATTGTCGGAGAGGTATCTTTGGGCCCTCTCGGTAATGCACATCACTATAAGCCTTGCAAGCAATGTGACTAATGAGTCAGTTGCGGGATGATACATTACAGAACGAGTATGAGACTTGCTGGTAACGATATTGAACTAGGTATTGAGATACCGACAATTGAATCTCGGGCAAGTAACATACCGATGACAAAGGGAACAACATATGTTGTTATGCAGTTCGACCAATAAAGATCTTCGTAGAATATGTAGGAGCCAATATGGGCATGCAGGTTCCGCTATTGGTTATTGACCAGAGAGATGTCTCAGTCATGTCTACATAGTTCTCGAACCCTTAGGGTCCGCACGCTTAATGTTCATTGACGATATAGTATTATATGAGTTATGTATGTTGGTGACCGAATGTTGTTCGGAGTCCCGGATATGATCACGGACATGACGAGGAACTCCGGAATGGTTCGGAGATAAAGATTGATATATGGGATAATAGTGTTTGGTCTCCGGAAGGGTTCCGGAATTCACTGGAAGGGGTTCCGGATGTTTCCCGAAATGTTTGGGTACGAGAACACTTTATTTGGGCCAAAGGGGAAACCCCACAAGGTTTTTGGAAAGCGCAAAAGAAGGTTTTCCTTCGCGGTCCCAGCAAATGATCCCAAACTTTATGCATACCCAAGGATGATCATGGCATGAATGCATGACAAGTATCGTTCATTTCCGACACTCGATGCATTTTCTAGGGCTTTTCTGGCGACAAAACCCTACAACACTGCCCCCACGTGACTCAACGTGCGCTTTGTGTCCAAATTTGTGCACACCTTGCCTGGGGGACCACATTAGCCATGCCCACATGGTCCCAAAAGTTGGGGTTATCTCATGCATACCTCCACATGCACATGTACAAGCAGGACCATTCGGGTCTGCCGGAGGGCAGGTCTGAAAGTGGTTTTCCTTCGCGGTCCCAGCAAATGATCCCAAACTTTATGCATACCCAATGATGATCATGGCATGAATGCATGACAAGTATCATTCATTTCCGACACTCGATGCATTTTCTAGGGTTTTTCCGGCGACAAAACCCTACAACACTGCCTCCACGTGATGCAACGTGCGTTTTGTGTCCGAATTTGTGCCCACCTTGCTTGGGGGACCACATTGGCCATGCCCACATGGTCCCAAAAGTTGGGGTCATATCATGCATGCCTCCACATGAACCATGTACAAGCAGGACCATTCGGGTCTGCCGGAGGGCGGGTCTGAAAGTGGTTTTCCTTCGCGGTCCCACCAAATGATCCCAAACTTTATGCTTACCCAAGGATGACCATGGCATGCATGCGTGACAAGTATCGTTCGTTTACGACACTCGAAGCATTTTCTAGGGTTTTTCCGGTGACAAAACCCTACAACACCGCCCCCACGTGATGCAACGTGTGTTTCGTGTCTGAATTTGTGCACACCTTGCCTGGTGGACCACATTGGCCATGCCCACATGGTCCCAAAAGTTGGGGTCATCTCATGCATGCCTCCACATGCACCATGTACAAGCAGGACCTTTCGGGTCTACCAGAGGGCAGGTCTGAAAGTGGTTTTTGTTGCCGGTCCCACTAATTAGCAAGTCATAAATAGGACAACATTTAATCAAACATATTTGAAATGAATTTGAAAACTATGAGAAGAAGTGATATGGAATTATAAACATGAAAAAACAATTAGGAATAAGAAGGAGAAAATATAAAATAACAGGAAAACCAAATTAAAAGGGAAAGAGGAACAATACATTTGAATATATAATATTGCAGAAAGGATAGAGATACTATAAATATTGTTGAACATATACAAGTATACAATAACTAATAGGTGTCACAAATATTTTTTATTGAGGGAAGAACCAATGATATTTATTTTGAGGGAAGAAACAATGTAGAGGTAGCTAGGCCGGCCCAGACCGCAAATAACTGTCGGATCCATATTATGGGGGCCCACCACGCTGCGCTTTCCATGCACGTCGATCACAGGCACGTCGATCATGGGAGTAGTTGCCATTCTGTTACACAATTCCGGGATCATGCTAATCCAAATGTTCCTAATCCCTACGATTGAGGAGCACGTTCAGCCTCGATTCAACGGAGGAAAATATAGATCGTGAGACTGGCCATAGGGAAGTTATGACGACCTAGGAGACAACCTCGTATATAATCTCCACCTCCTCGCACATGTCATCGTCTAGATCGCCTCCTGCCGGCGAGTCGTCGATAGCTCCGTCCGCCGCAACCCCCACGCCACAAAAGCCCCGAGAAGATCAACGTCGCCCGCACGTGCTGGCCTCCCTCGACGAACTACGTCGACAACGCAGTACCGACTTCTTTCATCTTCGTTGACCGATGAAGTAAGTTGTCCTCCTTACCTCTCGCCTTCATAGCAAGCTAGTTCCCCCGTCTTGTTGCTTTGATGGACTTAGGTTCACCACATATTTTCAACTAGCTAGTATCAACTCGACTAGATGCGTTCTGACCAGATGGCGTACATGAACTAAATCTTTGGTTCTTTCATAGCATGGTAGAACAAGATGTTGTTTCTTGAGAAACATGATGCAATAGATTATTTGTCGCATGATCCAATTATATTTTTGTCACACGATCCAATTATATATTGTACGGATAGAACATTAAAGAGTTATAAGCATTAGATGTTGATGAACCTCAAATAGGTACCATTGCTATAGACTGTAGTTATTTATAGCTGATCAATTTGTCACCCTGTTAATAATTTATCTGATACTCAAAGAACTTGATCAGATGCAAGTAAATTCAATTACCAATTGTAGTTATCTTTTTATTGCCTCATATCAGCACACACTTGGCTGCATGTTGCTGTATACATGGTGCTAGTTTTATATTTTTTGCATGTCTATTGTTATTTTTGCATTAGTGTTCGCTAATGTCACGAAGTTTTACATTTTCTTTCTACAGGATAGACGAGCAGAATGGAGAAATAGTGTGCGCCATTGAAAAATGGTGCAAGCTTGTGCCGCTCTATCGAGCGGTCAACGCGCTAGAGTGCCGATACAACATTGCGCAGCATGCTGCAGATACCATCTATTAAGATGCGTACCCTACCGGTTAGGTATATGATTGAGAATTTTGATGCCAGCAAGTCCAGATTCATTATACAAGAGCAGTTTGGGGAGGTGACTCTCGGTGCGGTCGACGTCGAGTGCATCTTTAACCTCGAGAACCAAGGACTCTCTGCTTCGGACATTCTGATTGAAGAAGGAGAGTACATGAAGGAGCGGGTGCCGCCACAATTTCTCAGTAAGACATCGGAAAACATAGTGACAGATAATCTCATTGAGGACATAATTAAAAGTAAAGCCACCGACGATGATTTCCTTCGGAAATTAGTCCTTGTCGTGTTAGGAACAATTTTTGCTCCCATGTCCAGCAAGATTGTGCCAAAGCAGTACTACGCTTTGGTCCATGATGTGAAATGTATTTCAAAGATTAACTAGAATGCGCTCACCCTGTGTGTTCTCCTCGATTGCCTTCGCATAGTCAAGAAAGGCAAACACCTCCACCAATGGCCGGAAGGCAATTTGGCTCTGTTGCAGGTACACATATGAGACCTGTTGCATAATGTCAATTATTATATCGTTGCAATTTTATGTGATGTATTGTACTAACTCTAAATTCTTATACTTTTTTGTAGTACTTGTACTGGGAGAAGGTGCAACCTTTCGAAGGGGATTGCGCCTATAATCCCAACTTGTCCATACAACCTCTTATGAGGAACTGGACCGAAGGTGCGGCCACTAGGATAGATCGGTTCGACTATGACAATGGGCGCGGCCATGGTAACGTCAAGGTAAGTCATTGTGTTCTATCTTTCTTAAATGTTTTGTAACTAAATAATATTTATTTTAATTCATCACATGTACTTCAATATTGCATGTAGATTGAAAATAATATCACCCAAGAGTATAGGGCACAGGAGCCCAAAATCCCAAATAATGCGCCTACCATGAAGCCAAAAACCAAGCTTGCAAATGGAAACGCAAAGAAGTCGACAACAGCCCAAATGTAGGAAGATTTGATGGAGCTTCTAATGAAGCGGTGCATGGACTTCATACAGACCTAGATGAGGCAAATCCCTGATCAAGTTGCTGAGGTGTCACACCATAACATTATAGTTTACAGTTTGTTCCCTATTTTAAACCATGCAAGCATTATTAACTTTATATTTCTGTTGCAGAGGTTGTTGGAGAAGTTGAACAAATCAGGTGTCATGTACAAGCCGGCTGCTGCAGTGCTATCCATGGACAATGATGTGGATCAAGAACTGGATTCGTTCGATAACAATCCATATGAAAAGAAGGAATTCGTGTACAAGGATGACATAGAGTCACACGGAGAGCCTTTCATTGACATGACGCAGCCTGATGAAGTGGTTCCCAACCATAAAACCGTACCTGAGGTACTATGTATATATATTTCTGTCTAATTTTCTCCTTTAGTTTTTTTACGGTCTGAAATGTTCACACGATTTTGTTTGCCAAACAGAAAGCCCCACCAAATATGAATTGACAAAAGGAAGCTTCACCTATTAAGTGTAATGATGAATGTGGCGCTACACCAGAAAACCCTTGGGTCATTGGTAATTCTACACAAGCACCTTCATCGGACATAGACATTTGTCCATCTTCTGTCAGCAAGTTCATGGCTAAGGCGAATGGAAAAAAGGGTGCAACTGTCGATAATGATGAGGAAGTTATGTCCGGTAAGCGGAAGCGGACCGTTCCCAAGAAATTTGAATCCCCCTACGCACTTGACAAGCCCAGCAGGTGTACCAACCATGGTCAGAAACCCTCCGATACCCGTTCTGCTAGTAGAGGCATCGTAACTAACTTTCTTAATTTGTTGTATATACTACGAATGCATATGATCACCATTGTTGACGTTCATATTATTTCATGCAGCTCTCTTTTATGAAATGATGAGCCGGAGGTTGTGGCAGATGAGCTGACGCCGGAAATAATTGATGCATCTGTTTCATTTGTCGAGTTAGCTGCTAGCACCGAAAAAAATAAGGGGAAGAAAGTTTACTATAGTGAAGGGCGTGGCATATCTCTGACTTCTGAAAGGATTCGACCGGTACTAACTCATAGATGGCTGTCGGACGATGTAAGTACTACTTGCATGCCCTGTTATTAAAATTCTCAATAATCTATGTCTCAACTTTGAACATGTAATGCCCTGATATTCTATTAAGGTTATTGATGCTTATATGGGACATTTGGAGCTGCGCGTTGGTCATGATTGTTACCTCTGTCCAGCGTGGAGGTCCAAATTCCTTGTAGATCGTGCTATCGCACGAGACGATCCATTGTCGTCGAGCTGCAATATGGATAGTGCTCTGTTCAAAGCTGGAGTAGTTAATAGAGTCACGCAAGAGTATACTGTGCGTGATAAGGTACGTTATGCTTGTAATTCTTCACTACAGGACATTTTATCTAGTATTTCGTTTGATCCATAATGGTTTTTTTGCACTATAGACATATATCGCGTTGAATATCGAAAATGCAAACTGGATGACCGTGGTCATGCACTTGATCAAGCAAGAATTCCAAGTTCTCGATTCACTCTATCCTCTGGACCTGACAGAAAAGACTATGAAAGCACTAGTAATATAACCAACATTTGTACCATTGGTCTTACATGTTGTTTATGATTCTTCTTTAACACTATCCTCTTTATAGCGAATGTCTATAGCAAACGATATGCGCCAAGCAAATCTTATTAGACCAGGAAAATATCCGGACGTAAGTAAGTGGCCTATCAAGGAGTATGACATGCCCCAGCAAGAGGATGGGCGAGTTAGTAGGACATGATGCACATTCAAACAACAACACACATGTTCGTATTGCCCACCGCTAATGTTTGCATATATACCAGGAACTGTTGTGGCCTTTTTGTCACAGAATGTCTAGAGCATTGGTACGAGGATCGAATGACCCGCGATTTTTCACAGGTATGCTGTTATTTACGTTTGTAGACTAGCTAGTATGGTTGTGTACAAAATTCGGTTCATGTAACCTGTATGTCATTTTTTGCAGGCCACTGTTGACGCAAGGAGAAGACATTTCGTCGCCGAGTTGATTATGTCACCTTCGAACACGATGGAGTGTGTGAAGAACAAAATTCGCGAAATCGCAAGGAAAAGGCGCGCCTGAAGAATTCATGTGGCATGCAAGAGTCAAGTTTCAGTGGTTTGGATTTAGTCCGGCCGAAGGTTTCGACGGCATGATTATCTTAGGGTTTCTATCATTTTATGTAATAAATAGGGCATCTCGAATATTGTGACACATACATGTGTATGTGTCTGTCAGACAATAGGCCCGTACCAGACAATTCGGTCATACAATTCGCTCGGAGAAGACAATTTGGTCGTACCAATAAAGTTTTGGCTTCAACTATCAATTGTTCTTGCTTAATATTTTTCTCGTTCTTCAATTTTTTATAATTGTATTTATCACATTCATAGTATTCACATTCTATTTTTCTCTTCAACTGCTCTCCAAAGTTTCATATTAAAATTTTCACATTCTTTACTTTTTTTTAAAACTCTATCAAACTTAGCCTTCTGCCTTAGCTATCTGCATGTCATCATCTTGCATAATCTCCTGGTAATTCCCCCTCATCACATGATTATGAAAAGTAGTCATGTTAGCTATGTAAATATATCGAGCCAAAACGTATTACACAGATGAAAATAAGTCATGTCAGCTCGTTAGCTCTATCGCGTGTTACCAGGCATCATGTTTTTCTAGTTTGTTTTACAAACCCGTCGTATTTTTTATTGTACGTATAATTAACTTTTTCTGTACTCACCGTGATGTCAGGCACGGCCCATCTAACCACGTGAGGGGCCCCACAGGCGGCCTATCATGCCGGTAGTGGTACACAAGCCCATTTTGCCAGGTTCACATCGATCTTTCCCCTTTTCTTGTTTCCCTTCCAAATACCTTGCCCTCTCTCTCCATTTGCGCCTCCAAATCTCGACGGCGAAAGCATGACAGCGAGCTGGGCGTCGGGCTGCGGCGGCTGCGGCGAGAAGAGCGGTGGCGACCACAAGTTAGGTCGAACCCTGGGTCCTGGAAGCAGGTGGGGCGGATTCAGTGGAACAGGAGGCAGCGACGGCAGATCGAGTGGAACAGGGGAGGGGTATTTCGTGGGCGGCGGAGGGCCGGGAGAATCGACAGCTAGGGTTTCTTCAGTGCTACACTTTTGTGGCAAAAAGGTAAGTTCTTTACCGTTGTTCTTTACATCCCAGCATCGTCGCCCACAAATCATGACCCATGGCCCTTACAAGCTCCATCTATTTGGTCATCGGGAAACTCCGGGTGGCCGTGTCTGCATAAATGCAGAAAATTTTGACAGCGCATTAGTGGGATGTGTGTCCAAGGTTAGTCTACTGAGCATGATCTTCAAACTAGTACTACTACTGCGGTCAAGCTGCAAAAAAGTTCAGTGTTTAACGCTTGCAGTGACAAGTTCGGTTATAAATTGACTTGAATTGCTCATGATTTATTTAGGATGATATCACTTCTGAGTATGTTGAATGGGTTGATGGGGAGTGGGATAGCAAAGCAAAGTCATTCATTAAGTATCTTGCCATGAAGAATAAGAAACCGGAGACTAAGATTACATAATATAAAGCTGAAATTAAAAGGAATGAGAAAGAAAAGAGGGCAATGGTTAAGATGCACAAGGAAATATTGCTCTATAGGGATAGGATTTTAGGATTTGGAGGTCTTCTGTATCTTGGCCTGCTTGCCATTATGATTGTTGTCATAGTTACCAAGTAGATTGTTCATAAAGTTATTGACATCATTGTAATTGACATGATGAAATGCCGATGAATTATTTGTTATTCAGTTTATGGGCAAAGTGTAACAGACATTGCAGCAGAAATAACATGGGGCCATCATGATTGGTAGACAATGCACTTTTGGCATGTTCTACATTTAGCAGACACTGCACTTTTGGTATGTTCTATATTTGGTAAGTGATGCACATGGGCACATCACATAGCAACACTACTGATTTGTGCAGTAGCCCAGTCATTGTCTTGTTGCAACATACGAGCAACATCTAGCAGCACCTACACCTTTGATGCAACACTGAAGCAAAACAACAGTACATATTCAATATTCTGAAATTTAACTGAACTTGACACTTAGGGTGAGCAGTAGATATTCAGTTCTTCAGCCACAAAGAACCCGACCAAACCGTACCGATTGCATAACTTATATGCTTACATATAAAAGCATACCTAACCAACATCAAGTACAAAATAATGCTAACTTATATGCTGAAACATATAATAGCATACCTAACTTAAGATAACCAGCAACTTCCTCCTCCTTCAGCAACTGTGCCCATCTCCACTTCTTCAGAAATTTGAGGCGGCGTGAGTAGCGCACCACACACGGAGAAGCCTTCTTCTTGACCGCCGTCCTGTTCGACAGCTGCGCCACTGGATCCTGAGCCACCTGATCCTGAGCCACCTCCTCTTCTTCCACCTTCACTATGTTAGGGTGGAGGGGAAGGAGCTCGACGTCGATGGGCATTGTCTTGCCACCCTCGACGGCGACCGGCGCTACCATCTGCACGGCGTCCTCCCCGCCCTCCTCATGGTCATCAGGGATGAGCAGTACCTCATCCAGGTCGTCCTCCACGACGTCAGAGCCCAACGGCAGGACTGGCTTCGGCACGTGGCGGACCTGGTAGTACGGGCTGACGGGCGCAGGGAGAGGGAGCTCGACGTCGACGCGCTCCGCCCTCGACGCGACGCGTGCTGGATCTGGCCGCAGCGTCATGGTGGTGGTCCACCACCTTGCACGCTGAATAGGGGAGTCTCTCAGCGTGGCCTCTCGCATTGCCCAGACGAGGAGGAGAGCCGGTGGGATGCCGCGGCCATAGGGGAAGGCGCGCTTGTTCTCGGCGTTGGTGAGGACTTTGATGAGGCCACGCGCGTGGTTGACCAACATCTCCATGCTGGGGAACTAGCCGCACACCTCCGTCAACTGCGCGCGCCACCCCTCGTCATCATCGGCGAGCTCCATCATCGCTCTCTGCCAACCGAGGCTTTTCTCCATGGAGGCGGCTGCAGCGGTCGCCGGCGAGGGTTTTCTCCATGGAAT
Organism: Triticum timopheevii; assembly: GCA_963921465.1. Classification (NCBI taxonomy): domain Eukaryota; kingdom Viridiplantae; phylum Streptophyta; class Magnoliopsida; order Poales; family Poaceae; genus Triticum; species Triticum timopheevii. The sequence goes on along the minus strand of OY997270.1, from coordinate 621,465,121 downwards.
TTACTGGTGTATACTCCACCCAAAAACGGCTATTCCGGTTATTCTTCCAGGCCACGATGTACTGCTGTGATCCGTCTCCCAGATTAATTTCTACAATCTCCATGCCGTCAATTTTTTTAAGATCATCTTGCAACATATAGAAGTTTGCTGGAGTGAAGATGTGAGAAGCAGCTATCTCAAGTTTCCTCGAGCTAGTAACTGGCACCGGTAAATTCTGTAAGGCCGTGCAGTCATCTCGCGCCTTGTTTTCACGGATACATACAACGGCGTTCTCATAATGCAAAATCATATCCTCCAGGGTCATTTCACCGTCTAGGTGGAGGTGAAGGCATGAGTTCAGGCTTTCACTCTGCTGGTTGCTTTTCATGTCAAGCCAAAACCCCTCTGTCAGATAAGCCGCGGCCCTCAGTCTCCTCTTCTTATACATCCGTCTCAACCATGTTACAGTTTTTTCCGACTACCATCTTTTGGTAAACACGTGCCATCTCTCCTCAAACGTGGACGTGGACGTGCTGTAGTACAGAAGAGTTCGGAACTCCTTCAAGGAATTGTGACTGAGGTGAATCTTCATATTTTTTCTATATGCCACGTACATATATGGTGCCACACGTCTGGCAAGACTTCACGAATTGCCTTGATCATCGCAGCGTCGGCGTCTGTGATTACACTCTTCGGCATCTTTTGACACATGGACCTCAGAAAAGTCTGCAGTAGCCACACGTATGTCTGTTCGGTCTCGTCCGAAACTATGGCACAACCAAAAATAGTGGTCTTCCAGTGATTGTTAAGACCAACAAAAGGTATGAATGGCATACCATAGCGGTTCATCTTGTACGTGCTGTCAAATACAAGCACGTCGCCGAAGTCCTCATAGTCATGACGAGACTAGGAGTCACACCAGAACATCCTATTCAAGTGTCCTTCCTTATCTAGCATGTACTCGAAAAAGAAGCTAGGATCCCTCTGTTTCCTACTGGCCATGATGCCTATGGCTGTGGCAGCATCACCTTTTGAAAGCAGCTTCCTCTTCTCCCTGACGCAAAGGTTGTATATTTCACGCCTGGTAAAACCAACACCGCCATACCATACATGTTTGCTGATGAGGGAATCCATCATGTCATGAATTCTAATCCCTACAGCTCCCATGGACATTATCTCATGCTTCTGGAACTCTTTGATTTTTCTGTGGGACCAAAGAAAAGGTACCTCGTCCGGTCCTGCCAACATATGGCTATGCTTGTCCTCGAAACTTGCAACATACCAAACCCCATGCTTTTGGTCAAGCTTGACGGTCAGGTGTGCTTCGCAAAAGCAGCGTGTCTCGGCTCTGAGCCTACGGTTGTGTCCTTCCTCGGTTAGCAACTTGCTGTCATGTTTCCCTTGTCTGGAACAAACAAACCACCTATAACGCATATGATGTGACTCGGTTTTGCTATACCTGACCTTATTCTTTCTAATGCTGAAACCATTAACTCTAGTATAGCTGTTGTAGAAATCATACGTGACATCGTGAGTCATAAAAGTCATGTCCATTATCTGCATGAACATATCCCTCTTATCATCTGCACTGGCAGTATCTTGGACATTCTTTGCCCCACCATCTTCTGCCACCTACACAATCAAAACATAGCCATGAAAACAGTTTTCTATGCTTTAACATTACTTTCATAAAACATTGATTACACAAATGCCTCACTCATCATGACCGACGACTGCGAATCCCCAGAATCAGGTGCATCTAATGATTCGTCGTTAAGGCCTGTCTCCACGTCGGATTCGCCGTAATAGTCATACACATTATGACATTCGGAAATGAACTAAAAAATACAACACAAATACATAATTACTTATCATATAATATTCCAGAATGAATTCAATTTGAATGTCAATAAAATTTTTCACTTACGTACCTGACTAATGTAATCTTCATTTGAGAGCTCCGAATTGTTTTCCTAGCCATCATCATGCTCATCCATATACGAATTTTCAACACAAAAATATAATGTTGTCGGATGGCACCAAAAAATTACAACATGATAATGCCACTCACATTAAAATCTTCCCATTCGTTCCGATTCTCTGACTGATCTCCAAGATCTGAATTTTCATCATCTTACCAATCTTCTATCCAGTCTTTCATTAGTTCTCCAAACTCCATGTCTACCATCATATCAGTTAACTCCCCGTCCGCCATTTCCTACAACAAATAATATGTATCAACACATGTGAAAAGATTATCAATGATGAAATATCAACACATAGCACACAATCACGGATGTTTGTAAACAACCCCAACAGAGGCCGTTCAGATCTGCCAAACCAAGTCAGGAAGATGGCCACGACACCCGTCATGATCACTTTCAATCGCGAGGAGCAGCACTACAAAACCTAGCTAGCTCTATGATTACCTCTGTCGCCGGATACCTAGGTTAGCTGCCACATCAAATAACGATAGTCCTGGTGGACACAGCCGGCGGCAACCGGTGCTACGTGAACCCTACACTGAAGAAACCCAGATCATGAGGAGCAGCACTACCGGAACAAGATCCACGATCGCATGCGCCGCCGGGTAGGTAGGTTACCCGCCCCGCTAGGTTAACCACTACCTCTGACGGCGGCAGTTCGTTCGATTGTTGCCGCGAGCGAGACTAGAGGGGTGCGGGGGGATGCGGGATGCGGTACCTGTGAGTGCTGGAGATTCACGACGTTGCCGCGCCCGCTGTCCGACGAGATCGCCGGTGACGAGATAGCCGCGCGCCGCTGGAGATCTACCGCGTGAATTATGGAGCTGCGTGAATGCTCGCGAGATTGATGGAGCTGTGTGAATGATTGAATCCGGCAGGTCCTACGTGGTCGTGGGGTCGTGTGATGTTTTTTTTTCGGACAAGGGTACTGTACGTATACGGTCTGGGTTGTACAGGGCTAGACAGGGCTTGGCAGGGTTTGGATCTGGGCTATGGCGGGCCAGGAAAAAACCAAACTCACGGGGACAGAAATGCCCCTCGGAAATTAGGTTAGGGGGAGCACCGGAGCAGGGCTCGAGTTGAACATGGACGTCGCATGCAATTGCAAACCCAATCCCTTAGCAACATGAACTGCGCAAGCAATTTGGATACGAAGTGAAGACGGGAAGCACTGTATTAATTAAGGATGATTAGATCGATTTTTGCGTGGCGAAGCCGTGCGTTTGACAGAGAGATCGTTTGCGCCCGTTTGACAGAGAGATCGTGCAGTGCATGGATGGAGACTCGCGTGCGTTTCCAAGAGCTGAATCTCAGCTTGCAGTCGTTCTACGCTTACGATACAAGGAGAGAAGTACGTATATACGATACACTTTACGGACCGTATATACACTAGATGCGTACGGTAGCAATCCGTATACGAACTGAAGACGCTCCTGAGTCCGAAGCACTCTAGTAGTGTATTGATCAAGGAAGGCACGTACATAGCCCTGTGTCGCGATCCATCCATATATACCTACCTAGCTAGGGTTGCACACCTACGGACCTTCCATAGCTAGTTCCTTCTGATCAAGGCGACGAGAAGTACGTCCTCTAGCTAGCTCTGATCAAGGCAAGGCGATTCAATATGGCCGGCCATGAGGAGCTCTTTCCCGTCGGCTCCACCTTCAGTCCCCAGGATCACGAGCTCATCAACCAGTTCCTCCGCCCGAGGATCGCCGGAGCAGACCGCGGCCGCTTCAGCAGCTTCATCCACGAAGACGACGTCTACTCCGCGCCACCCGGGGACCTCATCGAGAACCGTGCCCACGCGCCTGGCTCCGACAAGGACGACGGGAAAGGAGGCGTGTGGTACTTCTTCTCACCGGTCCGTCGTCACGAGACCAAAGGTGGCCGCAGAGGAAGGCGACAGCGCGTCGTCGACGACGACGAGGGTTACAACTGGCACTCGGAGAAGAGCAAGCCCGTGCTAGACACTCAAGGTAAACGGGTCGGCCTCATCGACCATCTTTCCTTTGGGATCAAGAGGCCTGGAGCAGCCAGAACCAGGGTTGGGTGGTGCATGAAGGAGTACGGCCTCGACCACGACGACGAACAAGACGGTGCGGCCGGACTGGTGCTATGCAAGATCTAGAGTAAAAGGCACTGGCAGTTAGAGAACTTGTCAAGCGGGTGCACTTAAGTCACACTACTCGCAAACCGGAAAAACCCGTCACGGAACTTGCATTGCGGGTGCATCTAGGTCACATTGGCCATCTGGACCGGCCAGCCGTCCGGTTTTCTCTGTTTCTTTGCACAGAAGCCCCTAGTAGTTTATTACGAGGGTCATAATGCAAAAATGATATTTTATAAAACATGCCCTTTCCCCGTTCCCCTTCTCATCGAGAATAAGAACTCTAGTTCCCCAAATCGAAAACCAAATCCCTAGCCGGCGACATGGGTGGCGGCGTTGATGGCAGCGAGACCGAGAGCTGTGGCGGCGTCCCTTCTGTGTGGAGCAGAGGTAGCTCTCCCGTCGGAAGTAGTCGCGCCGCCGTCGCTGTGGCAGGCAGTGTGGCCAGCGCCGGCGTCAGCGAGGAGAGCGTGGCACTGGGTAGCCGCGCCGTCGTCGCCGGAGGTAGTGGCGGCGCTGTCCTTCCAGCGAGGTCGTCCGCGCCGGTCGTGGGATGGTCTCGCATCCCGGACTCGCGTGTCTTCCCTCAGGAGGTGTGGCAGCGCGGTGAGCCGGATTTGCACCCCGCGCGAGGCCGAGTTCTCATCGCTCGCACTGCTGGCATGGCGGCGCTAGAGCAGGCATTCCACGGGAGAGCGCTGTATGCCACCATCATTGGACAGCCGCGGAGCCTGGTGACGCCGGAGGCACTCGCCACGGCGATGGCGTCTCATTGTGCCATCAGGCCGGCAGCCATGAAGGTGGAGGTGACCAGCCCACCATTCCATTTTTTTGTGCGGTTTGACTCGCTAGAGGATTGCACTCGTGTGGTGCTCGCGGCGGAGCATGTGCGTTGCAGCGGCAGCAGAATTAGTTTTCAACGTTGGTCAAGTTTGTCGCGTGGTAGGCCGTCGAAGCTGGAGTACAAGACGACGCTGAGCTTGGAGGGGCTCCCGGAAGAGGCCTGGGACCCGGATACCGTCAACCTGGTGCTCGCCGGTGTCGACGGTGAGCTCATCGACATGCTCCCGGCTACTGACAAGTGGGTGCTGCCTTGCACGGCGTGGCTACGCAATCCTAGTGCCGTTCCGAAGGTGCTCACTGTCTCTATTCCGGCTCCTCCTCTGCAACCGTGGGCGCTAGACTCTGATGACGAGAATGCTCATTCACCGCCGTGCCCGAACTCTCCAACTGATCGTGGCACCATTGATTTTCAAGTGACCATGCATGTCAAGGAGGTCATCGACCGTGGCCCATTGCTAACTGAAGGGTTGGCTGATGAGTTACTCCCCGACGAAGACGCAGATCTCAGCCGCAAGCACACTTTCACAACCTGGCGCGGCAAGATAGATGGTACTGGACCTGGACCATATGGTAATGCTTAAGCGCAAAGAAGTGCAGATGTAGTGTTGGATATGCAGGAGTTGGAGTTGAAAGTGTATGTTCTGTTCTGAACTTGTTTGTGTAAGAGTTCGTACTGTACGAGCTGTCATTTGTGTTATTGTAAGAGATCTTATATGTTAAGAATCAGTGTTCTGTTGCATGTTTTGTTATGAAAATGGGCTAAATTTTGTACCAAAAGGCCATCACAAAAGATGTTGCAGTCTTAAGTACCATAGTTCTACAACATAAAAAAATAAAAACATTTTACTCTTCATCTGCTGGAGGAGTTGCTGGAGCTCCTTGTGTAGATTGGAATTCTGTTTGCTCCCGTTCATCTGCTGGAGCATTTCTGCTTGATCCTTCACCAAACAGGAGCCACTCCATTCTCCTTGTTTTAGTTGTTTTCTTTGTTCTTTCCAAACCCCTTGCTGCACCTCTTCCTCCTCTGGCAGCTGGTGCAACACCTCTTCCTCCTCTGGTTGCTGGTGCAACACTTCTTCCTCCTCTGGCTGCTGGTGAAACACCTCTTGCTCCTCTGCTTCTACCTGCTGGGGCAGCACCTCTATTTTTGCCTGCTGTTCCAGAAACTCTTGCTCCTCTTGCTCCTCTTCCTCTGCCTTGTGGGGGGGCTTGTGCTGGTTGTGCAACAAATGTGGCAGCAGGTAAGTTGGCTCTATGCTGTGCTACAAAGGCAGATTCATCTGGTATTTGGTGCACCCTAGAAACAGGAATTCCTTTTGCAGGTCCCTGCATACAGTCATCAGGTAATGAAATTACAGTAAAACTGGAAGAAAAAACAGAAATATATTTTAAATACCTCATGTGACAGAATGTGCACCATGCTATCTTTTTGTTGTGTTGGGTCCAATTGTGGATTCAGACATCTCTGTTTGATGTGCTAAGAAACAAATATATATTGTCAGGTATTGTAACTTGTTTTCCTTTACATGTTTCAAGTAAAGAATAATGTACTTACAGTTAGGATCACTGGGTAGTCAGCATCTCCATTGGCATCAACAACCATTTTGGACTTCTTCTTTTTTGCCTTTTCCATCATTTCTTCTACCTGTTCTCTCATTTTGTCAGTTGGCTTTCTCTTCCTACCCCTGGAACTCTGTGCTCTAGGTTGTGGGTCAGTAGGTTGATCTGTAGCTGTGCTCCTCTCATTAGGTTGCTCTGTCCTCTCACTAGGTTGCTCTGCAGCTGATTGCTCATTTTGTACCTGTTCCTCCTCCTCCTCTACAACTTCTCTTAGTACAGCAGCTTTCAGTTGTGAGCATCCACTCCTGTTATGCCCAGCTGCTTTGCAATACCCACAATGCATAATAGCACCATGCCTGCTGAGTTTAGTGCCATCCTCACTCTCCTCTGGTTGTTGCCTTCTGTTCTTCCTCCTCCTCCCAGCTCTTTTCTCATAGTGTGGTGGCAATATAGGTACAGCATTAACTGGAGCCCACTCATCTTTGTCTCTAGTTGGATACACCTGGACTCCATAAGCACATAGATATGTCTGCACTGAGTAACAAGAAGACACCATAGTCTCAGGCCTTATTCTTTCGTGTCTGCAGCAAGCACATGCATGACTACATGGAATTCCAGTCAGCTGCCATCTTCTGCAAGTACAGGTGTGCATGTTCAGCTCCACTATGTAGGTTTTCTCATTTGACAAAACTCCAAAGACACCCATGCCTGATTCTTCTGGGTGGCAGTTTGCTGACAACTCCACATTCTTCCTAAGCTTGTCTCTAATTTTGGGAGTTATATTCCCTGACCATTTCTGTAGAGCTTCTTTTTTCTTTGTCATGTGCCTATGCATGATCTGAGATTTTATTCTCTCAAACATAGACATGACTGGTAGCTCTCTGGCCTCTAAGATGTACCTGTATGCAGTAAAAGAAATTGCATTAAAATTCAGTAAAATAAATTGCATTAAAATTCAGTAAAATAAATTGCATTAAAATTCACATGTATTGTTACCTGTTGAAGACTTCACATGTATTGTTAAGAAGAATATCACATTTTGGAAATACATCAAAATATGCCCTTGACCATTGATTTGGTGGCTTCTCCTCCAACCATTTATATGCCTCAGGATTGTCTTGGCTTAGCTTCTCCATATTCTGCTCAAAAGTAGTTGGTGTGGTAGATTTGGCACAAGCCCAGAGTTGCTGCCTGATAGTCTCTCCCTTGTGAACTGCATGCAGGTTTTGGTATAGGTGTCTAACACAAAACCTGTGCTCAGAGTCATGGAAATGCTCCTGTACAGCTTTGATGAGCCCCTAATTGCAGAAATGTTCAGTTATAGAAAAGTGCAGAAAAGTACAGTTATAGAAATAGCTACAGCAGCAGTGTAGTTTAGTTGTAGAAATTGTTACAAATGCAGTGAAGTTAATTAAAAGAAATGGCTACAAATTGCTACCTTCTGTTTATCACTCATAATGCTGAAATTGCTTGTGTTTAGAATATTAAGATCTTGCTTTAGTGTAGCTAGGAACCAAGACCATGATGCATGGCACTCTGTCTCCACCAGTGCCATTGCAATTGGATAGATAGAATCATTCCCATCTATACCTACTGCAGTTAGCAACTGACCACCATATTTTGTCTCTATAAATGTGCCATCAAGGCATATAATGGGCCTGCAACCCTTGAGCCACCCTATCTTGCAAGCTGCAAGACTAAAGTAACATGTGCTAAACAATCCATGCTCTAGGTTCAGATAGAAAGAAGATCCTGGGTTGCTAGTTCTCAATTCCTGTGCATATTTCCAGAGAAGTGTATATTGCTTCACCTCATCCCCATGCACCACTTCCAATGCTGCTTTCCTTGCTCTCCCAAGTTTGTGCCTACTTACTTCCATGTTATATTTCTTCCTCACTTTCCTTCCAAATGTAGACAATGACATCTTGTCATTGTCTCTGAACTTCTCTACATAATTCTTTGCCAGGTAGGGGGCTGTCAGTTCTTTCACATCCCAGACCTTCTCACAGTTGTGCTCTCCAACAAATGTCTTGACAAGAAAGGACTGTGTCCTGTTATCTTCCACAGCCACCAGTTTCCAAGGGCATCCCTCTGAACATATTGCCTCAAACCTCTGCTTGTTGTTTCTCTTTTTCTTGATTTGCACTCTATTCTTCACTGCATAATGTGCTACTGCTTTCCTCACTAGCTCAACTGAATCAAAGACCATCCCTAGTTTGAATTGAGGATTTTCCATGTCAACAAATGGGTTAAATTTTTTGAACTTGTATATGGGTTTCTCTTTCTTTTTCTTCTTCTTGTACTCCTCATCATCAGAGTCACTCTTGTGCATTTTCTCCAAATCTTCCTCTTCTGGGAGCTTTAAGTCATCTTCAGTGACATCATCTGTGCCTGGAACATGTCTGTACTCAGCTCCTATTTGCTTCCCCTTCTCAAACAATGCATCCTTCACAACATCATCTACATTCTTGTCATACAAATCATCATCTTCATCCATTGCATAATCACTGTCATACCAAGTAGGATCAGTCTCTGAATCACATTCCCAGTCCTCTTCTGAATCTTCTGAGTTATCTGAAATTTCTGAACTTTCAGGATCCTCTACAGTACCTGAATCTGGCATTTTTCCTGAATTTTCAGCATTATCTACAATACCTTCTGTGCTCTCTGATTTCATGTGCCTCAATTTATCTTTGCTTATAGGGCTAAGTATTACTCGAGGCAGTTCAGGCCCAGCCCTATAAGCAATGTCATCTTCCTCACTTCTTTTCACATGATTCACAAATAAAACAAGGACCTTAGAATGCACAGAAGCTCTTGCCATCTTGAGACAGTCTAATTCAAAGTCAATTGGGACCAGATTAGCTACTGTTTTACCAGGTGGGCACCACAACACAATTTCTAGCTGATCAATTGCATAGTTTAACTGCTGAAGCATATAGTCAATCATATCATGGCAGAAAGTGTTCCTGTCAAGGTTATCAAACAATGATAATTTCTCATCCAAATATGCCAAGTTATTTCCTTTCCCCATGAAGAAACCACCATGATGCAGCTCTATACTGAATTTTGTTGAATCAAACCCTACATTGCAAAATAGACGATGAGCGGAAGCAAAATTCAGAAACCCTAGCAGTGAGCCCAAGAAACCTAAGGGCCTAATACTACAAAATAAGAGCAGGAACTAACTATTGATCATTCACAAATTAACATATTGATAAGAACTTGGAGGGATTGTCAATCATCCTCAATCGTGGTGGCAGAAAACCCTAGCTAATTGGGGGGAGGAGCGGTGGGGGAGGGGGGGTCTGAGGACTCACCGTACATCGGGCCTCCATGCCCTTCCGTCCTCAACATCGGAAGCTCCATCGACGCCGCTTGTTCCCTTGCCGCCGCCGACGAGCTCGGCGTTCCCGCAGCGCCGCCGCCAGTCGTTTCCCCCATCTGCTACTAAAAAAAACTCTAGGCAAATGAGGCTGCGTCGTCACGACTTGATTCGCAAAGAGAATATGGGCTTTTGTGCAAAGAAACTCAGGTCACGTGCGCCTCGCGTGACCAAAGAAACAGAGAAAACCGGGCGGCTGGCCGGTCCAGATGGCCAATGTGACCTAGATGCACCCGCAATGCAAGTTCCGTGACGGGTTTTTCCGGTTTGCGAGTAGTGTGACTTAAGTGCACCCGAATGACAAGTTCTGTGACCGCCAGTGCCTTTTACTCCAAGATCTACGTCTCAACCCACAAGAGGGAGATTACCTACGCGTCGGTAATCAACGCCCCTGGTTCCAAGAAGAAGAGGAAGGCGGCCGCCGAGGTCCAACATCCGGAGGCTCCACGTCCCAAAACCCCACGCCGCCAAGAAATGGCCATCCAAGAACAAGATGCTGCCGGCGGGACGCTTCGGGAGTTCGAGCGTTCGTTCATGTCCGACCAAGACGATGAGACGTTGCCCCCTGGAGTAGTGGACGACGGCAGCGTGGATCCAGGCGGGTTTTTCACCGACATGCTTCCAGAATTAGGACTGACGCTCCAGGGAAATACTAAGGCGGCCGAGCATGGCAGCGACTGTACATTGGAGGAGTCCTTAGCCGGCGAACATGGCGACGTCCACCAAGGCGTCGAGACGGTGGAGGAGGATGACGGCAGCTTCCAATGCACATGGGAGGAGCTGTTCGGCGACGACATGGAAGTGGCATGCCCTGCCCCGCTGACGGCGTCGTTGCACGTGAGGACCGAGTGTCCGTGTGTGTGAAGGGAAGTGCGGAATTTGCATCCGAGTGTGCGTGTATGTCTTGTTGATTGCACATTGTAAATGAACAAGCCATCCATATGTGCAGTAGATTAAGTAATTGATATTCTTTTATCATATATTCATATTAGACTACGTAGTGATTAGTGATACAATTCCTCTGTTCCTAGGCGTGAAATAAATACTTGACGAATCAACAACAAAATCCTGTCTGATGAGATCGGTGCATGTACTTTGCTGCAAGAACGCCTAGCTCTAAAGCATTATGTTCATCGAAAAGTGTAAGCATTCCTTTTTTTTTTTGTGAACAGGCCTAATCCCAGCCATTTCCATTAGTCCTCATAAAGGATATACATCTGCCCAGCATACAAAGGTATCGAGGAAATGAGAACGGGAAGAAATGGGTTTAAAGCACTAACAAGAAACCCACCGTGCATTGACGGCGTCAACGCATGCACTATGGTGCAAAAACCTGATGGCACCTAACGACTAGCCTAACAAGTTCAAAAGAGCCAACATCTAGCAATTCAGTAGCAAAAGAACGCAAACTAACAATATATGACCGCTAAAACGCCCAGGAAGGCAACAATGGAAGTTCGATGTAGCAGTGTGAACATCTTGAGCAGCAGCACAAATCATAATCAGTTAATAACATTGTCTCAAAGCATCGCCACCCAATGTTTCAAAGGCCTCAACTTTCCCATCTTTTTTAAGACTCGCCCATCTTTCTTCGTGACATATATGTTCCATCCATCATCTTAGCCTGATCTTTCCGAACCCTAGCCTGCAAGCCAGCAGCATACAATGCGGGTGGTCCAATTGTTGGTCCGTCGACCACATCCCTACCACTCCGGTCTCCCGAGAATATTGATCCATCCTCCCTATATCTTTTTTTTGCGCTGGTAAAAGAACTTTATTCCAAAGGTATAGCGTTACAATCACGAGGCAGGAGGTCCTCAACACACGGTGGACCTCGACCCAGCCATACAGCAGTAGTACTCTCTGTACGACTATACAGGGCCAAACGATCTGCTACCCTATTTTGCATACGACTAATTTTTGAGGGAATAAACTCTCTATCTACCATAAGAAGTCGAATCTCAGCGACCAAATGTCCATAGGCCGACCTAGATAAACTGTCGCCAGACAGGGCGGAGAGGGCGACAGAAGAATCCGACTGAACAATGACAGGGAGATCACAGTGCTGGATGGCCAGAGCCATCCCTTGCATTAACGCATGCAACTCCGCTTCCAGAGCTTCATTGCAGTTAAAGATGCATCGGTACGCCGACAAAATCACACTCCCATCATGTCTCCTTAGTACCATCCCTGCCGCTGCTGATCCATCAGATTGAAGAAAGACTCCATCAACAGACAAGGCCACCTTACCCGGTGGTGGCTTCGGCCAGGGGTGGACTATGACCTCCTTCTGTGCGACAGTCGGCACCTCGCTCCGCATAGGCATCTTCCCTTTGATAATATCATCAGTGAAGTATTTGGTGCATAGATCTAATGATTGCATATAACTTTGCAAATATGAAGCTGATGTAGCCACCGACGGAACTTCCTTTCCATGTACTAGATCTGACCGGGGAGACCAAATACGCCAAATCAGCATGATCACACACGCCCTCATATACTCATCACAATTTGCCAACACATTTAGAATCCAGTCTTGCCCTGTATCCTGCAGAAGTTCATGGCGCGGCAAGCTCCATACGATCCGTATCTATTGCCATAGTTGCTGAGCATGATCACATGTAACTAGGGCATGGAAAGAGGACTCCTTTTCCTTAGCGCATAGAGGGCAGGTATCACATGTAGATATATGGCGATACTTTTTGTAGGCATTTGTTGCTAACGCCCCCGATACTGCCTTCCACGCCGAGATCCTCATCTTGAGGGGTACCTTGGCTGTCCATATGCACTGCCAGATCGGCCTATCCCCAGAGGGCCTGCTGCTTGTCGCGGGTGTCCTCCCCTGATCGACGCTAAGAGTTGCGAGCCTGTAGGCACTCCTGACAGAAAATTGTCCATTCCTCTCCGGAAACCAGGCAATGAAGTCTTGGTCATTCCTTGGTGAGGTACGAATCTTAAGAATCTCCCGTACGTCCATGTCAAAAAAATGTTCGCGCAGCCTTTGTTCATCCCAAGCACCGTGTACAGTTAAGAAATCCGCCACCCAATTAAGTCTGAAGTTGCTCTTTGGTGTGATTGGCCAAAGATTATGACCCCTCGGAATCCACGCTTCTCTCCAAGTTCTAATCAGTGTCCCGTCCCCACCGCCAAATGATGCCTTTCTTCACCAACTCAAGACCATGTACAATCCCCTTCCAAACTGCAGACGAGCTAGTCGAAAACACTGTATCCAACAAATTACCATGGGGGTAATATTTTGCTCTAAGAAGTCGTGCACACATGATATTTGGGCAATCCAACAGACGCCATGCCTGCTTAGCAAGCAGGGCCTGATTGAAAGCTCTCATGTCATGGAAGCCCATGCCCCCCATAGACTTTGGAACCACCATCTTCTTCCAACTAAGCCAGGCCATCTTCCTCTTACCATTCTCCACCCCCACCAGTACTGCCTCATCATCCTTGTCAAGTCATCGCAAACTGACGCAGGCAGCCTGAAGATACTCATAACATATGTAGGGATGGCCCGTGCAACAGCCTTAATCAAGATTTCCTTGTTCCCCACAGATACAAACTGTTCACTCCAATCTATCAACCTTGCTCTCAATCTTTCCTGAAGTGTTTTGAATTGTCCTTTGTGAACTCTTCCTTCTGGCACCGGTAAGCCCAGGTATTTGGGCTCAAAGACTTGATGGGATACTTCCAAAATGCCTTTTACCTCATCCGCCACCACCACATTGTAGTTGTCAGAGAAGAGGATGGAACACTTTTCGGGGTTTATAAGTTGACCCGTCGCTGAAGTGTAAGTGTTCAACAAACCGTTGACAATGCTAGCTTGCTGGCTCGAAGCCTCAAAGAACAATAATGTATCATCCGCAAATAGTATGTGAGATATCACCAGAGCACCTCGACAAATGGTCACTCCGCTTAATTCACCACTCTCAACAGAGCTGGTAATCAGAGCAGACAAGGCGTCAGCAACAAAAAGAAATAGAAATGGGACAGCCGATCACCTTGTCGAAGCCCTCTCGACGGGGAGAAAACCTCAAGCAACTTTCCATTGAATTTCACAGAATACGTGACCGATTTTACACAAGCCATCATCCACTTGATCCACATTGCAGAGAAACCCCATTTGCCCAAGGCCTTCTCTAGGAAGTCCCAATCCACCAGGTCATACGCCTTAGACAAGTCCAACCTGTATGCACACACAACCGGATTATTATTCTTGAGAGTCTGAATATGATTGATACCCTCAAAAGCTATGATCGAGTTATCCGAGATAAGCCGGCCGGGTATAAAAGCACTTTGGTTTTCTGAAATTAGTTCCGCCAACAGAGGACGTAGCCGGTTCACCAAGCACTTAGACACAATCTTGTAGATCACGTTACACAAACTTATTGGACTAAAATCCTTGAGCTCCTTAGGAAACTGAACCTTCGGAATTAGTACAATAGCCGTATCATTCACACCCTCCGGCATGACTCCTGTATGAAAAAATTCCATAACTGCCGCTGTAATCTCCCCCTTCATAACAGCCCAATTCCGCTGATAGAACCGAGCAGGAAACCCATCCATACCTGGTGCTTTTAGCGGTCCAATTTGGAACAGCGCATCGGACACCTCTTCCACAGTGAACGGCCTACACAAAGTTGTGTTCATCTCTTGTGTAACTTTTGGTGTTATCCTCTCCAGGACCGCCTCCGGGGAGAGGGTCGGGTCCTTTGTGAACACCTCCTTAAAGTATGAGGTGGCCATCAACTCCATCTCAGAGGGGGATGAGCACCAGGTCCCATCAGTACATCCCAGACACTGAATATAATTGCGACGCGCGCGCCACACAGCCCGTCGATGGAGGTACATAGTGTTCCTCTCACCTTCCTTGAGCCATGTGATTCGTGAGCGCCACAGCCACAACATCTCTTCACGGTACAATAACTCGTCCAGTTGATACATCTTCTGTCTTATGGCTGCCCTGTCCGCATCTTAAAGCTGCAAGTCAGCTAGTTCAGTGTGCAACTTTTCAATCTCGGTCATGACATGGCCGAAATTTTCCTTGTTCCATGCTCACAGCCGCTGCATCATCTCCTTGAGGGCATCACGAACTGACCCCAGATGCCCATTTGGTTTACTTTTGCCCCAGCTTTCAGCAATCACTGCCTCCCTATATCTTGAACTGGTGAGAGAGACCATGGCAAGGAAGGCCAGCAAGGTCCGAGTGGTGGACCGGTGGTGTCGTCGTGGCAGCATCGCGTGCTAGTTCCATTCGAAAACTCGTATCAAGCAGCCTAGTGTAGTGCTAATCGGACTTTTTTTGTTACAACAACCACAAAAGTTAGATCTACCTTGTACTCTCATTAAATATAATGAATAATCTCTTGCTTGAAATAAAAACTACATCATGTATTTAGCCAAATTATCTTTAAGCTACTTCAGGAAACTATTAAGCTACCCATGTACTACAAAACCAATAAACTTAATAGATATCATCAAAAAAAGAAAAAATATTTAGTAGAAGTTTAAGCTCTAATGACCATTTAGGGTGGAATCGAACATTGCATAAAAATTAGTTTATCTCTTTGTTTGGCAGTTGATTATTTAAGGTTTGACAATACACTCCTTGTACCGATGAAATTTGACCGAGTACCTTTGGCCTCCCAGGAGCCCTTCGAAGGATTGGAAGGTGCAAAAAGAATTCATGGGTTTTCTTTGGCATTGAGACGCATCATTAAGCCCCGGCATTACGGGAGCATTTGTTGCTCCGAAATTAGCAACACTATAATAATCATCAATAAAGTCTTCTATCGTGCCCCCCCCCCCCCCCCCTCCACCCCCACAATTCCATTGATGAAGGAAATGTTATGCTTGCAAGGTTTCCTGATACTTGGAATTCTCTACATATGCATGTCCTCACATCTAGATCCACAAATTGTCGCTCGCCATCGTCACCGCCTAACTCACTATGCTTTCATGTGGTCAATCCTCTCATACTGTAAAAAAGACGAGGCACAAGAGCACACTGCACGATCGACCCGTACGCTCAAGAAACTTTGGCAGCTGACTAGAGTCTGTCATATACCCAAATTGGGGAAGAGATAGCACCAACATTTGAATAAAAAATAGTTTAGGAGAACATTGTTTTTAATCTAGGAAATCACTACCTCCTCCTCCTCCTCCTCCTTCAAGAAAGAAAGTTGGGTTTGTGCCTCTCGCCGGCGCCGGCGCAGGTCCGCCTCACCTCCGGTGGCCCTAGGGCCATGGAGGCGCGGTGGATCCTGGCAAGGGCCGGCGGGAGGGCTCCGTTTTTAGTCATTTTTTTCAATCTTGTTAGGGTTTGTGTCCTACTCAGGAAGGCGAGACGGCGGCGGCTCCCTGAAGATGGAATAAAGGTCTCCCCGCCTAGCCCCCGTTTCGGCGGTGCGTCTAGCATCGTTGGTGGGCGTGTGGAGGTGTGTCTCTGGCAGATCTATCTTTGGTGGATTTGCTTGGATCTCGTCGTTGTTCGTCTACGTTCGTGTGTCTTCAGTTTGGATCCTTCCGATCTACGTTATTTTTCATCGGCGGTGGTTACTGTTCTGGGGTGCTGGTCCTATGGGGCCTTAGCACGACGACTTCCCGACTGTCTACTACAACAAGTTGTGCCCGGCTCCGGCGATGGAGGGGCGATGACGGCGGCGCGCCTTCGGTTCGCTTCGGTGCTTGTAGTCGTCGCTAGGTGGTCTACGAATCTGGATGTAATTTTTATTTTTGGTATTCGTTGTACTGCCATGATTGAAGATGAATAGATTGGAAGTTTTTCCAAAAAAAAAACATTTGAATAAAAAATGCTTGCTCTATTCCGGATGGACGGACACAGTCGGTTACTATGGTGGAATCGTTTTGGCTGCCAAAATTTGTTAAGATCGATTGAGCCTGCTCTTGGGGTTGCTTTGCTTTTCATTGACGCGAGCCATATGCATTAGACGAGATGATTTTATCTTTCCATTCAAGTTTTGAGGGAGGGCTACGTGTACAACTATACCTAGCCATACCTCGGGCTGAGCCTAGCCAAGCCCGACGCAAAAAACCCAGGCCCGGGCCCGGCCCGGGCCGGCCATCGGGCCTGTTTTCTGGGCCCGAGCCCCGCCCGGACACCTAAAAGCCCGTCGGGCTTCGGGCCGGCCCGGCCCGACCTTCGGGAAAATGGAAAAACGATGGGCCTGGGCCCGGCCCAGCGCAGCCTTCGGGCTCAAAATCTAGGCCCGAGCCCGGCCCGGGGGCAGCACCGGACCGGGCCGGGTCGGGCTTTTTCGGGCCGGGCCGGGCTTCCCATGGCCATAACATATCAATGCCAGTATACACAAGACAGTATCGCCAGTCGATCTGGCATCCACTTGGACACATTGCCTGCCTGCCACCTTTTCCACCAATAGGGACCGTATTTTGTCTTCTGCCACAACACTCCTTACATGCGTGTGCTCTAGCTCACAGCCACAGCATCACGCCCCTATAAATCCATGGCTGACTCTTTGTGCATATTGTGCGCCCCGATCTCTTCCCACAGCCCCAACCGCCCAACGCCATCTCTCTTCCCACGTCTCGCAATCTTACCCCGATCCAAGGGCCTCTGCTGCACATGGCGACAGCAGTGGACACACTAGTCCTGGCCACAGTTGTGCCGGTGGCCAGCATGCTGTTCGTTGATGAAGACCTCGACTCGGAGGCAGCGGCAGAGCTGGACAAGATTTTCATGAGGAGGAGGGGGGGAGGGAGGGTGGGGGGCAAAAATATGTATTTTGGGGGAGGGGAGTGGGGCAAAGATTATATTTCCTCTAAACTAAGCAGTCCCCAAAAAATTCCTACCCGGCTGCGCGGGGGGGGGGGGGGGGGGGGGGGGGGCATGGCCCTGCAGCAACGTACATAGCTCCACCATTGCTTGGAGGAGACATTGTGGGACCTGTATGAGTGCTAGTGCAGCATTCATGAGGTGTCATGCGACCCCGCCGACAAGTTGAGGCGGTTCACCGTCTTCAACGCTCGTCATGGCGTTATGGTTCTGCCAGTCGCCACCACTCCCGCGTAAGTTTTTCATATATTATTACTTTCATCGTAGCAATTCGGGTCTACTATCTCATCATAAATCGATAGAGAAAGTGAAAACTCTATACTGCTTGTTTCGCTAGCTATATTATAATGACGACGAAAACTAAAATCAATCCGAAATAGGTGAAAAAAGTAAAATCATATAAATTGTAGTATCATAACCTAACGAAAAAATTAGTTAGATTGGAAAGATATGTATTGAATGATGGTTAATAGGCTCCCCTCACCTTCGATATGCAATGGAATAGTTTGATTGCAAGGTTTTATAGGTTCAACTGAGAGTATTCTGGAATCAAACTCCTACTAATATCACATTTTGCATTTTCTACTGAAGTCCGCCATCCTCCTTCCTTTCTCCCATAAGACATGTTACCATTTTCTACCAAATAACATTCTTTTGTTAGTATCGCTTTATAATATTATAATTTTTCTAACTCGCTTTTATTTATTTATCTTTCGGTTGTAGCCCTCAAGAAGTGGTGAAGTTTAATATCTATCCGATCGTACACAATGTTCACGTCGACTTTGCGTGCCAAGCTATTGGGCCCAAATCCGGGGAAGGTCAAACGATGACTCGTGCTGCTCGTCAGGCAGACCAAGGACAACAGGCCTCCACCATGGTGGGTTGAAGTGGAGTTGGTAGGCAAGGGCGGGGCTGCCCCCCAAGGATTCCGCCCGCAATGACAACGTGTACGTCTTCGCCTTCACCAACTTCGAAGGAAAGTTGTTCAAATTGACAGATGAAAGAACTAAAGTCCATCCAGACGCCACACTGGTAGGACTCAACGGTAATTATAACACCTTGGTTGGTGGTGCCACAAACCTACCGCAACTGAAGCTCGATAAGTTTGGCGTGGCAGAGGCGGCGGTGGCACTGTGAGAGCAAAACAGGAAGGAACCATTTAAGGACGACGAGCTGAAGAAGGCTTTGGTGATCATGAGTGTGGTCGTGTGCTAGGCCGCAAGGCTGCGGGCCGTGTACGATGCCATGAATTGCGGTTGGAGCACGCTGTCCAGTGGCAGAATCACAGCTAAAGACGCCGCAAAAACCACATCAACAAATGGTCCTCCCTCCCCAATCAAGGTGTTGCGTGGCTGGAAGGGCGGTGTTTCAAAGGCACACACGGTTCAGCCAGTTCGAGAGCACGGGATTAGCAACGGGGACCATGCCTTGGCACTGGCAGTTGTTGAGCTCGTGTTCAACGTCGTAGCTAGCTAGAGAGAGGGAGACCCTTGATTTGTTCAGAGAGAGACAGAATACATTCACCAGTGTCCTCTCGTACGTATATGGGATACGTGCATATGCACAAACATTTGTTCACTATGTGGAGGGCGGTGAAAATTGATGGACTGATCGAGACTTCACGTCCATGTTAAGTTACTTAAGAAAAATAATTGATATGAGCCGAGAGAGTGGTTACCTTATAAAATAAAAAAGTAACAACAATATGCAATATGGTACTTAAGACACGATGTGTTTTTTTAATACACGGTGAACAGGAAACTAGCACCAGATGATAAGAACAAGAAAAATAAAAATAAAAATGAAATACGAAAATAGAAACACCATGAACATTTTCTTTCATACATGATTTTTTATTACACAATAGATATTTCTGGAATACATGAATATTTTTAATATATGTTGAATTTTTTTTCTGAATGCATGATAAATAGGTTCTAAATTCACGACAAATGTGCGACGAACATTTTAAAAAGTACACACGATTTTTTAAACATATGTTGAATAAAATTTGAAATATACCATTCCATTCTGAAATGTGCGACGAACATTTTAAAAAGTACACATGATTTTTTAAAATACAAGATGATCTTACTTTAAATGTACAATGAATTTCCTCGTATAGGTGCTGAATATTTTCTGAAATAATCCCTCCGTGTCAGATAGAACTGCAAAATTGTAATATATTTTAGTACAGAGGTAGTATATAATGAACATTTTAGGTAAACGGTGAACATTTGGAACTACAAAATGAGTATTAATAAAATAGAGTAATGATATTTTTGAATTGCGCTACTTACAATTTTAATACACGATGATTGGTAATCCGGCAAGAATAGTAACAATGAAAAAAAGTAACAAAAATAATAGAAAGAAGAAAGGACACAAAAAAGGAAAATAAAACATAAAAATGAATAAAATAAACAAAAAGGGACTGGTGAATGTCTAGTGCTCCCTTTGTAAATAAATATAAGAGTATTTATATCAAAAATGCCAAACAGAAACCAAGGTCCATGGAGGCCTTTATTTGAAAACTTCAAACTTCAAACTTTTCAGTTTCAAAAAATTCTGAAAATAAATACACATGTACCTAGATACATAATGTACATGTGTGCAAATTTTCAGGTTAAAATACTTTAAAATGTGAGCTACACAGAAACGACAAATCTAGGGCTTTTTAGCATATGTACTATTCATATTCTAAGTCCATGGTTTTGTTTTTTTATGCACCTCATATTCAAGGTATTCCATCCTGAAAATTTTCACACGTACACTTTACATCCTTACATACATGTGTATTGTTTTCCAGAATTTTTTGAAACTGAAATTTGTGAATTTTGAAATTTTCAAAATGAAGGGCTCCATGGAGCTCGGACTCCAAAATGCCGTACTCCGTTTAGCTCAGTAAAATAGTGACTTAAATGCTCTTATATTTCTTTACGGAGGGAGTACTATGAGTCTCATGCGAACGAGGAAAAATAAACATAGCAAGCCTAGTGTGCGCTACAATGAGCCTAACATCGTTGCGGTTTTGTGGCCAGGCTCATTCTCGATACCACAAATATCTAGTGCTATTTCTCGCTCGCAATAAGTGGCTGGCCCCAATTTGGCGCCTTAAGTGCCCGTTAAAATGTTTATGTAAACAGCACACAAGAGCTACCTCTCTAGATCAAAATGGGCTGGCCTGTCAAACGTATTTTTCCTTTTTGTTTCTTTGTTTCTTTGTTTTTCTCTGAACGGGCTATTGTATTGTTTTACTTCTGGTTTTTTGTTTTCTTTTTTTATTTTCCCATTCTAAAAAACAATGAACTGTTTCACAAAACCGGTATTTTTTTTAAATTTACAATTTGTTTTTGAAAATTGACGAACATTTTTTCAAAATTTTGAACTTACATTCAATATCGACGAACTTTTTACAAATTTGTGAACTTCTTTTTTGGATTTTCATGAAATTTTCCCCAAAATTTCTGAACACATTTTCTAAATCAATGAACTTATTTCAAATTGATGAAATGTTTCCAGAATCAATTAACCTTTTTCAAATTTGTGGACTTTTTCTTGTTGGCGCTGGCCCCTCCATGTGCTTTGTATTTCAAAATTGGTGAACATTTTTTATACATAAATTAAAATTTGCAAATTGGTGATCTTTTTCACAATCTATGAACTTTTTTGAATTTGTGATTTTTTTTTCAAAGTTGATGAACTTTTCTTTGAATTGAGTGAACTTTTTTTTTGTGAAATTTTATGAATTTATATTTTTTTGGAAATATTATTTCCATCACCAAGTTAACATTTTCTTTTTGAAAAAAATGGATTTCATTGAAGTAATAAAACTATAACCGGTGGACCGGTCAACCCGTAACCAGCCGAACTGGAAAACCGACGCACCCTCATCCTTTTTGAGCCGGTCCATGAAGCGGGCGCGTGCACAGCAAGATCACATAGGAGCTCTGTAGTAAGCGAGGCATCGTTTTTGTGTTTGTGGCCAACAAGCTCTACTGCTTCTGAATGTTGCTCTATGGGCCATGCACACCAGTCTAGATGCATGCTCGCTCCAAACATGCTACCTATTTAAGAGCAACTTTTATGCTAGAGAAAGCCACAACTTTGTAGCCCTCCGTGAGCGCGGCCTTCCTTTCTTTCATTGTGGCCATCGTCATGCGGGCAGGGTAGGTGCGGGCGGCGGGGAGACGCTCTGGCCCGACGACTACTTCAACCTTATGAATCACGTTTTGCTCAACCAACTTGGACCACCTCTGGGTATTCTCCTAGAAGTTTCTCACAGCACAGCCCTCTTCAGGCTCGCCAAAAAAAGGTCCACATGGAGGGTTCAGCCATCAAGACATGGTAGATAGGGAGTGAGGCAAGCGGCGACGGAGAAGAAGTGTGAAGCTTACGATGACGAAGAAGAGTAAGGAGTGGCACCGCCTAGCGGGTGTGGTTCGGTTTATATATCACGGCCTTCATCTCCCACAGGTCCCTTGGTAGATATAGGGGAACAGTCCCTCTTCAGGTTGCCACCGCTGGGACCGATGACGTCTACACGGACCCCAACCCGAGCCATGAGAAATGCGGCGCGAGGCCGGGGTGGTGATACGTCTCAAGCGTATCTATAATTTTAATTGTTATATGCTATTATGTAATCACTTTCAAATTCTTTTTATAGCATTTTAAACTATTTTTCTGGACTAACATATTATTATAGTGCCAACTACCAGTTGTTGTTTTATGCATGTTTTTGACTTTTCAGAAAATCAATATCTACCAGGTAAAAAAACCTGAGGATTTAATATGAATTTTTGAGTAATCACTACTTGGAGAAAGCTTATAGATAGAACCTTAGCAGTAGCACGGGATTGTGACACGACGCTACTAATAATTAGCAGTAGCGCATGTCTCGTACCAACGCCATAGGTAGGACAGTAGTAGTAGCGCTGGGCCACGGAACCCCGCTACTACTAAGTGGCCCCCCTTACTCATCGGGGTTAGACAGAGTGGCAGCGCTTGACCCGGGTCTGCCATACTACTAAGGCTGTTGGCATAGCATGGGCCGCCCAACGAGCGGTGCTACTACGGCTAGCCCGGGCCCAGCTCACAGGCCCAACTTAGCAGGAGTGTGGGTGGTTGCCCCACGCTACAACTAGGTGGGCCAGCAGTAGCGTGGCCCGATGAGCCGCGCTATTGCTAATCCCACCTTATCCTCTCCGGCCCACGTGCACGGTCTCACTCTCCCTCTCCACTCTCACCGTTCTCTCCATCTCCCCCGCCGCCGCCCGCTACCGTCATCGCCCGCATTACCTTGCTGCTGTCGTCGTCGCCCGCTGCCACCGTCGCCCCCCGATATATGTCCCTCCCACCCTCTCCCTCCATCCCTCCCTTCTCCCTCCCTCCCTCCCTCCCTCCCTCTGACCCTCTCCCTCCATCCCTCCCTCCCTCTCCCTCTGACCCTCTCCCTCCATCCCTCCCTCCTGTATTGCATAAATTGATGGATTATAAGTAGGTTAGGGTTAGAACTAGGGTATTTTTGGTAATATAATTTTTTAGTAGGTCTTTTCAATTATATTTTTAGTCAAAAAATAGATATAGAATAGAAAATTTGCTGGAATCTTGGCTTTTGTTGTTTGCAGGGAACACCTCCGAGTAGCCTATGTTTTGCCGGAATGTTGATTCATTTCCATTCCGGCAAATTTCAGGCGCTCGATATGTCCTATTTTAGCAAAGGTCGTGCCGAATTTTTGATGTCATTTCTCCATATATGTAACTGGTTGACTTTCAGTTTGTCGATGCTACTTGAGTGAATTTCAGTCTGTTCTGGAAGGAAGGATGCCGACTGTTGTCGTGGGGGTCGCTTCCTTTCCTTCTTCTCGTGATATACCTTGGTAATGCACGAGAGAAGGAGGGGAAGCGACCATCACCGATGGTCAAAATATCAGAGAGGGGGTATCCACCATATACCGTCGAAATATCAGAGAGGAAGAATCCTGATTGTTATCATGGGGGTAGCTTCTCCTTCGTTCACGCGTGCTAGACATTAAGGCGAAATGCACTCACAATATCAAAGAGGGAGTGCCCACCATATACACCACGTGAGATGAGTGTAGCAAGGAAGACTCCATGGACCGAAAGTCAACCCGTGCTGCATAATGACCTATGTGTTGAGTTTCCTGGTAATTGCCCTCGATTGATATTTAATCTTTGAATTATGAACATAGGAAATGTCCAACGATGATAGGATCCCTGAGTGTGACTACTACGGCAAGAACCGGGGTCTGTGTGATAGGCCTCACCTGGAAGACGGTCGATGCTTCAGTATTAAGCTCGATGAGACCTTCGATGTTTGTACAGCATGCAAGGATGACAAGACTTTTTTCATAATCAAGCATGACTTCTGCTTCTTCAACGTGTATTTTCCGTTTTTTATAATTCTACTAGTGCATTCCCCGCCATGCAAGATGATATGTCTTGGAGAAGGTGGATTTCGAAGATCATGAGAATAGGGAGACAAAGAGAGTTCACCGATCAGGACCCAACATGGTTACGCTTTTGCCGTAAAGCTATACAATGGGGTGACCTACTCCCATTTTGGTTTCTCGAATTGGATAGCACTATGCAAGGCGTATGGTTTTCAGGAGGGTATGCATGTCACCTTCAATCTTGGTGATCCTGAAGATGACATCGACGAAGATAATATCGACATTTGGGTCGATATTAATACGCTTTCAGTTCTTCCTCTATGTGAGTTTCTCAAACATATTTATTAAGTAATTTATATTGTTTATTTAAAAATAGTTGACAGCTTATTTCCGTTCTTCAAAAAATGTACGGAAAGTAATAGATAAAACCTACTATAGTTATGGGTCTGAACTAACTTGCGAGGAGATAAATCATTTTGTTTCGTGGATTAATGATGTTGAGACTTTCAAGACGAGTCATTATTGAAGGAATATGCCCTAGAGGCAATAATAAAGTTATTATTTATTTCCTTATTTCATGATAAATATTTATTATTCATGCTATAATTATATTAACCGGAAACATAATACATGTGTGAATACATAGACAAATAGTGTCACTAGTATGCCTCTACTTGACTAGCTCGTTAATCAAAGATGGTTAAGGTTTCCTAACCATAGACATGAGTTGTCATTTGATAAACGGGATCACATCATTAAGAGAATGATGTGATTGACTTGACCCATTCCGTTAGCTTAGCACTTGATCGTTTAGTATATTGCTATTGCTTTCTTCATGACTTATACATGTTCCTATGACTATGAGATTATGCAACTCCCGAATATCGGAGGAACACTTTGTGTGCTACCAAACGTCACAACGTAACTGGGTGATTATAAAGGTGCTCTAATGGTGTCTCCGATGGTACTTGTTGAGTTGGCATAGATCGAGATTAGGATTTGTCACTCCGACTGTCGGAGAGGTATCTCTGGGCCCTCTCGGTAATGCACATCACTATAAGCCTTGCAGGCAATGTGACTAATGAGTGAGTTGCGGGATGATACATTATGGAACGAGTAAATAGACTTGCCAGTAACGAGATTGAACTAGGTATTGAAAAACCAACGATCAAATCTCGGGCAAGTAACATACCGATGACAAAGGGAACAACATATGTTGTTATGCGGTTCGAGCGATAAAGATCTTCATAGAATATGTAGGAGCCAATATGGGCATCTAGGTTCCGCTATTGGTTATTGACCAGAGAGATGTCTCGGTCATGTCTACATAGTTCTCGAACCCGTAGGGTCCGCATGCTTAATGTTTGTTGACGATATAGTATTATATGAGTTATGTATGTTGGTGACCGAATGTTGTTCGGAGTCCCGGATATGATCACGGACATGACGAGGAACTCCAGAATGGTCCGGAGATAAAGATTGATATATGGGATAATAGTGTTTGGTCTCCGGAAGTGTTCCGGAATTCACCGGAAGGGGTTCCGGATGTTTCCCGAAATGTTTGGGTACGAGAACACTTTATTTGGGCCAAAGGGGAAAGCCCACAAGGTTTTTGGAAAGCGCAAAAGAAAGTTTTGCGGAGTCCAGGGGCCAGACGCCAGGGTCCCTTGCGTCTGGGTCTACACGCCGGGAACCCTGGCGTCTAGCCCTGGAGTCCGAGAAGGACTCTTCCCTTTCGGGTGAAACCGACTTTGTGGAGGCTTTTACTCCAAGTTTCGACCACAAGGCTCAACATATAAATAGAGGGGCAAGGCTAGCACCAAAGACACATCAAGAAACACCAAGACGTGTGCCGGCAACCCCGTCCCCTCTAGTTTATCCTCCGTCATAGTTTCTGTAGTGCTTCGGCGAAGCCCTGGGGAGATTGTTCTTCATCAACATCGTCACCACGCCGTCGTGGTGCCAGAGCTCATCTACTACTTCGGCTGTCTTGCTGGATCAAGAAGGCGAGGACGTCATCGAGCTGAACGTGTGCTGAATGCGGAGGTGCCGTACGTTTGGTACTTGATCGGGGCGGATTGTGAAGGTGTACGACTACATCAGCCGCGTTGATAAACGCTTCCGCTTAGCGATCTTCAAGGGTATGAAGATACACTCTCCCTCTTGTTGCTATGCATCACCATGATCTTGCGTGTGCGTAGGATTCTTTTTGAAATTACCACGTTCCCCAACAGTGGCATCCGAGCCAGGTTTATGCGTAGATGTTATATGCACGAGTAGAACACAAGTGAGTTGTGGGCGATACAAGTCATACTGCTTACCGGCATGTCATACTTTGGTTCAACGGTATTGTTGGATGAAGCTACCCGGACCGACATTACGCGTAAGCTTACGCGAGACTAGTTCTACCAACGTGCTTTGCACATAGGTGGCTGGCGGGTGTCAGTTTCTCCAACTTTAGTTGAACCGAGTGTGGCTATGCCCGGTCCTTGTTGAAGGTTAAAACAGCACTAACTTGACGAAATATCATTGTGGTTTTGATGTGTAGGTAAGAACGGTTCTTGCTCAGCCCGTAGCAGCCACGTAAAACTTGCAACAACAAAGTAGAGGACGTCTAACTTGTTTTTGCAGGGCATGTTGTGATGTGATATGGTCAAGGCATGATGCTAAATTTTATTGTATGAGATGATCATGTTTTGTAACAGAGTTATCGGCAACTGGCAGGAGCCATATGGTTGTTGTTTTATTGTATGCAATGCAATCGCCCTGTAATTGCTTTGCTTTATCACTAAGCTGTAGCGATAGTCGTAGAAGCAATAGTTGGCGAGACAACAATGATGCTACGATGGAGATCGAGGTGTTGCGCCGGTGACGATGGTGATCATGACAGTGCTTTGGAGATGAGATCAAAAGCACAAGTTGATAATGGCCATATCATATCACTTATATTGATTGCATGTGATGTTTATCTTTTATGTATCTTATTCTGCTTTGATTGACGGTAGCATTATAAGATGATCTCTCACTAAATTTCAAGGTATAAGTGTTCTCCCTGAGTATCACCTTTGCAAAAGTTCTTCGTGCCAAGACACCACGTGATGATCGGGTGTGATAAGCTCTACGTTCAAATATAATGGGTGTAAGACAGTTTTACACACGCAGAATACTCAGGTTAAACTTGACGAGCCTAGCATATGCAGATATGGCCTCAGAATACTGAGACCGAAAGGTCAAGCGTGAATCATATAGTAGATATGATCAACATAGTGATGTTCACCAATGAAAACTAGTCCATCTCACGTGATGATCGGACATGGTTTAGTTGATTTGGATCACGTGGTCACTTAGATGACTAGAGGGATGTCTATCTAAGTGGGAGTTCTTAAGTAATATGATTAATTGAACTTTAATTTATCATGAACTTAGTACCTGCTAGTATTTTTGCTTGTCTATGTTGTTGTAGATAGATGGCCCGTGCTGTTGTTCCTTTGAATTTTAATGCGTTCCTTGAGAAAGCTAAGTTGAAAGATGATGGTAGCAATTACACGGAGTGGGTCCGTAACTTGAGGATTATCCTCATTGCTGCACAGAAGAATTATGTCCTGGAAGCACCGCTGGGTGCCAGGCCTGCTGCAGATGCAACTGCATACATTGTGAATGTCTGGCAGAGCAAAGCTGATGACTACTCGATAGTTCAATGTTCCATGCTTTACGGCTTAGAACCGGGACTTCAACGACGTTTTGAACGTCATGGAGCATATGAGATGTTCCAGGAGTTGAAGTTAATATTTCAAGCGAATGCTCGGATTGAGAGATATGAAGTCTCCAATAAGTTCTATAGCTGCAAAATGGAGGAGAATAGTTCTGTCAGTGAACATATACTCAAAATGTCTGGGTATAATAATCACTTGATTCAACTGGGAGTTAATCTTCCTAGTGATAGTGTCATTGACAGAATTCTTCAATCATTGCCACCAAGCTACAAGAGTTTCGTGATGAACTATAATATGAAAGGTATGAACAAGACTATTCACGAGCTCTTCGCAATGCTAAAGGCTGCGGAGGTAGAAATCAAGAAGGAGCATCAAGTGTTGATAGTCAATAAGACCACCAGTTTCAAGAAAAAGGGTAAAGGGAAGAAGAAGGGGAACTTCAACAAGAACGGCAAGCAAGTTGCCGCTCAGGAGAAGAAACCCAAGTCTGGACCTAAGCCTAAGACTGAGTGCTTCTACTGCAAAGGGACTAGCCACTGGAAGCAGAACTGCCCCAAGTATTTGGCGGATAAGAAGGATGGTAAGGTGAATAAAGGTATATGTGATATACATGTTATCACTAGTAGAAAACATGGCATTTGTCCCGGTTCGTAAGGTCCTCTAGTCCCGGTTCTTGAACCGGGACTAATAGGTCGTTACTAATGCCTCCCCCCTTTAGTCCCGGTTCTTACATGAACCGGGACAGATGGGCCTCCATGTGGCCGCTGCGGGCAGCCTAGGTAGGGGGCCTTTGGTCCCGGTTGGTGACATTAACCGGGACCAAAAGGCATCCACGCGTCAGAAGCTGGCTACACCTGAGGTTTTTTTTGAAAGTGGCTGGTTTAGGGGTTTAGGGGGTTAACTTAGGTTGTTATTAGCTAGCTAATAGAGAGAAGTGTCCTCTCTTATATCTTCGTTCTTGGTTTACCAACGCTACTGCTATGTTCATTTCACCCACTGATATATAATAACTCTTCATGCTCACATCATACATCATCATATATAATAACAAGTCCTACTAATCATGCATCATCATACAACTTCTACTCGTTATTAATAACAAGTCATACGATCATCATACTCATAGTCATCGAACCCAACCCAACATAATTGTTCTTAGCACATGATCATCAGTATCAGGTAGGACCTGAACACACTTAAGGTAAAATAGCATAAAACAATATAGACCCTGACTCTCCATTATGAAGAATGGAGACAATCCTGTCTCCAATTCTTGTGCTTCGCTTCCTTTTGCTTCCAAGAAGCTCCTTACGACTATCCATACATTTTTTCCATTCTTTGATTGTCATGTCTCCACTTATTTTAGAAATCTGGTATGGACAGTTGAGATTCGTAGGACGACCTAGTTGTATGTTCAAAACATCAAGGCGACCGTGCGTATACATCAGATGAGGCACACAATCTTTCGGGATTATCTGTTGAAAACATAGTAATAAGTTCGTAGTTAGCAATGATGTACTAGTTTTAGAAGTATGCAAAAAGATGCATGGATGTCGTAATAGTAAAAAATCTTACCAGGGTATCTCCATGGTAGTTACCGTAGTTCAACACGTGCACTAGTGGCATGTATTGACCACAATGTTGAGGAGTTCGATTGTAGACATTGTAATTCTCAAGATCAGTACAAAATGCGATCAGATGATTTTTCTCCTTATAAGTTAATTCGGAGCCATCGGTGTAGTGATTTTTGTCTACCATCTTCCGCACATTCTTTGAAGAATGAAAATAAGCTCTCAATGGAAATAAGTTGTCAACTATTTTTAAATAAATAATATAAATTACTTAATAACTATGTTTGAGAAGCTCACATGGTGGAAGAATTGGAAGTGTATCCACAAGGACCCAAATGTCCATATTGTCTTGCTCGATTGTAGGATCACCAAGATCCATGGTGATAAGCATACCCTCATCAAAACTATACATCTTGCAAAGTGCTTCCCAATTTTTGCACCCAAAATGGGTTACACTCTCAACATTGTACAACTTTACTTCAAAATCCACACCATGATGGGTCTTTAGGTGAATTTTTTGGTTTTCATACTTTCATGGTCTTCAAAACCCATCCTCTCCAAGACATAGCATCTTGGATAGCATGGGATAAGCTAGTCGAATTGAAAAGGATGAAAAATACACGTTAAAGTAGTTGAAGTCGTGCTTAATTACGAAAAAAACTATTGTCGTCGTAGCGTACCGTATGAACATCGAAGGTCTCCTTGAGCTTAATGCTGAAGCGCCGATCTTCGTCCAGCTCAAGGAACCTGTCGCACATACCTCAGTCGTCGTGGCACCAGTCGCACTCCCCCGGGCGGTTTTCGTCGTCCGAGTACGACATTTCCGGCCTGTGTTCATAATTCAAATATTAAACTTGTACAATTAAATATATGTACTAAAAATCCTAAATTAGATCATTATTATTAATCACGGGTTGACTATCGGTGATGGTAGCTCCTCCTTTCATTTCCGAGTGCATTATTACACCAAATTGTCTAGTACACGAGAATGAAAGAGGAGCTACCCCCACGACGGCGTGGATGATGGAGGGGGCTCTTCAATTTTAGCATTCAAAGTAGGAGTACTTTTCCAATATGAGCATTCAATAAGCAAAACCAAATCGTAAAATAAAGTAGTATTCAAATTAGCATGCATTCAATTATAACCAAAAGTACATCATCTCTTGTGTCCGTACATCGTCGAATATTATCACCAATACTCCTCGAATACTATCATACATATAGCATCGCCAATACAGCTAGAACCGTAGCGCCCGACGGGTATCGTCGCGGGCGGTGGACACCTAAAGATAAGGAACCATCACATGATCATAGCTCCAGTGAGATCCCTGAAGAACCTGCCAGGTATTGTCGAATCTGCCCTCCAACGCAACCATGTAGCGACGGATGTGCTCGTCCTCCTTGCTGACACGGTGATGTACCACCTCCGCGGTGTTCGAAAGCCTCGTCACCGTCACTGGTCCACGCGACCGCCATCAAACAAGGATCGGGTCAACAACGGGCTGGCTCCTCACCAACCTACGTCCCCCGGAAGGTAGCACCTCCCAATACCAGCCCGACGGAGCCCAATCCCAGACATGGCCATGATCAAGCAGGCCTCCACCGCCGAGTCGACAACGAGGATGCGGGATAGGCATCATCGACGTCGATGCGGGAACTACTTCTATATATAGTAAAATAAAGTAGTTTTATTAATTAAATCAACTAGTTCAACTACTAAGCACTTACTATAAATAAATAAAGTAGTACTTACTAAAAATAAACTACTTCTATATATAGTAAAATAAATTGGTTTACTAAATCAACTAGCTAGTTCAACTATATATTAATCACTTACTATAAATAAAATAAAGTAGTACTTACTAAAAATAAACTAGTTTAACTATAGTTCTATTATTTTTCTAACTAATTATATTAAACACTTTCCCTTCTTATTTTCCTTTTCCCTCTATTCTAAATATGAACATATTCATAAATGACTTTGATCATGCACAATTTTCCTATACATACACAATATGAACATATACATAAATCGAGAAAGAAAATTCTATGAACAAAAAAATCATTAAAATTCTATGATCAAAATTACAACAGGAAAAAAATCATAAAAAATCTATGAACAAAAAAAAATCATAAAAAATTGACATATTCGATCTTTGCATATATATGAACATACAAACATGCATATTCAATAATAATATCACCAAAAAAATCTATTAACAGAAAAAAAATCTAACAAAATATGAATAAATTACCCAATATGAAAAAAAATCTATGAACTACACATCTAAATTACTACACATCTAACAAAAAAAATCTATGAACTACAAAAAAATCTAACAAAATCTAACTCAATTAACTACACATCTAAATTATGCTACACATCTAAATTAACTACTACATCAAATTATATTAGAAAAAAATTTGCTCATGGGATGACAACGGCGTGAGGGGCGCGGCGAGGGCGACAGGCAGGGGACGGCGACGACGACGGCAACGGGGCGGCACGGGATGGCGCGGGGCGGCGACGGCATCGGGGCGGGGTGGCGACGGTGCGGGACGGCGCGGGGCGGTGACGGTGTTGCGGCAGCGCGGGACGGTGCAAGGCGACGACGGCGACGGCGAGGCGGAGACGGGCAGCCTGGCGGCGTCGGGCGCGGGGAAGAAGGAAACTGAACCAAATTTTCACGAGTGCTGTTTATATAGGCAAAGCATTGGTCCCGATTCGTGAGACCAACCGGGACCAATGCCCCCCTTTAGTCCCGGTTGGTGCCACCAACCGGGACCAAAGGCCTCTTTTCAGCAGCCCAAAGGGCGGGAAGCAGAGGCCTTTGGTCCTAGTTGGTGGCACCAACCGGGACTAAAGGGGAGAATTGGTCCTGGTTGGTGGCACCAACCGGGACCAATTCCACCCCTTTAGTCCCGGTTGGTGCCACCAACCGGGACTAAAGGACTTGTGCTGCCCGCGTCGCGGCACGAAAGTTTAGTCCACCTCGCTAGCTGAGGGAGCTCGAGAGTGGTTTATAAGCCCCAGTCCCGCTGCCCTCTCGAGCTCCTTTCAAATGCAGGCTTACGGGCCTAAATGCACTACATGTGCCTGTGGGCCTATTGGTCCTATTGTGGGCCTGAATCCTGGCCCATTATTGGGTTTCTAGTCGTATTCAGGCCGTGGTGGCCCTTTAGGTGGCACTTTTTTGTTTTATTTTTTGCTTTGAATTATTTATTTTCTTTTGATTTTTGCTTTATTTCTTTTATTTTTTCTTTTAGCTTAGAATAATTATAATCTTTCTGTTATTCCATGAGTTTCCAAATTTGAATAATTATAATCTTTATGCAACTAAAAATATATTTGGAGTGATTCTTTTTCTTGCTATTTAATATTACTGCGTTTTATCATTATATTGAAAAACATATTTTTTTATTTTAGTTTCTATCAAAAAAAATCTTTATGACAATTCTTTTTGCTACTGAAGTTTCTAACAAAAAATTCTTTATGATAATTATATCTGCTTTTCATGTTTTGAACAGAAAATACTTTGATAATTTTAGTTGCATAAATTTTATATAATTTTAGTTTTAAAAATACTAGAGGTTTATAAAAGATTTTTAGTTTATTCCTTTTGCTATTAGAGTTTTATAAAAGCATTTACTGGTTTTTTGAACTATAAGACCTTGAAATTGAAAAGCATTTCAAATGAACTCTGAAAAGGTTGGAAGTTGGCATGGTATCATAATTTCATCCACATAGCATGTGCAAGAAAGTTGAGAGGGTTATAGCAAAAACTGGATGCACTTCATGTACAAAACGGACAATCTCTTTCGAAGTATCAGGATTTCATACGGAAATTTGTCTGTTACAACAGACATTTCAAATGAACTATGAAAAGGTTGAAAGTAGGCATGGTATCATCATAATAGTTGTGGAGAAAGTCTTCACTTTTTCTTCGCTTGTGTCCTGTCCTTATTGCGCTGTAACCATGGATAATCTTCATCATTTATCAGGACGCTTAGGTCAGCCTTGACTTTGAAGGGAGGAATTTCATGAAACTTTTCATAATCTTTGGACATGTCTGTCTTGCCCTCCACTCCCACGATGTCCCTTTTTCCTGAAAGAACTATGTGGCGCTTTGGCTCATCGTATGATGTATTCGCTTCCTTATTTTTTCTTTTTCTCGGTTTGGTAGACAGGTCCTTCACATAGATAACCTGTGCCACATCATTGGCTAGGATGAACGGTTCGTTAGTGTACCTAAGATTGTTCAGATCCACTGTTGTCATTCCATACTGTGGGTCTACCTATACCCGCCTCCTGACAGATTGACCCAGTTGCATTTAAACAAAGGGACCTTAAAATCTACTCCGTAGTCAAGTTCCCATATGTCCACTATGTAACCATAATATGTGTCCTTTCCCCTCTCGGTTGCTGCATCAAAGCGGACACCGCTGTTTTGGTTGGTGCTCTTTTGATCTTGGGCGATCGTGTAAAATGTATTCCCATTTATCTTGTATCCTTTGTAAGTCAATACAGTCAAAGATGGTCCCCTGGACAACGAGTACAGCTCAGCACAAACAGTGTTCTCACCTCTGATACGTGTTAACAACCAACTGCTGAAAGTCCTGATGTGTTCACTTGTAATCCAGTCATCGCATCGCTCCGGGTGTTTGGAGCGCAGACTGTTCTTGTGTTCATCGACATACGAGGTCACCAAGGTAGAGTTCATTAGTACTATGTAGTGTGCTTGAGACAAAGAATATCCGTCCCTGCATATTATTGAGTCCCCTCCAAGCGTGCCTTTTCCAGTCATTCTCCCCTCATACGGTGATTCAGTGAGACCTATCTTCTTAAGGCCAAGAATGAAGTCAACACAAAATCCAATGAAATCCTCTGTTTGATGGCCCATGGAGATGCTTCGTTCTGGCCTAGCGCGGTTACAGACATATTTCTTTAGGACTCCCATGAACCTCTCAAAGGGGTACATATTGTGTAGAAATATGGGGCTCAGAATGACAATATCGTCAACTAGATGAACTAGGACGTGCGTCATGATATTGAAGAAGGATGGTGGGAACACCAGCTTGAAACTGACAAGACATTGCAACACATCACTCCTTAGCCTTGGTATGATTTCTGGATCGATCACCTTCTGAGAGATTGCATTGAGGAATGCACATAGCTTCACAATGGCTAATCAGACGTTTTCCGGTAGAAGCCCCCTCAATGCAACCGGAAGCAGTTGCGTCATAATCACGTGGAAGTCATGAGACTTTAAGTTCTGAAACTTTTTCTCTGCCATATTTATTATTCCCTTTATATTCGACGAGAAGCTAGTCGGGACCTTCATACTAAGCAGGCATTCAAAGAAGATTTCCTTCTCTTCTTTGGTAAGAGCGTAGCTGGCAGGACCTTCATATTGCTTTGGAGGCATGCCGTCTTTTTCGTGCAAACGTTGCAGGTCCTCCCGTGCCTCAGTTGTATCTTTTGTCTTCCCATACACGCCCAAGAAGCCTAGCAGGTTCACGCAAAGGTTCTTTGTCACGTGCATCACGTCGATCGAAGAGCGGACCTCTAGGTCTTTCCAGTAGGGTAGGTCCCAAAATATAGATTTCTTCTTCCACATGGGTGCGTGTCCCTCAGCGTCACTCGGAACAGCTAGTCCGCCGGGACCCTTTCCAAAGATTACGTGTAAATCATTGACCATAGAAAGTACGTAATCACCGGTATGCATGGCGGGCTTCTTCCGGTGATCTGCCTCGCCTTTGAAATGCTTGCCTTTCTTTCGACATTGATGGTTGGCCAGAAGAAATCAACGATGGCCCGGGTACACATTCTTCCTGTAGCTTCCCAGGTATATACTTTTGGTGTCAGCTAAACAGTGCGTGCATGCATAGTATCCCTTGTTTGTTTGTCCTGAAAGGTTACTGAGTGCGGGCCACTCGTTGATGGTTACAAACAGCAACGCGTGCAGGTTAAATTCCTCCTATCTGTGCTCATCCCACACACGTACACCGTTTCCATTCCACAGCTGTAAAAGTTCTTCAACTAATGGCCTTAGGTACACATCAATGTCGTTGCCGGGTTGCTTAGGGCCTTGGATGAGAACTGGCATCATAATGAACTTCCGCTTCATGCACATCCAAGGAGGAAGGTTATACATACATAGAGTCATGGGCCAGGTGCTGTGATTGCTGCTGCTCCGTGAAAGCATTAATGCCATCCGCGCTTAAACCAAACCATATGTTCCTTGGGTCATGTGCAAACTCAGCCCAGTACTATCTCTCGATTTTTCTCCACTGCGACCCATCAGCGGGTGCTCTCAACATCCCGTCTTTCTTATGGTCCTCACTGTGCCATCGCATCAACTTGGCATGCTCTTTGTTTCTGAACAGTCGTTTCAACTGTGGTATTATAGGAGCATACCACATCACCTTCGCAGGAACTCTCTTCCTGCGGGGCTCGCCGTCAACAACACCAGGGTCATCTCGTCTGATCTTATACCGCAATGCACCGCATACTAGGCATGCGTTCAAATCCTCGTACGCACCGCGGTAGAGGATGCAGTCATTAGGGCATGCATGTATCTTTAGCACCTCCAATCCTAGAGGGCATACGACCTTCTTTGCTGCGTACGTACTGTCGGGCAATTCATTATCCTTTGGAAGCTTCTTCTTCAATATTTTCAGTAGCTTCTCAAATCCTTTGTCAGGCACAACATTCTCTGCCTTCCACTGCAGCAATTCCAGTATGGTACCCAGCTTTGTGTTGCCATCTTCGCAATTGGGGTACAACCCTTTTTTGTGATCCTCTAACATGCGATCAAACTTCAGCTTCTCCTTTTGACTTTCGCATTGCGTCCTTGCACCGACAATGACCTGGCGGAGATCATCATCGGGCACATCGTCTGGTTCCTCTTGATCTTCGGCAGTTTCCCCCGTTGCAGCATCATCGGGCACATCGTCTGGTTCCTCTTGATCTTCACTAGCTCCCCCCGTTGCAGCATCACCGTATTCAGGGGGCACATAGTTTTCATCGTCCTCTTCTTCTTTGTCGTCTTCCATCATAACCCCTATTTCTCCGTGCCTCGTCCAAACATTATAGTGTGGCATGAAACCCTTGTAAAGCAGGTGGGTGTGAAGGATTTTTTGGTCAGAGTAAGACTTCGTATTCCCACATTTAGTGCATGGACACCACATAAAACCATTCTGCTTGTTTGCCTCAGCTAATTCGAGAAAATTATGCACGCCCTTAATGTACTCAGAGGTGTGTCTGTCACCATACATCCATTGCCAGTTCATCTGTGTGCATTATATATAATTATGTGTGTCAAAAGTAAGAAAATCAGACAAGTATCAGAAAGAAGATAAGAACAAGAGGCTCACCACGATGGTGCCGGCGACGGGATCGACGCGGGCGATCAACGGCGGTGAAAACGGGAACGGGGCGTGACGGAGCGCTAAATCTAGACAAACCTCGAAAAAAATGGAGCTCCGAGGTCGAGCTTCGAGAGGAGAAAGCTTAACTAGTTTGGCTCGGGCATTTCATCAAACACCTCATGTGCATAGGAGGTGAACTAGAGCACCCAAATGCCCTCTCCTCGCCGGATTGAAAAAACAGAGCACTGGAGTGCTCTGCCGCGGCGGTGGGTATATATAGGCAAGTTATTTCTCCCGGTTCATGGCATGAACCATGACTAAAGCATAACCTTCTATCCCGGTTCAAGCCACGAACCGGGACCAATGGTTGTGGGCCAGGAGCGAGGACCATTGGTCCCGGTTCGTGGCTTGAACCAGGACAAATGGTTCCACACGAACCGGGACCAATGCCCACGAGGCCCCGGCCGGCCCCCTAGGCTCACGAATCGGGTCTAATACCCCCCCATGGGACCCGGTTCTTGAAGAACCGAGACTAATGGGCTGGCCAGGCCCGAATGTTAGCCCTATTTTCTACTAGTGTATTGATGTGTACCTCACTAATGCTTGTAGTAGCACCCGAGTATTTGATATTGGTTCTGTTGCTAATATTTGCAACTCGAAATAGGGACTACGGATTAAGCGAAGATTGGCTAAGGATGAGGTGACGATGCGCGTGGGAAATGGTTCCAAAGTCGATGTGATCGCGGTCGGCACGCTACCTCTACATCTACCTTCGGGATTAGTTTTAGACCTGAATAATTGTTATTTGGTGCCGGCGTTGAGCATGAACATTATATCTGGATCTTGTTTGATGCGAGATGGTTATTCATTTAAATGAGAGAATAATGGTTGTTCTATTTATATGAGTAATATCTTTTATGGTCATGCACCCTTGAAGAGTGGTCTATTTATATTAAATCTCCATAGTAGTGATACGCATATTCATAATATTGAAACAAAAGATGCAGAGTTGATAATGATAGTGCAACTTAGTTGCGGCACTGCTGTTTAGGTCATATTGGTGTAAAGCGCATGAAGAAACTCCATACTGATGGACTTTTGGAATCACTTGATTATGAATCACTTGGTACTTGTGAACCATGCCTCATGGGCAAGATGACTAAAATGCCGTTCTCTGGAACAATGGAGCGAGCAATAGATTATTGGAGATCATACATACTGATGTATGTGGTCCGATGAATGTTGAGGCTCGCGGCGGGTATCGTTATTTTCTCACCTTCACAGATGACTTAAGCAGATATGTGTATATCTACTTAATGAAACATAAGTCTGAAACATTTGAAAAGTTCAAAGAATTTCAGAGTGAAGTGGAAAATCATCGTAACAAGAAAATAAAGTTTCTACGATCTGATCGTGGAGGAGAATATTTGAGTTACGAGTTTGGTCTCCATTTGAAACAATGCGGAATAGTTTCGCAACTCACGCCACCCGGAACACCACAGCGTAATGGTGTGTCCGAACGTCGTAATCGTACTTTACTAGATATGGTGCGATCTATGATGTCTCTTACTGATTTACCGCTATCATTTTGGGGTTATGCTTTAGAGACGGCTGCATTCATGTTAAATAGGGCACCATCGAAATCCCGTTAGACGACGCCTTATGAACTGTGGTTTGGCAAGAAACCAAAGTTGTCGTTTCTTAAAGTTTGGGGCTGCGATGCTTATGTGAAAAAGCTTCAACCTGATAAGCTCGAACCCAAATCGGAGAAATGTGTCTTCATAGGATACCCAAAGGAGACTGTTGGGTACACCTTCTATCACAGATCCGAAGGCTAGACATTTGTTGCTAAATTTGGATCCTTTCTAGAGAAGGAGTTTCTCTCGAAAGAAGTGAAAGGGAGGAAAGTAGAACTTGATGAGGTAACTATACCTGCTCCCTTATTGGAAAGTAGTTCATAACAGAAATCGGTTCCTGTGACGCCTACACCAATTAGTGAGGAAGCTAATGATATTGATCATGAAACTTCATATCAAGTTACTACCGAACCTCGTAGGTCAACCAGAGTAAGATCCGCACCAGAGTGGTACAGTAATCCTATTCTAGAGGTCATGTTACTTGACCATGGCGAACTTACGAACTATGAGGAAGCGTTGATGAGCCCAGATTCCGCAAAATGGCTTGAGGCCATGAAATCTGAGATGGGATCCATGTATGAGAACAAAGTGTGGACTTTGATTGACTTGCCCGATGATCGGCAAGCCATCGAGAATAAATGGATCTTCAAGAAGATGATTGACGCTGACGGTAATGTAACTGTCTACAAAGCTCGACTTGTTGCGAAAGGTTTTCGACAAGTTCAAGGAGTTGACTACGATGAGACTTTCTCACCCGTAGCGATGCTTAAGTCTGTCCGAATCATGTTAGCAATTGCCGCATTTTATGATTATGAAATTTGGCAAATGGATGTCAAAACTGCATTGCTGAATGGATTTCTGGAAGAAGAGTTGTATATGATGCAACCAGAAGGTTTTGTCGATCCGTAAGGTGCTAACAAAGTGTGCAAGCTCCAGCGATCCATTTATGGACTGGTGCAAGCCTCTCAGAGTTGGAATAAATGTTTTGACAGTGTGATCAAAGCATATGGTTTTATACAGACTTTTGGAGAAGCCTGTATTTACAAGAAAGTGAGTGGGAGCTCTGTAGCATTTCTAATACTATATGTGGATGACATATTGTTGATTGGAAATGATATAGAATTTCTGGATAGCATAAAAGGATACTTGAATAAGAGTTTTTCAATGAAAGACCTCGGTGAAGCTGCTTATATATTGGGCATCAAGATCTATAGAGATAGATCAAGACGTTTAATTGGACTTTCACAAAGCACATACCTTGACAAAGTTTTGAAAAGGTTCAAAATGGATCAAGCAAAGAAAGGGTTCTTTCCTGTGTTACAAGGTGTGAAGTTGAGTCAGGCTCAATGCCCGACCATTGCAGAAGATAGAGAGAAAATGAAAAATGTTCCCTATGCTTCAGCCATAGGCTCTATCATGTATGCAATGCTATGTACCAGACTTGATGTGTGCCTTGCTATTACTTTAGCAGGGAGGTACCAAAGTAATCCAGGAGTGGATCACTGGACAGCGGTCAAGAAAATCTTGAAGTACCTGAAAAGGACTAAGGATATGTTTCTCGTTTATGGAGGGGACAAAGAGCTCGTCGTAAATGGTTACGTCGATGCAAGCTTTGACACTGATCCGGACGATTCTAAATGGCAAACCTGATACATGTTTATATTGAACGGTGGAGCTGTCAGTTGGTGCAGTTCTAAATAAAGCATCGTGGCGGGAACTACATGTGAAGCGGAGTACATAGCTGCTTCAGAAGCAGCAAATGAAGGAGTCTGGATGAAGGAGTTCATATCTGATCTAGGTGTCATACCTAGTGCATCAAGTCAAATGAAAATAATTTGTGACAATACTGGTGCAACTGCCTTGGCAAAGGAATCCAGATTTCACAAAGAGAACCAAGCATATCAAGAGACGTTTCAATTCCATCTGTGACCAAGTCTAGGTGGGAGAGATAGAGATTAGCAAGATACATACGGATCTGAATGTTGCAGACCCGGTCACAAAGCCTCTCTCACGAGCAAAACATGATCAGCACCAAGACTCCATGGGTGTTAGAATCATTACTGTGTAATCTAGATTATTGACTCTAGTGCAAGTGGGAGACTGAAGGAAATATGCCCTAGAGGCAATAATAAATTTATTATTTTTTCCTTATTTCATGATAAATGTTTATTATTCATTCTAGAATTGTATTAACCCGAAACATAATTCATGTGTGAATACATAGACAAATAGTGTCACTAGTATGCCTCTACTTGACTAGCTCGTTAATCAAAGATGGTTAAGGTTTCCTAACCATAGATATGACTTGTCATTTGATAAACGGGATCACATCATTAAGAGAATGATGTGATTGACTTGACCCATTCCGTTAGCTTAGCATTTGATCGTTTAGTATATTGCTATTGCTTTCTTCATGACTTATACATGTTCCTATGACTTGACCCATTCCGTTATCTTAGCATTTGATCGTTTAGTATATTGCTATTGCTTTCTTCATGGCTTATACATGTTCCTATGATTACGAGATTATGCAACTCCCAAATACCGGAGGAACACTTTGTGTGCTACCAAACGCCACAACGTACCTGGGTGATTATAAAGGTGCTCTACAGGTTTCTCCGATGGTACTTGTTGAGTTGGCATAGATCAAGATTATGATTTGTCACTCCGATTGTCGGAGAGGTATCTTTGGGCCCTCTCGGTAATGCACATCACTATAAGCCTTGCAAGCAATGTGACTAATGAGTCAGTTGCGGGATGATACATTACAGAACGAGTAAAGAGACTTGCTGGTAATGATATTGAACTAGGTATTGAGATACCGACAATCGAATGTCGGGCAAGTAACATACCGATGACATATGTTGTTATGCAGTTCGACCAATAAAGATCTTCGTAGAATATGTAGGAGCCAATATGGGCATGCAGGTTCCGCTATTGGTTATTGACCAGAGAGATGTCTCAGTCATGTCTACATAGTTCTCGAACCCTTAGGGTCCTCACGCTTAACGTTCGTTGACAATATAGTATTATATGAGTTATGTATGTTGGTGACCGAATGTTGTTCGGAGTCCCGGATATGATCACGGACATGACGAGGAACTCCGGAATGGTTCGGAGATAAAGATTGATATATGGGATAATAGTGTTTGGTCTCCGGAAGGGTTCCGGAATTCACCGGAAGGGGTTCCGGATGTTTCCCGAAATGTTTGGGTACGAGAACACTTTATTTGGGCCAAAGGGGAAAGCCCACAAGGTTTTTGGAAAGCGCAAAAGAAGGTTTTCCTTCGCGGTCCCAGCAAATGATCCCAAACTTTATGCATACCCAAGGATGATCATGGCATGAATGCATGACAAGTATCGTTCATTTCTGACACTCGATGCATTTTCTAGGGTTTTTCTGGCGACAAAACCCTACAACACTGCCCCCACGTGACGCAACGTGTGCTTTGTGTCCGAATTTGTGCACACCTTGCCTGGGGGACCACATTAGCCATGCCCACATGGTCCCAAAAGTTGGGGTCATCTCATGCATACCTCCACATGCACATGTACAAGCAGGACCATTCGGGTCTGCCGGAGGGCAGGTCTGAAAGTGGTTTTCCTTCGCGGTCCGAGCAAATGATCCCAAACTTTATGCATACCCAATGATGATCATGGCATGAATGCATGACAAGTATCATTCATTTCCGACACTCGATGCATTTTCTAGGGTTTTTCCGGCGACAAAACCCTACAACACTGCCTCCACGTGATGCAACGTGCGTTTTGTGTCCGAATTTGTGAGCTCCTTGCTTGGGGGACCACATTGGCCATGCCCACATGGTCCCAAAAGTTGGGGTCATCTCATGCATGCCTCCACATGAACCATGTACAAGCAGGACCATTCGGGTCTGCCGGAGGGCAGGTCTGAAAGTGGTTTTCCTTCGCGGTCCCACCAAATGATCCCAAACTTTATGCTTACTCAAGGATGACCATGGCATGCATGCATGACAAGTATCATTCGTTTCCGACACTCGAAGCATTTTCTAGGGTTTTTCCGGCGACAAAACCCTACAACACCGCCCCCATGTGATGGAACGTGTGTTTCGTGTCCGAATTTGTGCACACCTTGCCTGGTGGACCACATTGGCCATGCCGACATGGCCCCCAAAAGTTGGGGTCATCTCATGCATGCCTCCACATGCACCATGTACAAGCAGGACCTTTCGGGTCTACCAGAGGGCAGGTCTGAAAGTGGTTTTTGTTGCCGGTCCCACCAATTAGCAAGTCATAAATAGGACAACATTTAATCAAACATATTTGAAATGAATTTGAAAACTATGAGAAGAAGTGATATGGAATTATAAACATGAAAAAACAATTAGGAATAAGAAGGAGAAAATATAAAATAACAGGAAAACCAAATTAAAAGGGAAAGAGGAACAATACATTTGAATATATAATATTGCAGAAATGATAGAGATACTATAAATATTGTTGAACATATACAAGTATACAATAACTAATAGGTGTCACAAATATTTTTTATTGAGGGAAGAACCAATGATATTTATTTTGAGGGAAGAAACAATGTAGAGGTAGGTAGGCTGGCCCAGACTGCAAATAACTGTCGGATCCATATTGTGGGGGCCCACCACGCTGCGCTTTCCATGCACGTCGATCACAGGCACGTCGATCATGGGAGTAGTTGCCATTCTGTTACACAATTCCGGTATCATGCTAATCCAAATGTTCCTAATCCCTACGATTGAGGAGCACGTTCAGCCTCGATTCAACGGAGGAAAATATAGATCGCGAGACTGGCCATAGGGAAGTTATGATGACCTAGGAGACGACCTCGTATATAATCTCCACCTCCTCGCACATGTCATCGTCTAGATCGCCTCCTGCCGGCGAGTCGTCGACA
Organism: Triticum timopheevii; assembly: GCA_963921465.1. Classification (NCBI taxonomy): domain Eukaryota; kingdom Viridiplantae; phylum Streptophyta; class Magnoliopsida; order Poales; family Poaceae; genus Triticum; species Triticum timopheevii. The sequence continues at coordinate 621,421,823 of OY997270.1, read as the reverse complement.
GCTCCGTCCGCCGCATCCCACACGCCACAAAAGCCCCAAGAAGATCAACGTCGTCCGCACGTGCTGGCCTCCCTCAACGAACTACGTCGACAACGCAGCGCCGACTTCTTTCATCTTCGTTGACCGATCAAGTAAGTTGTCCTCCTTACCTCTCGCCTTCATAGCAAGCTAGTTCCCCCGTCTTGTTGCTTCGATGGACTTAGGTTTACCACATATTTTCAACTAGCTAGTATCAACTCGACTAGATGTGTTCTGACCAGATGGCGTACATGAAATAAATCTTTGGTTCTTTCATAGCATGGTAGAATAAGATGTTGTTTCTTGAGAAACATGATGCAATAGATAATTTGTCGCATGATCCAATTATATTTTTGTCACACGATCTAATTATATATTGTACGGATGGAACATTAAAGAGTTATAAGCATTAGATGTTGATGAACCTCAAATAGGTACCATTGCTATAGACTGTAGTTATTTATAGCCGATCAATTTGTCACCCTGTTAATAATTTATCTGATACTCAAAGAACTTGATCAGATGCAAGTAAATTCAATTACCAATTGTAGTTATTTTTTTATTGCCTCATATCAGCACACACTTGGCTGCATGTTGCTGTATACATGGTGCTAGTTTTATATTTGCATTAGTGTCTTTTTTGCATTTTGTTTGCTACTGCCAGAAAGTTTTAAATTTTTGCATGTCTATTGTTATTTTTGCATTAGTGTTCGCTAATGTCACGAAGTTTTACATTTTCTTTCTACAGGATAGACGAGCAGAATGGAGAAATAGTGTGCGCCATTGAAAAATGGTGCAAGCTTGTTGCCGCTCTATCGAGCGGTCAACGCGCTAGAGTGCCGATACAACATTGCGCAGCATGCTGCAGATACCATCTATTAAGATGCGTACCCTACTGATTAGGTATATGATTGAGAATTTTGATGCCAGCATGTCCAGATTCATTATACAAAAGCAGGTTGGGGAGGTGACTCTCGGTGCGGTTAACGTCGAGTGCATCTTTAACATCGAGAACCAAGGACTCTCTGCTTCGGACATTCTGATTGAAGAAGGAGAGTACATGAAGGAGCGGGTGCCGTCACAATTTCTCATTAAGACATCGGAAAACATAGTGACAGATAATCTCATTGAGGACATAATTAAAAGTAAAGCCACCGACGATGATTTCCTTCGGAAATTAGTCCTTGTCCCGTTAGGAACAATTATTGCTCCCATGTCCAGCAAGATTGTGCCAAAGCAGTACTACGCTTTGGTCCATGATGTGAAATGTATTTCAAAGATTAACTGGAATGCGCTCACCCTGTGTGTTCTCCTCGACTGCCTTCGCATAGTCAAGAAAGGCAAACACCTCCACCAATGGCCGGAAGGCAATTTGGCTCTGTTGCAGGTACACATATGAGACCTATTGCATAATGTCAATTATTATATCGTTGCAATTTTATGTGATGTATTGTACTAACTCTAAATTCTTATATTTTTTTGTAGTACTTGTACTGGGAGAAGGTGCAACCTGTCGAATGGGATTGCGCCTATAATCCCAACTTGTCCATACAACCTCTTATGAGGAACTGGACCGAAGGTGCGGCCACTAGGATAGATCGGTTCGACTATGACAATGGGCGCGGCCGTGGTAACGTCAAGGTAAGTCATTGTGTTCTGTCTTTCTTAAATGTTTTGTAACTAAATAATAGTTATTTTTAATTCATCACATGTACTTCAATATTGCATGCAGATTGAAAATAATATCACCCAAGAGTATAGGGCGCAGGAGCCCAAAATCCCAAATAGTGCGCCTACCATGAAGCCAAAAACCAAGCCTGCAAATGGAAACGCAAAGAAGTCGACAACAGCCCCAATGTAGGAAGATTTGAGGGAGCTTCTAATGAAGCGGTGCATGGACTTCATACACACCTAGATGAGGCAAATCCCTGATCAAGTTGCTGAGGTGTCACACCATAACATTATAGTTTACACTTTGTTCCCTATTTTAAACCATGCAAGCATTATTAACTTTATATTTCTGCTGCAGAGGTTGTTGGAGAAGTTAAACAAATCAGGTGTCATGTACAAGCCGGCTGCTGCAGTGCCATCCGTGGACAATGATGTGGATCAAGAACTGGATTTGTTCGATAACGATCCATATGAAAAGAAGGAATTCGTGTACAAGGATGACATAGAGTCACACGGAGAGCCTTTCATTGACATGACGCAGCCTGATGAAGTGGTTCCCAACCATAAAACCGTACCTGAGGTACTATGTATATATATTTCTGTCTAATTTTCTCCGTTAATTTTTTTACAGTCTGAAATGTTCACACAATTTTGTTTGCCAAACAGAAAGCCCCACCAAAGATGAATTGACAAAAGGAAGCTTCACCTATTAAGCGTAATAATGAATGTGGCGCTACACCAGAAAACCCTTGGGTCATTGGTAATTCTACACAAGCACCTTCATCGGACATAGACATTTGTCCATCTTCTGTCAGCAAGTTCATGGCTAAGGCGAATGGAAAAAAGGGTGCAGCTGTCGATAATGATGAGGAAGTTATGTCCGGTAAGCGGAAGCGGACCGTTCCCAAGAAATTTGAATCCCCCCACGCACTTGACAACCCCAGCAGGTGTACCAACCATGGTCAGAAACCCTCCGGTACCCGTTCTGCTAGTAGAGGCATCGTAACTAACTTTGTTAATTTGTTGTATATACTACGAATGCATATGATCACCATTGTTGACGTTCATATTATTCATGCAGCTCTCTTTTCTGAAATGATGAGCCAGAGGTTGTGGCAGATGAGCTGACGCCGGAAATAATTGATGCAGCTGTTTCATTTGTCGAGTTAGCTGCTAGCACCGAAAAAAATAAGGGGAAGAAAGTTTACTATAGTGAAGGGCGTGGCATATCTCTGACTTCCGAAAGGATTCGACCGGTACTAACTCATAGATGGCTGTCGGGCGATGTAAGTACTACTTGCATGCCCTGTTATTAAAATTCTCAATAATCTATGTCTCAACTTTCAACATGTAATGCCCTGATATTCTATGAAGGTTATTGATGCTTATATGGGACATTTGGAGCTGTGCGTTGGTCATGATCGTTACCTCTGTCCAGCGTGGAGGTCCAAATTCCTTGTAGATCATGCTATCGCACGAGACGATCCATTGCCGTCGAGCTGCAATATGGATAGTGCTCTGTTCAAAGCTGGAGTAGTTAATAGAGTCACGCAAGAGTATACTGTGCGTGATAAGGTACGTTATGTTTGTAATTCTTCACTACAGGACATTTTATCTAGTATTTCGTTTGATCCATAATGGTTTTTTTGCACTATAGACATATATCGCGTTGAATATCGAAAATGCAAACTGGATGACCGTGGTCATGCACTTGAGCAAGCAAGAATTCCAAGTTCTCGATTCACTCTATCCTCTGGACCTGACAGAAAAGACTGTGAAAGCACTAGTAATATAACCAACATTTGTACCATTGGTCTTACATGTTGTTTATGATTCTTCTTTAACAGAATGTCTAGAGCATTGGTACGGGGACCGAATGACCCGCGATTTTTCACAGGTATGCTGTTATTTACGTTTGTAGACTAGCTAGTATGGTTGTGTACAAAATTCGGTTCATGTAACCTGTATGTCATTTTTTGTAGGCCACCGTTGACGCAAGGAGAAGACATTTCGTCGCCGAGTTGATTATGTCACCTTCGAACACGATGGAGTGTGTGAAGAACAAAATTCGCGAAATCGCAAGGAAAAGGCGCGCCTGAAGAATTCATGCGGCATGCAAGAGTCAAGTTTCAGTGGTTTGGATTTAGTCCGGTCGAAGGTTTCGACGGCATGATTATCTTAGGGTTTCTATCATTTTATGTAATAAACAGGGCATCTCGAATATTGTGACACATACATGTGTATGTGTCTGTCAGACAATAGGCTCGTACCAGACAATTCGGTCATACAATTCGCTCGGAGAAGACAATTTGGTCGTACCAATAAAGTTTTGGCTTCAACTATCAATTGTTCTTGCTTAATATTTTTCTCGTTCTTCAATTTTTTATAATTGTATTTATCACATTCATAGTATTCACATTCTATTTTTCTCTTCAACTGCTCTCCGAAGTTTCATATTAAAATTTTCACATTCTTTACTTTTTTTAAAACTCTATCAAACTTAGCCTTCTCCCTTAGCTATCTGCATGTCATCATCCTGCATAATCTCCTGGTAATTCCCCCTCATCACATGATTATGAAAAGTAGTCATGTTAGCTATGTAAATATATCGAGCCAAAACGTATTACACAGATGAAAATAAGTCATGTCAGCTCGTTGGCTCTATCGCGTGTTACCAGGCATCATGTTTTTCTAGTTTGTTTTACAAACCCGTCGTATTTTTTATTGTACGTACAATTAACTTTTTATGTACTCACCATGATGTCAGGCACGGCCCATCTAACCACGTGAGGGGCCCCATAGGCGGCCTACCATGCTGGTAGTGGTACACAAGCCCATTTTGCCAGGTTCACATCGATCTTTCCCCTTTTCTTGTTTCCCTTCCAAATACCTTGCCCTCTCTCTCCATTTGCGCCTCCAAATCTCGATGGCGAAAGCATGACAGCGAGCTGGGCGTCGGGCTGCGGCGGCTGCAGCGAGAAGAGCGGTGGCGACCGCAAGTTAGGTCGAACCCTGGGTCCTGGAAGCAGGTGGGGAGGATTCAGTGGAACAGGAGGCAGCGGCGGCAGATCGAGTGGAACAGGGCAGGGGTATTTCGTGGGCGGCGGAGGGCCGGGAGAATCGACAGCTAGGGTTTCTTCAGTGCTACACTTTTGTGGCAAAAAGGTAAGTTCTTTACCGTTGTTCTTTACATCCCAGCATCGTCGCCCACAAATCATGACCCGTGGCCCTTACAAGCTCCATCTATTTGGTCATCGGGAAACTCCGGGTGGCCGTGTCTGCATAAATGCAGAAAATTTTGACAGCGCATTAGTGGGATGTGTGTTCAAGGTTAGTCTACTGAGCATGATCTTCAAACTAGTACTGCTACTGCGGTCAAGCTGCAAAAAAGTTCAATGTTTAACGCTTGCAGTGACAAGTTCAGTTATAAATTGACTTGAATTGCTCATGATTTATTTAGGATGATATCACTTCTGAGTATGTTGAATGGGTTGATGGGGAGTGGGATAGCAAAGCAAAGTCAGTCATTAAGTATCTTGCCATGAAGAACAAGAAACCGGAGACTAAGATTACATAATATAAAGCTGAAATTAAAAGGAATGAGAAAGAAAAGAGGGCAATGGTTAAGATGCACAAGGAAATATTGCTCTATAGGGATAGGATTTTAGGATTTGGAGGTCTTCTGTATCTTGGCCTGCTTGCCATTATGATTTTTGTCATAGTTACCAAGTAGATTGTTCATAAAGTTATTGACATCATTGTAATTGACATGATGAAATGCTGATGAATTATTTGTTATTCAGTTTATGGGCAAAGTGTAACAGACATTGCAGCAGAAATAACATGGGGCCATCATGATTGGTAGACAATGCACTTCTGGCATGTTCTACATTTAGCAGACACTGCACTTTTGGTATGTTCTATATTTGGTAAGTGATGCACATGGGCACATCACATAGCAACACTACTGATTTGTGTAGCAGCCCAGTTCATTGTCTTGTTGCAACATACGAGCAACATCTAGCAGCACCTACACCTTTGATGCAACACTGAAGCAAAACAACAGTACATATTCAATATTCTGAAATTTAACTGAACTTGACACTTAGGGTGAGCAGTAGATATTCAGTTCTTTAGCCACAAAGAACCCGACCAAACCGTACCGATTGCATAACTTATACGCTTACATATAAAAGCATACCTAACTAACATCAAGTACAAAATAATGCTAACTTATATGCTGAAACATATAATAGCATACCTAACTTAAGATAACCAGAAACTTCCTCCTCCTTCAGCAACTGTGCCCATCTCCACTTCTTCAGAAATTTGAGGCGGCGTGAGCAGCACACCACACACGGAGAAGCCTTCTTCTTGACCGCCGTCCTGTTCGACAGCTGCGCCACTGGATCCTGAGCCACCTGATCCTGAGCCACCTCCTCTTCTTCCACCTTCACTATGTTAGGGTGGAGGGGAAGGAGCTCGACGTCGATGGGCATTGTCTTGCCACCCTTGACGGCGACCGGCGCTACCATCTGCATGGCGTCCTCCCCGCCCTCCTCATGGTCATCAGGGATGAGCAGTACCTCGTCCACGTCGTCCTCCACGACGTCAGAGCCCAACGGCAGGACTGGCTTCGGCACGTGGTGGACCTGGTAGTCCGGGCTGACGGGCGCAGGGAGAGCGAGCTCGATGTCGACGCGCTCCGCCCTCGACGCGACGCGTGCTGGATCTGGCCGCAGCGTCATGGTGGTGGAGCGGTACATCCACCACCTTGCGTGCTGAATAGGGGAGTCTCTCAGCGTGGCCTCTCGCATTGCCCAGACGAGGAGGAGAGCCGGCGGGATGCCGTGGCCATAGGGGAAGGCGCGCTTGTTCTCGGCGTCGGTGAGGACTTTGATGAGGCCACGCGCGTGATTGACCAACATCTCCATGCCGGGGAACCAGCCGCATACCTCCGTCAACTGCGCGCGCCACCCCTCGTCATCATCGGCGAGCTCCATCATCGCTCTCTGCCAACCGAGGCTTTTCTCCATGGAGGCGGCTGCAGCGGTCGCCGGCGAGTGTTTTCTCGATCTACTGTAGGTGGGGATAAGAGGGGAGTTCGAACCGGCGTGCGAGGTAGGTGGGTGAATGTGTGGTGGGGAGTGGTTAGTTACTTATTTAATGACAGTTAGGACGTGGGGAGGGGAAATGTACAATATTCTTTCTACCATGTATAACTAATTTATTTAGGTCGGATTTTGTTGTTTATTTAGAGATGTAAAAGGTTGACACTCCCACTAAACAAAGTGCCGATCGAGTTGCTACAATATTTAGGAACCAAACACGATGTTAAACGTCGAACTAAATTTGATGCCATGATGTGAAAAGGATATACTGTCCTGTTCACTCGATTCATCCTTAAAAAATTGAAGCAAGTGTTCTACTCTTCTTCCTTCTCCACTTTTCTGCACATCATAAAAGACAAGATCAGTTAATGAATGAAATTTTTTTCAATAATCCACAATGCATACAAACACTTACTTCTGATTTAGTTTGCATTTCTTGCTACGTTTAGTGTGTCCTAGCAATTTGCAAGCGCCACACCGGGTTTTCAACTCATCAAAAGAGAGTGGTCTACCATTTTTCGAGACAGGGCGGTTCTCATCTACCTTTGTTGCACCTTTGCTTGACACTTTCATAGGATCTTTAACTGCGACCATGTTGCCTTCACCATCGTCTACAATTTCAACTGCACACTTACTGAAGTCATTTGTATTCTTGCTCAAATTTTCGTGTAGCAGATCATACTCATGACTCTTAGCTATCACAACCTTCAAACTATCATGTAACTAGTCCTACAAAGCTGGGTGTTTGCATGCCGCATGCATAGCTTCTGACGCTAACACACTGACCTGGCTATATTTCATTCTTTCCTGTGCCCCAGTCCAACCAAATCTCAACAGATCGCTTGTGCGCCTCGCGGGCAGTCACAACCTTGCTTGTTTCGTGAACCGAACAGGAACTAAACAATTTGGTATTTCAGATATGTTCAAGTACTTCAGTACGTGGAATATGTGCTTGCAAGGTAGACCCTTTCGAATCATTCTTCTGCAGCTGCACCGTATAGGTTCTGCGGAATTTACTGGTGTATACTCCACCCAAAAACGGCTATTCCGGTGATTCTTCCAGGCCACGATGTACTGCTGTGATCCGTCTCCCAGATTAATTTCTACAATCTCCATGCCGTCAATTTTTTTAAGATCATCTTGCAACATATAGAAGTTTGCTGGAGTGAAGATGTGAGAAGCAGCTACCTCAAGTTTCCTCGAGCTAGTAACTGGCACCGGTAAATTCTGTGGGGCCGTGAAGTCATCTCGCACCTTGTTTTCACGGATACGTACAACGGCGTTCTCATAATGCAAAATCATATCCTCCAGGGTCATTTCACCGTCTAGGTGGAGGTGAAGGCATGAGTTCAGGCATTCACTCTGCTGGTTGCTTTTCATGTCAAGCCAAAACCCCTCTGTCAGATAAGCCGCGGCCCACAGTCTCCTCTTCTTATACATCCATCTCAACCATGTTACAGTTTTTTCCGACTACCATCTTTTGGTAAACGCGTGCCATCTCTCCTCAAACGTGGACGTGGACGTGCTGTAGTACAGAAGAGTTCGGAACTCCTTCAAGGAATTGTGACTGAGGTGAATCATCATATTTTTTTCTATATGCCACGTACATATACGGTGCCACATGTCTGGCAAGACTTCGCGAATTGCCTTGATCATCGCAGCGTCGGCGTCTGTGATTACACTCTTCGGCATCTTTTGACACATGGACCTCAGAAAAGTCTGCAGTAGCCACACGTATGTCTGTTTGGTCTCATCCGAAACTATGGCACAACCAAAAATAGTGGTCTTCCAGTGATTGTTAATACCAACAAAAGGTATGAATGGCATACCATAGCGGTTCATCTTGTACGTGCTGTCAAATACAAGCACATCGCCGAAGTCCTCATAGTCATGACGAGACTAGGAGTCACACCAGAACATCCTATTCAAGTGTCCTTCCTTATCTAGCATGTACTCGAAAAAGAAGTTAGGATCCCTCTGTTTCCTACTGGCCATGATGCCTATGGCTGTGGCAGCATCACCTTTTGAAAGCAGCTTCCTCTTCTCCCCGACGCAAAGGTTGTATATTTCACGCCTGCTAAAACCAACACCGCCATACCATACATGTTTGCTGATGAGGGAATCCATCATGTCATGAATTCTAATCCCTACAGCTCCCATGGACATTATCTCATGCTTCTGGAACTCTTTGATTTTTCTGTGGGACCAAAGAAAAGGTACCTCGTCCGGTCCTGCCAACATATGGCTATGCTTGTCCTCGAAACTTGCAACATACCAAACCCCATGCTTTTGGTCAAGCTTGACGGTCAGGTGTGTTTCACAAAAGCAGCGTGTCTCGGCTCTGAGCCTACGGTTGTGTCCTTCCTCGGTTAGCAACTTGCTGTCATGTTTCCCTTGTCTGGAACAAACAAACCGCCTATAACGCATATGATGTGACTCGGTTTTGCTATACCTGACCTTATTCTTTCTAATGCTGAAACCATTAACTCTAGCATAGCTGTTGTAGAAATCATATGCGACATCGTGAGTCATAAAAGTCATGTCCATTATCTGCATGAACATATCCTTCTTATCATCTGCACTGGCAGTATCTTGGACATTCTTTGCCCCACCATCTTCTGCCACCTACACAATCAAAACATAGCCATGAAAACAGTTTTCTATGCTTTAACATTACTTTCATAAAACATTGATTACACAAATGCCTCACTCATCATGACCGACGACTGCGAATCCCCAGAATCAGGTGCATCTAATGATTCGTCGTTAAGGCCTGTCTCCACGTCGGATTCGCCGTAATAGTCATACACATTATGACATTCGGAAATGAACTGAAAAATACAACACAAATACATAATTACTTATCATATAATATTCCAGAATGAATTCAATTTGAATGTCAATAAAATTTTACACTTACATACGTGACTAATGTAATCTTCATTTGAGAGCTCCAAATTGTTTTCCTAGCCATCATCATGCTCATCCATATACGAATTTTCAACACAAAAATATAATGTTGTCGGATGGCACCAAAAAATTACAACATGATAATGCCACTCACATTAAAATCTTCCCATTCGTTCCGATTCTCTGACTGATCTCCAAGATCTGAATTTTCATCATCTTACCAATCTTCTATCCAGTCTTTCATTAGTTCTCCAAACTCCATGTCTACCATCATATCAGTTAACTCCCCGTCCGCCATTTCCTACAACAAATAATATGTATCAACACATGTGAAAAGATTATCAATGATGAAATATCAACACATAGCACACAATCATGGATGTTATGTAAACAACCCCAACCGAGGCCGTTCAGATCTGCCAAACCAAGTCAGGAAGATGGCCACGGCACCCGTCATGATCACTTTCAATCGCGAGGAGCAGCACTACAAAACCTAGCTAGCTCTATGATTACCTCTGTCGCCGGATACCTAGGTTAGCCGCCACATCAAATAACGATAGTCCTGGTGGACACAGCCGGCGGCAACCGGTGCTACGTGAACCCTACACTGAAGAAACCCAGATCACGAGGAGCAGCACTACCGGAACAAGATCCACGATCGCATGCGCCGCCGGGTAGGTAGGTTACCCGCCCCGCTAGGTTAACCACTACCTCTGACGGCGGCAGTTCGTTCGATTGTTGCCGCGAGCGAGACTAGAGGGGTGCGGGGGGATGCGGGATGCGGTACCTGTGAGCGCTGGAGATTCACGACGTTGCCGCGCCCGCTGTCCGACGAGATCGCCGGTGACGAGATAGCCGCGCGCCGCTGGAGATCTACCGCGTGAATTATGGAGCTGCGTGAATGCTCGCGAGATTGATGGAGCTGCGTGAATGATTGAATCCGGCAGGTCCTACGTGATCGTGGGGTCGTGTGATGTTTTTTTTTTCGGACAAGGGTACTGTACGTATACGGTCTGGGTTGTACAGGGCTAGACAGGGCTTGGATCTCGGCTATGGCGGGCCAGGAAAAAACCAAACTCGCGGGGACAGAAATGCCCCTTGAAAATTAGGTTAGGGGGAGCACCGGAGCAGGGCTCGAGTTGAACATGGACGTCGCATGCAATTGCAAACCCAATCCCTTAGCAACATGAACTGCGCAAGCAATTTGGATACGAAGTGAAGACGGGAAGCACTGTATTAATTAAGGATGATTAGATCGATTTTTGCGTGGCGAAGCCGTGCGTTTGACAGAGAGATCGTTTGCGCCCGTTTGACAGAGAGATCGTGCAGTGCATGGATGGAGACTCGCGTGCGTTTCCAAGAGCTGAATCTCAGCTTGCGGTCGTTCTACGCTTACGATACAAGGAGAGAAGTACGTATATACGATACACTTTACGGACCGTATATACACTAGATGCGTACGGTAGCAATCCGTATACGAACTGAAGACGCTCCTGAGTCCGAAGCACTCTAGTAGTGTATTGATCAAGGAAGGCACGTACATAGCCCTGTGTCGCGATCCATCCATATATACCTACCTAGCTAGGGTTGCACACCTACGGACCTTCCATAGCTAGTTCCTTCTGATCAAGGCGACGAGAAGTACGTCCTCTAGCTAGCTCTGATCAAGGCAAGGCGATTCAATATGGCCGGCCATGAGGAGCTCTTTCCCGTCGGCTCCACCTTCAGTCCCCAGGATCACGAGCTCATCAACCAGTTCCTCCGCCCGAGGATCGCCGGAGCAGACCGCGGCCGCTTCAGCAGCTTCATCCACGAAGACGACGTCTACTCCGCGCCACCCGGGGACCTCATCGAGAACGGTGCCCACGCGCCTGGCTCCGACAAGGACGACGGGAAAGGAGGCGTGTGGTACTTCTTCTCACCGGTCCGTCGTCACGAGACCAAAGGTGGCCGCAGCGGAAGGCGACAGCGCGTCGTCGACGACGACGAGGGTTACAACTGGCACTCGGAGAAGAGCAAGCCCGTGCTAGACACTCAAGGTAAACGGGTCGGCCTCATCGACCATCTTTCCTTTGGGATCAAGAGGCCTGGAGCAGCCCGAACCAGGGTTGGGTGGTGCATGAAGGAGTACGGCCTCGACCACGACGACGAACAAGACGGTGCGGCCGGACTGGTGCTATGCAAGATCTACGTCTCAACCCACAAGAGGGAGATTACCTACGCGTCGGTAATCAACGCCCCTGGTTCCAAGAAGAAGAGGAAGGCGGCCGCCGAGGTCCAACATCCGGAGGCTCCACGTCCCAAAACCCCACGCCGCCAAGAAATGACCATCCAAGAACAAGATGCTGCCGGCGGGACGCTTCGGGAGTTCGAGCGTTCGTTCATGTCCGACCAAGACGACGAGACGTTGCCCCCTGGAGTAGTGGACGACGGCAGCGTGGATCCAGGCGGGTTTTTCACCGACATGCTTCCAGAATTAGGACAGACGCTCCAGGGAAATACTAAGGCGGCCGAGCATGGCAGCGACTGTACATTGGAGGAGTCCTTAGCCGGCGAACATGGCGACGTCCACCAAGGCGTCCAGACGGTGGAGGAGGATGACGGCAGCTTCCAATGCACATGGGAGGAGCTGTTCGGCGACGACATGGAACTGGCATGCCCTGCCCCGCCGACGGCGTCGTTGCACGTGAGGACCGAGTGTCCGTGTGTGTGAAGGAAAGTGCGGAATTTGCATCCGAGTGTGCGTGTATGTCTTGTTGATTGCACATTGTTGATGAACAAGCCATCCATATGTGCAGTAGATTAAGTAATTGATATTCTTTTATCATATATTCATATTAGACTACGTAGTGATTAGTGATACAATTCCTCTGTTCCTAAGCGTGAAATAAATACTTGACGAATCAAAAACAAAATCCTGTCTGATGAGATCGGTGCATGTACTTTGCTGCAAGAACGCCTAGCTCTAAAGCATTATGTTCATCGAAAAGTGTAAGCATTCCTTTTTTTTTGTGAACAGGCCTAATCCCAGCCATTTCCATTAGTCCTCATAAAGGATATACATCTGCCCAGCATACAAAGGTATCGAGGAAATGAGAACGGGAAGAAATGGGTTTAAAGCACTAACAAGAAACCCACCATGCATTGACGGCGTCAACGCATGCACTATGGTGCAAAAACCTGATGGCACCTAACGACTAGCCTAACAAGTTCAAAAGAGCCAACATCTAGCAATTCAGTAGCAAAAGAACGCAAACTAACAATATATGACCGCTAAAACGCCCATGAAGGCAACAATGGAAGTTCGATGTAGCAGTGTGAACATCTTGAGCAGCAGCACAAATCATAATCAGTTAATAACATTGTCTCAAAGCATCGCCACCCAATGTTTCAAAGGCCTCAACTTTCCCATCTTTCTTAAGACTCGCCCATCTTTCTTCGTGACATATATGTTCCATCCATCATCTTAGCCTAATCTTTCCGAACCCTAGCCCGCAAGCCAGCAGCATACAATGCGGGTGGTCCGATTGTTGGTCCGTCGACCACATCCCTACCAATCCGGTCTCCCGAGAATATTGATCCATCCTCCCTATATCTTGAAATGGCGAGAGAGACCATGGCAAGGAAGGCCAGCAAGGTCCGAGTGGTGGACCGGTGGTGTCGTCGTGGCAGCATCGCGTGCTAGTTCCATTCGAAAACTCGTATCAAGCAGCCTAGTGTAGTGCTAATCGGACTTTTTTTTGTTACAACAACCACAAGAGTTATATCTACCTTGTACTCTCATTAAATATAATGAATAATCTCTTGCTTGAAATAAAAACTACATCATGTATTTAGCCAAATTATCTTTAAGCTACTTCAGGAAACTATTAAGCTACCCATGTACTACAAAACTAATAAACTAATAAACCCATCATTAAGCCCCGGCATTACGGGAGTATTTGTTGCTGCGAAATTAACAACACTATAGTAATCATCAATAAAGTCTTCTATTGTGACCCCCCCCCCCCCCCTCCCTCCCCCCTAATTCCATTGACGAGGGAAATGTTATGCTTGCAAGGTTTCCTGATACTTGGAATTCTCTACATATGCATGTCCTCACATCTAGATCCATAAATTGTCGCTCGTCATCTTCACCGCCTAACTCACTATGCTTTCATGTGGTCAATCCTCTCATACTCTAAAAAAGACGAGGCACAAGAGCACACTGCACGATTGACCCGTGCGCTCAAGAAACTTTGGCAGCTGACTAGAGTCTGTCATATACGCAAATTGGGGAAGAGATAGCACCAAAATTTGAATAGAAAATGCTTGCTCTATTCCGGATGGATGGACACAGCCGGTTACCATGGTGGAATCGTTTTGTCTGGCAAAATTTGTTAAGATCGATTGAGCCGGCTCTTGGGGTTGCTTTGCTTTTCATTGACGCGGGCCATATGCATTGGACGAGATGATTTTATCTTTCCATTCAAGTTTTGAGGGAGGAATACGTGTACAACAGATCAATGCCAGTGTACACAAGACAGCATCGCCGGTCGATCTGGCATCCACTTGGACACATTGCCTGCCTGCCACCTTTTCCTCCAATAGGGGACCGTATTTTGTCTTCTGCCACAACACTCCTTCTTACATGCGTGTGCTCTAGCTCACAGCCACAGCATCACGCTCCCTATAAATCCATGGCTGACTCTTTGTGCATATTGTGCGCCCCGATCTCTTCCCACAGCCCCAACGCCATCTCTCTTCCCACGTCTCTCAATCCTGCCCCGATCCAAGGGCCTCTGCTGCACATGGCGACAGCAGTGGCCACACTAGTCCTGGCCACAGCTGTGCCGGCGGCCAGCATGCTGTTCGTTGATGAAGACCTCGACTCGGAGGCAGCGGCAGAGCTAGACAAGATTTTCAAGAGGGGGAGGGAGGGACAAAAATATGTATTTTGGGTGAGGGGAGTGGGGCAAAGATTATACTTCCTCTAAACTAAGCAGTCCCCATATTTTTTCCTCATTGTCCACCCACTTCACTTGCATCTTTCCTGCTCCTAACTTTTGCCCTTTTTTATTACCCTGACTTTCCTCTACTGCTTCTTCTAACATGGAATTTTCTGGAATAGTGTCCACCCTAGATTTTATATCAACTGACATGTCTTCACAGAGAATCATGTCTCTTTTATCAATTTTTACTATCATCAATCTTAAACCCCCCATACTCAGTGTCAATATCTGATAGATATTCAGGCAATCTAGGTAGATCCCATATCTTGGGTATCTTATCCTTGATCCTTATCAGTGCCATCTCAATTTTTTCATTATGAAATCTCCCCCAATTAGGGGAATCAACATGAATGAAGTTTTTTTGATAATCATTTTGTTTTACATCTCTCTGTTTTTCATTGTTAACTCCTTCATTTTTAAACAAAAGGCTTTGAATATAAGTGTTCATCCTCTTTTCCAACCTACTATTAACTTGCCTAATTTGAGGTTGAGTATCAATTATGCCCCGACTACTCTCACAATCGTGAGTATGTGTCAAGTATTTGAGAACAGAAGGGTAAATCGTACCTGAAACGGCGAAATCCTCGTCAGAAACATCATCTGTATCTTCACTAGACAGCACCCAAAAGTGGTTGCCATCCAGCGAAGGATTCAGACTCTGTTCCCGGCGAGGCGTGCTGAACGGCGAGGCTCTGGAGTCTCCGAGGTTGATGGTATTGCGGCGAGACGGGCAGAACGGCGCGGCGCCCCCGCCGCCTCCTGCGGCGACTGATCCACCGGATCCTCGTGAATCACGATCGGGGCCATGGCCGACCCTGGAGCGGGGAGAGCCAGGACCCCTTCTCGAGGGCGAAGCGCCGATTCCCTCATGGCGGGGGCGAGATTTGCGGTCGCGAAGATGGTGAAGGCCACCCACTTCCTCGCCACAGCCCTCACCGGCGAGTCCGCCTGATCCGCCGCCCAAAGGAGCTCCTGCAGTGGATGTTTGCGCCCGCCACGCCCGAACAGCGACCTCTCCTCCTCCTCCGTCAGATTCTCCACAATCGCCTCCGCCTCCGCATACATCTCGCGCTTGCTCAAATACCAGGCTCCGATCTCTCTTAGGCGGATCCGCAGGCGCGCATCCCTGTCCGCGAACCTCAGCATCTTCTCTTCGTCGATCTCCACCATCTCCGCCGCAAACTCGAGCGGGCAGAGCAGTGGAAGAGGCGTGCGAGAGAGGAAGGGTGGGATGGGGAATAACCTGAGCGAATTCCTTCGAACTTAATCCCCCTTCCGCCTTAATTGCTCTTCCATCGGCCGCATTACCTCCGTCACCGTCTCCCGAGACACCATCCCCGCTGGTGATTTCCTCCTCGATATGCGCGACGTGACAGGGGAACGTGACCGAAGCCCCTGGGGTCAGCACGAAACCGCCCCCCGAGCGCCTATCGACCGTGCACCCACGTTCGTCGATGAGGTGTAACGTCGAGGTGTGCGGGCGGAGCACCACCACGCCCCGGTGATACTTGGGGGCCGTCACCGATTTCAGATCGGCGGCGAACCACGCCGACCACCGTAGCGTGTTGGGCTCGCAAGCCGTGTCGCCAGACGGTGCCATCTCGATTGTGTCTGATGTTATGGTGTTAACGCAACCATTGTTGCTTCGAGAGACGATGATGTATCTGTTCCGAGAGCCCGGGATTAGCACCGGGGACCATGCCTTGGCAGTTGTTGAGCTCGTGTTCAACGTCGTAGCTAGCTAGAGAGAGGGAGACCCTTGATTTGTTCAGAGACAGAATACGTTCATCAGTGTCCTCCCGTACGTATATGGGATACGTGCATATGCACAAACATTTGTTCACTATGTGGAGGACGGTGAAAATTGATGGACTGATCGAGACTTCACGTGCATGTTAAGTTACTTCAGAAAAATAATTGATATGAGCCGAGAGAGTGGTTCGCAGAACAGATTGATAAAGTACCTTATAAAATAAAAAAAGTGACAACAATATACAATATGGTAGTTAAGACAAGATGTGTTTTTTTAATACACGGTGAACAGCAAACTAGCACCAGATGATAAGAACAAGAAAAATAAAAATAAAAATGAAATACGAAAATAGAAACACCATGAACATTTTCTTTCATACATGATTTTTTTATTACACAATAGATATTTCTGGAATACATGAATATTTTTAATATATGTTGAAATTTTTTCTGAATGCATGATAAATAGGTTCTAAATTCACGACAAACGCTATTCTGAAAAAAGATTAATGTTTTTAAATATATGTTGAATAAAATTTGAAATATACCATTCCATTCTGAAATGTGCGGCGAACATTTTTAAAAGTACACATGATTTTTTTAAATACAAGATGATCTTACTTTAAATGTACAATGAATTTCCTCGTATAGGTCCTGAATATTTTCTGAAATAATCCCTCCATGTCAGATTGAACTGTAAAATTGTAATATATTTTAGTACAGAGGTAGTATATAATGAACATTTTAGGTAAACGGTGAACATTCGGAACTACAAAATGAGTATTAATACAATAGAGTGATGATATTTTTGAATTGCGCTACTTACAATTTTAATACATGATGATTAGTAATTCGGCAAGAATAGTAACAATGAAAAAAAGTAACAAAAATAATAGAAAAAAGAAAGGACACAAAAAAGGAAAATAAAACATAAAAATGAATAAAATAAACAAAAAGGGACTGGTGCATGTCTAGTACTCCCTTTGTAAATAAATATAAGAGTATTTATATCAAAAATGCCAAACAGAAACCGAGGTCCAAGGAGGCCTTTATTTGAAAACTTCAAAATTCAAACTTCTCAGTTTCAAAAAATTCTGAAAATAAATACACATGTACCTAGATACATAATGTACATGTGTGCAAATTTTCAGGTTAAAATACTTTAAAATGTGAGCTACACAGAAACGACAAATCTAGGGCTTTTTAGCATATGTACTATTCATATTCTAAGTCCATGGTTTTGTTTTTTTATGCACCTCATATTCAAGGTATTCCATCCTGAAAATTTTCACACGTACACTTTACATCCTTACATACATGTGTATTGTTTTCCAGAATTTTTTGAAACTGAAATTTGTGAATTTTGAAATTTTCAAAATGAAGGGCTCCATGGAGCTCGGACTCCAAAATGCCGTACTCCGTTTAGCTCAGTAAAATAGTGACTTAAATGCTCTTATATTTCTTTACGGAGGGAGTACTATGAGTCTCATGCGAACGAGGAAAAATAAACATAGCAAGCCTAGTGTGCGCTACAATGAGCCTAACATCGTTGCGGTTTTGTGGCCAGGCTCATTCTCGATACCACAAATATCTAGTGCTATTTCTCGCTCGCAATAAGTGGCTGGCCCCAATTTGGCGCCTTAAGTGTCCGTTAAAATGTTTATGTAAACAGCACACAAGAGCTACCTCTCTAGATCAAAATGGGCTGGCCTATCAAACGTATTTTTCCTTTTTGTTTCTTTGTTTCTTTGTTTTTCTCTGAACGGGCTATTGTATTGTTTTACTTCTGGTTTTTTGTTTTCTTTTTTTATTTTCCCATTCTAAAAAACAATGAACTGTTTCACAAAACCGGTATTTTTTTTAAAATTTACAATTTGTTTTTGAAAATTGACGAACATTTTTTCAAAATTTTGAACTTACATTCAATATCGACGAACTTTTTACAAATTTGTGAACTTCTTTTTTGGATTTTCATGAAATTTTCCTCAAAATTTCTGAACACATTTTCTAAATCAATGAACTTATTTCAAATTGATGAAATGTTTCCAGAATCAATTAACCTTTTTCAAATTTGTGGACTTTTTCTTGTTGGCGCTGGCCCCTCTATGTGCTTTGTATTTCAAAATTGGTGAACATTTTTTATACATAAATTAAAATTTGCGAATGGGTGATCTTTTTCACAATCTATGAACTTTTTTGAATTTGTGAATTTTTTTTCAAAGTTGATGAACTTTTCTTTGAATTGAGTGAACTTTTTTTTTGTGAAATTTTATGAATTTATATTTTTTTGGAAATATTATTTTCATCACCAAGTTAACATTTTCTTTTTGAAAAAAATGGATTTCATTGAAGTAATAAAACTATAACCGGTGGACCGGTCAACCCGTAACCAGCCGAACTGGAAAACCGACGCACCCTCATCCTTTTTGAGCCGGTCCATGAAGCAGGCACGTGCACAGCAAGATCACATAGGAGCTCTGTAGTAAGCGAGGCATCGTTTTTGTGTTTGTGGCCAACAAGCTCTACTGCTTCTGAACGTTGCTCTATGGGCCATGCACACCAGTATAGATGCATGCTCGCTCCAAACATGCTACCTATTTAAGAGCAACTTTTATGCTAGAGAAAGCCACAACTTTGTAGCCCTCCGTGAGCGCGGCCTTCCTTTCTTTCATTGTGGCCATCGTCATGCGGGCAGGGTAGGTGCGGGCGGCGGGGAGACGCTCTGGCCCGACGACTACTTCAACATTATGGATCACGTTTTGCTCAACCAACTTGGACCACCTCTGGGTATTCTCTTAGAAGTTTCTCACAGCACAGCCCTCTTCAGGCTCGCCGAAGAAAGGTCCACATGGAGGGTTCAGCCATCAAGAAATGGTAGATAGGGAGTGAGGCAAGCGGCGATGGAGAAGAAGTGTGAAGCTTACGGCGACGAAGAAGAGTAAGGAGTGGCACCGCCTAGCGGGTGTGGTTCGGTTTATATATCACGGCCTTCATCTCCCACAGGTCCCTTGGTAGATATAGGGGACCAGTCCCTCTTCAAGTTGCCACCGCTGGGACCGATGACGTCTACACGGACCCTAGCCCGAGCCATGAGAAATGCGGCGCGAGGCCGGGGTGGTGATATGTCTCAAGCGTATCTATAATTTTTAATTGTTATATGCTATTATGTAATCACTTTCAAATTCTTTTTATAGCATTTTAAACTATTTTTCTGGACTAACATATTATTACAGTGCCAACTACCAGTTGTTGTTTTATGCATGTTTTTGACTTTTCAGAAAATCAATATCTACCAGGTAAAAAAACCTGAGGATTTAATATGAATTTTTGAGTAATCACTACTTGGAGAAAGCTTATAGACAGAACCTTAGCAGTAGCGCGGGATTCTGACACGACGCTACTAATAATTAGCAGTAGCGCATGTCTCGTACCAACGCCATAGGTAGGACAGTAGTAGTAGCGCTGGGCCGCGGAACCCCGCTACTACTAAGTGGCCCCCCTTACTCATCGGGGTTAGACAGAGTGGCAGCGCTAGACCCGGGTCCGCCATACTACTAAGGCTGTTGGCATAGCATGGACCGCCCAACGAGCGGTGCTACTACGGCTAGCCCGGGCCCAGCTCATAGGCCCAACTTAGCAGGAGTGTGGGTGGTTGCCCCACGCTACAACTAGGTGGGCTAGCAGTAGCGTGGCCCGATGAGCCGCGCTATTGCTAATCCCACCTTATCCTCTCCCGCCCACGTGCACGGTCTCACTCTCCCTCTCCACTCTCACCGTTCTCTCCATCTCCCCCGCCGCCGCCCGCTACCGTCATCGCCCGCATTACCTTGCTGCTGTCGTCGTCGCCCACTGCCACCGTCGCCCCCCGATATATGTCCCTCCCACCCTCTCCCTCCATCCCTCCCTTCTCCCTCCCTCCCTCCCTCCCTCCCTCCCTCTGACCCTCTCCCTCCATCCCTCCCCCCCTCTCCCTCTGACCCTCTCCCTCCATCCCTCCCTCCTGTATTGCATAAATTGATGGATTATAAGTAGGTTAGGGTTAGAACTAGGGTATTTTTGGTAATATAATTTTTAGTAGGTCTTTTCAATTATATTTTTAGTCAAAAAATAGATATAGAATAGAAAATTTGCTGGAATCTTGGCTTTTGTTGTTTGCAGGGAACACCTCCGAGTAGCCTATGTTTTGCCGGAATGCTGATTCATTTCCATTCCGGCAAATTTCAGGCGCTCGATATGTCCTATTTTAGCAAAGGTCGTGCCGAATTTTTGATGTCATTTCTCCATATATGTAACTGGTTGACTTTCAGTTTGTCGATGCTACTTGAGTGAATTTCAGTCTGTTCTTGAAGGAAGGATGCCGACTGTTGTCGTGGGGGTCGCTTCCTTTCCTTCTTCTCGTGATATACCTTGGTAATGCACGAGAGAAGGAGGGGAAGCGACCATCACCGATGGTCAAAATATCAGAGAGGGAGTATCCACCATATACTGTCGAAATATCAGAGAGGAAGAATCCTGATTGTTATCATGGGGGTGGCTTCTCCTTCGTTCACGTGTGCTAGACATTAAGGTGAAATGCACTCACAATATCAAAGAGGGAGTGCCCACCATATACACCACGTGAGATGAGTGTAGCAAGGAAGACTCTATGGACCGAAAGTCAACCCGTGCTGCATAATGACCTATGTGTTGAGTTTCCTGGTAATTGCCCTCGATTGATATTTAATCTTTGAATTATGAACATAGGAAATGTCCAACGATGATAGGATCCCTGAGTGTGACTACTACGGCAAGGACCGGGGTCTGTGTGATAGGCCTCACCTGGAAGACGGTCGATGCTTCAGTATTAAGCTCGCTGAGACCTTCGATGTTTGTACAGTACGCAAGGATGACAAGACTTTTTTCATAATCAAGCATGACTTCTGCTTCTTCAACGTGTATTTTCCGTTTTTTATAATTCTACTAGTGCATTCCCCGCCATGCAAGATGATATGTCTTGGAGAAGGTGGATTTCGAAGATCATGAGAATAGGGAGACAAAGAGAGTTCACCGATCAGGACCCAACATGGTTACGCTTTTGCCGTAAAGCTATACAATGGGGTGACCTACTCCCATTTTGGTTTCTCGAATTGGATAGCACTATGCAAGGCGTATGGTTTTCAGGAGGGTATGCATGTCACCTTCAATCTTGGTGATCCTGAAGATGACATCAACGAAGATAATATTGACATTTGGGTCGATATTAATACGCTTTCAGTTCTTCCTCTATGTGAGTTTCTCAAACATATTTATTAAGTAATTTATATTGTTTATTAAAAATAGTTGATAGCTGATTTCCGTTCTTCAAAAAATGTACGGAAAGTAATAGATAAAACCTACTATAGTTATGGGTTTGAACTAACTTGCAAGGAGATAAATCATTTTGTTTCATGGATTAATGATGTTGAGACTTTCAAGACGAGTCATTTGAAAGAATATGCCCTAGAGGCAATAATAAAGTTATTATTTATTTCCTTATTTCATGATAAATATTTATTATTCATGCTATAATTGTATTAACCGGAAACATAATACATGTGTGAATACATAGACAAATAGTGTCACTAGTATGCCTCTACTTGACTAGCTCGTTAATCAAATATGGTTAAGGTTTCCTAACCATAGACATGAGTTGTCATTTGATAAACGGGATCACATCATTAAGAGAATGATGTGATTGACTTGACCCATTCCGTTAGCTTAGCACTTGATCGTTTAGTATATTGCTATTGCTTTCTTCATGACTTATACATGTTCCTATGACTTGACCCATTCCGTTATCTTAGCATTTGATCGTTTAGTATATTGCTATTGCTTTCTTCATGGCTTATACATGTTCCTATGATTACGAGATTATGCAACTCCCAAATACCGGAGGAACACTTTGTGTGCTACCAAACGCCACAACGTACCTGGGTGATTATAAAGGTGCTCTACAGGTTTCTCCGATGGTACTTGTTGAGTTGGCATAGATCAAGATTATGATTTGTCACTCCGATTGTCGGAGAGGTATCTTTGGGCCCTCTCGGTAATGCACATCACTATAAGCCTTGCAAGCAATGTGACTAATGAGTCAGTTGCGGGATGATACATTACAGAACGAGTAAAGAGACTTGCTGGTAATGATATTGAACTAGGTATTGAGATACCGACAATCGAATGTCGGGCAAGTAACATACCGATGACATATGTTGTTATGCAGTTCGACCAATAAAGATCTTCGTAGAATATGTAGGAGCCAATATGGGCATGCAGGTTCCGCTATTGGTTATTGACCAGAGAGATGTCTCAGTCATGTCTACATAGTTCTCGAACCCTTAGGGTCCTCACGCTTAACGTTCGTTGACAATATAGTATTATATGAGTTATGTATGTTGGTGACCGAATGTTGTTCGGAGTCCCGGATATGATCACGGACATGACGAGGAACTCCGGAATGGTTCGGAGATAAAGATTGATATATGGGATAATAGTGTTTGGTCTCCGGAAGGGTTCCGGAATTCACCGGAAGGGGTTCCGGATGTTTCCCGAAATGTTTGGGTACGAGAACACTTTATTTGGGCCAAAGGGGAAAGCCCACAAGGTTTTTGGAAAGCGCAAAAGAAGGTTTTCCTTCGCGGTCCCAGCAAATGATCCCAAACTTTATGCATACCCAAGGATGATCATGGCATGAATGCATGACAAGTATCGTTCATTTCTGACACTCGATGCATTTTCTAGGGTTTTTCTGGCGACAAAACCCTACAACACTGCCCCCACGTGACGCAACGTGTGCTTTGTGTCCGAATTTGTGCACACCTTGCCTGGGGGACCACATTAGCCATGCCCACATGGTCCCAAAAGTTGGGGTCATCTCATGCATACCTCCACATGCACATGTACAAGCAGGACCATTCGGGTCTGCCGGAGGGCAGGTCTGAAAGTGGTTTTCCTTCGCGGTCCGAGCAAATGATCCCAAACTTTATGCATACCCAATGATGATCATGGCATGAATGCATGACAAGTATCGTTCATTTCCGACACTCGATGCATTTTCTAGGGTTTTTCCGGCGACAAAACCCTACAACACTGCCTCCACGTGATGCAATGTGCGTTTTGTGTCCGAATTTGTGAGCTCCTTGCTTGGGGGACCACATTGGCCATGCCCACATGGTCCCAAAAGTTGGGGTCATCTCATGCATGCCTCCACATGAACCATGTACAAGCAGGACCATTCGGGTCTGCCGGAGGGCAGGTCTGAAAGTGGTTTTCCTTCGCGGTCCCACCAAATGATCCCAAACTTTATGCTTACTCAAGGATGACCATGGCATGCATGCATGACAAGTATCATTCGTTTCCGACACTCGAAGCATTTTCTAGGGTTTTTCCGGCGACAAAACCCTACAACACCGCCCCCATGTGATGGAACGTGTGTTTCGTGTCCGAATTTGTGCACACCTTGCCTGGTGGACCACATTGGCCATGCCCACATGGCCCCCAAAAGTTGGGGTCATCTCATGCATGCCTCCACATGCACCATGTACAAGCAGGACCTTTCGGGTCTACCAGAGGGCAGGTCTGAAAGTGGTTTTTGTTGCCGGTCCCACCAATTAGCAAGTCATAAATAGGACAACATTTAATCAAACATATTTGAAATGAATTTGAAAACTATGAGAAGAAGTGATATGGAATTATAAACATGAAAAAACAATTAGGAATAAGAAGGAGAAAATATAAAATAACAGGAAAACCAAATTAAAAGGGAAAGAGGAACAATACATTTGAATATATAATATTGCAGAAATGATAGAGATACTATAAATATTGTTGAACATATACAAGTATACAATAACTAATAGGTGTCACAAATATTTTTTATTGAGGGAAGAACCAATGATATTTATTTTGAGGGAAGAAACAATGTAGAGGTAGGTAGGCTGGCCCAGACTGCAAATAACTGTCGGATCCATATTGTGGGGGCCCACCACGCTGCGCTTTCCATGCACGTCGATCACAGGCACGTCGATCATGGGAGTAGTTGCCATTCTGTTACACAATTCCGGTATCATGCTAATCCAAATGTTCCTAATCCCTACGATTGAGGAGCACGTTCAGCCTCGATTCAACGGAGGAAAATATAGATCGCGAGACTGGCCATAGGGAAGTTATGATGACCTAGGAGACGACCTCGTATATAATCTCCACCTCCTCGCACATGTCATCGTCTAGATCGCCTCCTGCCGGCGAGTCGTCGACAGCTCCGTCCGCCGCATCCCACACGCCACAAAAGCCCCAAGAAGATCAACGTCGTCCGCACGTGCTGGCCTCCCTCAACGAACTACGTCGACAACGCAGCGCCGACTTCTTTCATCTTCGTTGACCGATCAAGTAAGTTGTCCTCCTTACCTCTCGCCTTCATAGCAAGCTAGTTCCCCCGTCTTGTTGCTTCGATGGACTTAGGTTTACCACATATTTTCAACTAGCTAGTATCAACTCGACTAGATGTGTTCTGACCAGATGGCGTACATGAAATAAATCTTTGGTTCTTTCATAGCATGGTAGAATAAGATGTTGTTTCTTGAGAAACATGATGCAATAGATAATTTGTCGCATGATCCAATTATATTTTTGTCACACGATCTAATTATATATTGTACGGATGGAACATTAAAGAGTTATAAGCATTAGATGTTGATGAACCTCAAATAGGTACCATTGCTATAGACTGTAGTTATTTATAGCCGATCAATTTGTCACCCTGTTAATAATTTATCTGATACTCAAAGAACTTGATCAGATGCAAGTAAATTCAATTACCAATTGTAGTTATTTTTTTATTGCCTCATATCAGCACACACTTGGCTGCATGTTGCTGTATACATGGTGCTAGTTTTATATTTGCATTAGTGTCTTTTTTGCATTTTGTTTGCTACTGCCAGAAAGTTTTAAATTTTTGCATGTCTATTGTTATTTTTGCATTAGTGTTCGCTAATGTCACGAAGTTTTACATTTTCTTTCTACAGGATAGACGAGCAGAATGGAGAAATAGTGTGCGCCATTGAAAAATGGTGCAAGCTTGTTGCCGCTCTATCGAGCGGTCAACGCGCTAGAGTGCCGATACAACATTGCGCAGCATGCTGCAGATACCATCTATTAAGATGCGTACCCTACTGATTAGGTATATGATTGAGAATTTTGATGCCAGCATGTCCAGATTCATTATACAAAAGCAGGTTGGGGAGGTGACTCTCGGTGCGGTTAACGTCGAGTGCATCTTTAACCTCGAGAACCAAGGACTCTCTGCTTCGGACATTCTGATTGAAGAAGGAGAGTACATGAAGGAGCGGGTGCCGTCACAATTTCTCATTAAGACATCGGAAAACATAGTGACAGATAATCTCATTGAGGACATAATTAAAAGTAAAGCCACCGACGATGATTTCCTTCGGAAATTAGTCCTTGTCCCGTTAGGAACAATTATTGCTCCCATGTCCAGCAAGATTGTGCCAAAGCAGTACTACGCTTTGGTCCATGATGTGAAATGTATTTCAAAGATTAACTGGAATGCGCTCACCCTGTGTGTTCTCCTCGACTGCCTTCGCATAGTCAAGAAAGGCAAACACCTCCACCAATGGCCGGAAGGCAATTTGGCTCTGTTGCAGGTACACATATGAGACCTATTGCATAATGTCAATTATTATATCGTTGCAATTTTATGTGATGTATTGTACTAACTCTAAATTCTTATATTTTTTTGTAGTACTTGTACTGGGAGAAGGTGCAACCTGTCGAATGGGATTGCGCCTATAATCCCAACTTGTCCATACAACCTCTTATGAGGAACTGGACCGAAGGTGCGGCCACTAGGATAGATCGGTTCGACTATGACAATGGGCGCGGCCGTGGTAACGTCAAGGTAAGTCATTGTGTTCTGTCTTTCTTAAATGTTTTGTAACTAAATAATAGTTATTTTTAATTCATCACATGTACTTCAATATTGCATGCAGATTGAAAATAATATCACCCAAGAGTATAGGGCGCAGGAGCCCAAAATCCCAAATAGTGCGCCTACCATGAAGCCAAAAACCAAGCCTGCAAATGGAAACGCAAAGAAGTCGACAACAGCCCCAATGTAGGAAGATTTGAGGGAGCTTCTAATGAAGCGGTGCATGGACTTCATACACACCTAGATGAGGCAAATCCCTGATCAAGTTGCTGAGGTGTCACACCATAACATTATAGTTTACACTTTGTTCCCTATTTTAAACCATGCAAGCATTATTAACTTTATATTTCTGCTGCAGAGGTTGTTGGAGAAGTTAAACAAATCAGGTGTCATGTACAAGCCGGCTGCTGCAGTGCCATCCGTGGATAATGATGTGGATCAAGAACTGGATTTGTTCGATAACGATCCATATGAAAAGAAGGAATTCGTGTACAAGGATGACATAGAGTCACACGGAGAGCCTTTCATTGACATGACGCAGCCTGATGAAGTGGTTCCCAACCATAAAACCGTACCTGAGGTACTATGTATATATATTTCTGTCTAATTTTCTCCGTTAATTTTTTTACAGTCTGAAATGTTCACACAATTTTGTTTGCCAAACAGAAAGCCCCACCAAAGATGAATTGACAAAAGGAAGCTTCACCTATTAAGCGTAATAATGAATGTGGCGCTACACCAGAAAACCCTTGGGTCATTGGTAATTCTACACAAGCACCTTCATCGGACATAGACATTTGTCCATCTTCTGTCAGCAAGTTCATGGCTAAGGCGAATGGAAAAAAGGGTGCAGCTGTCGATAATGATGAGGAAGTTATGTCCGGTAAGCGGAAGCGGACCGTTCCCAAGAAATTTGAATCCCCCCACGCACTTGACAACCCCAGCAGGTGTACCAACCATGGTCAGAAACCCTCCGGTACCCGTTCTGCTAGTAGAGGCATCGTAACTAACTTTGTTAATTTGTTGTATATACTACGAATGCATATGATCACCATTGTTGACGTTCATATTATTCATGCAGCTCTCTTTTCTGAAATGATGAGCCAGAGGTTGTGGCAGATGAGCTGACGCCGGAAATAATTGATGCAGCTGTTTCATTTGTCGAGTTAGCTGCTAGCACCGAAAAAAATAAGGGGAAGAAAGTTTACTATAGTGAAGGGCGTGGCATATCTCTGACTTCCGAAAGGATTCGACCGGTACTAACTCATAGATGGCTGTCGGGCGATGTAAGTACTACTTGCATGCCCTGTTATTAAAATTCTCAATAATCTATGTCTCAACTTTCAACATGTAATGCCCTGATATTCTATGAAGGTTATTGATGCTTATATGGGACATTTGGAGCTGTGCGTTGGTCATGATCGTTACCTCTGTCCAGCGTGGAGGTCCAAATTCCTTGTAGATCATGCTATCGCACGAGACGATCCATTGCCGTCGAGCTGCAATATGGATAGTGCTCTGTTCAAAGCTGGAGTAGTTAATAGAGTCACGCAAGAGTATACTGTGCGTGATAAGGTACGTTATGTTTGTAATTCTTCACTACAGGACATTTTATCTAGTATTTCGTTTGATCCATAATGGTTTTTTTGCACTATAGACATATATCGCGTTGAATATCGAAAATGCAAACTGGATGACCGTGGTCATGCACTTGAGCAAGCAAGAATTCCAAGTTCTCGATTCACTCTATCCTCTGGACCTGACAGAAAAGACTGTGAAAGCACTAGTAATATAACCAACATTTGTACCATTGGTCTTACATGTTGTTTATGATTCTTCTTTAACAGAATGTCTAGAGCATTGGTACGGGGACCGAACGACCCGCGATTTTTCACAGGTATGCTGTTATTTACGTTTGTAGACTAGCTAGTATGGTTGTGTACAAAATTCGGTTCATGTAACCTGTATGTCATTTTTTGTAGGCCACCGTTGACGCAAGGAGAAGACATTTCGTCGCCGAGTTGATTATGTCACCTTCGAACACGATGGAGTGTGTGAAGAACAAAATTCGCGAAATCGCAAGGAAAAGGCGCGCCTGAAGAATTCATGCGGCATGCAAGAGTCAAGTTTCAGTGGTTTGGATTTAGTCCGGTCGAAGGTTTCGACGGCATGATTATCTTAGGGTTTCTATCATTTTATGTAATAAACAGGGCATCTCGAATATTGTGACACATACATGTGTATGTGTCTGTCAGACAATAGGCTCGTACCAGACAATTCGGTCATACAATTCGCTCGGAGAAGACAATTTGGTCGTACCAATAAAGTTTTGGCTTCAACTATCAATTGTTCTTGCTTAATATTTTTCTCGTTCTTCAATTTTTTATAATTGTATTTATCACATTCATAGTATTCACATTCTATTTTTCTCTTCAACTGCTCTCCGAAGTTTCATATTAAAATTTTCACATTCTTTACTTTTTTTAAAACTCTATCAAACTTAGCCTTCTCCCTTAGCTATCTGCATGTCATCATCTTGCATAATCTCCTGGTAATTCCCCCTCATCACATGATTATGAAAAGTAGTCATGTTAGCTATGTAAATATATCGAGCCAAAACGTATTACACAGATGAAAATAAGTCATGTCAGCTCGTTGGCTCTATCGCGTGTTACCAGGCATCATGTTTTTCTAGTTTGTTTTACAAACCCGTCGTATTTTTTATTGTACGTATAATTAACTTTTTATGTACTCACCATGATGTCAGGCACGGCCCATCTAACCACGTGAGGGGCCCCATAGGCGGCCTACCATGCTGGTAGTGGTACACAAGCCCATTTTGCCAGGTTCACATCGATCTTTCCCCTTTTCTTGTTTCCCTTCCAAATACCTTGCCCTCTCTCTCCATTTGCGCCTCCAAATCTCGATGGCGAAAGCATGACAGCGAGCTGGGCGTCGGGCTGCGGTGGCTGCAGCGAGAAGAGCGGTGGCGACCGCAAGTTAGGTCGAACCCTGGGTCCTGGAAGCAGGTGGGGAGGATTCAGTGGAACAGGAGGCAGCGGCGGCAGATCGAGTGGAACAGGGCAGGGGTATTTCGTGGGCGGCGGAGGGCCGGGAGAATCGACGGCTAGGGTTTCTTCAGTGCTACACTTTTGTGGCAAAAAGGTAAGTTCTTTACCGTTGTTCTTTACATCCCAGCATCGTCGCCCACAAATCATGACCCGTGGCCCTTACAAGCTCCATCTATTTGGTCATCGGGAAACTCCGGGTGGCCGTGTCTGCATAAATGCAGAAAATTTTGACAGCGCATTAGTGGGATGTGTGTTCAAGGTTAGTCTACTGAGCATGATCTTCAAACTAGTACTGCTACTGCGGTCAAGCTGCAAAAAAGTTCAGTGTTTAACGCTTGCAGTGACAAGTTCAGTTATAAATTGACTTGAATTGCTCATGATTTATTTAGGATGATATCACTTCTGAGTATGTTGAATGGGTTGATGGGGAGTGGGATAGCAAAGCAAAGTCAGTCATTAAGTATCTTGCCATGAAGAACAAGAAACCGGAGACTAAGATTACATAATATAAAGCTGAAATTAAAAGGAATGAGAAAGAAAAGAGGGCAATGGTTAAGATGCACAAGGAAATATTGCTCTATAGGGATAGGATTTTAGGATTTGGAGGTCTTCTGTATCTTGGCCTGCTTGCCATTATGATTTTTGTCATAGTTACCAAGTAGATTGTTCATAAAGTTATTGACATCATTGTAATTGACATGATGAAATGCTGATGAATTATTTGTTATTCAGTTTATGGGCAAAGTGTAACAGACATTGCAGCAGAAATAACATGGGGCCATCATGATTGGTAGACAATGCACTTCTGGCATGTTCTACATTTAGCAGACACTGCACTTTTGGTATGTTCTATATTTGGTAAGTGATGCACATGGGCACATCACATAGCAACACTACTGATTTGTGTAGCAGCCCAGTTCATTGTCTTGTTGCAACATACGAGCAACATCTAGCAGCACCTACACCTTTGATGCAACACTGAAGCAAAACAACAGTACATATTCAATATTCTGAAATTTAACTGAACTTGACACTTAGGGTGAGCAGTAGATATTCAGTTCTTTAGCCACAAAGAACCCGACCAAACCGTACCGATTGCATAACTTATACGCTTACATATAAAAGCATACCTAACTAACATCAAGTACAAAATAATGCTAACTTATATGCTGAAACATATAATAGCATACCTAACTTAAGATAACCAGAAACTTCCTCCTCCTTCAGCAACTGTGCCCATCTCCACTTCTTCAGAAATTTGAGGCGGCGTGAGCAGCACACCACACACGGAGAAGCCTTCTTCTTGACCGCCGTCCTGTTCGACAGCTGCGCCACTGGATCCTGAGCCACCTGATCCTGAGCCACCTCCTCTTCTTCCACCTTCACTATGTTAGGGTGGAGGGGAAGGAGCTCGACGTCGATGGGCATTGTCTTGCCACCCTTGACGGCGACCGGCGCTACCATCTGCATGGCGTCCTCCCCGCCCTCCTCATGGTCATCAGGGATGAGCAGTACCTCGTCCACGTCGTCCTCCACGACGTCAGAGCCCAACGGCAGGACTGGCTTCGGCACGTGGTGGACCTGGTAGTCCGGGCTGACGGGCGCAGGGAGAGCGAGCTCGATGTCGACGCGCTCCGCCCTCGACGCGACGCGTGCTGGATCTGGCCGCAGCGTCATGGTGGTGGAGCGGTACATCCACCACCTTGCGTGCTGAATAGGGGAGTCTCTCAGCGTGGCCTCTCGCATTGCCCAGACGAGGAGGAGAGCCGGCGGGATGCCGTGGCCATAGGGGAAGGCGCGCTTGTTCTCGGCGTCGGTGAGGACTTTGATGAGGCCACGCGCGTGATTGACCAACATCTCCATGCCGGGGAACCAGCCGCATACCTCCGTCAACTGCGCGCGCCACCCCTCGTCATCATCGGCGAGCTCCATCATCGCTCTCTGCCAACCGAGGCTTTTCTCCATGGAGGCGGCTGCAGCGGTCGCCGGCGAGTGTTTTCTCGATCTACTGTAGGTGGGGATAAGAGGGGAGTTCGAACCGGCGTGCGAGGTAGGTGGGTGAATGTGTGGTGGGGAGTGGTTAGTTACTTATTTAATGACAGTTAGGACGTGGGGAGGGGAAATGTACAATATTCTTTCTACCATGTATAACTAATTTATTTAGGTCAGATTTTGTTGTTTATTTAGAGATGTAAAAGGTTGACACTCCCACTAAACAAAGTGCCGATCGAGTTGCTACAATATTTAGGAACCAAACACGATGTTAAACGTCGAACTAAATTTGATGCCATGATGTGAAAAGGATATACTGTCCTGTTCACTCGATTCATCCTTAAAAAATTGAAGCAAGTGTTCTACTCTTCTTCCTTCTCCACTTTTCTGCACATCATAAAAGACAAGATCAGTTAATGAATGAAATTTTTTTCAATAATCCACAATGCATACAAACACTTACTTCTGATTTAGTTTGCATTTCTTGCTACGTTTAGTGTGTCCTAGCAATTTGCAAGCGCCACACCGGGTTTTCAACTCATCAAAAGAGAGTGGTCTACCATTTTTCGAGACAGGGCGGTTCTCATCTACCTTTGTTGCACCTTTGCTTGACACTTTCATAGGATCTTTAACTGCGACCATGTTGCCTTCACCATCGTCTACAATTTCAACTGCACACTTACTGAAGTCATTTGTATTCTTGCTCAAATTTTCGTGTAGCAGATCATACTCATGACTCTTAGCTATCACAACCTTCAAACTATCATGTAACTAGTCCTACAAAGCTGGGTGTTTGCATGCCGCATGCATAGCTTCTGACGCTAACACACTGACCTGGCTATATTTCATTCTTTTCTGTGCCCCAGTCCAACCAAATCCCAACAGATCGCTTGTGCGCCTCGCGGGCAGTCACAACCTTGCTTGTTTCGTGAACCGAACAGGAACTAAACAATTTGGTATTTCAGATATGTTCAAGTACTTCAGTACGTGGAATATGTGCTTGCAAGGTAGACCCTTTCGAATCATTCTTCTGCAGCTGCACCGTATAGGTTCTGCGGAATTTACTGGTGTATACTCCACCCAAAAACGGCTATTCCGGTGATTCTTCCAGGCCACGATGTACTGCTGTGATCCGTCTCCCAGATTAATTTCTACAATCTCCATGCCGTCAATTTTTTTAAGATCATCTTGCAACATATAGAAGTTTGCTGGAGTGAAGATGTGAGAAGCAGCTACCTCAAGTTTCCTCGAGCTAGTAACTGGCACCGGTAAATTCTGTGGGGCCGTGCAGTCATCTCGCACCTTGTTTTCACGGATACGTACAACGGCGTTCTCATAATGCAAAATCATATCCTCCAGGGTCATTTCACCGTCTAGGTGGAGGTGAAGGCATGAGTTCAGGCATTCACTCTGCTGGTTGCTTTTCATGTCAAGCCAAAACCCCTCTGTCAGATAAGCCGCGGCCCACAGTCTCCTCTTCTTATACATCCATCTCAACCATGTTACAGTTTTTTCCGACTACCATCTTTTGGTAAACGCGTGCCATCTCTCCTCAAACGTGGACGTGGACGTGCTGTAGTACAGAAGAGTTCGGAACTCCTTCAAGGAATTGTGACTGAGGTGAATCATCATATTTTTTTCTATATGCCACGTACATATACGGTGCCACATGTCTGGCAAGACTTCGCGAATTGCCTTGATCATCGCAGCGTCGGCGTCTGTGATTACACTCTTCGGCATCTTTTGACACATGGACCTCAGAAAAGTCTGCAGTAGCCACACGTATGTCTGTTTGGTCTCATCCGAAACTATGGCACAACCAAAAATAGTGGTCTTCCAGTGATTGTTAATACCAACAAAAGGTATGAATGGCATACCATAGCGGTTCATCTTGTACGTGCTGTCAAATACAAGCACATCGCCGAAGTCCTCATAGTCATGACGAGACTAGGAGTCACACCAGAACATCCTATTCAAGTGTCCTTCCTTATCTAGCATGTACTCGAAAAAGAAGTTAGGATCCCTCTGTTTCCTACTGGCCATGATGCCTATGGCTGTGGCAGCATCACCTTTTGAAAGCAGCTTCCTCTTCTCCCCGACGCAAAGGTTGTATATTTCGCGCCTGCTAAAACCAACACCGCCATACCATACATGTTTGCTGATGAGGGAATCCATCATGTCATGAATTCTAATCCCTACAGCTCCCATGGACATTATCTCATGCTTCTGGAACTCTTTGATTTTTCTGTGGGACCAAAGAAAAGGTACCTCGTCCGGTCCTGCCAACATATGGCTATGCTTGTCCTCGAAACTTGCAACATACCAAACCCCATGCTTTTGGTCAAGCTTGACGGTCAGGTGTGTTTCACAAAAGCAGCGTGTCTCGGCTCTGAGCCTACGGTTGTGTCCTTCCTCGGTTAGCAACTTGCTGTCATGTTTCCCTTGTCTGGAACAAACAAACCGCCTATAACGCATATGATGTGACTCGGTTTTGCTATACCTGACCTTATTCTTTCTAATGCTGAAACCATTAACTCTAGCATAGCTGTTGTAGAAATCATACGCGACATCGTGAGTCATA
Organism: Triticum timopheevii; assembly: GCA_963921465.1. NCBI lineage: Eukaryota > Viridiplantae > Streptophyta > Magnoliopsida > Poales > Poaceae > Triticum > Triticum timopheevii. Next base: position 621,387,765 of record OY997270.1, on the reverse strand, counting down.
AAAGTCATGTCCATTATCTGCATGAACATATCCTTCTTATCATCTGCACTGGCAGTATCTTGGACATTCTTTGCCCCACCATCTTCTGCCACCTACACAATCAAAACATAGCCATGAAAACAGTTTTCTATGCTTTAACATTACTTTCATAAAACATTGATTACACAAATGCCTCACTCATCATGACCGACGACTGCGAATCCCCAGAATCAGGTGCATCTAATGATTCGTCGTTAAGGCCTGTCTCCACGTCGGATTCGCCGTAATAGTCATACACATTATGACATTCGGAAATGAACTGAAAAATACAACACAAATACATAATTACTTATCATATAATATTCCAGAATGAATTCAATTTGAATGTCAATAAAATTTTACACTTACGTACGTGACTAATGTAATCTTCATTTGAGAGCTCCAAATTGTTTTCCTAGCCATCATCATGCTCATCCATATACGAATTTTCAACACAAAAATATAATGTTGTCGGATGGCACCAAAAAATTACAACATGATAATGCCACTCACATTAAAATCTTCCCATTCGTTCCGATTCTCTGACTGATCTCCAAGATCTGAATTTTCATCATCTTACCAATCTTCTATCCAGTCTTTCATTAGTTCTCCAAACTCCATGTCTACCATCATATCAGTTAACTCCCCGTCCGCCATTTCCTACAACAAATAATATGTATCAACACATGTGAAAAGATTATCAATGATGAAATATCAACACATAGCACACAATCATGGATGTTATGTAAACAACCCCAACCGAGGCCGTTCAGATCTGCCAAACCAAGTCAGGAAGATGGCCACGGCACCCGTCATGATCACTTTCAATCGCGAGGAGCAGCACTACAAAACCTAGCTAGCTCTATGATTACCTCTGTCGCCGGATACCTAGGTTAGCCGCCACATCAAATAACGATAGTCCTGGTGGACACAGCCGGCGGCAACCGGTGCTACGTGAACCCTACACTGAAGAAACCCAGATCACGAGGAGCAGCACTACCGGAACAAGATCCACGATCGCATGCGCCGCCGGGTAGGTAGGTTACCCGCCCCGCTAGGTTAACCACTACCTCTGACGGCGGCAGTTCGTTCGATTGTTGCCGCGAGCGAGACTAGAGGGGTGCGGGGGGATGCGGGATGCGGTACCTGTGAGCGCTGGAGATTCACGACGTTGCCGCGCCCGCTGTCCGACGAGATCGCCGGTGACGAGATAGCCGCGCGCCGCTGGAGATCTACCGCGTGAATTATGGAGCTGCGTGAATGCTCGCGAGATTGATGGAGCTGCGTGAATGATTGAATCCGGCAGGTCCTACGTGATCGTGGGGTCGTGTGATGTTTTTTTTTTCGGACAAGGGTACTGTACGTATACGGTCTGGGTTGTACAGGGCTAGACAGGGCTTGGATCTCGGCTATGGCGGGCCAGGAAAAAACCAAACTCGCGGGGACAGAAATGCCCCTTGAAAATTAGGTTAGGGGGAGCACCGGAGCAGGGCTCGAGTTGAACATGGACGTCGCATGCAATTGCAAACCCAATCCCTTAGCAACATGAACTGCGCAAGCAATTTGGATACGAAGTGAAGACGGGAAGCACTGTATTAATTAAGGATGATTAGATCGATTTTTGCGTGGCGAAGCCGTGCGTTTGACAGAGAGATCGTTTGCGCCCGTTTGACAGAGAGATCGTGCAGTGCATGGATGGAGACTCGCGTGCGTTTCCAAGAGCTGAATCTCAGCTTGCGGTCGTTCTACGCTTACGATACAAGGAGAGAAGTACGTATATACGATACACTTTACGGACCGTATATACACTAGATGCGTACGGTAGCAATCCGTATACGAACTGAAGACGCTCCTGAGTCCGAAGCACTCTAGTAGTGTATTGATCAAGGAAGGCACGTACATAGCCCTGTGTCGCGATCCATCCATATATACCTACCTAGCTAGGGTTGCACACCTACGGACCTTCCATAGCTAGTTCCTTCTGATCAAGGCGACGAGAAGTACGTCCTCTAGCTAGCTCTGATCAAGGCAAGGCGATTCAATATGGCCGGCCATGAGGAGCTCTTTCCCGTCGGCTCCACCTTCAGTCCCCAGGATCACGAGCTCATCAACCAGTTCCTCCGCCCGAGGATCGCCGGAGCAGACCGCGGCCGCTTCAGCAGCTTCATCCACGAAGACGACGTCTACTCCGCGCCACCCGGGGACCTCATCGAGAACGGTGCCCACGCGCCTGGCTCCGACAAGGACGACGGGAAAGGAGGCGTGTGGTACTTCTTCTCACCGGTCCGTCGTCACGAGACCAAAGGTGGCCGCAGCGGAAGGCGACAGCGCGTCGTCGACGACGACGAGGGTTACAACTGGCACTCGGAGAAGAGCAAGCCCGTGCTAGACACTCAAGGTAAACGGGTCGGCCTCATCGACCATCTTTCCTTTGGGATCAAGAGGCCTGGAGCAGCCCGAACCAGGGTTGGGTGGTGCATGAAGGAGTACGGCCTCGACCACGACGACGAACAAGACGGTGCGGCCGGACTGGTGCTATGCAAGATCTACGTCTCAACCCACAAGAGGGAGATTACCTACGCGTCGGTAATCAACGCCCCTGGTTCCAAGAAGAAGAGGAAGGCGGCCGCCGAGGTCCAACATCCGGAGGCTCCACGTCCCAAAACCCCACGCCGCCAAGAAATGACCATCCAAGAACAAGATGCTGCCGGCGGGACGCTTCGGGAGTTCGAGCGTTCGTTCATGTCCGACCAAGACGACGAGACGTTGCCCCCTGGAGTAGTGGACGACGGCAGCGTGGATCCAGGCGGGTTTTTCACCGACATGCTTCCAGAATTAGGACAGACGCTCCAGGGAAATACTAAGGCGGCCGAGCATGGCAGCGACTGTACATTGGAGGAGTCCTTAGCCGGCGAACATGGCGACGTCCACCAAGGCGTCCAGACGGTGGAGGATGACGGCAGCTTCCAATGCACATGGGAGGAGCTGTTCGGCGACGACATGGAACTGGCATGCCCTGCCCCGCCGACGGCGTCGTTGCACGTGAGGACCGAGTGTCCGTGTGTGTGAAGGAAAGTGCGGAATTTGCATCCGAGTGTGCGTGTATGTCTTGTTGATTGCACATTGTTGATGAACAAGCCATCCATATGTGCAGTAGATTAAGTAATTGATATTCTTTTATCATATATTCATATTAGACTACGTAGTGATTAGTGATACAATTCCTCTGTTCCTAAGCGTGAAATAAATACTTGACGAATCAAAAACAAAATCCTGTCTGATGAGATCGGTGCATGTACTTTGCTGCAAGAACGCCTAGCTCTAAAGCATTATGTTCATCGAAAAGTGTAAGCATTCCTTTTTTTTTGTGAACAGGCCTAATCCCAGCCATTTCCATTAGTCCTCATAAAGGATATACATCTGCCCAGCATACAAAGGTATCGAGGAAATGAGAACGGGAAGAAATGGGTTTAAAGCACTAACAAGAAACCCACCATGCATTGACGGCGTCAACGCATGCACTATGGTGCAAAAACCTGATGGCACCTAACGACTAGCCTAACAAGTTCAAAAGAGCCAACATCTAGCAATTCAGTAGCAAAAGAACGCAAACTAACAATATATGACCGCTAAAACGCCCATGAAGGCAACAATGGAAGTTCGATGTAGCAGTGTGAACATCTTGAGCAGCAGCACAAATCATAATCAGTTAATAACATTGTCTCAAAGCATCGCCACCCAATGTTTCAAAGGCCTCAACTTTCCCATCTTTCTTAAGACTCGCCCATCTTTCTTCGTGACATATATGTTCCATCCATCATCTTAGCCTAATCTTTCCGAACCCTAGCCCGCAAGCCAGCAGCATACAATGCGGGTGGTCCGATTGTTGGTCCGTCGACCACATCCCTACCAATCCGGTCTCCCGAGAATATTGATCCATCCTCCCTATATCTTGAAATGGCGAGAGAGACCATGGCAAGGAAGGCCAGCAAGGTCCGAGTGGTGGACCGGTGGTGTCGTCGTGGCAGCATCGCGTGCTAGTTCCATTCGAAAACTCGTATCAAGCAGCCTAGTGTAGTGCTAATCGGACTTTTTTTTGTTACAACAACCACAAGAGTTATATCTACCTTGTACTCTCATTAAATATAATGAATAATCTCTTGCTTGAAATAAAAACTACATCATGTATTTAGCCAAATTATCTTTAAGCTACTTCAGGAAACTATTAAGCTACCCATGTACTACAAAACTAATAAACTAATAAACCCATCATTAAGCCCCGGCATTACGGGAGTATTTGTTGCTGCGAAATTAACAACACTATAGTAATCATCAATAAAGTCTTCTATTGTGACCCCCCCCCCCCCCCTCCCTCCCCCCTAATTCCATTGACGAGGGAAATGTTATGCTTGCAAGGTTTCCTGATACTTGGAATTCTCTACATATGCATGTCCTCACATCTAGATCCATAAATTGTCGCTCGTCATCTTCACCGCCTAACTCACTATGCTTTCATGTGGTCAATCCTCTCATACTCTAAAAAAGACGAGGCACAAGAGCACACTGCACGATTGACCCGTGCGCTCAAGAAACTTTGGCAGCTGACTAGAGTCTGTCATATACGCAAATTGGGGAAGAGATAGCACCAAAATTTGAATAGAAAATGCTTGCTCTATTCCGGATGGATGGACACAGCCGGTTACCATGGTGGAATCGTTTTGTCTGGCAAAATTTGTTAAGATCGATTGAGCCGGCTCTTGGGGTTGCTTTGCTTTTCATTGACGCGGGCCATATGCATTGGACGAGATGATTTTATCTTTCCATTCAAGTTTTGAGGGAGGAATACGTGTACAACAGATCAATGCCAGTGTACACAAGACAGCATCGCCGGTCGATCTGGCATCCACTTGGACACATTGCCTGCCTGCCACCTTTTCCTCCAATAGGGGACCGTATTTTGTCTTCTGCCACAACACTCCTTCTTACATGCGTGTGCTCTAGCTCACAGCCACAGCATCACGCTCCCTATAAATCCATGGCTGACTCTTTGTGCATATTGTGCGCCCCGATCTCTTCCCACAGCCCCAACGCCATCTCTCTTCCCACGTCTCTCAATCCTGCCCCGATCCAAGGGCCTCTGCTGCACATGGCGACAGCAGTGGCCACACTAGTCCTGGCCACAGCTGTGCCGGCGGCCAGCATGCTGTTCGTTGATGAAGACCTCGACTCGGAGGCAGCGGCAGAGCTAGACAAGATTTTCAAGAGGGGGAGGGAGGGACAAAAATATGTATTTTGGGTGAGGGGAGTGGGGCAAAGATTATACTTCCTCTAAACTAAGCAGTCCCCATATTTTTTCCTCATTGTCCACCCACTTCACTTGCATCTTTCCTGCTCCTAACTTTTGCCCTTTTTTATTACCCTGACTTTCCTCTACTGCTTCTTCTAACATGGAATTTTCTGGAATAGTGTCCACCCTAGATTTTATATCAACTGACATGTCTTCACAGAGAATCATGTCTCTTTTATCAATTTTTACTATCATCAATCTTAAACCCCCCATACTCAGTGTCAATATCTGATAGATATTCAGGCAATCTAGGTAGATCCCATATCTTGGGTATCTTATCCTTGATCCTTATCAGTGCCATCTCAATTTTTTCATTATGAAATCTCCCCCAATTAGGGGAATCAACATGAATGAAGTTTTTTTGATAATCATTTTGTTTTACATCTCTCTGTTTTTCATTGTTAACTCCTTCATTTTTAAACAAAAGGCTTTGAATATAAGTGTTCATCCTCTTTTCCAACCTACTATTAACTTGCCTAATTTGAGGTTGAGTATCAATTATGCCCCGACTACTCTCACAATCGTGAGTATGTGTCAAGTATTTGAGAACAGAAGGGTAAATCGTACCTGAAACGGCGAAATCCTCGTCAGAAACATCATCTGTATCTTCACTAGACAGCACCCAAAAGTGGTTGCCATCCAGCGAAGGATTCAGACTCTGTTCCCGGCGAGGCGTGCTGAACGGCGAGGCTCTGGAGTCTCCGAGGTTGATGGTATTGCGGCGAGACGGGCAGAACGGCGCGGCGCCCCCGCCGCCTCCTGCGGCGACTGATCCACCGGATCCTCGTGAATCACGATTGGGGCCATGGCCGACCCTGGAGCGGGGAGAGCCAGGACCCCTTCTCGAGGGCGAAGCGCCGATTCCCTCATGGCGGGGGCGAGATTTGCGGTCGCGAAGATGGTGAAGGCCACCCACTTCCTCGCCACAGCCCTCACCGGGGAGTCCGCCTGATCCGCCGCCCAAAGGAGCTCCTGCAGTGCATGTTTGCGCCCGCCGCGCCCGAACAGCGACCTCTCCTCCTCCTCCGTCAGATTCTCCACAATCGCCTCCGCCTCCGCATACATCTCGCGCTTGCTCAAATACCAGGCTCCGATCTCTCTTAGGCGGATCCGCAGGCGCGCATCCCTGTCCGCGAACCTCAGCATCTTCTCTTCGTCGATCTCCACCATCTCCGCCGCAAACTCGAGCGGGCAGAGTAGTGGAAGAGGCGTGCGAGAGAGGAAGGGTGGGATGGGGAATAACCTGAGCGAATTCCTTCGAACTTAATCCCCCTTCCGCCTTAATTGCTCTTCCATCGGCCGCATTACCTCCGTCACCGTCTCCCGAGACACCATCCCCGCTGGTGATTTCCTCCTCGATATGCGCGACGTGACAGGGGAACGTGACCGAAGCCCCTGGGGTCAGCACGAAACCGCCCCCCGAGCGCCTATCGACCGTGCACCCGCGTTCGTCGATGAGGTGTAACGTCGAGGTGTGCGGGCGGAGCACCACCACGCCCCGGTGATACTTGGGGGCCGTCACCGATTTCAGATCGGCGGCGAACCACGCCGACCACCGTAGCGTGTTGGGCTCGCAAGCCGTGTCGCCAGACGGTGCCATCTCGATTGTGTCTGATGTTATGGTGTTAACGCAACCATTGTTGCTTCGAGAGACGATGATGTATCTGTTCCGAGAGCCCGGGATTAGCACCGGGGACCATGCCTTGGCAGTTGTTGAGCTCGTGTTCAACGTCGTAGCTAGCTAGAGAGAGGGAGACCCTTGATTTGTTCAGAGACAGAATACGTTCATCAGTGTCCTCCCGTACGTATATGGGATACGTGCATATGCACAAACATTTGTTCACTATGTGGAGGACGGTGAAAATTGATGGACTGATCGAGACTTCACGTGCATGTTAAGTTACTTCAGAAAAATAATTGATATGAGCCGAGAGAGTGGTTCGCAGAACAGATTGATAAAGTACCTTATAAAATAAAAAAAGTGACAACAATATACAATATGGTAGTTAAGACAAGATGTGTTTTTTTAATACACGGTGAACAGCAAACTAGCACCAGATGATAAGAACAAGAAAAATAAAAATAAAAATGAAATACGAAAATAGAAACACCATGAACATTTTCTTTCATACATGATTTTTTTATTACACAATAGATATTTCTGGAATACATGAATATTTTTAATATATGTTGAAATTTTTTCTGAATGCATGATAAATAGGTTCTAAATTCACGACAAACGCTATTCTGAAAAAAGATTAATGTTTTTAAATATATGTTGAATAAAATTTGAAATATACCATTCCATTCTGAAATGTGCGGCGAACATTTTTAAAAGTACACATGATTTTTTTAAATACAAGATGATCTTACTTTAAATGTACAATGAATTTCCTCGTATAGGTCCTGAATATTTTCTGAAATAATCCCTCCATGTCAGATTGAACTGCAAAATTGTAATATATTTTAGTACAGAGGTAGTATATAATGAACATTTTAGGTAAACGGTGAACATTCGGAACTACAAAATGAGTATTAATACAATAGAGTGATGATATTTTTGAATTGCGCTACTTACAATTTTAATACATGATGATTAGTAATTCGGCAAGAATAGTAACAATGAAAAAAAGTAACAAAAATAATAGAAAGAAGAAAGGACACAAAAAAGGAAAATAAAACATAAAAATGAATAAAATAAACAAAAAGGGACTGGTGCATGTCTAGTACTCCCTTTGTAAATAAATATAAGAGTATTTATATCAAAAATGCCAAACAGAAACCGAGGTCCAAGGAGGCCTTTATTTGAAAACTTCAAAATTCAAACTTCTCAGTTTCAAAAAATTCTGAAAATAAATACACATGTACCTAGATACATAATGTACATGTGTGCAAATTTTCAGGTTAAAATACTTTAAAATGTGAGCTACACAGAAACGACAAGTCTAGGGCTTTTTAGCATATGTACTATTCATATTCTAAGTCCATGGTTTTGTTTTTTTATGCACCTCATATTCAAGGTATTCCATCCTGAAAATTTTCACACGTACACTTTACATCCTTACATACATGTGTATTGTTTTCCAGAATTTTTTGAAACTGAAATTTGTGAATTTTGAAATTTTCAAAATGAAGGGCTCCATGGAGCTCGGACTCCAAAATGCCGTACTCCGTTTAGCTCAGTAAAATAGTGACTTAAATGCTCTTATATTTCTTTACGGAGGGAGTACTATGAGTCTCATGCGAACGAGGAAAAATAAACATAGCAAGCCTAGTGTGCGCTACAATGAGCCTAACATCGTTGCGGTTTTGTGGCCAGGCTCATTCTCGATACCACAAATATCTAGTGCTATTTCTCGCTCGCAATAAGTGGCTGGCCCCAATTTGGCGCCTTAAGTGTCCGTTAAAATGTTTATGTAAACAGCACACAAGAGCTACCTCTCTAGATCAAAATGGGCTGGCCTATCAAACGTATTTTTCCTTTTTGTTTCTTTGTTTCTTTGTTTTTCTCTGAACGGGCTATTGTATTGTTTTACTTCTGGTTTTTTGTTTTCTTTTTTTATTTTCCCATTCTAAAAAACAATGAACTGTTTCACAAAACCGGTATTTTTTTTAAAATTTACAATTTGTTTTTGAAAATTGACGAACATTTTTTCAAAATTTTGAACTTACATTCAATATCGACGAACTTTTTACAAATTTGTGAACTTCTTTTTTGGATTTTCATGAAATTTTCCTCAAAATTTCTGAACACATTTTCTAAATCAATGAACTTATTTCAAATTGATGAAATGTTTCCAGAATCAATTAACCTTTTTCAAATTTGTGGACTTTTTCTTGTTGGCGCTGGCCCCTCCATGTGCTTTGTATTTCAAAATTGGTGAACATTTTTTATACATAAATTAAAATTTGCGAATGGGTGATCTTTTTCACAATCTATGAACTTTTTTGAATTTGTGAATTTTTTTTCAATGTTGATGAACTTTTCTTTGAATTGAGTGAACTTTTTTTTTGTGAAATTTTATGAATTTATATTTTTTTGGAAATATTATTTTCATCACCAAGTTAACATTTTCTTTTTGAAAAAAATGGATTTCATTGAAGTAATAAAACTATAACCGGTGGACCGGTCAACCCGTAACCAGCCGAACTGGAAAACCGACGCACCCTCATCCTTTTTGAGCCGGTCCATGAAGCAGGCACGTGCACAGCAAGATCACATAGGAGCTCTGTAGTAAGCGAGGCATCGTTTTTGTGTTTGTGGCCAACAAGCTCTACTGCTTCTGAACGTTGCTCTATGGGCCATGCACACCAGTATAGATGCATGCTCGCTCCAAACATGCTACCTATTTAAGAGCAACTTTTATGCTAGAGAAAGCCACAACTTTGTAGCCCTCCGTGAGCGCGGCCTTCCTTTCTTTCATTGTGGCCATCGTCATGCGGGCAGGGTAGGTGCGGGCGGCGGGGAGACGCTCTGGCCCGACGACTACTTCAACATTATGGATCACGTTTTGCTCAACCAACTTGGACCACCTCTGGGTATTCTCTTAGAAGTTTCTCACAGCACAGCCCTCTTCAGGCTCGCCGAAGAAAGGTCCACATGGAGGGTTCAGCCATCAAGAAATGGTAGATAGGGAGTGAGGCAAGCGGCGATGGAGAAGAAGTGTGAAGCTTACGGCGACGAAGAAGAGTAAGGAGTGGTACCCCCTAGCGGGTGTGGTTCGGTTTATATATCACGGCCTTCATCTCCCACAGGTCCCTTGGTAGATATAGGGGACCAGTCCCTCTTCAGGTTGCCACCGCTGGGACCGATGACGTCTACACGGACCCTAGCCCGAGCCATGAGAAATGCGGCGCGAGGCCGGGGTGGTGATATGTCTCAAGCGTATCTATAATTTTTAATTGTTATATGCTATTATGTAATCACTTTCAAATTCTTTTTATAGCATTTTAAACTATTTTTCTGGACTAACATATTATTACAGTGCCAACTACCAGTTGTTGTTTTATGCATGTTTTTGACTTTTCAGAAAATCAATATCTACCAGGTAAAAAAACCTGAGGATTTAATATGAATTTTTGAGTAATCACTACTTGGAGAAAGCTTATAGACAGAACCTTAGCAGTAGCGCGGGATTCTGACACGACGCTACTAATAATTAGCAGTAGCGCATGTCTCGTACCAACGCCATAGGTAGGACAGTAGTAGTAGCGCTGGGCCGCGGAACCCCGCTACTACTAAGTGGCCCCCCTTACTCATCGGGGTTAGACAGAGTGGCAGCGCTAGACCCGGGTCCGCCATACTACTAAGGCTGTTGGCATAGCATGGACCGCCCAACGAGCGGTGCTACTACGGCTAGCCCGGGCCCAGCTCATAGGCCCAACTTAGCAGGAGTGTGGGTGGTTGCCCCACGCTACAACTAGGTGGGCTAGCAGTAGCGTGGCCCGATGAGCCGCGCTATTGCTAATCCCACCTTATCCTCTCCGGCCCACGTGCACGGTCTCACTCTCCCTCTCCACTCTCACCGTTCTCTCCATCTCCCCCGCCGCCGCCCGCTACCGTCATCGCCCGCATTACCTTGCTGCTGTCGTCGTCGCCCGCTGCCACCGTCGCCCCCCGATATATGTCCCTCCCACCCTCTCCCTCCATCCCTCCCTTCTCCCTCCCTCCCTCCCTCCCTCCCTCCCTCTGACCCTCTCCCTCCATCCCTCCCCCCTCTCCCTCTGACCCTCTCCCTCCATCCCTCCCTCCTGTATTGCATAAATTGATGGATTATAAGTAGGTTAGGGTTAGAACTAGGGTATTTTTGGTAATATAATTTTTAGTAGGTCTTTTCAATTATATTTTTAGTCAAAAAATAGATATAGAATAGAAAATTTGCTGGAATCTTGGCTTTTGTTGTTTGCAGGGAACACCTCCGAGTAGCCTATGTTTTGCCGGAATGCTGATTCATTTCCATTCCGGCAAATTTCAGGCGCTCGATATGTCCTATTTTAGCAAAGGTCGTGCCGAATTTTTGATGTCATTTCTCCATATATGTAACTGGTTGACTTTCAGTTTGTCGATGCTACTTGAGTGAATTTCAGTCTGTTCTTGAAGGAAGGATGCCGACTGTTGTCGTGGGGGTCGCTTCCTTTCCTTCTTCTCGTGATATACCTTGGTAATGCACGAGAGAAGGAGGGGAAGCGACCATCACCGATGGTCAAAATATCAGAGAGGGAGTATCCACCATATACTGTCGAAATATCAGAGAGGAAGAATCCTGATTGTTATCATGGGGGTGGCTTCTCCTTCGTTCACGTGTGCTAGACATTAAGGTGAAATGCACTCACAATATCAAAGAGGGAGTGCCCACCATATACACCACGTGAGATGAGTGTAGCAAGGAAGACTCTATGGACCGAAAGTCAACCCGTGCTGCATAATGACCTATGTGTTGAGTTTCCTGGTAATTGCCCTCGATTGATATTTAATCTTTGAATTATGAACATAGGAAATGTCCAACGATGATAGGATCCCTGAGTGTGACTACTACGGCAAGGACCGGGGTCTGTGTGATAGGCCTCACCTGGAAGACGGTCGATGCTTCAGTATTAAGCTCGCTGAGACCTTCGATGTTTGTACAGTACGCAAGGATGACAAGACTTTTTTCATAATCAAGCATGACTTCTGCTTCTTCAACGTGTATTTTCCGTTTTTTATAATTCTACTAGTGCATTCCCCGCCATGCAAGATGATATGTCTTGGAGAAGGTGGATTTCGAAGATCATGAGAATAGGGAGACAAAGAGACTTCACCGATCAGGACCCAACATGGTTACGCTTTTGCCGTAAAGCTATACAATGGGGTGACCTACTCCCATTTTGGTTTCTCGAATTGGATAGCACTATGCAAGGCGTATGGTTTTCAGGAGGGTATGCATGTCACCTTCAATCTTGGTGATCCTGAAGATGACATCGACGAAGATAATATTGACATTTGGGTCGATATTAATACGCTTTCAGTTCTTCCTCTATGTGAGTTTCTCAAACATATTTATTAAGTAATTTATATTGTTTATTAAAAATAGTTGATAGCTGATTTCCGTTCTTCAAAAAATGTACGGAAAGTAATAGATAAAACCTACTATAGTTATGGGTTTGAACTAACTTGCAAGGAGATAAATCATTTTGTTTCGTGGATTAATGATGTTGAGACTTTCAAGACGAGTCATTTGAAAGAATATGCCCTAGAGGCAATAATAAAGTTATTATTTATTTCCTTATTTCATGATAAATATTTATTATTCATGCTATAATTGTATTAACCGGAAACATAATACATGTGTGAATACATAGACAAATAGTGTCACTAGTATGCCTCTACTTGACTAGCTCGTTAATCAAATATGGTTAAGGTTTCCTAACCATAGACATGAGTTGTCATTTGATAAACGGGATCACATCATTAAGAGAATGATGTGATTGACTTGACCCATTCCGTTAGCTTAGCACTTGATCGTTTAGTATATTGCTATTGCTTTCTTCATGACTTATACATGTTCCTATGACTTGACCCATTCCGTTAGCTTAGCATTTGATCGTTTAGTATATTGCTATTGCTTTCTTCATGACTTATACATGTTCCTATGACTATGAGATTATGCAACTCCCAAATACCGGAGGAACACTTTGTGTGCTACCAAACGCCACAACGTACCTGGGTGATTATAAAGGTGCTCTACAGGTTTCTCCGATGGTACTTGTTGAGTTGGCATAGATCAAGATTATGATTTGTCACTCCGATTGTCGGAGAGGTATCTTTGGGCCCTCTCGGTAATGCACATCACTATAAGCCTTGCAAGCAATGTGACTAATGAGTCAGTTGCGGGATGATACATTACAGAACGAGTAAAGAGACTTGCTAGTAACGATATTGAACTAGGTATTGAGATACCGATAATCGAATCTCGGGCAAGTAACATACTGATGACAAAGGGAACAACATATGTTGTTATGCAGTTCGACCAATAAAGATCTTCGTAGAATATGTAGGAGCCAATATGGGCATGCAGGTTCCGCTATTGGTTATTGACCAGAGAGATGTCTCAGTCATGTCTACATAGTTCTCGAACCCTTAGGGTCCTCACGCTTAACGTTCGTTGACGATATAGTATTATATGAGTTATGTATGTTGGTGACCGAATGTTGTTCGGAGTCCCGGATATGATTACGGACATGACGAGGAACTCCGCAATGGTTCGGAGATAAAGATTGATATATGGGATAATAGTGTTTGGTCTCCGGAAGGGTTCCGGAATTCACCGGAAGGGGTTCCGGATGTTTTCCCGAAATGTTTGGGTACGAGAACACTTTATTTGGGCCAAAGGGGAAAGCCCACAAGGTTTTTGGAAAGCGCAAAAGAAGGTTTTCCTTCGCGGTCCCAGTAAATGATCCCAAACTTTATGCATACCCAAGGATGATCATGGCATGAATGCATGACAAGTATCGTTCATTTCCAACACTCGATGCATTTTCTAGGTTTTTCTGGCGACAAAACCCTACAACACTGCCCCCACGTGACGCAACGTGCGCTTTGTGTCCAAATTTGTGCACACCTTGCCTAGGGGACCACATTAGCCATGCCCACATGGTCCCAAAAGTTGGGGTCATCTCATGCATACCTCCACATGCACATGTACAAGCAGGACCATTCGGGTCTGCCGGAGGGCAGGTTTGAAAGTGGTTTTCCTTCGCGGTCCGAGCAAATGATCCCAAACTTTATGCATACCCAATGATGATCATGGCATGAATGCATGACAAGTATCATTCATTTCCAACACTCGATGCATTTTCTAGGGTTTTTCCAGCGACAAAACCCTACAACACTGCCTCCACGTGATGCAACGTGCATTTTGTGTCCGAATTTGTGCCCACCTTCTTGGGGGACCACATTGGCCATGCCCACATGGTCCCAAAAGTTGGGGTCAACTCATGCATGCCTCCACATGAACCATGTACAAGCAGGACCATTCGGGTCTGCCGGAGGGCAGGTCTGAAAGTGGTTTTCCTTCGCGGTCCCTCCAAATGATCCCAAACTTTATGCTTACTCAAGGATGACCATGGCAAGCATGCATGACAAGTATCGTTCGTTTCCGACACTCGAAGCATTTTCTAGGGTTTTTCCGGCGACAAAACCCTACAACACCGCCCCCATGTGATGCAACGTGTGTTTCGTGTCCGAATTTGTGCACACCTTGCCTGGTGGACCACATTGGCCATGCCCACATGGTCCCAAAAGTTGGGATCATCTCATGCATGCCTCCACATGCACCATGTACAAGCAGGACCTTTCGGGTCTACCAGAGGGCAGGTCTGAAAGTGGTTTTTGTTGCCGGTCCCACCAATTAGCAAGTCATAAATAGGACAACATTTAATCAAACATATTTGAAATGAATTTGAAAACTATGAGAAGAAGTGATATGGAATTATAAACATGAAAAAACAATTAGGAATAAGAAGGAGAAAATATAAAATAACAGGAAAACCAAATTAAAAGGGAAAGAGGAACAATACATTTGAATATATAATATTTCAGAAATGATAGAGATACTATAAATATTGTTGAACATATACAAGTATACAATAACTAATAGGTGTCACAAATATTTTTTATCGAGGGAAGAACCAATGATATTTATTTTGAGGGAAGAAACAATGTAGAGGTAGGTAGGCTGGCCCAGACTGCAAATAACTGTCGGATCCATATTGTGGGGGCCCACCACGCTGCGCTTTCCATGCACGTCGATCACAGGCACGTCGATCATGGGAGTAGTTGCCATTCTGTTACACAATTCCGGGATCATGCTAATCCAAATGTTCCTAATCCCTATGATTGAGGAGCACGTTCAGCCTCGATTCAACGGAGGAAAATATAGATCGCGAGACTGGCCATAGGGAAGTTATGACGACCTAGGAGACGACCTCGTATATAATCTCCACCTCCTCGCACATGTCATCGTCTAGATTGCCTCCTGCCGGCGAGTCATCGACAGCTCCGTCCGCCGCATCCCACACGCCACAAAATCCCCAAGAAGATCAACGTCGTCCGCACGTGCTGGCCTCCCTCGACGAACTACGTCGACAACGCAGCGCCGACTTCTTTCATCTTCGTTGACCGATCAAGTAAGTTGTCCTCCTTACCTCTCGCCTTCATAGCAAGCTAGTTCCCCCGTCTTGTTGCTTTGATGGACTTAGGTTTACCACATATTTTCAACTAGCTAGTATCAACTCGACTAGATGTGTTCTGACCAGATGGCGTACATGAACTAAATCTTTGGTTCTTTCATAGCATGGTAGAATAAGATGTTGTTTCTTGAGAAACATGATGCAATAGATTATTTGTCGCATGATCCAATTATATTTTTGTCACACGATCTAATCATATATTGTATGGATGGAACATTAAAGAGTTATAAGCATTAGATGTTGATGAACCTCAAATAGGTACCATTGCTATAGACTGTAGTTATTTATAGCTGATCAATTTGTCACCCTGTTAATAATTTATCTGATACTCAAAGAATTTGATCAGATGCAAGTAAATTCAATTACCAATTGTAGTTATTTTTTTATTGCCTCATATCAGCACACACTTGGCTGCATGTTGCTGTATACATGGTGCTAGTTTTATATTTGCATTAGTGTCTTTTTTGCATTTTTGTTTGTTACTGCCAGAAAGTTTTATATTTTTGCATGTCTATTGTTATTTTTGCATTAGTGTTCGCTAATGTCACGAAGTTTTACATTTTCTTTCTACAGGATAGACGAGCAGAATGGAGAAATAGTGTGCGCCGTTGAAAAATGGTGCAAGCTTGTTGCCGCTCTATCGAGCGGTCAACGCGCTAGAGTGCCGATACAACATTGCACAGCATGCTGCAGATACCATCTATTAAGATGCGTACCCTACTGATTAGGTATATGATTGAGAATTTTGATGCCAGCAAGTCCAGATTCATTATACAAGAGCAGGTTGGGGAGGTGACTCTCGGTGCGGTCGACGTCGAGTGCATCTTTAACCTCGAGAACCAAGGACTCTCTGCTTCGGACATTCTGATTGAAGAAGGAGAGTACATGAAGGAGCGGGTGCCGCCACAATTTCTCAGTAAGACATCGGAAAACATAGTGACAGATAATCTCATTGAGGACATAATTAAAAGTAAAGCCACCGACGATGATTTCCTTCGGAAATTAGTCCTTGTCCTGTTAGGAACAATTATTGCTCCCATGCCCAGCCAGATTGTGCCAAAGCAGTACTACGCTTTGGTCCATGATGTGAAATGTATTTCAAAGATTAACTGGAATGCGCTCACCCTGTGTGTTCTCCTCGATTGCCTTCGTATAGTCAAGAAAGGCAAACACCTCCACCAATGGCCGGAAGGCAATTTGGCTCTGTTGCAGGTACACATATGAGACCTGTTGCATAATGTCAATTATTATATCGTTGCAATTTTATGTGATGTATTGTACTAACTCTAAATTCTTATATTTTTTTGTAGTACTTGTACTGGGAGAAGGTGCAACCTGTCGAAGGGGATTGCGCCTATAATCCCAACTTGTCCATACAACCTCTTATGAGGAACTGGACCGAAGGTGTGGCCACTAGGATAGATCGGTTCGACTATGACAATGGGCGCGGCCGTGGTAACGTCAAGGTAAGTCAATGTGTTCTATCTTTCTTAAATGTTTTGTAACTAAATAATATTTATTTTTAATTCATCACATGTACTTCAATATTGCATGCAGATTGAAAATAATATCACCCAAGAGTATAGGGCGCAGGAGCCCAAAATCCCAAATAATGCGCCTACCATGAAGCCAAAAACCAAGCCTGCAAATGGAAATGCAAAGAAGTCGACAACAGCCCCAATGTAGGAAGATTTGAGGGAGCTTCTAATGAAGCGGTGCATGGACTTCATACACACCTAGATGAGGCAAATCCCTGATCAAGTTGCTGAGGTGTCACACCATAACATTATAGTTTACAGTTTGTTCCCTATTTTAAACCATGCAAGCATTATTAACTTTATATTTCTGTTGCAGAGGTTGTTGGAGAAGTTGAACAAATCAGGTGTCATGTACAAGCCGGCTGCTGCAGTGCCATCCGTGGACAATGATGTGGATCAAGAACTGGATTCGTTCGATAACGATCCATATGAAAAGAAGGAATTCGTGTACAAGGATGACACAGAGTCACACGGAGAGCCTTTCAATGACATTATGCAGCCTGATGAAGTGGTTCCCAACCATAAAACCGTACCTGAGGTACTATGTATATATATTTCTGTCTAATTTTCTCCTTTAATTTTTTTACGGTCTGAAATGTTCACATGATTTTGTTTACCAAACAGAAAGCCCCACCAAAGATGAATTGACAAAAGGAAGCTTCACTTATTAAGCGTAATAATGAATGTGGCGCTACACCAGAAAACCCTTGGGTCATTGGTAATTCTACACAAGCACCTTCATCGGACATAGACATTTGTCCATCTTCTGTCAGCAAGTTCATGGCTAAGACGAATGGAAAAAAGGGTGCAACTGTCGATAATGATGAGGAAGTTATGTCCGGTAAGCAGAAGCGGACCGTTCCCAAGAAATTTGAATCCCCCCACGCACTTGACAACCCAAGTAGGTGTACCAACCATGGTCAGAAACCCTCCGGTACCCGTTCTGCTACTAGAGGCATCGTAACTAACTTTCTTAATTTGTTGTATATACTACGAATGCATATGATCACCATTGTTGACGTTCATATTATTTCATGCAGCTCTCTTTTCTGAAATGATGAGCCGGAGGTTGTGGCAGATGAGCTGACGCCGGAAATAATTGATGCAGCTGTTTCATTTGTCGAGTTAGCTGCTAGCACCGAAAAAAATAAGGGGAAGAAAGTTTACTATAGTGAAAGGCGTGGCATATCTCTGACTTCCGAAAGGATTCGACCGGTACTAACTCATAGATGGCTGTCGGACGATGTAAGTACTACTTGCATGCCCTGTTATTAAAATTCTCAATAATCTATGTCTCAACTTTCAACATGTAATGCCCTGATATTCTATGAAGGTTATTGATGCTTATATGGGACATTTGGAGCTGCGCGTTGGTCATGATCGTTACCTCTGTCCAGCATGGAGGTCCAAATTCCTTGTAGATCATGCTATCGCACGAGACGATCCATTGCCGTCGAGCTGCAATATGGATAGTGCTCTGTTCAAAGCTGGAGTAGTTAATAGAGTCACGCAAGATCATACTGTGCGTGATAAGGTACGTTATGTTTGTAATTCTTCACTACAGGACATTTTATCTAGTATTTCGTTTGATCCATAATGGTTTTTTGCACTATAGACATATATCGCGTTGAATATCGAAAATGCAAACTGGATGACCGTGGTCATGCACTGGAGCAAGCAAGAATTCCAAGTTCTCGATTCACTCTATCCTCTGGACCTGACAGAAAAGACTGTAAAAGCACTAGTAATATAACCAACATTTGTACCATTGGTCTTACATGTTGTTTATGATTCTTCTTTAACACTATCCTCTTTATAGCGACTATAGCAAACGATATGCGCCGAGCAAATCTTATTAGACCAGGGAAATATCCGGACGTAAGTAATTGGCCTATCAAGGAGTATGACATGCCCCAGCAAGAGGATGGGTGAGTTAGTAGGACATGATGCACATTCAAACAACAACACGCATGTTCGTATTGCCCACCGCTAATGTTTGCATATATACCAGGAACTGTTGTGGCCTTTTTGTCACAGAATGTCTAGAGAATTGGTACGGGGACCGAATGACCCGCGATTTTTCACAGGTATGCTGTTATTTACGTTTGTAGACTAGCTAGTATGGTTGTGTACAAAATTCGGTTCATGTAACCTGTATGTCATTTTTTGCAGGCCACCGTTGACGCAAGGAGAAGACATTTCGTCGCCGAGTTGATTATGTCACCTTCGAACACGATGGAGTGTGTGAAGAACAAAATTCGCGAAATCGCAAGGAAAAGGTGCGCCTGAAGAATTCATGCGGCATGCAAGAGTCAAGTTTCAGTGGTTTAGATTTAGTCCGGTCGAAGGTTTCGACGGCATGATTATCTTAGGGTTACTATCATTTTATGTAATAAACAGGGCATCTCGAATATTGTGACACATACATGTGTATGTGTCTGTCAGACAATAGGCTCGTACCAGACAATTCGGTCATACAATTCGCTCGAAGAAGACAATTTGGTCGTACCAATAAAGTTTTGGCTTCAACTATCAACTGTTCTTGCTTAATATTTTTCTCGTTCTTCAATTTTTTATAATTGTATTTATCACATTCTATTTTTCTCTTCAACTGCTCTCCGAAGATTCATATTAAAATTTTCACATTCTTTACTTTTTTTTAAAACTCTATCAAACTTAGCCTTCTGCCTTAGCTATCTGCATGTCATCATCTTGCATAATCTCCTGGTAATTCCCCCTCATCACATGATTATGAAAAGTAGTCATGTTAGCTATGTAAATATATCGAGCCAAAACGTATTACACACATGAAAATAAGTCATGTCAGCTCGTTGGCTCTATCGCGTGTTACCAGGCATCATGTTTTTCTAGTTTGTTTTACAAACCTGTCGTATTTTTTATTGTACATATAATTAACTTTTTTTGTACTCACCATGATGTCAGGCACGGCCCATCTAACCATGTGAGGGGCCCCACAGGTGGCCTATCATGCTGGTAGTGGTACACAAGCCCATTTTGCCAGGTTCACATCGATCTTTCCCCTTTTCTTCTTTCCCTTCCAAATACCTTGCCCTCTCTCTCCATTTGCGCCTCCAAATCTTGACGGCGAAAGCATGACAGCGAGCTGGGCGTCGGGCTGCGGCGGCTGCAGCGAGAAGAGCGGTGGCGACCGCAAGTTAGGTCGAACCCTGGGTCCTGGAAGCAGGTGGGGCGGATTCAGTGGAACAGGAGGCAGCGGCGGCAGATCGAGTGGAACAGGGGAGGGGTATTTCGTGGGCGGCGGAGGGCCGGGAGAATCGACGGCTAGGGTTTCTTCAGTGCTACACTTTTGTGGCAAAAAGGTAAGTTCTTTACCGTTGTTCTTTACATCCCAGCATCGTCGCCCACAAATCATGACCCGTGTCCCTTACAAGCTCCATCTATTTGGTCATCGGGAAACTCCGGGTGGCCGTGTCTGCATAAATGCAGAAAATTTTGACAGCGCATTAGTGGGATGTTTGTTCAAGGTTAGTCTACTGAGCATGATCTTCAAACTAGTACTGCTACTGCGGTCAAGCTGCAAAAAAGTTCAGTGCTTAACGCTTGCAGTGACAAGTTCAGTTATAAATTGACTCGAATTGCTCATGATTTATTTAGGATGATATCACTTCTGAGTATGTTGAATGGGTTGATGGGGAGTGGGATAGCAAAGCAAAGTCAGTCATTAAGTATCTTGCCATGAAGAACAAGAAACCGGAGACTAAGATTACATAATATAAAGCTGAAATTAAAAGGAATGAGAAAGAAAAGAGGGCAATGGTTAAGATGCACAAGGAAATATTGCTCTATAGGGATAGGATTTTAGGATTTGGAGGTCTTCTGTATCTTGGCCTGCTTGCCATTATGATTGTTGTCATAGTTACCAAGTAGATTGTTCATAAAGTTATTGACATCATTGTAATTGACATGATGAAATGCTGATGAATTATTTGTTATTCAGTTTATGGGCAAAGTGTAACAGACATTGCTGCAGAAATAGCATGGGGCCATCATGATTTGTAGAAAATGCACTTTTGGCATGTTCTACATTTAGCAGACACTGCACTTTTGGTATGTTCTATATTTGGTAAGTGATGCACATGGGCACATCACATAGCAACACTACTGATTTGTGCAGCAGCCCAGTTCATTGTATTGTTGCAACATACGAGCAACATCTAGCAGCACCTACACCTTTGATGCAACACTGAAGCAAAACAACAGTACATATTCAATATTCTGAAATTTAACTGAACTTGACACTTAGGGTGAGCAGTAGATATTCAGTTCTTCAGCCACAAAGAACCCGACCAAACCGTACCGATTGCATAACTTATATGCTTACATATAAAAGCATACCTAACCAACATCAAGTACAAAATAATGCTAACTTATATGCTGAAACATATAATAGCATACCTAACTTAAGATAACCAGCAACTTCCTCCTCCTTCAGCAATTGTGCCCATCTCCACTTCTTCAGAAATTTGAGGCGGCGTGAGCAGTGCACCACACACGGAGAAGCCTTCTTCTTGACCGCGTCCTGTTCGACAGCTGCGCCATTGGAGCCTGAGCCACCTCCTCTTCTTCCACCTTCACTATGTTAGGGTGGAGGGGAAGGAGCTCGACGTCGATGGGCATTGTCTTGCCACCCTCGACGGCGACCGGCGGTACCATCTACATGGCGTCCTCCCCTCCCTCCTCATGGTCATCAGGGATGAGCAGTACCTCGTCCACGTCGTCCTCCACGACGTCAGAGCCCAATGGCAGGACTGGCTTCGGCACGTGGTGGACCTGGTAGTCCGGGCTGACGGGCGCAGGGAGAGCGAGCTCGATGTCGACGCGCTCCGCCCTCGACGCGACGCGTGCTGGATCTGGCCGCAGCGTCATGGTGGTGGAGCGGTACATCCACCACCTTGCGTGCTGAATAGGGGAGTCTCTCAGCGTGGCCTCTCGCATTGCCCAGACGAGGAGGAGAGCCGGCGGGATGCCGTGGCCATAGGGGAAGGCGCGCTTGTTCTCCGCGTCGATGAGGACTTTGATGAGGCCACGCGCGTGATTGACCAACATCTCCATGCCGGGGAACCAGCCGCATACCTCCGTCAACTGCGCGCGCCACCCCTCGTCATCATCGGCGAGCTCCATCATCGCTCTCTGCCAACCGAGGCTTTTCTCCATGGAGGCGGCTGCAGCGGTCGCCGGCGAGTGTTTTCTCGATCTACTGTAGGTGGGGATAAGAGGGGAGTTCGAACCGGCGTGCGAGGTAGGTGGGTGAATGTGTGGTGGGGAGTGGTTAGTTACTTATTTAATGACAGTTAGGACGTGGGGAGGGGAAATGTACAATATTCTTTCTACCATGTATAACTAATTTATTTAGGTCGGATTTTGTTGTTTATTTAGAGATGTAAAAGGTTGACACTCCCACTAAACAAAGTGCCGATCGAGTTGCTACAATATTTAGGAACCAAACACGATGTTAAACGTCGAACTAAATTTGATGCCATAATGTGAAAAGGATATACCGTCTTGTTCACTCGATTCATCCTTAAAAAATTGAAGCAAGTGTTCTACTATTCTTCCTTCTCCACTTTTCTGCACATCATAAAAGACAAGATCAGTTAATGAATGAATTTTTTTTCAATAATCCACAATGCATACAAACACTTACTTCTGATTTAGTTTGCATTTCTTGCTACGTTTAGTGTGTCCTAGCAATTTGCAAGCGCCGCACCGGGTTTTCAACTCATCAAAAGAGAGTGGTCTACCATTTTTCGAGACAGGGTGGTTCTCATCTACCTTTGTTGCACCTTTGCTTGACACTTTCATAGGATCTTTAACTGCGACCATGTTGCCTTCACCATCGTCTACATATTCAACTGCACACTTACTGAAGTCATTTGTATTCTTGCTCAAATTTTCCTGTAGCAGATCATACTCATGACTCTTAGCTATCACAACCTTCAAACTATCATGTAACTGATCCTACAAAGCTGGGTGTTTGCATGCCGCATGCATAGCTTCTGACGCTAACACACTGACCTGGCTATATTTCATTCTTTCCTGTGCCCCAGTCCAACCAAATCCCAACAGATCGCTTGTGCGCCTCGCGGGCAGTCACAACCTTGCTTGTTTCGTGAACCGAATAGGAACTAAACACTTTGGTATTTCAGATATGTTCAAGTACTTCAGTACGTGGAATATGTGCTTGCAAGGTAGACCCTTTCGAATCATTCTTCTGCAGCTGCACCGTATAGGTTCTGCGGAATTTACTGGTGTATACTCCACCCAAAAACGGCTATTCCGGTTATTCTTCCAGGCCACGATGTACTACTGTGATCCGTCGCCCAGATTAATTTCTACAATCTCCATGCCGTCAATTTTTTTAAGATCATCTTGCAACATATAGAAGTTTGCTGGAGTGAAGATGTGAGAAGCAGCTATCTCAAGTTTCCTCGAGCTAGTAACTGGCACCGGTAAATTCTGTGAGGCCGTGCAGTCATCTCGCACCTTGTTTTCACGGATACGTACAACGGCGTTCTCATAATGCAAAATCATATCCTCCAGGGTCATTTCACCGTCTAGGTGGAGGTGAAGGCATGAGTTCCGGCTTTCACTCTGCTGGTTGCTTTTCATGTCAAGCCAAAACCCCTCTGTCAGATAAGTCGCGGCCCACAGTCTCCTCTTCTTATACATCCGTCTCAACCATGTTACAGTTTTTTCCGACTACCATCTTTTGGTAAACGCGTGCCATCTCTCCTCAAACGTGGACGTGGACGTGCTGTAGTACAGAAGAGTTCGGAACTCCTTCAAGGAATTGTGACTGAGGTGAATCATCATATTTTTTTCTATATGCCACGTACATATACGGTGCCACACGTCTGGCAAGACTTCACGAATTGCCTTGATCATCGCAGCGTCGGCGTCTGTGATTACACTCTTCGGCATCTTTTGACACATGGACCTCAGAAAAGTCTGCAGTAGCCACACGTATGTCTGTTCTGTCTCGTCCGAAACTATGGCACAACCAAAAATAGTGGTCTTCCAGTGATTGTTAATACCAACAAAAGGTATGAATGGCATACCATAGCGGTTCATCTTGTACGTGCTGTAAAATACAAGCACGTCGCCGAAGTCCTCATAGTCACGACGAGACTAGGAGTCACACCAGAACATCCTATTCAAGTGTCTTTCCTTATCTAGCATGTACTCGAAAAAGAAGCTAGGATCCCTCTGTTTCCTACTGGCCATGATGCCTATGGCTGTGGCAGCATCACCTTTTGAAAGCAGCTTCCTCTTCTCCCTGACGCAAAGGTTGTATATTTCACGCCTGGTAAAACCAACACCGCCATACCATACATGTTTGCTGATGAGGGAATCCATCATGTCATGAATTCTAATCCCTACAGCTCCCCATGGACATTATCTCATGCTTCTGGAACTCTTTGATTTTTTTGTGGGACCAAAGAAAAGATACCTCGTCCGGTCCTGCCAACATATGGCTATGCTTGTCCTCGAAACTTGCAACATACCAAACCCCATGCTTTTGGTCAAGCTTGACGGTCAGGTGTGCTTCGCAAAAGCAGTGTGTCTCGGCTCTGAGCCTACGGTTGTGTCCTTCCTCGGTTAGCAACTTGCTGTCATGTTTCCCTTGTCTGGAACAAACAAACCGCCTATAACGCATATGATGTGACTCGGTTTTGCTATACTTGACCTTATTCTTTCTAATGCTGAAACCATTAACTCTAGCATAGCTGTTGTAGAAATCATACGCGACATCGTGAGTCATAAAAGTCATGTCCATTATCTGCATGAACATATCCTTCTTATCATCTGCACTGGCAGTATCTAGGACATTCTTTGCCCCACCATCTTCTGCCACCTACACAATCAAAACATAGCCGTGAAAACAGTTTTCTATGCTTTAACATTACTTTCATAAAACATTGATTACACAAATGCCTCACTCATCATGACCGACGACTGCGAATCCCCAGAATCAGGTGCATCTAATGATTCGTCGTTAAGGCCTGTCTCCACGTCGGATTCGCTGTAATAGTCATACACATTATGACATTCGGAAATGAACTGAAAAATACAACACAAATACATAATTACTTATCATATAATATTCCAGAATGAATTCAATCTGAATGCCAATAAAATTTTTCACTTACGTACCTGACTAATGTAATCTTCATTTGAGAGCTCCGAATTGTTTTCCTGGCCATCATCATGCTCATCCATATACAAATTTTCAACACAAAAATATAATGTTGTCGGATGGCACCAAAAAATTACAACATGATAATGCCACTCACATTAAAATCTTCCCATTCGTTCCCATTCTCTGACTGATCTCCAAGATCTGAATTTTCATCATCTTACCAATCTTCTATCGAGTCTTTCATCAGTTCTCCAAACTCCATGTCTACCATCATATCAGTTAACTCCCCGTCCGCCATTTCCTACAACAAATAATATGTATCAACACATGTGAAAAGATTATCAATGATGAAATATCAACACATAGCACACAATCACGGATGTTATGTAAACAACCCCAACCGAGGCCGTTCAGATCTGCCAAACCAAGTCAGGAAGATGGCCACGGCACCCGTCATGATCACTTTCAATCGCGAGGAGCAGCACTACAAAACCTAGCTAGCTCTATGATTACCTCTGTCGCTGGATACCTAGGTTAGCCGCCACATCAAATAACGATAGTCCTGGTGGACACAGCCGGCGGCAACCGGTGCTACGTGAACCCTACACTGAAGAAACCCAGATCACGAGGAGCAGCACTACCGGAACAAGATCCACGATCGCATGCGCCGCCGGGTAGGTAGGTTACCCGCCCCGCTAGGTTAACCACTACCTCTGACGGCGGCAGTTCGTTCAATTGTTGCCGCGAGCGAGACTAGAGGGGTGCGGGGGGATGCGGGATGCGGTACCTGTGAGCGCTGGAGATTCACGACGTTGCCGCGCCCGCTGTCCGACGAGATCGCCGGTGACGAGATAGCCGCGCGCCGCTGGAGATCTAGCGCGTGAATTATGGAGCTGCGTGAATGCTCGCGAGATTGATGGAGCTGCGTGAATGATTGAATCCGGCAGGTCCTACGTGATCGTGGGGTCGTGTGATGTTTTTTTTCCGGACAAGGGTACTGTACGTATACGGTCTGGGTTGTACAGGGCTAGACAGGGCTTGGATCTCGGCTATGGCGGGCCAGGAAAAAACCAAACTCGCGGGGACAGAAATGCCCCTTGAAAATTAGGTTAGGGGGAGCACCGGAGCAGGGCTCGAGTTGAACATGGACGTCGCATGCAATTGCAAACCCAATCCCTTAGCAACATGAACTGCGCAAGCAATTTGGATACGAAGTGAAGACGGGAAGCACTGTATTAATTAAGGATGATTAGATCGATTTTTGCGTGGCGAAGCCGTGCGTTTGACAGAGAGATCGTTTGCGCCCGTTTGACAGAGAGATCGTGCAGTGCATGGATGGAGACTCGCGTGCGTTTCCAAGAGCTGAATCTCAGCTTGCGGTCGTTCTACGCTTACGATACAAGGAGAGAAGTACGTATATACGATACACTTTACGGACCGTATATACACTAGATGCGTACGGTAGCAATCCGTATAC
Source organism: Triticum timopheevii (assembly GCA_963921465.1). Taxonomy (NCBI): domain Eukaryota; kingdom Viridiplantae; phylum Streptophyta; class Magnoliopsida; order Poales; family Poaceae; genus Triticum; species Triticum timopheevii. Next base: position 621,360,976 of record OY997270.1, on the reverse strand, counting down.
GAACTGAAGACGCTCCTGAGTCCGAAGCACTCTAGTAGTGTATTGATCAAGGAAGGCACGTACATAGCCCTGTGTCGCGATCCATCCATATATACCTACCTAGCTAGGGTTGCACACCTACGGACCTTCCATAGCTAGTTCCTTCTGATCAAGGCGACGAGAAGTACGTCCTCTAGCTAGCTCTGATCAAGGCAAGGCGATTCAATATGGCCGGCCATGAGGAGCTCTTTCCCGTCGGCTCCACCTTCAGTCCCCAGGATCACGAGCTCATCAACCAGTTCCTCCGCCCGAGGATCGCCGGAGCAGACCGCGGCCGCTTCAGCAGCTTCATCCACGAAGACGACGTCTACTCCGCGCCACCCGGGGACCTCATCGAGAACCGTGCCCACGCGCCTGGCTCCGACAAGGACGATGGGAAAGGAGGCGTGTGGTACTTCTTCTCACCGGTCCGTCGTCACGAGACCAAAGGTGGCCGCAGCGGAAGGCGACAGCGCCTCGTCGACGACGACGAGGGTTACAACTGGCACTCGGAGAAGAGCAAGCCCGTGCTAGACACTCAAGGTAAACGGGTCGGCCTCATCGACCATCTTTCCTTTGGGATCAAGAGGCCTGGAGCAGCCAGAACCAGGGTTGGGTGGTGCATGAAGGAGTACGGCCTCGACCACGACGACGAACAAGACGGTGCGGCCGGACTGGTGCTATGCAAGATCTACGTCTCAACCCACAAGAGGGAGATTACCTACGCGTCGGTAATCAACGCCCCTGGTTCCAAGAAGAAGAGGAAGGCGGCCGCCGAGGTCCAACATCCGGAGGCTCCACGTCCCAAAACCCCACGCCGCCAAGAAATGACCATCCAAGAACAAGATGCTGCCGGCGGGACGCTTCGGGAGTTCGAGCGTTCGTTCATGTCCGACCAAGACGACGAGACGTTGCCCCCTGGAGTAGTGGACGACGGCAGCGTGGATCCAGGCGGGTTTTTCACCGACATGCTTCCAGAATTAGGACAGACGCTCCAGGGAAATACTAAGGCGGCCGAGCATGGCAGCGACTGTACATTGGAGGAGTCCTTAGCCGGCGAACATGCGACGTCCACCAAGGCGTCGAGACGGTGGAGGAGGATGACGGCAGCTTCCAATGCACATGGGAGGAGCTGTTCGGCGACGACATGGAACTGGCATGCCCTGCCCCGCCGACGGCGTCGTTGCACGTGAGGACCGAGTGTCCGTGTGTGTGAAGGAAAGTGCGGAATTTGCATCCGAGTGTGCGTGTATGTCTTGTTGATTGCACATTGTTGATGAACAAGCCATCCATATGTGCAGTAGATTAAGTAATTGATATTCTTTTATCATATATTCATATTAGACTACGTAGTGATTAGTGATACAATTCCTCTGTTCCTAAGCGTGAAATAAATACTTGACGAATCAAAAACAAAATCCTGTCTGATGAGATCGGTGCATGTACTTTGCTGCAAGAACGCCTAGCTCTAAAGCATTATGTTCATCGAAAAGTGTAAGCATTCCTTTTTTTTTGTGAACAGGCCTAATCCCAGCCATTTCCATTAGTCCTCATAAAGGATATACATCTGCCCAGCATACAAAGGTATCGAGGAAATGAGAACGGGAAGAAATGGGTTTAAAGCACTAACAAGAAACCCACCATGCATTGACGGCGTCAACGCATGCACTATGGTGCAAAAACCTGATGGCACCTAACGACTAGCCTAACAAGTTCAAAAGAGCCAACATCTAGCAATTCAGTAGCAAAAGAACGCAAACTAACAATATATGACCGCTAAAACGCCCATGAAGGCAACAATGGAAGTTCGATGTAGCAGTGTGAACATCTTGAGCAGCAGCACAAATCATAATCAGTTAATAACATTGTCTCAAAGCATCGCCACCCAATGTTTCAAAGGCCTCAACTTTCCCATCTTTCTTAAGACTCGCCCATCTTTCTTCGTGACATATATGTTCCATCCATCATCTTAGCCTAATCTTTCCGAACCCTAGCCCGCAAGCCAGCAGCATACAATGCGGGTGGTCCGATTGTTGGTCCGTCGACCACATCCCTACCAATCCGGTCTCCCGAGAATATTGATCCATCCTCCCTATATCTTGAAATGGCGAGAGAGACCATGGCAAGGAAGGCCAGCAAGGTCCGAGTGGTGGACCGGTGGTGTCGTCGTGGCAGCATCGCGTGCTAGTTCCATTCGAAAACTCGTATCAAGCAGCCTAGTGTAGTGCTAATCGGACTTTCTTTTGTTACAACAACCACAAAAGTTATATCTACCTTGTACTCTCATTAAATATAATGAATAATCTCTTGCTTGAAATAAAAACTACATCATGTATTTAGCCAAATTATCTTTAAGCTACTTCAGGAAACTATTAAGCTACCCATGTACTACAAAACTAATAAACTAATAAACCCATCATTAAGCCCCGGCATTACGGGAGTATTTGTTGCTGCGAAATTAACAACACTATAGTAATCATCAATAAAGTCTTCTATTGTGAACCCCCCCCCCCCCCCCCCTCCCTCCCCCCTAATTCCATTGACGAGGGAAATATTATGCTTGCAAGGTTTCCTGATACTTGGAATTCTCTACATATGCATGTCCTCACATCTAGATCCATAAATTGTCGCTCGTCATCTTCACCGCCTAACTCACTATGCTTTCATGTGGTCAATCCTCTCATACTCTAAAAAAGACGAGGCACAAGAGCACACTGCACGATTGACTCGTGCGCTCAAGAAACTTTGGCAGCTGACTAGAGTCTGTCATATACGCAAATTGGGGAAGAGATAGCACCAAAATTTGAATAGAAAATGCTTGCTCTATTCCGGATGGACAGACACAGCCGGTTACTATGGTGGAATCGTTTTGTCTGCCAAAATTTGTTAAGATCGATTGAGCCGGCTCTTGGGGTTGCTTTGCTTTTCATTGACGCGGGCCATATGCATTGGACGAGATGATTTTATCTTTCCATTCAAGTTTTGAGGGAGGAATACGTGTACAACAGATCAATGCCAGTGTACACAAGACAGCATCGCCGGTCGATCTGGCATCCACTTGGACACATTGCCTGCCTGCCACCTTTTCCTCCAATAGGGACCGTATTTTGTCTTCTGCCACAACACTCCTTCTTACATGCGTGTGCTCTAGCTCACAGCCACAGCATCACGCTCCCTATAAATCCATGGCTGACTCTTTGTGCATATTGTGCGCCCCGATCTCTTCCCACAGCCCCAACGCCATCTCTCTTCCCACGTCTCTCAATCCTGCCCCGATCCAAGGGCCTCTGCTGCACATGGCGACAGCAGTGGCCACACTAGTCCTGGCCACAGCTGTGCCGGCAGCCAGCATGCTGTTCGTTGATGAAGACCTCGACTCGGAGGCAGCGGCAGAGCTAGACAAGATTTTCAAGAGGGGGAGGGGGGGGACAAAAATATGTATTTTGGGTGAGGGGAGTGGGGCAAAGATTATACTTCCTCTAAACTAAGCAGTCCCCATATTTTTTCCTCATTGTCCACCCACTTCACTTGCATCTTTCCTGCTCCTAACTTTTGCCCTTTTTTATTACCCTGACTTTCCTCTACTGCTTCTTCTAACATGGAATTTTCTGGAATAGTGTCCACCCTAGATTTTATATCAACTGACATGTCTTCACAGAGAATCATGTCTCTTTTATCAATTTTTACTATCACCAATCTTAAGCCCCCCATACTCAGTGTCAATATCTGATAGATATTCAGGCAATCTAGGTAGATCCCATATCTTGGGTATCTTATCCTTGATCCTTATCAGTGCCATCTCAATTTTTTCATTATGAAATCTCCCCCAATTAGGGGAATCAACATGAATGAAGTTTTTTTGATAATCATTTTGTTTTACATCTCTCTGTTTTTCATTGTTAACTCCTTCATTTTTAAACAAAAGGCTTTGAATATAAGTGTTCATCCTCTTTTCCAACCTACTATTAACTTGCCTAATTTGACGTTGAGTATCAATTATGCCCCGACTACTCTCACAATCGTGAGTATGTGTCAAGTATTTGAGAACAGAAGGGTAAATCGTACCTGAAACGGTGAAATCCTCGTCAGAAACATCATCTGTATCTTCACTAGACAGCACCCAAAAGTGGTTGCCATCCAGCGAAGGATTTAGACTCTGTTCCCGGCGAGGCGTGCTGAACGGCGAGGCTCTGGAGTCTCCGAGGTTGATGGTATTGCGGCGAGACGGGCAGAATGGCGCGGCGCCCCCGCCGCCTCCTGCGGTGACTGATCCACCGGATCCTCGTGAATCACGATCGGGGCCATGGCCGACCCTGGAGCGGGGAGAGCCAGAACCCCCTCTCGAGGGCGAAGCGCCGATTCCCTCATGGCGGGGGCGAGATTTGCGGTCGCGAAGATGGTGAAGGCCACCCACTTCCTCGCCACAGCCCTCACCGGCGAGTCCGCCTGATCCGCCGCCCAAAGGAGCTCCTGCAGTGGATGTTTGCACCCGCCGCGCCCGAACAGCGACCTCTCCTCCTCCTCGGTCAGATTCTCCACAATCGCCTCCGCCTCCGCATACATCTCGCGCTTGCTCAAATACCAGGCTCCGATCTCTCTTAGGCGGATCCGCAGGCGCGCATCCCTGCCCGCGAACCTCAGCATCTTCTCTTCGTCGATCTCCATCTCCGCCGCAAACTCGAGCGGGCAGAGCAGTGGAAGAGGCGTGCGGGAGAGGAAGGGTGGGATGGGGAATAACCTGAGCGAATTCCTTCGAACTTAATCCCCCTTCCGCCTTAATTGCTCTTCCATCGGCCGCATTACCTCCGTCACCGTCTCCCGAGACACCATCCCCGCTGATGATTTCCTCCTCGATATGCGCGACGTGACAGGGGAACGTGACCGAAGCCCCTGGGGTCAGCACGAAACCGCCCCCGAGCGCCTATCGACTGTGCACCCGCGTTCGTCGATGAGGTGTAACGTCGAGGTGTGCGGGCGGAGCACCACCACGCCCCGGTGATACTTGGGGGCCGTCACCGATTTCAGATCGGCGGCGAACCACGCCGACCACCGTAGCGTGTTGGGCTCGCAAGCCATGTCGCCAGACGGTGCCATCTCGATTGTGTCTGATGTTATGGTGTTAACGCAACCATTGTTGCTTCCAGAGACGATGATGTATCTGTTCCGAGAGCCCGGGATTAGCACCGGGGACCATGCCTTGGCAGTTGTTGAGCTCGTGTTCAACGTCGTAGCTAGCTAGAGAGAGGGAGACCCTTGATTTGTTCAGAGACAGAATACGTTCATCAGTGTCCTCCCGTACGTATATGGGATACGTGCATATGCACAAACATTTGTTCACTATGTGGAGGACGGTGAAAATTGATGGACTGATCGAGACTTCACGTGCATGTTAAGTTACTTCAGAAAAATAATTGATATGAGCCGAGAGAGTGGTTCGCAGAACAGATTGATAAAGTACCTTATAAAATAAAAAAAAGTAACAACAATATGCAATATGGTAGTTAAGACAAGATGTGTTTTTTTAATACACGGTGAACAGGAAACTAGCACCAGATGATAAGAAAAATAAAAATAAAAATAAAAATGAAATACGAAAATAGAAACACCAGGAACATTTTCTTTCATACATGATTTTTTTATTACACAATAGATATTTCTGGAATACATGAATATTTTTAATATATGTTGAAATTTTTTCTGAATGCATGATAAATAGGTTCTAAATTCACGACAAACGCTATTCTGAAAAAAGATTAATGTTTTTAAATATATGTTGAATAAAATTTGAAATATACCATTCCATTCTGAAATGTGCGGCGAACATTTTTAAAAGTACACATGATTTTTTTAAATACAAGATGATCTTACTTTAAATGTACAATGAATTTCCTCGTATAGGTGCTGAATATTTTCTGAAATAATCCCTCCATGTCAGATTGAACTGCAAAATTGTAATATATTTTAGTACAGAGGTAGTATATAATGAACATTTTAGGTAAACGGTGAACATTCGGAACTACAAAATGAGTATTAATACAATAGAGTGATGATATTTTTGAATTGCGCTACTTACAATTTTAATACATGACGATTAGTAATTCGGCAAGAATCGTAACAATGAAAAAAAGTAACAAAAATAATAGAAAGAAGAAAGGACACAAAAAAGGAAAATAAAACATAAAAATGAATAAAATAAACAAAAAGGGACTGGTGCATGTCTAGTACTCCCTTTGTAAATAAATATAAGAGTATTTATATCAAAAATGCCAAACAGAAACCGAGGTCCAAGGAGGCCTTTATTTGAAAACTTCAAAATTCAAACTTCTCAGTTTCAAAAAATTCTGAAAATAAATACACATGTACCTAGATACATAATGTACATGTGTGCAAATTTTCAGGTTAAAATACTTTAAAATGTGAGCTACACAGAAACGACAAATCTAGGGCTTTTTAGCATATGTACTATTCATATTCTATGTCCATGGTTTTGTTTTTTTATGCACCTCATATTCAAGGTATTCCATCCTGAAAATTTTCACACGTACACTTTACATCCTTACATACATGTGTATTGTTTTCCAGAATTTTTTGAAACTGAAATTTGTGAATTTTGAAATTTTCAAAATGAAGGGCTCCATGGAGCTCGGACTCCAAAATGCCGTACTCCGTTTAGCTCAGTAAAATAGTGACTTAAATGCTCTTATATTTCTTTACGGAGGGAGTACTATAAGTCTCATGCGAACCAGGAAAAATAAACATAGCAAGCCTAGTGTGCGCTACAATGAGCCTAACATCGTTGCGGTTTTGTGGCCAGGCTCATTCTCGATACCACAAATATCTAGTGCTATTTCTCGCTCGCAATAAGTGGCTGGCCCCAATTTGGCGCCTTAAGTGCCCGTTAAAATGTTTATGTAAACAGCACACAAGAGCTACCTCTCTAGATCAAAATGGGCTGGCCTATCAAACGTATTTTTCCTTTTTGTTTCTTTGTTTCTTTGTTTTTCTCTGAATGGGCTATTGTATTGTTTTACTTCTGGTTTTTTGTTTTGTTTTTTTATTTTCCCATTCTAAAAAACAATGAACTGTTTCACAAAACTGGTATTTTTTTTTTAAATTTACAATTTGTTTTTGAAAATTGACGAACATTTTTTCAAAATTTTGAACTTACATTCAATATCGACAAATTTTTACAAATTTGTGAATTTCTTTTTTGGATTTTCATGAAATTATCCCCAAAATTTCTGAACACATTTTCTAAATCAATGAACTTATTTCAAATTGATGAAATGTTTCCAGAATCAATTAACCTTTTTCAAATTTGTGGACTTTTTCTTGTTGGCGCTGGCCCCTCCATGTGCTTTGTATTTCAAAATTGGTGAACATTTTTTATACATAAATTAAAATTTTCGAATTGGTGATCTTTTTCACAATCTATGAACTTTTTTGATTTTGTGAATTTTTTTTCAAAGTTGATGAACTTTTCTTTGAATTGATTGAACTTTTTTTTTTGTGAAATTTTATGAATTTATATTTTTTGGAAATATTATTTTCATCACCAAGTTAACATTTTCTTTTTGAAAAAAATGGATTTCATTGAAGTAATAAAACTATAACCGGTGGACCGGTCAACCCGTAACCAGCCGAACTGGAAAACCGACGCACCCTCATCCTTTTTGAGCCGGTCCATGAAGCGGGCGCGTGCACAACAAGATCACATAGGAGCTCTGTAGTAAGCGAGGCATCGTTTTTGTGTTTGTGGCCAAGAAGCTCTACTGCTTCTGAACGTTGCTCTATGGGCCATGCACACCAGTTTAGATGCATGCTCGCTCCAAACATGCTACCTATTTAAGAGCAACTTTTATGCTAGAGAAAGCCACAACTTTGTAGCCCTCCGTGAGCGCGGCCTTCCTTTCTTTCATTGTGGCCATCGTCATGCGGGCAGGGTAGGTGCGGGCGGCTGGGAGACGCTCTGGCCTGATGACTACTTCAACCTTATGGATCACGTTTTGCTCAACCAACTTGGACCACCTCTGGGTATTCTCCTAGAAGTTTCTCACAGCACAGCCCTCTTCAGGCTCGCCGAAGAAAGGAACACATGGAGGGTTCAGCCATCAAGACATGGTAGATAGGGAGTGAGGCAAGCGGCGACGGAGAAGAAGTGTGAAGCTTACGGCGACGAAGAAGAGTAAGGAGTGGCACCGCCTAGCGGGTGTGGTTCGGTTTATATATCACGGCCTTCATCTCCCATAGGTCCCTTAGTAGATATAGGGGACCAGTCCCTCTTCAGGTTGCCACCGCTGGGACCGATGACGTCTACACGGACCCCAGCCCGAGCCATGAGAAATGCGGCGTGAGGCCGGGGTGGTGATACGTCTCAAGCGTATCTATAATTTTTAATTGTTATATGCTATTATGTAATCACTTTCAAATTCTTTTTATAGCATTTTAAACTATTTTTCTGGACTAACATATTATTACAGTGCCAACTACCAGTTGTTGTTTTATGTATGTTTTTGACTTTTCAGAAAATCAATATCTACGAGGTAAAAAAACCTGAGGATTTAATATGAACTTTTGAGTAATCACTACTTGGAGAAAGCTTATAGATAGAACCTTAGCAGTAGCGCGGGATTGTGACACGACGCTACTAATAATTAGCAGTAGCGCATGTCTCGTACCAACGCCATAGGTAGGACAGTAGTAGTAGCGCTGGGCCGCGGTACCCCGCTACTACTAAGTGGCCCCCCTTACTCATCGGGGTTAGACAGAGTGGCAGCGCTAGACCCGGGTCCTCCATACTACTAAGGCTGTTGGCATAGCATGGGCCGCCCAACGAGCGGTGCTACTACGGCTAGCCCGGGCCCAGCTCACAGGCCCAACTTAGCAGGAGTGTGGGTGGTTGCCCCACGCTACAACTAGGTAGGCTAGCAGTAGCGTGGCCCGATGAGCCGCGCTATTGCTAATTCCACCTTATCCTCTTCGGCCCACGTGCACGGTCTCACTCTCCCTCTCCACTCTCACCGTTCTCTCCATCTCCCCCCGCCGCCGCCCGCTACCGTCATCGCCCGCATTACCTTGCTGCTGTCGTCGTCGCCCGCTGCCACCGTCGCCCCCCGATATATGTCCCTCCCACCCTCTCCCTCCATCCCTCCCTTCTTCCTCCCTCCCTCCCTCCCTTCCTCCCTCTGATCCTCTCCCTCCATCCCTCCCTCCCTCTCCCTCTGACCCTCTCCCTCCATCCCTCCCTCCTGTATTGCATAAATTGATGGATTATAAGTAGGTTAGGGTTAGAACTAGGGTATTTTTGGTAATATAATTTTTTAGTAGGTCTTTTCAATTATATTTTTAGTCAAAAAATAGATATAGAATAGAAAATTTGCTGGAATCTTGGCTTTTGTTGTTTGCAGGGAACACCTTCGAGTAGCCTATGTTTTGCCGGAATGTTGATTCATTTCCATTCCGGCAAATTTCAGGCGCTCGATATGTCCTATTTTAGCAAAGGTCGTGCCGAATTTTTGATGTCATTTCTCCATATATGTAACTGGTTGACTTTCAGTTTGTCGATGCTACTTGAGTGAATTTCAGTATGTTCTTGAAGGAAGGATGCCGACTGTTGTCGTGGGGGTCGCTTCCTTTCCTTCTTCTCGTGATATACCTTGGTAATGCACGAGAGAAGGAGGGGAAGCGACCATCACCGATGGTCAAAATATCAGAGAGGGAGTATCCACCATATACTGTCGAAATATCAGAGAGGAAGAATCCTGATTGTTATCATGGGGGTGGCTTCTCCTTCGTTCACGTGTGCTAGACATTAAGGTGAAATGCACTCACAATATCAAAGAGGGAGTGCCCACCATATACACCACGTGAGATGAGTGTAGCAAGGAAGACTCGATGGATCGAAAGTCAACCCGTGCTGCATAATGACCTATGTGTTGAGTTTCCTGGTAATTGCCCTCGATTGATATTTAATCTTTGAATTATGAACATAGGAAATGTCCAACGATGATAGGATCCCTGAGTGTGACTACTACGGCAAGGACCGGGGTCTGTGTGATAGGCCTCACCTGGAAGACGGTCGATGCTTCAGTATTAAGCTCGATGAGACCTTCGATGTTTGTACAGTACGCAAGGATGACAAGACTTTTTTCATAATCAAGCATGACTTCTACTTCTTCAATATGTATTTTCCGTTTTTTACAATTCTACTAGTGCATTCCCCGCCATGCAAGATGATATGTCTTGGAGAAGGTGGATTTCGAAGATCATGAGAATAGGGAGACAAAGAGAGTTCACCGATCAGGACCCAACATGGTTACGCTTTTGTCGTAAAGCTATACAATGGGGTGACCTACTCTCATTTTGGTTTCTCGAATTGGATAGCACTATGCAAGGCGTATGGTTTTGAGGAGGGTATGCATGTCACCTTCAATCTTGGTGATCCTGAAGATGACATCGACGAAGATAATATCGACATTTGGGTCGATATTAATACGCTTCCAGTTCTTCCTCTATGTGAGTTTCTCAAACATATTTATTAAGTAATTTATATTGTTTATTTAAAAATAGTTGACAGCTTATTTCCGTTCTTCAAAAAATGTACGGAAAGTAATAGATAAATCCTACTATAGTTATGGGTCTGAACTAACTTGTGAGGAGATAAATCATTTTGTTTCGTGGATTAATGATGTTGAGACTTCCAAGACGAGTCATTATTGAAGGAATATGCCCTAGAGGCAATAATAAAGTCATTATTTATTTCCTTATTTCATGATAAATGTTTATTATTCATGCTATAATTGTATTAACCGGAAACATAATACATGTGTGAATACATAGACAAATAGTGTCACTAGTATGCCTCTACTTGACTAGCTCGTTAATCAAAGATGGTTAAGGTTTCCTAACTATAGACATGAGTTGTCATTTGATAAACGGGATCACATCATTAAGAGAATGATGTGATTGACTTGACCCATTCTGTTAGCTTAGCACTTGCTCGTTTAGTATATTGCTATTGCTTTCTTCATGACTTATACATGTTCCTATGACTATGAGATTATGCAACTCCCGAATATCGGAGGAACACTTTGTGTGCTACCAAACGTCACAACGTAACTGGGTGATTATAAAGGTGCTCTAAAGGTGTCTCCGATGGTACTTGTTGAGTTGGCATAGATCGAGATTAGGATTTGTCACTCCGACTGTCGGAGAGGTATCTCTGGGCCCTCTCGGTAATGCACATCACTATAAGCCTTGCAAGCAATGTGACTAATGAGTTATTTGCGGGATGATACATTATGGAACGAGTAAATAGACTTGCCAGTAACGAGATTGAACTAGGTATTGACAAACCAACGATCGAATCTCGGGCAAGTAACATACCGATGACAAAGGGAACAACATATGTTGTTATGCGGTTCGACCGATAAAGATCTTCATAGAATATGTAGGAGCCAATATGGGCATCTAGGTTCCGCTATTGGTTATTGACCAGAGAGATGTCTCGGTCATGTCTACATAGTTCTCGAACCCGTAGGGTCCGCATGCTTAATGTTTGTTGACGATATAGTATTATATGAGTTATGTATGTTGGTGACCGTATGTTGTTCGGAGTCCCGGATATGATCACGGACATGACGAGGAACTCCAGAATGGTCCGGAGATAAAGATTGATATATGGGATAATAGTGTTTGGTCTCCGGAAGTGTTCCGGAATTCACCGGAAGGGGTTCTGGATGTTTCCCGAAATGTTTGGGTACGAGAACACTTTATTTGGGCCAAAGGGGAAAGCCCACAAGGTTTTTGGAAAGCGCAAAAGAAAGTTTTGCGGAGTCCAGGGGCCAGACGCCAGGGTCCCTTGCGTCTGGGTCCAGACGCCGGGAACCCTGGCGTCTAGCCCTGGAGTCCGAGAAGGACTCTTCCCTTTCGGGTGAAACCGACTTTGTGGAGGCTTTTACTCGAAGTTTCGACCCCAAGGCTCAGCATATAAATAGAGGGGCAGGGCTAGCACCAAAGACACATCAAGAAACACTAAGCCGTGTGCCGGCAACCCCATCCCCTCTAGTTTATCCTCCTTCATAGTTTCTGTAGTGCTTCGGCGAAGCCCTACGGAGATTGTTCTTCATCAACATCGTTACCACGCCGTCGTGGTGCCAGAGCTCATCTACTACTTCGGCCGTCTTGCTGGATCAAGAAGGCGAGGACGTCATCGAGCTGAACGTGTGCTGAATGCGGAGGTGCCGTACATTTGGTACTTGATCGGGGCGGATCGTGAAGGTGTACGACTACATCAGCCGCGTTGATAAACGCTTCCGCTTAGCGATCTTCAAGGGTATAAAGATACACTCTCCCTCTTGTTGCTATGCATCACCATGATCTTGCGTGTGCGTAGGATTTTTTTTGAAATTACCATGTTCCCCAACAGTGGCATCCGAGCCAGGTTTATGCGTAGATGTTATATGCACGAGTAGAACACAAGTGAGTTGTGGGCGATACAAGTCATACTGCTTACCGGCATGTCATACTTTGGTTCAACGGTATTGTTGGATGAAGCGACCCGGACCGACATTACGCGTAAGCTTACGCGAGACTAGTTCTGCCGACGTGCTTTGCACATAGGTGGCTGGCGGGTGTCAGTTTCTCCAACTTTAGTTGAACCGAGTGTGGCTACGCCCGGTCCTTGTTGAAGGTTAAAACAGCACTAACTTGACGAAATATCATTGTGGTTTTGATGCGTAGGTAAGAACGGTTCTTGCTCAGCCCGTAGCAGCCACGTAAAATTTGCAACAACAAAGTAGAGGACATCTAACTTGTTTTTGCAGGGCATGTTGTGATGTGATATGGTCAAGATGTGATGCTATATTTTATTGTATGAGATGATCATGGTTTGTAACCGAAGTTATCGGCAACTGGCAGGAGCCATATGGTGGTCGCTTTATTGTATGAAATGCAAACGCCCTGTAATTGCTTTACTTTATCACTAAGCGGTAGCGATAGTCGTAGAAGCAATAGATGGCGTAACGACAACGATGCTACGATGAAGATCAAGGTGTCGCGCCGGTGACGATGGTGATCATGACGGTGCTTCGAAGATGGAGATCACAAGCACAAGATGATGATGGCCATATCATATCACTTATATTGATTGCATGTGATGTTTATCCTTTATGCATCCTATCTTGCTTTGATTGACGGTAGCATTATAAGATGATCTCTCACTAAATTTCAAGATATAAGTGTTCTCCCTGAGTATGCACCGTTGCAAAAGTTCTTCGTGCCAAGACACCACGTGATGATCTGGTGTGATAAGCTCGACGTTCAAATATAACGGGTGTAAGACAGTTTTACACACGCAGAATACTCAGGTTAAACTTGACGAGCCTAGCATATGCAGATATGGCCTCAGAACACTGAGACCGAAAGGTCGACCGTGAATCATATAGTAGATATGATCAACATAGTGATGTTTACCAATAAAAACTACTCCATCTCACGTGATGATCGGACATGGTTTAGTTGATTTGGATCACGTGGTCACTTAGATGACTAGAGGGATGTCTATCTAAGTGGGAGTTCTTAAGTAATATGATTAATTGAACTTTAATTTATCATGAACTTAGTACCTGATAGTATTTTTGCTTGTCTATGTTGTTGTAGATAGATGGCCCGTGTTGTTGTTCCATTGAATTTTAATGCGTTCCTTGAGAAAGCTAAGTTGAAAGATGATGGTAGCAATTACACGGAGTGGGTCCGTAACTTGAGGATTATCCTCATTGCTGCACAGAAGAATTATGTCCTGGAAGCACCGCTGGGTGCCAGACCTGCTGCAGATGCAACTGCAGACATTGTGAATGTATGGCAGAGCAAAGCTGATGACTACTTGATAGTTCAATGTGCCATGCTTTACGGCTTAGAACCGGGACTTCAACGACGTTTTGAACGTCATGGAGCATATGAGATGTTCCAGGAGTTAAAGTTAATATTTCAAGCGAATGCTCGGATTGAGAGATATGAAGTCTCCAATAAGTTCTATAGCTACAAAATGGAGGAGAATAGTTCTGTCAGTGAACATATACTCAAAATGTCTGGGTATAATAATCACTTGATTCAACTGGGAGTTAATCTTCCTAATGATAGTGTCATTGACAGAATTCTTCAATCACTGCCACCAAGCTACAAGAGCTTCGTGATGAACTATAATATGCAAGGTATGAACAAGACTATTCCCGAGCTCTTCGCAATGCTAAAGGCTGCGGAGGTAGAAATCAAGAAGGAGCATCAAGTGTTGATAGTCAATAAGACCACCAGTTTCAAGAAAAAGGGTAAAGGGAAGAAGAAGGGGAACTTCAACAAGAACGGCAAGCAAGTTGCCGCTCAGGAGAAGAAACCCAAGTCTGGACCTAAGCCTAAGACTGAGTGCTTCTACTGCAAAGGGACTAGCCACTGGAAGCAGAACTGCCCCAAGTATTTGGCGGATAAGAAGGATGGCAAGGCGAATAAAGGTATATGTGATATACATGTTATCACTAGTAGAAAACATGGCATTTGTCCCGGTTCGTAAGGGCCTCTAGTCCCGGTTCTTGAATCGGGACTAATAGGTCGTTACCAATGCCTCCCCCTTTAGTCCTGGTTCTTACATGAACCGGGACAGATGGGCCTCCATGTGGCCGCTGCGGGCAGCCTAGGCAGGGGGCCTTTGGTCCCGGTTGGTGACATTAACCGGGACCAAAAGGCATCCACGCGTCAGAAGCTGGCTGCACCTGAGGTTTTTTTTTTGAAAGTGGCTGGTTTAGGGGTTTAGGGGGTTAACTTAGGTTGTTATTAGCTAGCTAATAGAGAGAAGTGTCCTCTCTTATATCTTCATGCTTGGTTTACCAACGCTACTGCTATGTTCATTTCACCCGCTGATATATAATAACTCTTCATGCTTGCATCATACATCATCATATATAATAACAAGTCCTACTAATCATGCATCATCATACAACTTCTACTCGTTATTAATAACAAGTCATACGATCATCATACTCATAGTCATCGAACCCAACCCAACATAATTGTTCTTAGCACATGATCATCAGTATCAGGTAGGACATAAACACACTTAAGGTAAAATAGCATAAAACAATATAGACCCTGACTCTCCATTATGAAGAATGGAGACAATCATGTCTCCAATTCTTGCGCTTCGCTTCCTTTTGCTTCCAAGAAGCTCCTTATGACTATCCATACATTTTTTCCATTCTTTGATTGTCATGTCGCCACTTATTTTAGAAATCCGGTATGGACAGTTGAGATTCGTAGGACGACCTGGTTGTATGTTCAAAACATCAAGGCGACCGTGCGTATACATCAGATGAGGCACACAATCATTCAGGATTATCTGTTGAAAAACATAGTAATAAGTTCGTAGTTAGCAATGATGTACTAGTTTTAGAAGTATGCAAAAAGATGCACGGATGTTGTAATAGTAAAAAATCTTACCAGGGTATCTCCATGGTAGTTACCGTAGTTCAACACGTGCACTAGTGGCATGTATTGACCACAATGTTGAGGAGTTCGATTGTAGACATTGTAATTCTCAAGATCAGTACAAAATGCGATCAAATGATTTTTCTCCTTATAAGTTAATTCGGAGCCATCGGTGTAGTGATTTTTGTCTACCATCTTCCGCACATTCTTTAAAGAATGAAAATAAGCTGTCAATGGAAATAAGCTGTCAACTATTTTGAAATAAACAATATAAATTACTTGATAACTATGTTTGAGAAGCTCACATGGTGGAAGAATTGGAAGTGTATCCACAAGGACCCAAATGTCCATATTGTCTTGCTCGATTGTAGGATCACCAAGATCCATGGTGATAAGCATACCCTCATCAAAACCATACATCTTGCAAAGTGCTTCCCAATTTTTGCAACCAAAATGGGTTACACTCTCAGCATTGTACAACTTTACTTCAAAATCCACACCATGATGGGTCCTTAGGTGAATTTTTTGGTTTTCATACTTTCATGGTCTTCAAAAGCCATCCTCTCCAAGACATAGCGTCTTGCATAGCATGGGATAAGCTAGTCGAATTGAAAAGGATGAAAAATACACGTTAAAGTAGTTGAAGTCGTGCTTAATTACGAAAAAAAACTATTGTCATCGTTGCTTACCGTATGAACATCGAAGGTCTCCTTGAGCTTAATGCTGAAGCGCCAATCTTCGTCCAGCTCAAGGAACCTGTCGCACATACCTCAGTCGTCGTGGCACCAGTCGCGCTCCCCCGGGCGGTTTTCGTCGTCCGAGTACGACATTTCCGGCCTGTGTTCATAATTCAAATATTAAACTTGTACAATTAAATATATGTACTAAAAAGCCTAAATTATTTCATTATTATTAATCATGGGTTGACTATCGGTGATGGTAGCTCCTCCTTTCATTTTGGAGTGCATTATTACACCAAATTGTCTAGTACACGAGAATGAAAGAGAAGCTACCCCCACGACGGCGTGGATGATGGAGGGGGCTCTTCAATTTTAGCATTCAAAGTAGGAGTACTTTTCCAATATGAGCATTCAATAAGCAAAACCAAATCATAAATAAAGTAGTATTCAAATTAGCATGCATTCAATTATAACCAAAAGTACATCATCTCTTGTGTCCATACATCGTCGAATATTATCACTAATACTCCTCGAATACTATCATACATATAGCATCGCCAATACAGCTAGAACCGTAGCGCCCGACGGGTATCATCGCGGGCGGTGGACACCTAAAGATAAGGAACCATCACAGGATCATAGCTCCACTGAGATCCCTGAAGAACCTGCCAGGTATTGTCGAATCTGCCCTCCAATGCAACCATGTAGCGACGGATGTGCTCATCCTCCCTGCTAACACGGTGACGTACCACCTCCGCGGTGTTCGAAAGCCTCGGCACCGTCACTGGTCCACGCGACCGCCATCAAACAAGGATCGGGTCAACAACGGGCTGGCTCCTCACCAACCTACGTCCCCCGGAAGGTAGCACCTCCCAATACCAGCCCGACGGAGCCCAATCCCAGACATGGCCATGATCAAGCAGGACTCCACCGCCGAGTCGACGACGAGGATGCGGGATAGGCATCGTCAACGTCGATGCGGGAACTACTTCTATATATAGTAAAATAAAGTAGTTTTATTAATTAAATCAACTAGTTCAACTACTAAGCACTTACTATAAATAAATAAAGTAGTACTTACTAAAAATAAACTACTTCTATATATAGTAAAATAAATTGGTTTACTAAATCAACTAGCTAGTTCAACTATATATTAATCACTTACTACAAATAAAATAAAGTAGTACTTACTAAAAATAAACTAGTTTAACTATAGTTCTATTATTTTTCTAACTAATTATATTAAACACTTTCCCTTCTTATTTTCCTTTTCCCTCTATTCTAAATATGAACATATTCATAAATGACTTTGATCATGCACAATTTTCCTATACATACACAATATGAAATATACATAAGTTGAGAAAGAAAATTCTATGAACAAAAAAAATTATTAAAATTCTATGAAAAAATTACAACAGAAAAAAAATCATAAAAATTCTATGAACACAAATAAATCAAAAAAAATTGACATATTCGATCTTTGCATATATATGAACATACAAACATGCATATTCAATAATAATATCACCAAAAAAATCTATTAACAGAAAAAAATCTAACAAAATATGAACAAATTACCCAATATGAAAAAAAATCTATGAACTACACATCTAAATTACTACACATGTAACAAAAAAAATCTATGAACTACAAAAAAA
Source organism: Triticum timopheevii (assembly GCA_963921465.1). Lineage (NCBI taxonomy): Eukaryota > Viridiplantae > Streptophyta > Magnoliopsida > Poales > Poaceae > Triticum > Triticum timopheevii. The sequence continues at coordinate 621,343,143 of OY997270.1, read as the reverse complement.
TCTAACAAGATCTAACTCAATTAACTACACATCTAAATTATGCTACACATCTAAATTAACTACTACATCAAATTATATTAGCAAAAAATTTGCTCACGGGATGGCAACGGCGTGGGGGCGCGGCAAGGGCGACGGGCAGGGGACGGCGACGGCGACGGCGACGGGGAGGCGCGGGACGGTGCGGGGCGGCGACGGCATCGGGGCGGGGCGGCGACGGTGCGGGACGGCGCGGGGCGGCGACGGTGTCGCGGCAGCGCGGGACGGCGCAAGGCGACGAGGGCGACGGCGAGGCGGAGATGGGCAGCCTGGCAGCGTCGGGCGCGGGGAAGAAGGAAACTGAACCAAATTTTCACGAGTGATGTTTATATAGGCAAAGCATTGGTCCCGGTTCGTGAGACCAACCGGGACCAATGCCCCCCTTTAGTCCCGGTTGGTGCCACCAACCGGGACCAAAGGCCTCTTTTTAGCAGCCCAAAGGGCGGGAAGCAGAGGCCTTTGGTCCTAGTTGGTGGCACCAACCGGGACTAAAGGGGTGGCATTGGTCCCGGTTGGTGCCTCCAACCGGGACCAATTCTCCCCTTTAGTCCCGGTTGGTGCCACCAACCGGGACTAAAGGACTTGTGCTGCCCGCGTCGCGGCACGAAAGTTTAGTCCACCTCGCTAGCTGAGGGAGTTCGAGAGTGGTTTATAAGCCCCAGTCCCGCTGCCCTCTCGAGCTCCTTTCAAATGCAGGCTTACGGGCCTAAATGCACTACATGTGCCTGTGGGCCTATTGGTCCTACTGTGGTCCTGAATCCTGGCCCATTATTGGGTTTCTAGTCGTATTCAGGCCGTGGTGGCCCTTTAGGTGGCACTTTTTTGTTTTATTTTTTGCTTTGAATTATTTATTTTCTTTTGATTTTTGCTTTATTTCTTTTATTTTTTCTTTTAGCTCAAAATAATTATAATCTTTCTGTTATTCCATTAGTTTCCAAATTTGAATAATTATAATCTTTATGCAACTAAAAATATATTTGGAGTGATTCTTTTTCCTGCTATTTAATATTACTGCGTTTTATCATTATATTGAAAAACATATATTTTTTTATTTTAGTTTCTATCAAAAAAATCTTTATGACAATTCTTTTTGCTACTAAAGTTTCTAACAAAAAATTCTTTATGATAGTTATATCTGCTTTTCATGTTTTGAACAGAAAATACTTTGATAATTTTAGTTGCATAAATTTTATATAATTTTAGTTTAAGAAATACTAGAGGTTTATAAAAGCTTTTTAGTTGATTCCTTTTGCTATTAGAGTTTTATAAAAGCATTTACTGGTTTTTTTGAACTATAAGACCTTGAAATTGAAAAGCATTTCAAATGAACTCTGAAAAGGTTGGAAGTTGGCATGGTATCATCATTTCATCCACATAGCATGTGCAAGAAAGTTGAGAGGGTTACAGCAAAAACTGGATGCACTTCATGTACAAAACGGACAATCTCTTTCGAAGTATCAGGATTTTATACGGAAATTTGTCTGTTACAACAGACATTTCAAATGAACTACGAAAAGGTTGAAAGTTGGCATGGTATCATCATAATAGTTGTGGAGAAAGTCTTCACGTTTTCTTCGCTTGTGTCATGTCCTTATTGCGCTGTAACCATGGATAATCTTCATCATTTATCAGGATGCTTAGGTCAGCCTTGACTTTGAAGGGAGGAATTTCATGAAACTTTTCATAATCTATGGACATGTCTGTCTTGCCCTCCACTCCCACGATGTCCCTTTTTCCTGAAAGAACTATGTGGCGCTTTGGCTCATCGTATGATGTATTCGCTTCCTTATTTTTTCTTTTTCTCGGTTTGGTAGACATGTCCTTCACATAGATAACCTGTGCCACATCATTGGCTAGGATGAACGGTTCGTTAGTGTACCCAAGATTGTTCAGATCCACTGTTGTCATTCCATACTGTGGGTCTACCTGTACCCCGCCTCCTGACAAATTGACCCAGTTGCATTTAAACAAAGGGACCTTAAAATCTACTCCGTAGTCAAGTTCCCATATGTCCACTATGTAACCATAATATGTGTCCTTTCCCCTCTCGGTTGCTGCATCAAAGCGGACACCGCTGTTTTGGTTGGTGCTCTTTTGATCTTGGGCGATCGTGTAAAATGTATTCCCATTTATCTCGTATCCTTTGTAAGTCAATACAGTCGAAGATGGTCCCCTGGACAATGAGTACAGCTCAGCACAAACAGTGTTCTCACCTCTGATACGTGTTTCCAACCAACTGCTGAAAGTCCTGATGTGTTCACTTGTAATCCAGTTGTCGCATCGCTCTGGGTGTTTGGAGCGCAGACTGTTCTTGTGTTCATCGACATACGAGGTCACCAAGGTAGAGTTCATTAGTACTATGTAGTGTGCTTGAGACCAAGAATATCCGTCCCTGCATATTATTGAGTCCCCTCCAAGCGTGCCTTTTCCAGTCATTCTCCCCTCATACCGTGATTCAGTGAGACCTATCTTCTTAAGGCCAGGAATGAAGTCAACACAAAATCCAATGACATCCTCTGTTTGATGGCCCATGGAGATGCTTCCTTCTGGCCTAGCGCGATTACGAACATATTTCTTTAGGACTCCCATGAACCTCTCAAAGGGGTACATATTGTGTAGAAATATGGGGCTCAGAATGACAATATCGTCAACTAGATGAACTAGGACGTGCGTCATGATATTAAAGAAGGATGGTGGGAACACCAGCTCGAAACTGACAAGACATTGCACCACATCACTCCTTAGCCTTGGTATGATTTCTGGATCGATCACCTTCTGAGAGATTGCATTGAGGAATGCACATAGCTTCACAATGGCTAATCGGACGTTTTCCGGTAGAAGCCCCCTCAATGCAACCAGAAGCAGTTGCGTCATAATCACGTGGCAGTCATGAGACTTTAAGTTCTGAAACTTTTTCTCTGCCATATTTATTATTCCCTTTATATTCGACGAGAAGCTACTCGGGACCTTCATACTAAGCAGGCATTCAAAGAAGATTTCCTTCTCTTCTTTGGTAAGAGCGTAGCTGGCAGGACCTTCATATTGCTTTGGAGGCATGCCGTCTTTTTCGTGCAAACATTGCAGGTCCTCCCGTGCCTCAGTTGTATCTTTTTTCTTCCCATACACGCCCAAGAAGCCTAGCAGGTTCACGCAAAGGTTCTTCGTCACGTGCATCACGTCGATCGAAGAGCGGACCTCTAGGTCTTTCCAGTAGGGTAGGTCCCAAAATATAGATTTCTTCTTCCACATGGGTGCGTGTCCCTCAGCGTCACTCGGAACAGCTAGTCCGCCGGGACCCTTTCCAAAGATTACGTGTAAATCATTGACCATAGAAAGTATGTAATCACCGGTATGCATGGCGGGCTTCTTCCGGTGATCTGCCTCGCCTTTGAAATGCTTGCCTTTCTTTCGACATTGATGGTTGGTCGGAAGAAATCAACGATGGCCCGGGTACACATTCTTCCTGTAGCTTCCCAGGTATATACTTTTGGTGTCAGCTAAACAGTGCGTGCATGCATAGTATCCCTTGTTTGTTTGTCCTGAAAGGTTACTGAGAGCGGGCCAATCGTTGATGGTTACAAACAGCAACGCGTGCAGGTTAAATTCCTCCTGTCTGTGCTCATCCCACACACGTACACTATTTCCATTCCACAGCTGTAAAAGTTCTTCAACTAATGGCCTTAGGTACACATCAATGTCGTTGCCGGGTTGCTTAGGGCCTTGGATGAGAACTGGCATCATAATGAACTTCCGCTTCATGCACATCCAAGGAGGAATGTTATACATACATAGAGTCACGGGCCAGGTGCTGTGATTGCTGCTGCTCCGTGAAAGCATTAATGCCATCCGCGCTTAAACCAAACCATACGTTCCTTGGGTCATGTGCAAACTCAGCCCAGTACTATCTCTCGATTTTTCTCCACTGCGACCCGTCAGCGGGTGCTCTCAACATCCCGTCTTTCTTACGGTCCTCACTGTGCCATCGCATCAACTTGGCATGCTCTTTGTTTCTGAACAGTCGTTTCAACCGTGGTATTATAGGAGCATACCACATCACCTTCGCAGGAACTCTCTTCCTGCAGGGCTCGCCGTCAACATCACCAGGGTCATCTCGTCTGATCTTATACCGCAATGCACCGCATACCGGGCATGCATTCAAATCCTCGTATGCACCACGGTAGAGGATGCAGTCATTAGGGCATGCATGTAGCTTTAGCACCTCCAATCCTAGAGGGCATACGACCTTTTTTGGTGCGTACGTACTGTCGGGCAATTCATTATCCTTTGGAAGCTTCTCCTTCAATATTTTCAGTAGCTTCTCAAATCCTTTGTCAGGCACAACATTCCGTGCCTTCCACTACAACAATTCCAGTATGGTACCCAGCTTTGTGTTGCCATCTTCGCAATTGGGGTACAACCCTTTTTTGTGATCCTCTAACATGCGATCGAACTTCAGCTTCTCCTTTTGACTTTCGCATTGCGTCCTTGCATCGACAATGACCTGGCGGAGATCATCATCGAGCACATCGTCTGGTTCCTCTTGATCTTCAGCAGCTTCTCCCGTTGCAGCATTATCGGGCACATCGTCTGGTTCCTCTTGATCTTCAGCAGCTCCCCCCGTTGCAGCATCACCGTATTCAGGGGGCACATAGTTTTCATCATCCTCTTCTTCTTTGCCGTCTTCTATCATAACCCCTATTTCTCCGTCCCTCGTCCAAACATTATAGTGTGGCATGAAACCCTTGTAAAGCAGGTGGGTGTGAAGGATTTTTTGGTCAGAGTATGACTTCGTATTCCCACATTTAGTGCATGGACAACACATAAAACCATTCTGCTTGTTTGCCTTAGCCAATTCGAGAAAATTATGCACGCCCTTAATGTACTCAGAGGTGTGTCTGTCACCATACATCCATTGCCAGTTCATCTATGTGCATTATATATAATTATGTGTGTAAAAAGTAAGAAAATCAGACAACTATCAGAAAGAAGATAAGAACAAGAGGCTCACCACGATGGTGCCGGCGACGAGATCGACGCGGGCATCAACGGCGGTGAAAATGGGGACGGGGCGTGACGGACCGCTAAATCTAGACAAACCTCGAAAAAAATGGAGCTCCGAGGTCGAGCTTCAAGAGGAGAAAGCTTAACTAGTGTGGCTCGGGCATTTCATCAAACACCTCATGTGCATAGGAGGTGAACTAGAGCACCCAAATGCCCTCTCCTCGCCGGATTGAAAAAACTGAGCACTGGAGTGCTCTGCCGCGGCGGTGGGTATATATAGGCAAGTTATTTGTCCCGGTTCATGGCATGAACCGCGACTAAAGCATAACCTTCTGTCCCGGTTCAAGCCACGAACCGGGACCAATGGTTGTGGGCCAGGAGCGAGGACCATTGGTCCCGGTTCGTGGCTTGAACCGGGACAAATGGTTCCACACGAACCTGGACCAATGCCCACGAGGCCCCGGCCGGCCCCTAGGCTCACGAACCGGGTCTAATACCCCCCATGGGACCCAGTTCTTGAAGAACCGGGACTAATGGGCTGGCCAGGTGTCGGTGTCAAAACCGGCGGATCTCGGGTAGGGGGTCCCGAACTGTGCGTCTAGGCGGATGGTAACAGGAGACGAGGGACACGATGTTTTTACCCAGGTTTGGGCCCTCTTGATGGAGATAAAACCCTACGTCCTTCTTGATTAATATTGATGATATGGGTAGTACAAGAGTAGATCTACCACGAGATCAAGGAGGCTAAACCCTAGAAGCTAGCCTATGGTATGATTGTTGTAATGTATGTTGTCCTACGGACTAAAGCCCTCCGTTTTATATAGACACCGGAGAAGGCTAGGGTTACACAGAGTCGGTTACAATGGTAGGAGATCTACATATCCGTATTGCCAAGCTTGCCTTCCACGCCAAGGGAAGTACCATCCGGACACAAGCCGGAGTCTTCAATCTTGTATCTTCGTAGTCTTGCAGTCCGGCGGATAATGATAGTCCGGCTGTCCGGACACCCCCTAGTCCAGGACTCCCTCAGTAGCCCCTGAACCAGTCTTCAATGACGATAAGTCCGGCGTGCATAATGTTCGGCATTGCAAGGCGGGTTCCTCCCTCGAATAATCCAGAGAAGATCATGAACACCAGGATAGTGTCCGGCTCTGCAAAATAAATTCCACATTCCACCGTAGAGAGAATAAAATGTACACTTAGTTCAATCTGCTGACGTATTATGCGGCGTGACATCACACCGCCACCAGGCCTTTGTTTGAATTACTATACCACCTCAGCATGTTTAGCGAAGCGGTTTCCTTGGCACGTCTTGTCGAAGCAGAGATCGTGTTCCCATTATTCCGGGATTCTCATCAATACGTGCGTGGGTAACCCAACCGTGCCATTGATGGTGGCGCTTGGGAGATAAGCGAGTTTTACCAGGCTGGTGGGGGACGCATAGTTTTGTCCGCCTATATATAAGGGATAAGGATTCACCTTCTCCCCTACGCCTTCTTCCTCCTTTGCTTATCCATCCCCGCGAACTCAAGCCCCAACGCCCGAGCTCGCACATCTCGCCTCGACCTTCTCCGAATATGTCCGGAGCGGGAGGTAAATGGTTAGCCTCCACCATCAAGGAGGAGGACATCACCAAGCTGCGCAGCGCCGGATACCTTTCCGGCGATATCGCGCATCGGCTGCCCGACGAGGGGCAGCTCATCCCTACCCCCGGGCCTCATGAGAGGATCGTCTTCCTCCCCCACTTCCTCCGCGGACTGGTCTTTCCGCTCCATCCATTTGTCCGGGGGCTCATGTTTTACTACGGCCTGGATTTCCATGATCTGGCGCCGAACTTTATCCTCAACATCTCGGCGTTTATCATTGTGTGCGAGGCCTACCTCTGCATCCGGCCCCACTTCAGCCTGTGGCTCAAGACCTTCAACGTCAAGCCGAAGGTTGTGAAGGGTACGCAAGAGGAATGCGGAGGCGCCATGTTGGGCAAATTGCCCAACGTCCCTTGGCTGGAAGGGACCTTCGTGGACTCCGTCAAGGGGTGGCAATCAGGGTGGTTTTACATCACCGAGCCGCGCAAATCCACATGGGCGGCGGCCCCCGAGTTTAGATCTGTCATCCCCACGCAGCTCACCTCCTGGAAAGAGAAGGGCTTGCAGTGGGGGAATCCGGTGGAGGTGACGGGACTCCAAGCATGTATCAAGAAGATGGTGAGCAATAGGCTCAGGCTCGTCGACGTGGTCCAAGTCATGCTCATCCGGCGGATCCTCCCATGCCAAGAACGGGCATTTAATTTGTGAGAGTTCAATCCGGAACAGCACCAGGCGCTAAGCGGGCTCTTCGATACAACATAGGAAGGCGCCTGGAGGGTGCTGTTCAAGGGCGCCGAAGCCCCCGCGTCCGTGACCGAAGATCGCGGATTTAGCTCGCAGTATCCAACTGACGAGGTAAGTGATTCAACCCCATTACGGGACACTTGTGATAATTAGATTGACTCTAGTGAGGTTTCATTCTGCCTCTTCCTTTGACAGGAATGGATGGAGAAGGCCAAGCTGCTCATCAGCCCGACTCCCATGCCAGAAGACCCAGTGGACGCCCGCTTAACAGGGCTGCTGGTTCCGGCACCGCACGTGGTGCCGGAGAAGAAGGCCAAGAAGGTGGCCGCGGGGACTCGAAAGAGTTCCCGCAATCAGGCGTCTGATGACGACGAGGACTCCTCCCCCGAAGACGAGGAGGAGTACTCTCTCCCGGAGGAGGGAGAGAAGAAAAGGAAGGCTTCCCCCATCGGGGAGGCCGAAGGGTCCAAGAGGGGGAGAACTATCCCCCCAGACAGTTTCGCCAACATCAGCGTTGGTGAGGATGAGTGGCCTCCAAGGGCCAGGCGTCCGGCAAGATCGTAAGTATCCGGATCCTTGATGTGTAATTTCTTTTATGTCGCGTAGTATCCTTCTAACGCCGCATTCTGCCCACAGTCCGGCCAATGATGATCTCCCCGACTCATCGAGCGGGTCATTGGCCTCGTCGGATGTGAATTCCATCCCGACTGCCTCCACCCCACGCGCCGACGAGGACGTCGAGGTGGGATCCCAGAGAGGGACCCATCAGGAGGAGGCTCCGGAGGCGCCGTCAGGCAGCCTCCCGGACTTCGTGCCGGACTCTACATCATAACCCGCACGTTATCCCTGAACGTTAGCCCTGTTTTCTACTAGTGTATTGATGTGTACCTTACTAATGCTTGCAGTAGCACCTGGGTATTTGATATTGGTTCTGTTGCTAATATTTGCAACTCGAAACAGGGACTACGGATTAAGCGAAGATTGGCTAAGGATGAGGTGACGATGCGCGTGGGAAATGGTTCCAAAGTCGATGTGATCGCGGTCGGCACGCTACCTCTACATCTACCTTCGGGATTAGTTTTAGACCTGAATAATTGTTATTTGGTGCCGATGTTGAGCATGAACATTATATCTGGATCTTGTTTGATGCGAGATGGTTATTCATTTAAATGAGAGAATAATGGTTGTTCTATTTATATGAGTAATATCTTTTATGGTCATGCACCCTTGAAGAGTGGTCTATTTATATTAAATCTCCATAGTAGTGATACACATATTCATAATATTGAAACAAAAGATGCAGAGTTGATAATGATAGTGCAACTTAGTTGCGGCACTGCCGTTTAGGTCATATTGGTGTAAAGCGCATGAAGAAACTCCATACTGATGGACTTTCGGAATCACTTGATTATGAATCACTTGGTACTTGTGAACCATGCCTCATGGGCAAGATGACTAAAATGTCGTTCTCTGGAACAATGGAGCGAGCAATAGATTTATTGGAGATCATACATACTGATGTATGTGGTCCGATGAATGTTGAGGCTCGCGGCGGGTATCGTTATTTTCTCACCTTCACAGATGACTTAAGCAGATGTGTGTATATCTACTTAATGAAACATAAGTCTGAAACATTTGAAAAGTTCAAAGAATTTCAGAGTGAAGTGGAAAATCATCGTAACAAGAAAATAAAGTTTCTACGATCTGATCGTGGAGGAGAATATTTGAGTTACGAGTTTGGTCTCCATTTGAAACAATGTGGAATAGTTTCGCAACTCACGCCACCCGGAACACCACAGCGTAATGGTGTGTCCGAACGTCATAATCGTACTTTACTAGATATGGTGCGATCTATGATTTACCGCTATCATTTTGGGGTTATGCTTTAGAGACGGCTGCATTCACGTTAAATAGGGCACCATCGAAATCCGGTTAGACGACGCCTTATGAACTGTGGTTTGGCAAGAAACCAAAGTTGTCGTTTCTTAAAGTTTGGGGCTGCGATGCTTATGTGAAAAAGCTTCAACCTGATAAGCTCGAACCCAAATCGGAGAAATGTGTCTTCATAGGATACCCAAAGGAGACTGTTGGGTACACCTTCTATCACTGATCCGAAGGCAAGACATTTGTTGCTAAATTTGGATCTTTTCTAGAGAAGGAGTTTCTCTCGAAAGAAGTGAAAGGGAGGAAAGTAGAACTTGATGAGGTAACTATACCTGCTCCCTTATTGGAAAGTAGTTCATCACAGAAATCGGTTCCTGTGATGCCTACACCAATTAGTGAGGAAGCTAATGATATTGATCATGAAACTTCATATCAAGTTACTACCGAACCTCGTAGGTCAACCAGAGTAAGATCCGCACCAGAGTGGTACAGTAATCCTATTCTAGAGGTCATGTTACTTGACCATGGCGAACCTACGAACTATGAGGAAGCGATGATGAGCCCAGATTCCGCAAAATGGCTTGAGGCCATGAAATCTAAGATGGGATCCATGTATGAGAACAAAGTGTGGACTTTGATTGACTTGCCCGATGATCGTCAAGCCATCGAGAATAAATGGATCTTCAAGAAGAAGATTGACGCTGACGGTAATGTAACTATCTACAAAGCTCGACTTGTTGCGAAAGGTTTTCGACAAGTTCAAGGAGTTGACTACGATGAGACTTTCTCACCCGTAGCGATGCTTAAGTCTGTCCAAATCTTGTTAGCAATTGCCACATTTTATGATTATGAAATTTCGCGAATGGATGTCAAAACAGCATTCCTGAATGGATTTCTGGAAGAAGAGTTATATATGATGCAATCAGAAGGTTTTGTCGATCCGTAAGGTGCTAACAAAGTGTCCAAGCTCCAGCGACCCATTTATGGACTGGTGCAAGCCTCTCAGAGTTGGAATAAATGTTTTGACAGTGTGATCAAAGCATATGGTTTTATACAGACTTTTGGAGAAGCCTGTATTTACAAGAAAGTGAGTGGGAGCTCTGTAGCATTTCTAATACTATATGTGGATGACATATTGTTGATTGGAAATGATATATAATTTCTGGATAGCATAAAAGGATACTTGAATAAGAGTTTTTCAATGAAAGACCTCGGTGAAGCTGCTTATATATTGGGCATCAAGATCTATAGAGATAGATCAAGATGTTTAATTGGACTTTCACAAAGCACATACCTTGACAAAGTTTTGAAAAGGTTCAAAATGGATCAAGCAAAGAAAGGGTTCTTGCCTGTGTTACAAGGTGTGAAGTTGAGTCAGGCTCAATGCCCGACCACTGCAGAAGATAGAGAGAAAATGAAAAATGTTCCCTATGCTTCAGCCATAGGCTCTATCATGTATGCAATGCTGTGTACCAGACTTGATGTGTGCCTTGCTATTACTTTAGCAGGGAGGTACCAAAGTAATCCAGGAGTGGATCACTGGACAGCGGTCAAGAACATCTTGAAGTACCTGAAAAGGACTAAGGATATGTTTCTCGTTTATGGAGGGGACAAAGAGCTCGTCGTAAATGGTTACGTCGATGCAAGCTTTGACACTGATCCGGACGATTCTAAATGGCAAACCTGATACATGTTTATATTGAACGGTGGAGCTGTCAGTTGGTGCAGTTCTAAATAAAGCGTCGTGGCGGGAACTACATGTGTAGCGGAGTACATAGCTGCTTCAGAAGCAGCAAATGAAGGAGTCTGGATGAAGGAGTTCATATCTGATCTAGGTGTCATACCTAGTGCATCAGGTCAAATGAAAATCTTTTGTGACAATACTGGTGCAACTGCCTTGGCAAAGGAATCCAGATTTCACAAAGAGAACCAAGCACATCAAGAGAAGTTTCAATTCCATCCGTGACCAAGTCTAGGTGGGAGAGATAGAAATTAGCAAGATACATACGGATCTGAATGTTGCAGACCCGTTGACTAAGCCTCTCTCACGAGCAAAACATGATCAGCACCAAGAATCCATGGGTGTTAGAATCATTATTGTGTAATCTAGATTATTGACTCTGGTGCAAGTGGGAGACTGAAGGAAATATGCCCTAGAGGCAATAATAAATTTATTATTTTTTCCTTATTTCATGATAAATGTTTATTATTCATGCTAGAATTGTATTAACCCGAAACATAATACATGTGTGAATACATAGACAAATAGTGTCACTAGTATGCCTCTACTTGACTAGCTCGTTAATCAAACATGGTTAAGGTTTCCTAACCATAGATATGAGTTGTCATTTGATAAACGGGATCACATCATTAAGAGAATGATGTGATTGACTTGACCCATTCCGTTAGCTTAGCATTTGATCGTTTAGTATATTGCTATTGCTTTCTTCATGACTTATACATGTTCCTATGACTTGACCCATTCCGTTAGCTTAGCATTTGATCGTTTAGTATATTGCTATTGCTTTCTGCATGACTTATACATGTTCCTATGACTATGAGATTATGCAACTCCCGAATACCGGAGGAACACTTTGTGTGCTACCAAACGCCACAACGTACCTGGATTTTTATAAAGGTGCTCTACAGGTTTCTCCGATGGTACTTGTTGAGTTGGCATAGATCAAGATTATGATTTGTCACTCCGATTGTCGGAGAGGTATCTTTGGGCCCTCTCGGTAATGCACATCACTATAAGCCTTGCAAGCAATGTGACTAATGAGTCAGTTGCAGGATGATACATTACAGAACGAGTAAAGGGACTTGCTGGTAACGATATTAAACTAGGTATTGAGATACCGACAATCGAATCTCGGGAAAGTAATATACCGATGACAAAGGGAACAACATATGTTGTTATGCAGTTCGACCAATAAAGATCTTCGTAGAATATGTAGGAGCCAATATGGGCATGCAGGTTCCGCTATTGGTTATTGACCAGAGAGATGTCTCAGTCATGTCTACATAGTTCTCGAACCCTTAGGGTCCGCACGCTTAACGTTCGTTGATGATATAGTATTATATGAGTTATGTATGTTGGTGACCGAATGTTGTTCGGAGTCCCGGATATGATCACGGACATGACGAGGAACTCCGGAATGGTTCGTAGATAAAGATTGATATATGGGATAATAGTGTTTGGTCTCCGGAAGGGTTCCGGAATTCACCGGAAGGGGTTCCGGATGTTTCCTGAAATGTTTGGGTACGAGAACACTTTATTTGGGCCAAAGGGGAAAGCCCACAAGGTTTTTGGAAAGCGCAAAAGAAGGTTTTCCTTCGCGGTCCCAGCAAATGATCCCAAACTGCCTCCACGTGATGCAACGTGCGTTTTTTGTCCGAATTTGTGCCCACCTTCTTGGGGGACCACATTGGCCATGCCCACATGGTCCCAAAAGTTGGGGTCATCTCATGCATGCCTCCACATGAACCATGTACAAGCAGTACCATTCGGGTCTGCCGGAGGGCAGGTCTGAAAGTGGTTTTCCTTCGCGGTCCCACCAAATGATCTCAAACTTTATGCTTACCCAAGGATGACCATGGCATGCATGCATGACAAGTATCGTTCGTTTCCGACACTCGAAGCATTTTCTAGGGTTTTTCCGGTGACAAAACCCTACAACACCGCCCCCACGTGATGCAACGTGTGTTTCGTGTCCGAGTTTGTGCACACCTTGCCTGGTGGACCACATTGGCCATGCCCACATGGTCCCAAAAGTTGGGTTCATCTCATGCATGCCTCCACATGCACCATGTACAAGCAGGACCTTTCGGGTCTACCAGAGGGCAGGTCTGAAAGTGGTTTTTGTTGCCGGTCCCACCAATTAGCAAGTCATAAATAGGACAACATTTAATCAAACATATTTGAAATGAATTTGAAAACTATGAGAAGAAGTGATATGGAATTATAAACATGAAAAAACAATTAGGAATAAGAAGGAGAAAATATAAAATAACAGGAAAACCAAATTAAAAGGGAAAGAGGAACAATACATTTGAATATATAATATTGCAGAAATGATAGAGATACTATAAATATTGTTGAACATATACAAGTATACAATAACTAATAGGTGTCACAAATATTTTTTATTGAGGGAAGAACCAATGATATTTATTTTGAGGGAAGAAACAATGTAGAGGTAGGTAGGCCGGCCCAGACCGCAAATAACTGTCGGATCCATATTGTGGGGGCCCACCACGCTGCGCTTTCCATGCACGTCGATCACAGGCACGTCGATCATGGGAGTAGTTGCCATTCTGTTACACAATTCCGGGATCATGCTAATCCAAATGTTCCTAATCCCTACGATTGAGGAGCACGTTCAGCCTCGATTCAACGGAGGAAAATATAGATCGCGAGACTGGCCATAGGGAAGTTATGACGACCTAGGAGACGACCTCGTATATAATCTCCACCTCCTCGCACATGTCATCGTCTAGATCGCCTCCTGCCGGCGAGTCGTCGACAGCTCCGTCCGCCGCATCCCACACGCCACAAAAGCCCCGAGAAGATCAACGTCGTCCGCACGTGCTGGCCTCCCTCGACGAACTACGTCGACAACGCAGCGCCGACTTCTTTCATCTTCGTTGACCGATCAAGTAAGTTGTCCTCCTTACCTCTCGCCTTCATAGCAAGCTAGTTCCCCCGTCTTGTTGCTTTGATGGACTTAGGTTCACCACATATTTTCAACTAGCTAGTATCAACTCGACTAGATGCGTTCTGACCAGATGGCGTACATGAACTAAATCTTTGGTTCTTTCATAGCATGGTAGAACAAGATGTTGTTTCTTGAGAAACATGATGCAATAGATTATTTGTCGCATGATCCAATTATATTTTTGTCACACGATCCAATTATATATTGTACGGATAGAACATTAAAGAGTTATAAGCATTAGATGTTGATGAACCTCAAATAGGTACCATTGCTATAGACTGTAGTTATTTATAGCTGATCAATTTGTCACCCTGTTAATAATTTATCTGATACTCAAAGAACTTGATCAGATGCAAGTAAATTCAATTACCAATTGTAGTTATTTTTTTATTGCCTCATATCAGCACACACTTGGCTGCATGTTGCTGTATACATGGTGCTAGTTTTATATTTGCATTAGTGTTTTTTTTTGCATTTTTGTTTGCTACTACCAGAAAGTTTTATATTTTTTGCATGTCTATTGTTATTTTTGCATTAGTGTTCGCTAATGTCACGAAGTTTTACATTTTCTTTCTACAGGATAGACGAGCAGAATGGAGAAATAGTGTGCACCGTTGAAAAATGCTGCAAGCTTGTTGCCCCTCTATCGAGCGGTCAACGCGCTAGAGTGCTGATACAACATTGCGCAGCATGCTGCAGATACCATCTATTAAGATGCGTACCCTACTGATTAGGTATATGATTGAGAATTTTGATGCCAGCAAGTCCAGATTCATTATACAAGAGCAGGTTGGGGAGGTGACTTTCGGTGTGGTCGACGTCGAGTGCATCTTTAACCTCGAGAACCAAGGACTCTCTGCTTCGGGCATTCTGATTGAAGAAGGAGAGTACATGAAGGAGCGGGTGCCGCCACAATTTCTCAGTAAGACATCGGAAAACATAGTGACAGATAATCTCATTGAGGACATAATTAAAAGTAAAGCCACCGACGATGATTTCCTTCGGAAATTAGTCCTTGTCCTGTTAGGAACAATTATTGCTCCCATGTCCAGCAAGATTGTGGCAAAGCAATACTACGCTTTGGTCCATGATGTGAAATGTATTTCAAAGATTAATTGGAATGTGCTCACCCTGTGTGTTCTCCTCGATTGCCTTCGCATAGTCAAGAAAGGCAAACACCTCCACCAATGGCCGGAAGGCAATTTGGCTCTGTTGCAGGTACACATATGAGACCTGTTGCATAATGTCAATTATTATATCGTTGCAATTTTATGTGATGTATTGTACTAACTCTAAATTCTTATACTTTTTTGTAGTACTTGTACTGGGAGAAGGTGCAACCTGTCGAAGGGGATTGCGCCTATAATCCCAACTTGTCCATACAACCTCTTATGAGGAACTGGACCGAAGGTGCGGCCACTAGGATAGATCGGTTCGACTATGACAATGGGCACGGCCGTGGTAACGTCAAGGTAATTCATTGTGTTCTGTCTTTCTTAAATGTTTTGTAACTAAATAATATTTATTTTTAATCCATCACATGTACTTCAATATTGCATGCAGATTGAAAATAATATCACCCAAGAGTATAGGGCGCAGGAGCGCAAAATCCCAAATAATGCGCCTACCATGAAGCCAAAAACCAAGCCTGCAAATGGAAACGCAAAGAAGTCGACAACAGCCCCAATGTAGGAAGATTTGATGGAGCTTCTAATGAAGCGGTGCATGGACTTCATACAGACCTAGATGAGGCAAATCCCTGATCAAGTTGCTGAGGTGTCACACCATAACATTATAGTTTACAGTTTGTTCCCTATTTTAAACCATGCAAGCATTATTAACTTTATATTTCTGTTGCAGAGGTTGTTGGAGAAGTTGAACAAATCAGGTGTCATGTACAAGCCGGCTGCTGCAGTGCCATCCGTGGACAATGATGTGGATCAAGAACTGGATTCGTTCGATAACAATCGATATGAAAAGAAGGAATTCGTGTACAAGGATGACATAGAGTCACACGGAGAGCCTTTCATTGACATGACGCAGCCTGATGAAGTGGTTCCCAACCATAAAACCGTACCTGAGGTACTATGTATATATATTTCTGTCTAATTTTCTCCTTTAATTTTTTTACGATCTGAAATGTTCACATGATTTTGTTTACCAAACAGAAAACCCCACCAAATATGAATTGACAAAAGGAAGCTTCACCTATTAAGCGTAATGATGAATGTGGCGCTACACCAGAAAACCCTTGGGTCATTGGTAATTCTACACAAGCACCTTCATCGGACATAGACATTTGTCCATCTTCTGTCAGCAAGTTCATGGCTAAGGCGAATGGAAAAAAGGGTGCAACTGTCGATAATGATGAGGAAGTTATGTCCGGTAAGCGGAAGCGGACCGTTCCCAAGAAATTTGAATCCCCCTACGTACTTGACAAGCCCAGCAGGTGTACCAACCATGGTCAGAAACCCTCCGGTACCCGTTCTGCTAGTAGAGGCATCGTAACTAACTTTCTTAATTTGTTGTATATACTAAGAATGCATATGATCACCATTGTTGACGTTCATATTATTTCATGCAGCTCTCTTTTCTGAAATGATGAGCCGAAAGTTGTGGCAGATGAACTGACGCCGGAAATAATTGATGCAGCTGTTTCATTTGTCGAGTTAGCTGCTAGCACCGAAAAAAATAAGGGGAAGAAAGTTTACTATAGTGAAGGGCGTGGCATATCTCTGACTTCCGAAAGGATTCGACCGGTACTAACTCATAGATGGCTGTCAGACGATGTAAGTACTACTTGCATGCCCTGTTATTAAATTTCTCAATAATCTATGTCTCAACTTTCAACATGTAATGCCCTGATATTCTATGAAGGTTATTGATGCTTATATGGGACATTTGGAGCTGCGCGTTGGTCATGATCGTTACCTCTGTCCAGCGTGGAGGTCCAAATTCCTTGTAGATCGTGCTATCGCACGAGACGATCCATTGTCGTCGAGCTGCAATATGGATAGTGCTCTGTTCAAAGCTGGAGTAGTTAATAGAGTCACGCAAGAGTATAATGTGCGTGATAAGGTACGTTATGTTTGTAATTCTTCACTACAGGACATTTTATCTAGTATTTCGTTTGATCCATAATGGTTTTTTTGCACTATAGACATATATCGCGTTGAATATCGAAAATGCAAACTGGATGACCGTGGTCATGCACTTGATCAAGCAAGAATTCCAAGTTCTCGATTCACTCTATCCTCTGGACCTGACAGAAAAGACTGTGAAAGCACTAGTAATATAACCAACATTTGTACCATTGGTCTTACATGTTGTTTATGATTCTTCTTTAACACTATCCTCTTTATAGAGAATGTCTATAGCAAACGATATGCGCCAAGCAAATCTTATTAGACCAGGGAAATATCCGGACGTAAGTAAGTGGCCTATCAAGGAGTATGACATGCCCTAGCAAGAGGATGGGTGAGTTAGTAGGACATGATGCACATTCAAACAACAACACACATGTTCGTATTGCCCACCGCTAATGTTTGCATATATACCAGGAACTGTTGTGGCCTTTTTGTCACAGAATGTCTAGAGCATTGGTACGGGGACCGAATGACCCGCGATTTTTCACAGGTATGCTGTTATTTACGTTTGTAGACTAGCTAGTATGGTTGTGTACAAAATTCGGTTCATGTAACATGTATGTCATTTTTTGCAGGCCACCGTTGACGCAAGGGGAAGACATTTCGTCGCCGAGTTGATTATGTCACCTTCGAACACGATGGAGTGTGTGAAGAACAAAATTCGCGAAATCGCAAGGAAAAGGCGCGCCTGAAGAATTCATGCGGCATGCAAGAGTCAAGTTTCAGTGGTTTGGATTTAGTCCGGTCGAAGGTTTCGACGGCATGATTATCTTAGGGTTTCTATCATTTTATGTAATAAACAGGGCATCTCGAATATTGTGACACATACATGTGTATATGTCTGTCAGACAATAGGCCCGTACCAGACAATTCGGTCATACAATTCGCTCGGAGAAGACAATTTGGTCGTACCAATAAAGTTTTGGCTTCAACTATCAATTGTTCTTGCTTAATATTTTTCTCGTTCTTCAATTTTTTATAATTGTATTTATCACATTCATAGTATTCACATTCTATTTTTCTCTTCAACTGCTCTCCAAAGTTTCATATTAAAATTTTCACATTCTTTACCTTTTTTTAAACTCTATCAAACTTAGCCTTCTGCCTTAGCTATCTGCATGTCATCATCTTGCATAATCTCCTGGTAATTCCCCCTCATCACATGATTATGAAAAGTAGTCATGTTAGCTATGTAAATATATCGAGCCAAAACGTATTACACAGATGAAAATAAGTCATGTCAGCTCGTTGGCTCTATCGCGTGTTACCAGGCATCATGTTTTTCTAGTTTGTTTTACAAACCCGTCGTATTTTTTATTGTACGTATAATTAACTTTTTCTGTACTCACCATGATGTCAGGCACGGCCCATCTAACCACGTGAGGGGCCCCACAGGCGGCCTATCATGCCGGTAGTGGTACACAAGCCCATTTTGCCAGGTTCACATCGATCTTTCCCCTTTTCTTGTTTCCCTTCCAAATACCTTGCCCTCTCTCTCCATTTGCGCCTCCAAATCTCGACGGCGAAAGCATGACAGCGAGCTGGGCGTCGGGCTGCGGCGGCTGCGGCGGCTGCGGCGAGAAGAGCGGTGGCGACCGCAAGTTAGGTCGAACCCTGGGTCCTGGAAGCAGGTGGGGCGGATTCAGTGGAACAGGAGGTAGCGGCGGCAGATCGAGTGGAACAGGGGAGGGGTATTTCGTGGGCGGCGGAGGGCCGGGAGAATCGACGACTAGGGTTTCTTCAGTGCTACACTTTTGTGGAAAAAAGGTAAGTTCTTTACCGTTGTTCTTTACATCCCAGCATCGTCGCCCACAAATCATGACCCGTGGCCCTTACAAGCTCCATCAATTTGGTCATCGGGAAACTCTGGGTGGCCGTGTCTACATAAATGTAGAAAATTTTGATAGCGCATTAGTGGGATGTGTGTTCAAGGTTAGTCTACTGAGCATGATCTTCAAACTAGTACTGCTACTGCGGTCAAGCTGCAAAAAAGTTCAGTGTTTAACGCTTGCAGTGACAAGTTCAGTTATAAATTAACTTGAATTGCTCATGATTTATTTAGGATGATATCACTTCTGAGTATGTTGAATGGGTTGATGGGGAGTGGGATGGCAAAGCAAAGTCAGTCATTAAGTATCTTGCCATGAAGAACAAGAAACCGGAGACTAAGATTACATAATATAAAGCTGAAATTAAAAGGAATGAGAAAGAAAAGAGGGCAATGGTTAAGATGCACAAGGAAATATTGCTCTATAGGGATAGGATTTTAGGATTTGGAGGTCTTCTGTATCTTGGCCTGCTTGCCATTATGATTGTTGTCATAGTTACCAAGTAGATTGTTCATAAAGTTATTGACATCATTGTCATTGACATGATGAAATGCCGATGAATTATTTATTATTCAGTTTATGGGCAAAGTGTAACAGACATTGCAGCAGAAATAACATGGGGCCATCATGATTGGTAGACAATGCACTTTTGGCATGTTCTACATTTAGAAGACACTGCACTTTTGGTATGTTCTATATTTGGTAAGTGATGCACATGGGCACATCACATAGCAACACTACTGATTTGTGCAGCAGCCCAGTTCATTGTCTTGTTGCAACATACGAGCAACATCTAGCAGCACCTACACCTTTGATGCAACACTGAAGCAAAACAACAGTACATATTCAATATTCTGAAATTTAACTGAACTTGACACTTAGGGTGAGCAGTAGATATTCAGTTCTTCAGCCACAAAGAACCCGACCAAACCGTACCAATTGCATAACTTATATGCTTACATATAAAAGCATACCTAACCAACATCAAGTACAAAATAATGCTAACTTATATGCTGAAACATATAATAGCATACCTAACTTAAGATAACCAGCAACTTCCTCCTCCTTCAGCAACTGTGCCCATCTCCACTTCTTCAGAAATTTGAGGCGGCGTGAGCAGCGCACCACACACGGAGAAGCCTTCTTCTTGACCGCCGTCCTGTTCGACAGCTGCGCCACTGGATCCTGAGCCACCTGATCCTGAGCCACCTCCTCTTCTTCCACCTTCACTATGTTAGGGTGGAGGGGAAGGAGCTCGACGTCGATGGGCATTGTCTTGCCACCCTCGACGGCGACCGGCGCTACCATCTGCACGGCGTCCTCCCCGCCCTCCTCATGGTCATCAGGGATGAGAAGTACCTCGTCCACGTCGTCCTCCATGACGTCAGAGCCCAACGGCAGGACTAGCTTCGGCACGTGGCGGACCTGGTAGTCCGGGCTGACGGGCGCAGGGAGAGCGAGCTCGACGTCGACGCGCTCCGCCCTCGGCGCGACGCGTGCTGGATCTGGCCACAACGTCATGGTGGTGGAGCGGTACATCCACCACCTTGCGCGCTGAACAGGGGAGTCTCTCAGTGTGGCCTCTCGCATTGCCCAGGCGAGGAGGAGAGCCGGCGGGATGCCGCGGCCATAGGGGAAGGCGCGCTTGTTCTCAGCGTCGGTGAGGACTTTGATGAGGCCACGCGCGTGGTTGACCAACATCTCCATGCTGGGGAACCAGCCGCACACCTCCGTCAACTGCGCGCGCCACCCCTTGTCATCATCGGCGAGCTCCATCATCGCTCTCTGCCAACCGAGGCTTTTCTCCATGGAAGCGGCTGCAGCGGTCGCCGGCGAGGGTTTTCTCCAGGTCGGATTTTGTTGTTTATTTAGAGATGTAAAAGGTTGACACTCCCACTAAACAAAGTGCCGATCGAGTTGCTACAATATTTAGGAACCAAACACAATGTTAAACGTCGAACTAAATTTGATGCCATAATGTGAAAAGGATATACTGTCCTGTTCACTCGATTCATCCTTAAAAAATTGAAGCAAGTGTTCTACTCTTCTTCCTTCTCCACTTTTCTGCACATCATAAAAGACAAGATCAGTTAATGAATGAATTTTTTTTCAATAATCCACAATGCATACAAACACTTACTTCTAATTTAGTTTGCATTTCTTGCTACGTTTAGTGTGTCCTAGCAATTTGCAAGCGCCGCACCGGGTTTTCAACTCATCAAAAGAGAGTGGTCTACCATTTTTCGAGATAGGGCGGTTCTCATCTACCTTTGTTGCACCTTTGCTTGACACTTTCATAGGATCTTTAACTGCGACCATGTTGCCTTCACCATCGTCTACAATTTCAACTGCACACTTACTGAAGTCACTTGTATTCTTGCTCAAATTTTCGTGTAGCAGATCATACTCATGACTCTTAGCTATCACAACCTTCAAACTATCATGTAACTGATCCTACAAAGCTGGGTGTTTGCATGCCGCATGCATAGCTTCTGACGCTAACACACTGACGTGGCTATATTTCATTCTTTCCTGTGCCCCAGTCCAACCAAATCCCAACAGATCGCTTGTGCGCCTCGCGGGCAGTCACAACCTTGCTTGTTTCGTGAACCGAACAGGAACTAAACACTTTGCTATTTCAGATATGTTCAAGTACTTCAGTACGTGGAATATGTGCTTGCAAGGTAGACCCTTTCGAATCATTCTTCTGCAGCTGCACCGTATAGGTTCTGCGGAATTTACTGGTGTATACTCCACCCAAAAACGGCTATTCCGGTTATTCTTCCAGGCCACGATGTGCTGCTGTGATCCGTCTCCCAGATTAATTTCTACAATCTCCATGCCGTCAATTTTTTTAAGATCATCTTGCAACATATAGAAGTTTGCTGGAGTGAAGATGTGAGAAGCAGCTATCTCAAGTTTCCTCGAGCTAGTAACTGGCACCGGTAAATTCTGTGAGGCCGTGCAGTCATCTCGCGCCTTGTTTTCACGGATACGTACAACGGCGTTCTCATAATGCAAAATCATTTCCTCCAGGATCATTTCACCGTCTAGGTGGAGGTGAAGGCATGAGTTCAGGCTTTCACTCTGCTGGTTGCTTTTCATGTCAAGCCAAAACCCCTCTGTCAGATAAGTCGCTGCCCTCAGTCTCCTCTTCTTATACATCCGTCTCAACCATGTTACAGTTTTTTCCGACTACCATCTTTTGGTAAACACGTGCCATCTCTCCTCAAACGTGGACGTGGACATGCTGTAGTACAGAAGAGTTTGGAACTCCTTCAAGGAATTGTGACTGAGCTGAATCTTCATATTTTTTCTATATGCCACGTACATATATGGTGCCACACGTCTGGCAAGACTTCACGAATTGCTTTGATCATCGCAGCGTCGGCGTCTGTGATTACACTCTTCGGCATCTTTTGACACATGGACCTCAGAAAAGTCTGCAGTAGCCACACGTATGTCTGTTCGGTCTCGTCCGAAACTATGGCACAACCAAAAATAGTGGTCTTCCAGTGACTGTTAAGACCAACAAAAGGTATGAGTTGCATACCATAGCGGTTCATCTTGTACGTGCTGTCAAATACAAGCACGTCGCAGAAGTCCTCATAGTCATGACGAGACTAGGAGTCACACCAGAACATCCTATTCAATTGTCCTTCCTTATCTAGCATGTACTCGAAAAAGAAGCTAGGATCCCTCTGTTTCCTACTGGCCATGATGCCTATGGCTATGGCAGCATCACCTTTTGAAAGCAGCTTCCTCTTCTCCCTGACGCAAAGGTTGTATATTTCACACCTGGTAAAACCAACACCACCATACCATACATGTTTGCTGATGAGGGAATCCATCATGTCATGAATTCTAATCCCTACAGCTCCCATGGACATTATCTCATGCTTCTGGAACTCTTTGATTTTTCTGTGGGACCAAAGAAAAGGTACCTCGTCCGGTCCTGCCAACATATGGCTATGCTTGTCCTCGAAACTTGCCACATACCAAACCCCATGCTTTTGGTCAAGCTTGACGGTCAGGTGTGCTTCGCAAAAGCAGCGTGTCTCGGCTCTGAGCCTACGGTTGTGTCCTTCCTCGGTTAGCAACTTGCTGTCATGTTTCCCTTGTCTGGAACAAACAAACCGCCTATAACGCATATGACGTGACTCGGTTTTGCTATACCTGACCTTATTCTTTCTAATGCTGAAACCATTAACTCTAGCATAACTGTTGTAGAAATCATACGCAACATCGTGAGTCATAAAAGTCATGTCCATTATCTGCATGAACATATCCCTCTTATCATCTGCACTGGCAGTATCTTGGACATTCTTTGCCCCACCATCTTCTGCCACCTACACAATCAAAACATAGACATGAAAACAGTTTTCTATGCTTTAACATTACTTTCATAAAACATTGATTACACAAATGCCTCACTCATCATGACCGACGACTGTGAATCCCCAGAATCAGGTGCATCTAATGATTCGTCGTTAAGGCCTGTCTCCATGTCGGATTCGCCGTAATAGTCATACACATTATGACATTCGGAAATGAACTGAAAAATACAACACAAATACATAATTACTTACCATATAATATTCCAGAATGAATTCAATTTGAATGTCAATAAAATTTTCCACTTACGTACCTGACTAATGTAATCTTCATTTGAGAGCTCCGAATTGTTTTCCTAGCCATCATCATGCTCATCCATATATGAATTTTCAACACAAAAATATAATGTTGTCGGATGGCACCAAAAAATTACAACATGATAATGCCACTCACATTAAAATCTTCCCATTCGTTCCCATTCTCTGACTGATCTCCAAGATCTGAATTTTCATCATCTTACCAATCTTCTATCCAGTCTTTCATCAGTTCTCCAAACTCCATGTCTACCATCATATCAGTTAACTCCCCGTCCGCCATTTCCTACAACAAATAATATGTATCAACACATGTGAAAACATTATCAATGATGAAATATCAACACATAGCACACAATCACGGATGTTATGTAAACAACCCCAACCGAGGCCGTTCAGATCTGCCAAACCAAGTCAGGAAGATGGCCACGGCACCCGTCATGATCACTTTCAATCGCGGAGCAGCACTACAAAACCTAGCTAGCTCTATGATTACCTCTGTCGCCGGATACCTAGGTTAGCCGTCACATCAAATAACGATAGTCCTGGTGGACACAGCCGGCGGCAACCGGTGAACCCTACACTGAAGAAACCCAGATCACGAGGAGCAGCACTACCGGAACAAGATCCACGATCGCATGCGCCGCCGGGTAGGTACGTTACCCGCCCCGCTAGGTTAACCACTACCTCTGACGGCGGCAGTTCGTTCGATGTTGCCGCGAGCGAGACTAGAGGGGTGCGGGGGGATGCGGGATGCGGTACCTGTGAGCGCTGGAGATTCACGATGTTGCCGCGCCCGCTG
Source organism: Triticum timopheevii (assembly GCA_963921465.1). Taxonomy (NCBI): domain Eukaryota; kingdom Viridiplantae; phylum Streptophyta; class Magnoliopsida; order Poales; family Poaceae; genus Triticum; species Triticum timopheevii. Next base: position 621,318,748 of record OY997270.1, on the reverse strand, counting down.
TCCGACGAGATCGCCGGTGACGAGATAGCCGCGCGCCGCTGGAGATCTACCGCGTGAATTATGGAGCTGCGTGAATGCTCGCGAGATTGATGGAGCTGCGTGAATGATTGAATCCGGCAGGTCCTACGTGGTCGTGGGGTCGTGTGATGTTTTTTTTCGGACAAGGGTACTGTACGTATACGGTCTGGGTTGTACAGGGCTAGACAGGGCTTGGCAGGGCTTGAATCTGGGCTACGGCGAAGCAGAAGCTAGTTACTTGAGGTTCAGGCTTGCACAAGAGAGGGATCAGTACCGGTGCCTCAAGTACTACATTATCTCACTCTTGCTCATAATGGTCGCTCTTTCTTTTGTATCATAGTTTAGATATAGATGATGAAACATGTGTGTGTGATGACCATGCAGTTGCTTGTATTTGAGACATGTCGCATAACTTGTATCGCTATATTGAGATGATGATGAGAGACATCATTTGTGCTGGACGAGGTGATGATATGATGAGACTATTATGGGTATAATATGATGAGAATATTGTTTGTTTATGATATGATTAGACTACTGTATAAAATCTGTACAAATACATCGCAAATACGTAACAGAAAAAAATATATGCGTAACGCTAGCAGTAACGCTGGTTAACAAGCCGTGCGTTATGAACTGCGCAAGTAGTTAGAGATCAATTCGGGGAACTGTCCCTGTTTTCCTCTCGTCCCTGGCGGCTGGAACCCTAGCCGCCGCCAGGGGGAGGCCGATCTTCCAACGCCGCTCTCCGGCGGCTCCCCTCCACCGGCGACCTCGGTCGTCGGTGGTGAGGGGGGTCGCCGGATCCACGCGTGTGGATCGTTTTTTACTCTCTCGTAGTCTAGGTTTTTAGGTTGTTCATCGTCTTTGCTTCGGCGGCGACGATGACAACGCTGAATAAAGATTCTTCGGATCCTTCCCTGACGAGGCCATCGGTCCTATGGTTGGGGATGGATTTGGAAACCAGTCTGTTCAAGCAAGGATGGCGTGGCGGCGGCGGCATCCTCGTGGTGGACCTGTGTCCTCGGGCTCCGCCGTTGCGACGACGTTTGCTCCAGCGTCGGTGCGGAGCTTGGGAGGTAGTCCAGGAGCGGATGCAGATTGTGGTCTGCATCAACGACATCTGGAAGACGGAGCATGTGCTGGGCTCGTGGTTGGTGGATGGCAGATATGGTTTCCTCCTCCGGCGTTTTAGTCGTGGTGGGTTGCCAGATCTGGAGTTCGATGGCGTGTCCGGGGTGTTGCCCCGGTCTGATTCGTTCAACGTTAAAGGTTTCACTTTTGGTGAGCCACCTTGGAGGTCCGTAAAGCTGCATATCAGCGATGGAGCCGCGTCGAGTTCGGGTCAGGAGGTGATTCGTCATTCTTTTCTTCGGCGGCTGCTGTGGTGGTGCCTGAGGCAGGTGACGGGCGTTGGTGTCAAGCTCAGAGATGTTCTGTTATCTTTTCAGTTTTGTCATGTCGGTCTTTACGTGACTTGTACTTTGTTCTTTATGATATGAATGAGACACGTGTTACCATGCAAAAAAAAATGAACTGCGCAAGCAATTCGGATACGAAGTGAAGACGGGAAGCACTCTATATGTTAAGGATGGTTTCCGTTCATCGATCGTTTGCGGGGCGAAACCGTGCGTTTGACAGAGAGAGATCCATTGGATTTGATCGATCGTTTGCGTCCGCTTGAGAGAGAGATCGTGCAGTGCATGGATGGAGACTCGCGTGCGTTTCCAAGAGCTAGCAATCCGTATATACAACACACCTTACGGACCGTATATACACTAGATGCGTACGGTAGCAATCCGTATACGAACTGAAGACGCTCCTGAGTCCGAAGCACTCTAGTAGTGTATTGATCAAGGAAGGCACGTACATAGCCCTGTGTCGCGATCCATCCATATATACCTACCTAGCTAGGGTTGCACACCTACGGACCTTCCATAGCTAGTTCCTTCTGATCAAGGCGACGAGAAGTACGTCCTCTAGCTAGCTCTGATCAAGGCAAGGCGATTCAATATGGCCGGCCATGAGGAGCTCTTTCCCGTCGGCTCCACCTTCAGTCCCCAGGATCACGAGCTCATCAACCAGTTCCTCCGCCCGAGGATCGCCGGAGCAGACCGCGGCCGCTTCAGCAGCTTCATCCACGAAGACGACGTCTACTCCGCGCCACCCGGGGACCTCATCGAGAACCGTGCCCACGCGCCTGGCTCCGACAAGGACGACGGGAAAGGAGGCGTGTGGTACTTCTTCTCACCGGTCCGTCGTCACGAGACCAAAGGTGGCCGCAGCGGAAGGCGACAGCGCGTCGTCGACGACGACGAGGGTTACAACTGGCACTCGGAGAAGAGCAAGCCCGTGCTAGACACTCAAGGTAAACGGGTCGGCCTCATCGACCATCTTTCCTTTGGGATCAAGAGGCCTGGAGCAGCCAGAACCAGGGTTGGGTGGTGCATGAAGGAGTACGGCCTCGACCACGACGACGAACAAGACGGTGCGGCCGGACTGGTGCTATGCAAGATCTACGTCTCAACCCACAAGAGGGAGATTACCTACGCGTCGGTAGTCAACGCCCCTGGTTCCAAGAAGAAGAGGAAGGCGGCCGCCGAGGTCCAACATCCGGAGGCTCCACGTCCCAAAACCCCACGCCGCCAAGAAATGACCATCCAAGAACAAGATGCTGCCGGCGGGACGCTTCGGGAGTTCGAGCGTTCGTTCATGTCCGACCAAGACGACGAGACGTTGCCCCTTGGAGTAGTGGACGACGGCAGCGTGGATCCAGGCGGGTTTTTCACCGACATGCTTCCAGAATTAGGACTGACGCTCCAGGGAAATACTAAGGCGGCCGAGCATGGCAGCGACTGTACATTGGAGGAGTCCTTAGCCGGCGAACATGGCGACGTCCACCAAGGCGTCGAGACGGTGGAGGAGGATGACGGCAGCTTCCAATGCACATGGGAGGAGCTGTTCGGCGACGACATGGAACTGGCATGCCCTGCCCCGCCGACGGCGTCGTTGCACGTGAGGACCGAGTGTCCGTGTGTGTGAAGGAAAGTGCGGAATTTGCATCCGAGTGTATGTCTTGTTGATTGCACATTGTTGATGAACAAGCCATGCATATATGTGCAGCAGATTAAGTAATTGATATTCTTTTATCATATATTCATATTAGACTACGTAATGATTAGTGATACAATTCCTCTGTTCCTAAGCGTGAAATAAATACTCGGCGAATCAAAAACAAAATCCTGTCTGATGAGATCGGTGCATGTACTTTGCTGCAAGAACACCTAGCTCTAAAGCATTATGTTCAGCGAAAAGTGTAAGTATTCCTTTTTTTTGTGAACAGCCCTAATCGCCTTTCTAAGACCGTCTTGGTATCTCGTCAAGATAACGAAATGTACTTGCAACATGAACCGTTCATGCCTGTCTTATACCCTTCACATATATACCCATGTGACATGGCGTAATCGAAGCAATACGTATTTTAGACGGTTCTACAACTGGATGAACACTATCAACTTGATATTTTCAATGAGAGATCACCCTAATAAACAACTACCGCGCAATCAAGGTGCATGAAAAGGGATTAACATCACATGCAGTTAATAATATAGTGATGTGGTATAGCCCTTTTCTCATGAAGTAGTCCACAAGGTTCTCCGTGATCTTCTTCATCCTTTTTCCCGCACCGTAGAACTCCTCTGCGTTCGGCCTTTGCGTTGAGGTCCACCATCGCAAAATGTTGTCTTCTTAAAAGTCATCAAGGTTGACACACAGGTCAACTAAAAAAGAAAAGACAATCATATGGTTCCATTCATCATGCCGTACTATGGCTCATAGGCCAAGATAAAATTATTACAACATATCGCATCTCATACAAACATATTGTATAATCAAAGGCTTATACTACATCACATGCAAATCTCCTGCAAAAACGAGTTATACGCCTCTCATCGCTTTGCTAATTACCGTGGCTGCTATGGTTAAGTTGGCAAAATTTTACTTTTCCTGCACACCATAAGCATGACACTTCACGTTGTTGGTTTAACTTGTGAGGTGTATGAAACACGATATTTAATTTAAAATCTCAAGCCGCATACTAAACTTCGTTAGTACACATGACCCTCCCGTAGACCATTATCTACATTGCCCTTCCGCCTTCACAAAGTTTATCTTTCTTGCCTATGAACAAACCTGAAGTATCTGAAGCTTTGCGATGGATGCCAGACCTTAGCAAGTCTGACCTTTGTAACTAAGCTTGAACATGTTGTGTCAAGATCAAAACCTTGCGAGATTAGAGGGGTAACATGAACATCCAGTAAATAGAACAAATGTAATCACCCGGCACAGACGTGCAATGCCGCACGTCACCATATGCCCTAATTGTACTTGCATATACTCAAAGATTTTCTCATGATGCCACTCTGGGGAATGTGCTACACAACAAAAGACTTATCCTACACGATCACACCCAGGAACACTGTGAAGATGGCAGTAACGATCAAACTCACCGACGTTGCACAGTAGCAGAAGCAATAACGAGTTGGTGCAGTGAGACGATCCCGCCGATACACGCAGATAGGTTACACCTGCTAGCTGGGATAATTGTTCTCCGAGACGAGAGTCAAATTAGACGACCACTTTGAGTTCCACGCATTCCGTGGTAGTAGTCCAGCAGAGGTTCGGCGTCTAAGAAGAACTCCGAGAAAAACAAGAGAGAGAGAGAGAGAGAGAGAGAGAGAGAGAGAGAGAGCCTAGCGGCGCTTCTCTTCTAATTAGGAGTCTAATTACCTTAGAAAAACTAGACCGAGATTAGCGCCAATCTATTTGAAGCCAAAACACTTAGGCCAATTAGATTGGAAGAGCATGAAGCTATGTGGAGAGAGGCCCTTGGATTTGATGTTTCTAAAGAGAGAGGCCTCCCCACATATATATAGGTGGGAGAAGGAGGAGGTGATGCCCCAAGGAGGGGGATCCTTCTCCTCTTCCACTTGGTGGAAGAGCAAACCCCTTCCAATTCAGCCGAGGGCCTGTCAAAGCCCATGTCCCCCATGTGGTCCCTCGTGGGCCCACCAGGGGTCGTCATCTCATCATGGTCCTTCACATTTTTCTTCCAAAATAAAATCCTGGATTTTTTTGGATGTCTCCGAAACCCATTCTGATGATCCCTAAAACTTTCCATATATAGATCCGGATTTTCAGAAATCATTTTATACCTTTCTGGAATTCCCACAACTCTTCTGGAACTATTCAAAACAATTTTGGAACTATCCAAAACTCTTTTGGTGCAATTTTAACTCATTTCTCATTAATTTCTCCGCTAATTAGGACAAGAACTCGTTAAGTGTGTGGCTCTACAGGTTTAGAAATAAGTAGACATGACCTGAAACCCCTTTCGGTCAATAGTTAACAATGGGATCTCGACACCCTTATTAACTTCCGCATATTTACGAAGTTCTTGAGCGAACCTTTGTTTACGAATACCATTCCCTTTGCTATGTGATACGATTACGAAACCCGAGGCGAGAGTATCGTTATTCCCGTGATCAACTCCTTGATCACTATACCAGTTATTCTTGTTATTGTCTCATTCTCCTTATCATGTCCGTGTTCTGGTAGCTCATGGTCATAATCAAAAGTGTCTGACCAGAAGATAATGACATCATAACACTGAGTGGGCCTGGAAAGTATCTAGATTATCATGAGAGAAGCAAATCCTAGTCTTGAACTATTGCTACCGAGACATACATTTCCAATATACCCGGGAGTCGCCTTTATTGACATCCATTTATGGAGGGACATGTGGTAAACCCTAAAGTAACCATCTGGTATGTTGGTATGTAATATTCTCATGGTCTAAGGAATAATTCAAACATGAAAATTTTATATGAAGTACCTATAACATAACAACGATGGCATGTATCCGTAATTCATAAGTTGGGTCTACCCAACTCTATTGTTATCATGGCAACGGTGTTCTCATATATATTGATAGCATCCTTCTAACACTAATAATGCTCATGGTCAGGAAAACAAGTTCATCATCAACACATGAGCTAGCCTTAGAGGCTAGACTAGGGATCACTTGGTGTTTATATTTCCACACATGTATTTGGGTTTTCCTTTGAATCTCATATTCAAGAACCAATGCAATTCTAGCATAGAAACATAAACTTAATAATGGAGATGGAAATGTAATATTACATTTGTTATTGTCTCTAGGGCATATATACAACAAAACTACCCATCAAACTTGGCCAAAGTAGACAAATATATTGGATATCATACAAAGCTATTTAATTCTACAACAACTAAACCTCAAAAGATTCAATTGAATTCAATGAAAAATTTGATCATCAAATGAAAACTCATCACGTCCAACAAACACATCGCCGATTAAACTGAATTGATCCTGATCATGTGATGTAGCTCACATGAACTTTCTATTAAAAATTAGAGAGAGAGAAAGAGAGAGCGAGAGAATTGAGAGAGAGAGAGAGAGAGAGATCTAGCTAATGGACCCAAAATTCCTAAGGGAACTACTCACATATGATCATGGAGGCAGCAAGGTTGATGAAGAAGCCTCCTATGGTGGATTCCCCCTCCGCCAGAGTGCCGGAAATGACCTCCAAACTGGACCTCCTCGAAACGATAACTTGTGGGGCGGAAACAATCAGAGAAAATTGGTATCGAGGGTTTCGGGAATTATGGAATTTATAGGCAGAAGAATGGACATAAGTCGATGCTCAAGGGCCCACGCGACAATGGGGAGCACCCTTGGGCCTGGGCACGCCACCTGGCCACGTGGCGGCCCTGTGGGTCCCCTGGCCTCCCTCCGGTGCTTTCTGGAATGTTCATTCACTACCAGGGAAAACTCTACTAATAGCGTGGGGTTTTACCCTAGCAGTAGTGCGGGTGCCCGCGCTACTGCTACGACGCTATAGCTAAACTTTAGCAGTAGCGCTGGTCCACCCGCGCTACTACTAATTCAGTTAGCAGTAGTGCTCTTCTGCACCAACGCTACTGCTAAGTAGTAGCAACATGGTCTTTACCCCGCGCTACTACTTTTCATCTATATTTCATTTCTCTAATTTTGTACTGTATTTATACATCGTTTTACAAATTTTGATATAATAACAATTAAGAGATGGTTATATCATTATGATTATGATGAGTTATTATATCATTGGGTGGAAGAAACATGGATTAGATTCATGTGGATGGATCCAAAGTGTCTAAAAGATGGATTAGTAAATCATAATATTCATATAAGAACTCATACATCATCATCTTCATAATAACAACTCATGATCATAGTCATATAGGAGCTAGCTTATCATTGTAGCACAATGTAGCACATAACTCATCATCATCATCATCATGATAACAACTCATCATCATCATCATCATAACCAACACTAGCTAATTGTTCTTAGCACATGATGAGTACGTACTACCTAAGACCTGTTACTCTCTCGAAGGTAAAATAGGTATACCCCTGGATCTCTATTATGGAGAATACAAATCAACATGTCTCCCATTTGTGGGTTGCCCTTGATGTTGCGCCCAAGTAGTTCCCTTCGATCATTCAGAACTTTTCTCCATTCTTTGATTGTGAGGACTTTATCTCTTTGATTAATCGTGTATGCGCTGCGGTGACACGTAGGCCAACTTGGCCATAAGCTAATAATGTTCATGTCACCTTTCATATGCATAAGACGAGGCACACAATCCGCTAGGAGTTTCTGTTGAAGAAAATCATAATAACATACTTAGCAAAATGTAGTTTAGCTTAAGAAGAATGTATGCAAACAATGCACTGGTGACATAATAAGAAAAATCTTACCATGATATCTCGATGTATGTTACCGTAGTTTATTACGTGGACTAGTGGTACGCATTGATCATAATTTGGAGGGATATAATGACTCGTCTTGAAAGTCTCAACATCATTAATCCATGAAACAAGATGATTTATCTCCTCGCAAGTTAGTTCAGACCCATAACTATAGTAGGTTTTATCTATTAATTTCCTTACATTTTTTGAAGAATGGAAATAAGCTGTCAACTATTTCTAAATAAACAATACAAATTAATTAATAAATATGTTTGAGAAACTCACATAGAGGTAGAACTGGAAGCGTATTAACATCGACCCAAATGTCGATATTATCTTCGTTGATGTCATCTTCAGGATCACCAAGATCGAAGGTGACATGCATACCCTCCTGAAAATCATACGCCTTGCATAGTGCTATCCAATTCGAGAAACCGAAATGGGAGTAGGTCACCCCGTTGTATAGCTTTACGGCAAAAGCGTAACCATGTTGGGTCCTGATCGGTGAACTCTCTTTGTCTCCCTATTCTCATGATCTTCGAAATCCAGCTTCTCCAAGACATAACATCTTGCATGGCAGGGAATGCACTAGTAGAACTGTAAAAAATGGAAATTACACGTTGAAGAAGCAGAAGTCATGCTTGATTATGAAAAAAGTCTTGTCATCCTTGCGTACCATACAAACATCAAAGATCTCATCGAGCTTAATAATGAAGCATCGACCATCTTCCAGTTGAGGCCTATCGCACAGACCCCATCGTTGCCGTAGTAGTCGCACTCAGGGACCCTATCATCATCAAACATTTCCTATGTTCATAATTCAAAGATTAAATATCAATCGAGGACAATTACCAGGAAACTCAACACACAGGTCACTATGCAGCACGGGTTGACTTCCAGTCCTTCGAGTCTTCCTTTCTACACTCTATCTCACGTGGTGTATATGGTGGGCACTCCCTTTCTGATATTGTGAGTGCATTTCACCTTAATGTCTAGCACACGTGAACGAAGGAGAAGCCACCCCCACGACAACAATCGGGATTCTTCCTCTCTGATATTTCGATAGTATATGGTTGACACTCCCTCTCTGATATTTCAACCATCGGTGATGGTCGCTTCCCCTCCTTATCTCATGCATTACCAAGGTATATCACGAGAAGAAGGAAAGGAAGCGACCACCATGACAACAGTCGGCATCCTTCCTTCAAGAACAGACTGAAAGTCATTCAAGTAGCATCGACAAACTGAAAGTCAACCAGTTACATATGTAGAGCAATGACATAAAAAATCGGCACGACCTTTGCTAAAATAGGACATATCGAGCGCCTGAAATTTGCTGGAACAGAAATGAATCAACATTCCGGTAAAACATAGGCCACTCGGAGGTGTTCCCTGCAAACAACAAAAGCCAAGATTTCGGCAAATTTTCTATTCTATATCTAATTTTTGACTAAAAATATAATTGAAAAGACCTACTAAAAATTATATTACCAAAAATACCCTAGTTCTAACCCTAACCTACTTCTAATCCATCAATTTATGCAATACAGGAGGGAGGGATGGAGGGAGAGGATCAGAGGGAGAGTGAGGAAGGGATGGAGGGAGAGGGTCGGAGGGAGGGAGGGAGAAGGGAGGGAGGGATGGAGGGAGAGGGTGGGAGGGACACATATCGGGGGACGATGATGACAACAGCAAGGTAATGCGAGCGACGACGGTAGCGGGCGGCGGCGGGGGCAGATGGAGAGGACGGTGAGAGTGGAGAGGGAGAGTGAGACCGTGCACGTGGGCCGGAGAGGATAAGGTGGGATTAGTAGTAGCGCGGCTCATCGGGCCACGCTACTGCTAGCCCTCCTAGCTATAGCGCGGGGCAACAACCCACACTCCTGCTAAGTTGGGCCTGTGAGCTGGGCCCGGGCTAGCCATAGTAGCGCCGCTCGTTGGGCGGCCCGTGCTACTGCCAACAGCCTTAGTAGTATGGCGGCCCGTGCTACTGCCAACAGCCTTAGCAGTAGCGGGGTGCCACGGCCCAGCGCTACTACTACTATCCTACCTATGGCATTGGTACAAGACATGCGCTACTGCTAATTATCAGTAGCCCCGTGTCACAATCACACGCTACTTCTAAGGTTCTATCTATAAGCTTTCTCCTAGTAGTGATTACTCAAAAATTCATATTAAATCCTCATTTTTTTTACCTGGTAGATATTGATTTTCTGAAAAGTTAAAAACATGCATAAAACAATAACTGGCAGTTGGCACTGTAATAATATGTTAGTCCAGAAAAATAGTTTAAGATGCTATAAAAAGAATTTGAAAGTGATTACATAATAGAATATAACAATTAAAAATTATAGATACGCTTGAGACGTATCACCACCCCGGCCTCGCGCCGCATTTCTCATGGCTCAGGCTGGGGTCCGTGTAGACGTCATCGGTCCCAGCGGTAGCAACCTGAAGAGGGACTGGTCCCCTATATCTACCACGGGACCTGTGGGAGATGAAGGCCGTGATATATAAACCGAACCACACCCGCTAGGCAGTGCCACTCCTCACTCTTCTTCGTCGCCGTAAGCTTTACATTTCTTCTCCGTCGCCGCTTGCCTCACTCCCTATCTACCATGTCTTGATGGTTGAACCCTCCATGTGGACCTTTCTTCGGCGAGCCTGAAGAGGGCTGTGCTGTGAGAAACTTCTAGGAGAATACCCAGAGGTGGTCCAAGTTGGTTGAGCAAAACGTGATCCATAAGGTTGAAGTAGTCGTCGGGCCAGAGCGTCTCCCCGCCGCCCGCACCTACCCTGCCCGCATGACGATGGCCACAATGAAAGAAAGGAAGGCCGCGCTCACGGAGGGCTACAAACTTGTGGCTTTCTCCAGCATAAAAGTTGCTCTTAGATAGGTAGCATGTTTGGAGCGAGCATGCATCTAGACTGGTGTGCATGGCCCATAGAGCAACGTTCAGAAGCAGTAGAGCTTGTTGGCCACAAACACAAAAACGATGCCTCGCTTACTACAGAGCTCCTATGTGATCTTGTTGTGCACGCGCCCGCTTCGTGGACCGGCTCAAAAAGGATGAGGGTGCGTCGGTTTTCCAGTTCGGCTGGTTACGGGTTGACCGGTCCACCGGTTATAATGCTAACTTGGTGATGAGAATAATATTTCCAAAAAAGTAGAAATTCATAAAATTTCACAAAAAAAAGTTCACTCAATTCAAAGAAAAGTTCATCAACTTTGCAAAAAGTTCACAAATTCAAAAAAGTTCATAGATTGTGAAAAAGATCACCAATTCGAAATTTTTAATTTATGTACAAAAATGTTCACCAATTTTGAAATACAAAGCACATGGAGGGCCCAGCGCCAAAAAGAAAAAGTCCACAAATTTGAAAAAGGTTAATTGATTCTGGAAACATTTCATCAATTTGAAATAAGTTCATTGATTTAGAAAATGTGTTCAGAAATTTTGGGGAAATTTCCATCAAAATCCAAAAAAGAAGTTCACAAGTTTGTAAAAAGTTCGTCGATATTGAATGTAAGTTCAAAATTAAAAGAAATGTTCGTCAATTTTCAAAAACAAATTGTAAATTTTAAAAAAAATTACCGGTTTTGCAAAACAGTTCATTGTTTTTTAGATTTGGCAAATTGAATTGGGAAAATAGAAAAGAAAACAAAGAACCAGAAGTAAAGAATACAATAGCCCATTCAGAAAAAAACAAAGAAACGAAGAAACAAAAAGGAAAAATACGTTTGATAGGCCAGCCCATTTTGATCTAGAGAGGTAGCTCTTGTGTGCTGTTTACAGAAACATTCTAACGGACACTTAAGGCGCCAAATTGGGGCCAGCCACTTATTGCGAGCGAGAAATAGCTCTAGATATTTGCGGTATCGAGAATGGGCCTGGCCACAAAACCGCAACGATGTTAGGCTCATTGTAGCGCACACTAGGCTTGCTATGTTTATTTTTCCTTGTTCGCGTGAGACTCATAGTACTCCCTCTGTAAAGAAATATAAGAGCATTTAAGTCACTATTTTACTGAGCTAAACGGAGTACGGCATTTTGGAGTCCGAGCTCCATGGAGTCCTTCATTTTGAAAATTTCAAAATTCATAAATTTCAGTTTCAAAAAATTCTGGAAAACAATACACATGTATGTAAGGATGTAAAGTGTACGTGTGAAAAATTTCAGGATGGAATACCTTGAATGTGAGGTGCATAAAAAACCAAAATTATGGACTTAGAATATGAATAGTACATATGCTAAAAAGCCCTTGATTTGTCATTTCTGTGTAGCTCACATTTTAATGTATTTCAACCTGAAAATTTGCACACATGTACATTATGTATCTAGGTACATGTGTATTTATTTTCAGAATTTTTTGAAACTGAGAAGTTTGAATTTTGAAGTTTTCAAATAAAGGCCTCCTTGGACCTCGGTTTCTGTTTGGCATTTTTGATATAAATACTCTTATATTTTTTTACAAAGGGAGTACTAGACATGCACCAGTCCCTTTTTGTTTATTTTATTCATTTTTATGTTTTAATTTCCTTTTTTGTGTCCTTTATTCTTTCTATTATTTTTGTTACTTTTTTTCATTGTTACTATTCTTGCCGAATTACCAATCATCGTGTATTAAAATTGTAAGTAGCGCAATTCAAAAATATCATCACTCTATTGTATTAATACTCATTTTGTAGTTCCGAATGTTCACCGTTTACCTAAAATGTTCATTATATACTACCTCTGTACTAAAATATATTACAATTTTGCAGTTCAATCTGACATGGAGGGATTATTTCAGAAAATATTCAGCACCTATACGAGGAAATTCATTGTACATTTAAAGTAAGATCATCTTGTATTTAAAAAAATCAAGTGTACTTTTAAAAATGTTCGCTGCACATTTCAGAATGGAATGGTATATTTCAAATTTTATTCAACATATATTTAAAAACATTAATCTTTTTTCAGAATAGCGTTTGTCGTGAATTTAGAACCTATTTATCATGCATTCAGAAAAAATTTCAACATATATTAAAAATATTCATGTATTCCAGAAATATCTATTGTGTAATAAAAAAATCATGTATGAAAGAAAATGTTCATGGTGTTTCTATTTTCGTATTTCATTTTTATTTTTATTTTTCTTGTTCTTATCATCTGGTGCTAGTTTCCTGTTCACCGTGTATTAAAAAAACACATCTTGTCTTAACTACCATATTGCATATTGTTGTTACTTTTTTTATTTTATAAGGTACTTTATCAATCTGTTCTGCGAACCACTCTCTCGGCTCATATCAATTATTTTTCTGAAGTAACTTAACATGCACGTGAAGTCTCGATCAGTCCATCAATTTTCACCGTCCTCCACATAGTGAACAAATGTTTGTGCATATGCACGTATCCCATATACGTACGGGAGGACACTGATGAACGTATTCTGTCTCTGAACAAATCAAGGGTCTCCCTCTCTCTAGCTAGCTACGACGTTGAACACGAGCTCAACAACTGCCAAGGCATGGTCCCCGGTGCTAATCCCGGGCTCTCGGAACAGATACATCATCGTCTCTCGAAGCAACAATGGTTGCGTTAACACCATAACATCAGACACAATCGAGATGGCACCGTCTGGCGACACGGCTTGCGAGCCCAACACGCTACGGCGTGGTTCGCCGCCGATCTGAAATTGGTGACGGCCCCCGGGGCGTGGTGGTGCTCCGCCCGCACACCTCGACGTTACACCTCATCGACGAACGCGGGTGCACGGTCGATAGGCGCTCGGGGGGCGGTTTCGTGCTGACCCCAGGGGCTTCGGTCACGTTCCCCTATCACGTCGCGCATATCGAGGAGGAAATCACCAGCGGGGATGGTGTCTCGGGAGACGGTGACGGAGGTAATGCGGCCGATGGAAGAGCAATTAAGGTGGAAGGGGGATTAAGTTCGAAGGAATTCGCTCAGGTTATTCCCCATCCCACCCTTCCTCTCCCGCACGCCTCTTCCACCGCTCTGCCCGCTCGAGTTCGCGGCGGAGATGGTGGAGATCGACGAAGAGAAGATGCTGAGGTTCGCAGGCAGGGATGCGCGCCTGCGGATCTGCCTAAGAGAGATCGGAGCCTAGTATTTGAGCAAGCGCGAGATGTATGCGGAGACGGAGGCGATTGTGGAGAATCTGACGGAGGAGGAGGAGAGGTCGCTGTTCGGGCGCGGCGGGCGCAAACATCCACTGCAGGAGCTCCTTTGGGCAGCGGATCAGGCGAACTCGCCGGTGAGGGCTGTGGCGAGGAAGTGGGTGGCCTTCACCATCTTCGCGACCGCAAATCTCGCCCCCGCCATGAGGGAATCGGCGCTGCGCCCTCGAGAGGGGGTCCTGGCTCTCCGCGCTCCAGGGTCGGCCATGGCCCCGATCGTGATTCACGAGGATCCGGTGGATCAGTCGCCGCAGGAGGCGGCGGGGGCGCCGCGCCGTTCTGCCCGTCTCGCCGCAATACCATCAACCTCGGAGACTCCAGAGCCTCGCCGTTCAGCACGCCTCGCCGGGAACAGAGTCTGAATCCTTCGCTGGATGGCAACCACTTTTGGGTGCTGTCTAGTTAAGATACAGATGATGTTTCTGACGAGGATTTCGCCGTTTCAGGTACGATTTACCCGTCTGTTCTCAAATACTTGACACATACTCACGATTGTGAGAGTAGTCGGGGCATAATTGATACTCAACGTCAAATTAGGCAAGTTAATAGTAGGTTGGAAAAGAGGATGAACACTTATATTCAAAGCCTTTTGTTTAAAAATGAAGGAGTTAACAATGAAAAACAGAGAGATGTAAAACAAAATGATTATCAAAAAAACTTCATTCATGTCGATTCCCCTAATTGGGGGAGATTTCATAATGAAAAAATTGAGATGGCACTGATAAGGATCAAGGATAAGATACCCAAGATATGGGATCTACCTAGATTGCCTGAATATCTATCAGATATTGACACTGAGTATGGGGGGTTTAAGATTGATGATAGTAAAAATTGATAAAAGAGACATGATTCTCTGTGAAGACATGTCAGTTGATATAAAATCTAGGGTGGACACTATTCCAGAAAATTCCATGTTAGAAGAAGCAGTAGAGGAAAGTCAGGGTAATAAAAAAGGGCAAAAGTTAGGAGCAGGAAGATGCAAGTGAAGTGGGTGGACAATGAGGAAAAAATATGGGGACTGCTTAGTTTAGAGGAAGTATAATCTTTGCCCCACTCCCCTCACCCAAAATACATATTTTTGTCCCCCCTCCCCCTCTTGAAAATCTTGTCTAGCTCTGCTGCTGCCTCCGAGTCGAGGTCTTCATCAACGAACAGCATGCTGGCCGCTGGCACAGCTGTGGCCAGGACTAGTGTGGCCACTGCTGTCGCCATGTGCAGCAGAGGCCCTTGGATCGGGGCAGGATTGAGAGACGTGGGAAGAGATGGCGTTGGGGCTGTGGGAAGAGATCGGGGCGCACAATATGCACAAAGAGTCAGCCATGGATTTATAGGGAGCGTGATGCTGTGGCTGTGAGCTAGAGCACACGTATGTAAGAAGGAGTGTTGTGGCAGAAGACAAAATACGGTTCCTATTGGAGGAAAAGGTGGCAGGCAGGCAATGTGTCCAAGTGGATGCCAGATCGACCGGCGATGCTGTCTTGTGTACACTGGCATTGATCTGTTGTACACGTATTCCTCCCTCAAAACTTGAATGGAAAGATAAAATCATCTCGTCCAATGCATATGGCCCGCGTCAATGAAAAGCAAAGCAACCCCAAGAGCCGGCTCAATCGATCTTAACAAATTTTGGCAGACAAAACTATTCCACCATAGTAACCGGCTGTGTCCGTCCATCCGGAATAGAGCAAGCATTTTCTATTCAAATTTTGGTGCTATCTCTTCCCCAATTTGCGTATATGACAGACTCTAGTCAGCTGCCAAAGTTTCTTGAGCGCACGGGTCAATCGTGCAGTGTGCTCTTGTGCCTCGTCTTTTTTAGAGTATGAGAGGATTGACCACATGAAAGCATAGTGAGTTAGGCGGTGAAGATGACGAGCGACAATTTATGGATCTAGATGTGAGGACATGCATATGTAGAGAATTCCAAGTATCAGGAAACCTTGCAAGCATAACATTTCCCTCGTCAATGGAATTAGGGGGGAGGGAGGGGGGGGGGGGGGGGGGTCACAATAGAAGACTTTATTGATGATTACTATAGTGTTGTTAATTTCGCAGCAACAAATACTCCCGTAATGCCGGGGCTTAATGATGGGTTTATTAGTTTATTAGTTTTGTAGTACATGGGTAGCTTAATAGTTTCCTGAAGTAGCTTAAAGATAATTTGGCTAAATACATGATGTAGTTTTTATTTCAAGCAAGAGATTATTCATTATATTTAATGAGAGTACAAGGTAGATATAACTTTTGTGGTTGTTGTAACAAAAAAAAGTCCGATTAGCACTACACTAGGCTGCTTGATACGAGTTTTCGAATGGAACTAGCACGCGATGCAGCCACGACGACACCACCGGTCCACCACTCGGACCTTGCTGGCCTTCCTTGCCATGGTCTCTCTCGCTATTTCAAGATATAGGGAGGATGGATCAATATTCTCGGGAGACCGGAGTGGTAGGGATGTGGTCGACGGACCAACAATTGGACCACCCGCATTGTATGCTGCTGGCTTGCAGGCTAGGGTTCGGAAAGATCGGGCTAAGATGATGGATGGAACATATATGTCACGAAGAAAGATGGGCGAGTCTTAAGAAAGATGGGAAAGTTGAGGCCTTTGAAACATTGGGTGGTGATGCTTTGAGACAATGTTATTAACTGATTATGATTTGTGCTGCTGCTCAAGATGTTCACACTGCTACATCGAACTTCCATTGTTGCCTTCATGGGCGTTTTAGCGGTCATATATTGTTGGCTCTTTTGCTACTGAATTGCTAGATGTTGGCTCTTTTGAACTTGTTAGGCTAGTCGTTAGGTGCCATCAGGTTTTTGCACCATAGTGCATGCGTTGACGCCGTCAATGCACGGTGGGTTTCTTGTTAGTGCTTTAAACCCATTTTTTCCCGTTCTCATTTCCTCGATACCTTTGTATGCTGGGCAGATGTATATCCTTTATGAGGACTAATGGAAATGGCTGGGATTAGGCCTGTTCACAAAAAAAAAAGGAATGCTTACACTTTTCGATGAACATAATGCTTTAGAGCTAGGCATTCTTGCAGCAAAGTACATGCACCGATCTCATCAGACAGGATTTTGTTTTTGATTCGTCAAGTATTTATTTCACGCTTGGGAACAGAGGAATTGTATCACTAATCACTACGTAGTCTAATATGAATATATGATAAAAGAATATCAATTACTTAATCTACTGCACATATGGATGGCTTGTTCATCAACAATGTGCAATCAACAAGACATACACGCACACTCGGATGCAAATTCCGCACTTTCCTTCACACACATGGACACTCGGTCCTCACGTGCAACGACGCCGTCAGCGGGGCAGGGCATGCCACTTCCATGTCGTCGCCGAACAGCTCCTCCCATGTGCATTGGAAGCTGCCGTCATCCTCCTCCACCGTCTCGACGCCTTGGTGGACGTCGCCATGTTCGCCGGCTAAGGACTCCTCCAATGTACAGTCGCTGCCATGCTCGGCCGCCTTAGTATTTCCCTGGAGCGTCAGTCCTAATTCTGGAAGCATGTCGGTGAAAAACCCGCCTGGATCCACGCTGCCGTCGTCCACTACTCCAGGGGGCAACGTCTCGTCGTCTTGGTCGGACATGAACGAACGCTCGAACTCCCGAAGCGTCCCGCCGGCAGCATCTTGTTCTTGGATGGTCATTTCTTGGCGGCGTGGGGTTTTGGGACGTGGAGCCTCCGGATGTTGGACCTCGGCGGCCGCCTTCCTCTTCTTCTTGGAACCAGGGGCGTTGACTACCGACGCGTAGGTAATCTCCCTCTTGTGGGTTGAGACGTAGATCTTGCATAGCACCAGTCCGGCCGCACCGTCTTGTTCGTCGTCGTGGTCGAGGCCGTACTCCTTCATGCACCACCCAACCCTGGTTCTGGCTGCTCCAGGCCTCTTGATCCCAAAGGAAAGATGGTCGATGAGGCCGACCCGTTTACCTTGAGTGTCTAGCACGGGCTTGCTCTTCTCCGAGTGCCAGTTGTAACCCTCGTCGTCGTCGACGACGCGCTGTCGCCTTCCGCTGCGGCCACCTTTGGTCTCGTGACGACGGACCGGTGAGAAGAAGTACCACACGCCTCCTTTCCCGTCGTCCTTGTCGGAGCCAGGCGCGTGGGCACGGTTCTCGATGAGGTCCCCGGGTGGCGCGGAGTAGACGTCGTCTTCGTGGATGAAGCTGCTGAAGCGGCCGCGGTCTGCTCCGGCGATCCTCGGGCGGAGGAACTGGTTGATGAGCTCGTGATCCTGGGGACTGAAGGTGGAGCCGACGGGAAAGAGCTCCTCATGGCCGGCCATATTGAATCGCCTTGCCTTGATCAGAGCTAGCTAGAGGACGTACTTCTCGTCGCCTTGATCAGAAGGAACTAGCTATGGAAGGTCCGTAGGTGTGCAACCCTAGCTAGGTAGGTATATATGGATGGATCGCGACACAGGGCTATGTACGTGCCTTCCTTGATCAATACACTACTAGAGTGCTTCGGACTCAGGAGCGTCTTCAGTTCGTATACGGATTGCTACCGTACGCATCTAGTGTATATACGGTCCGTAAGGTGTGTTGTATATACGGATTGCTAGCTCTTGGAAACGCACGCGAGTCTCCATCCATGCACTGCACGATCTCTCTCTCAAGCGGACGCAAACGATCGATCAAATCCAATGGATCTCTCTCTGTCAAACGCACGGTTTCGCCCCGCAAACGATCGATGAACGGAAACCATCCTTAACATATAGAGTGCTTCCCGTCTTCACTTCGTATCCGAATTGCTTGCGCAGTTCATTTTTTTTTGCATGGTAACACGTGTCTCATTCATATCATAAAGAACAAAGTACAAGTCACGTAAAGACCGACATGACAAAACTGAAAAGATAACAGAACATCTCTGAGCTTGACACCAACGCCCGTCACCTGCCTCAGGCACCACCACAGCAGCCGCCGAAGAAAAGAATGACGAATCACCTCCTGACCCGAACTCGACGCGGCTCCATCGCTGATATGCAGCTTTACGGACCTCCAAGGTGGCTCACCAAAAGTGAAACCTTTAACGTTGAACGAATCAGACCGGGGCAACACCCCGGACACGCCATCGAACTCCAGATCTGGCAACCCACCACGACTAAAACGCCGGAGGAGGAAACCATATCTGCCATCCACCAACCACGAGCCCAGCACATGCTCCGTCTTCCAGATGTCGTTGATGCAGACCACAATCTGCATCCGCTCCTGGACTACCTCCCAAGCTCCGCACCGACGCTGGAGCAAACGTCGTCGCAACGGCGGAGCCCGAGGACACAGGTCCACCACGAGGATGCCGCCGCCGCCACGCCATCCTTGCTTGAACAGACTGGTTTCCAAATCCATCCCCAACCATAGGACCGATGGCCTCGTCAGGGAAGGATCCGAAGAATCTTTATTCAGCGTTGTCATCGTCGCCGCCGAAGCAAAGACGATGAACAACCTAAAAACCTAGACTACGAGAGAGTAAAAAACGATCCACACGCGTGGATCCGGCGACCCCCCTCACCACCGACGACCGAGGTCGCCGGTGGAGGGGAGCCGCCGGAGAGCGGCGTTGGAAGATCGGCCTCCCCCTGGCGGCGGCTAGGGTTCCAGCCGCCAGGGACGAGAGGAAAACAGGGACAGTTCCCCGAATTGATCTCTAACTACTTGCGCAGTTCATAACGCACGGCTTGTTAACCAGCGTTACTGCTAGCGTTACGCATATATTTTTTTCTGTTACGTATTTGCGATGTATTTGTACAGATTTTATACAGTAGTCTAATCATATCATAAACAAACAATATTCTCATCATATTATACCCATAATAGTCTCATCATATCATCACCTCGTCCAGCACAAATGATGTCTCTCATCATCATCTCAATATAGCGATACAAGTTATGCGACATGTCTCAAATACAAGCAACTGCATGGTCATCACACACACATGTTTCATCATCTATATCTAAACTATGATACAAAAGAAAGAGCGACCATTATGAGCAAGAGTGAGATAATGTAGTACTTGAGGCACCGGTACTGATCCCTCTCTTGTGCAAGCCTGAACCTCAAGTAACTAGCTTCTGCTTCGCGTCTGGTATCGAAACCTCTCTGGTTGCCGCCCGAGAACACCGACACTTGGGTCTGACACTCTGGCCACTCGTCGTACACTCCTGGAACCTTCCGTACATACATGTCATAGCACTTCTTCGCCATCGATGATCTCTGGTTGGCCGTAGCTTAAGATAGCACTGTCGAGAACACTCTTGATGTGTGTGTAATCCTTTTTCTTTATGTTCTTCGACGAGTCCAAGTAAAGAGCATGGGAGAATCGGGGGTAAAGAATGATAAGGACGGCGCACAGTACATCTAAAATTAGCCTCCACGCATGCAAATGAATGACTAAAATTTAAGAAAGTATGTATGTGTCACAGAGGATATCCGCGGATGACTTACATGGGATGATAAGGCAGGAGAATAGACTCCTTATCCTTATTGGCTGTCATGAATTCGGCGATGTAGTTCCTCGCATATTTATGGTGCTCTGCGCAGACTGAGATATAAGATATAAGATATTTGCTCACTCTTGATGATGTAGTTCATAGTACAAGGCATAAAGGTGGACGAACGTAAAATCTAGCTTTGTCATGTGAAACATATTGAAGAGGTAACCAAATTGAAGGAAGAATTTATCCGCGGGGAATGTCTGGACGTACAACATTTGCTGCGGCACGTTAACCATGTAGAGCGGGTATCCTGGATTTTTTGCGACGAGAAGGCTTTTCTCTCTCGACAACACATCGTCATGAAGTCTCCTTAGATCGTCATCTATGCCCTCCAGCGCTTCCTTAGGTAGTATCGGATCACCAGGGACATGGAATTTCGCCACACCTTTGATAGGTATACGGTCTGCAATCCGAGGCTACGGAGGCGGCTGGCTGATAGAAGCAACTTTGGCGCCAGTAGGGCCTTTCCTCGATCTCCTCCTATGCTTCTAGGGTACCGGCAAGGTTGTCAGAATCGCGATTCTATTGTACGATTCTACGACTTTACGATCCAAACTAACCCCTCCGATTCTACGACTTTAGTCTCTAGAATCTACGTTTCTACGATCCTGATAGTGAAGATTCTACGATTTGCGATCCTACCATCGTAGCTCCGATTCGATTCAGAATCACGATTCTGACAACCTTGGGTACCGGAACTGAGACTAACATACCGTGCCTCACCACCACCCCCAGTGTTGTCGGTTACAGCATTGCACGACCCTCACGTTGTTGATCCTGGGTTGAGGCGGCACCTGGAGGCGTGTCCTGCGAGGATTGCATGAAGTGCGACTTCTCACAATCAGCCTTAAAACATTCCTGATCCAACAATTCAAGCATCAACTCATCACGCTCAAATCCTGAGTCGTACTGCTGAGGCATCAATTCTCCTTCATCATAGCCGCTAGTATTGAGAAACCGTAGAGGGTCATCATCCTCGTCCATGACATCATTCATTGCTTCTTCGACACCGGCGATGTCGTCAACCACTAGCGGGGCCTCTTCCGCACGTCGTCCGCTATCACTCGGGACGATAAGTGCCACTAATTGGGTAGGTGGGGTGGTGTTAATACCTTGTTGAGGTGTTCTCATTGGTGGCCGCCTCCAGACGCAGAAGATCCTTTGGCCACAATAGGACCCAACTCTTGCAATCGCCAAGCCGCGGCAGGGTCTCATCGTCATACTCCCATAGTGGTACCGGAGGAACCAAATTCTTGTGGCCCGCTTTGACACTGGCCACAAAAACCTTGAAGACGCCATGGGGCATCGGCCGGTTGTGGAACGAGTGTTCCCTCGGCTTCACTATCGTCGTCTTTCCCGCGTCCACCTTCTGGCCGATGATGGTGTACTGTATGGTGCACGGGGTTTCGTCGGCCTGCAAAGACATGTCTGCGATGTCAGACATCCGAAAGGAAACGGAAACGGAAGGGTGTGTGTGTGTGTGTGTGTGTGTGTGTGTGTGTTGAAGAGGGCCGATGTGACAAGTAGTTACCGGGAGGGCGTCAACCTCAGCCAAAGACGAAGCCCCGCCGAGCATGCCAGAGACGGAGGACGGGCTGCTATGAGCAGGTGCGATTGCGTGAGCAGGTGCTGGCGCGACATTCACCAAGTTGCTCCCGACTGTATACTACAGTCGGCGGCGATTGCTGTTCTGGTGTCCTGGTCCTATGATGTCTTAGCACGACGACTTCCCAATTGTATACTACAATAATCTTTGTCCGGCCCCGATGTGGGAGAGGCGATGATGGCAGTGTGCCTTCACCTCGCTTTAGTGTTTGTAGTCGTCGCTGGGTGGTCAACGAACCTGGATGTAATTCTTATTTCTGATGTTCTTTGTACTACCTTGACATTTGATGAATAGATTAAAAATTGTCTCGTACTAGGTACATGTCCATGCGTTGCCACGGTAGGAGTATACAGGGATATATCTTGATGTGAATGAATAAGCAAAGGAGATTTTGCTTTGTTTATGAACCATTGAACTTATGGAAACTTTGTCGTAAGATATTGAAGGGCAAAGAACATCGTAGAGTGAAATATAATTATCTGAATGACATGATATTTTTACAGAAAATAAGATATCTTGTTTGATAAAGAAAAAAAATGAGAGGCAATAATACAATCCATTTACAAGACATGTTTACCTACCTTTTTCCATAAACCATCGTACCCGAAAATGGCATTCCACGTGCCCACGCACAAAATATCACAATCTTCATGATTTGGTTAACTGGGAGTAGGATTAAAAAATTAAAAGATGTGGCAAATCGAAACAGATGGAAGTTCAAAATATCACAATCTTCATGATTTGGTTAACTGGGAGTAGGATTAAAAAAATAAAAGATGTGGCAAATCAAAACAGATGAAGTTCAAAATTCACTTCTTTTTATTTGATAAAATCATGCGTTGCCCATATAAATGTTCAGACAGAATAATATGGTACTATCAAAATAGAGAAAATGAAACATTAGGACGATAACTTTACAGTAGATTGAACCATGGTGTCACATATACGCATACATCATCACATCAGATTTCGCCTTCCTTAATTCCGCGTGACCCATTTGAAGCACCCAAGAACAGTTTGGAATTTATATCTCAGCTAAGTGCATGTATGTACTAAGTAGTGAGTACTGACGGCCAGAGACAAACAGAAAAAGCGCAAACACGCACCTGATGCTCGCTAGTGCAGCGGTTATATGTCCCTCGACTTTGGCTGCTTCAGGTGTCATCGGCGTGGTTGAAGGCTTCAAGCATCGCTGATGCCTGGATTAAGGTAGACTCTCGCCATGGGCCCTGCTTGCTTTGGACCTGGGAGCTTAAGACCAGCGGATTGAGACAAAGAATAAGTGGAGGCTGTGGCCGGCGTCGTAGATTGGCGCGGAGTGGCGCGACATGGAGGTGGTTCAATGGAGACGGGCACGTCGGCGTGGCGGGTTAAGAAGCGGAGATGTAGTAACGAACGCCACGGCTGTGCAGATGTTTATTCACTGCAGATCTTGATTTCGACCAGCCACGCCGCGTTCTCAGTCCCTGTGCCACTCAAGTCTGCCCCCTGCTCCCTCGACCAGCCACGCGGCGTTCTAACATCGCCGCCGCCGTGCGTCGTTCCAGGAGAGAGGACCAAGGAGAGAAATGATACATGCTTAGAAGAGAGAAGAAACTGGTACATCGCTTCCGCCCCCGCCGATGCTCCATGACCGCCACATGATCTCTCACGCCGCCACAGAAGAAGAAACGAGATGGCGGACGGAATAAGGTTTCTTCGGTGTACTCACTGTGCCGATCTGAGCGCTGCTACGGGAGATGCTCCACATCATGGCATCGTCTCCAGCTCCTTCGTCAAAGGAGAAATTGCCGCTGGAGTCCAAGGGCGCGGGATACAGGAGAGATTGCTGTCCATAATTGATGTGAATTGAGATTGATTACCAAAGAAAGAGATTAATTACTATACGGAAATTGATTGTTTTATCAAACATGGATAGAAAGAAAAACTGGTCGAGGGGTAAGGGATAGCGAACGGAAAAGGATGGAGGGGATACGGAACCTTACGGTTCTTTTAGGCAGTATAATATAATAATATATAGATATAGATATAGATATAGATACACTATTAAGGAAAACCTTATACACAGAAGTTTATCAGTAGCGCGGTTTAAAAATGGACGCTACTGCTAATTAGTAGTAGCGAGGGGTATAAAAACCGCGCTACTACTAAGTTGATAGTAGTAGTGAAGGGTATAAACCCGCGCTGCTATTAAATGGTCTCCAACAATACCCCCGGAATAGGCCATAGTAGTAACAAGGGGTATAAAACCGGTGCTACTACTAAGTAAGTAGTAGTAGCGCAGATAAGACCCCCACGCTACTACTAAGCGTGTCACCCCGGCCCGATCCACACTCCCACCCCACCAACCGTCCCACACCACCCACTACCCCACGTCTGTCTAAAAAAAAAACCACGCAGCCCGATCTAGATCCCCAACCTCCTCTCCTCTCCCAACCCACTCGCCGCCGACCTCCCTTCCACCTCCTCTCCTCCGTTCGTCCGCCCCCATGCCCCCTGCCGCGTGCGCCACGCCGGCGGCCGCGCGCCCGCCGCTGCCCGTCTCGCGCCGCTGCCCGCCCCCCTCCGCCGCGCACGTGCCCGCCCGCCGCGGCGCCAGCTCCTCCTCCGCTACAGCATGCCGCTGCACCGCGGCCTCCTCCCCATCGCTACTCCTTCCGCCCCGCCCACCACGCGCTTCAGGTACGTCCGCCCACCCCCTGCGCTCACCCCCCCATTTCATACCAGCGCCATACGCATTTGTCCGTCGCCACTGCGGGGGTTCACGATGCGCGAATTTGAGTACCGCGTAAGCTCGATTCCAACGAGCTCTGTGTGCTTGAGTCTCGTTCGGAATCGGCAGCTTACTGCTACCAAATTGAGATCGAAGCCCCGTTCAGGCCTTAGTTAGTCGTGCCATTAATTCTGCGGTGCATAGAATTAGCTGAGGCGTGTGGAGAAGTTGGAGTCTATGACGGTCACGGGTTCGATTTACACATCATTTTTAGTGGTTTCAGTCTGTTCAACTTGGTTGGACGACCGTCGTTGCTAATATAGGGGAGTTAGGGCATGTACACCACGGCCTCCTCCCCTGCGGCATCGGCGTCGGCGTGGGACGGGACCCGCTGGAGCCGGCACTTCGCGGAGGTGGACCCATTAATTCAGTCTGTGAATGCAAGGCTTGGCAGTAGAGATTTGTGCAACTTTTTCTGTACAGTGTAGAAGTAACATTTTTCTGTTCATCTTTTAATAGGAGTACTTCAATGCACTTCATCCAAGGACGATGCAAGCCATTTACCAGAAAGCAAAAGCAGATTTTGGTTGGTAAAGAAAACCTTTGCCTGCTTCCAGATTTGTGTATACATCTACTGAAGCAAACAAATGCAGTACTAGTGCTAGTGCTTCCAGAATTTGAGTACACCAGTGCATATTCACTCCTATAGACAAAAGACTGTTGTAGACTCCAATTTTAAGTGTGTTTTTGGTAAGTAAAGAAAATCTTTGCCTGCTTCCAGATTTGGAGTACAAAGACAAAAGACTACTGTAAGTACATGCACATTCTTCGGTCCTCTTCCATGATATACAGATCGATAAATGAAGTGATTGTGCTCCAACTTTGTAAGAAGATGTTCAGAGACCCATGTAGAATGATGTTCATATTACTCCTATAGACAGAGAGTGATGTACTCCTTGTATTCATGTCTACAGTAAGAAGCAGATAGTGCACCTTGCCGGCTGCTCTTTTCTTTGCTTTACCCTACATTTTCTTTTCTTGGTTACGACTGTAAATTGAAAGTGCCATTGCTAACTAACCAAAGCCAGCCATGTTTAAAGAATAAATGTAAGCTTAACACACAACCAAAGCAAGCCATGTTTAATTAGCCATATCTGGATGACAGATGGAAAATGTGGGCTGCAGGCTACACTTGCCTCCTTTATTTGTCTCTTTTATTTCAGTTGAGTCCTGAATTTGAAATTCTAGTGATTCCTCAAATTCTCATGTACTGTTTAATTTCTGTAACTTGAGGTGAGGAGTACCTACCTGGAGTGGTGTGTGCTGCGATGAGCAGGCGGGGGCGCATCGACGATCTGTCTGGGCAGCGGGGCGAGGACGCTAGGGCCACGACAACAAGACTGGGGCGGAGGAGGTTGGGCCTGTTGCTGGCGACGGGGATGAGCAACTAGACAACAGGGAGGAGCCTGGTGGAGGGTCTTGCTGGTGGAGGGCGGAGGAGGGGCCTACTGCTGGCGACGGGGACAAGCAGCTGGACGACAGGGAGTAGCCTGGCGGAAGAGGAGGAGGAGGAGGAGGAGGAGGAGGAGGAGGAGGATGGGCTTGCTGCTGGTCTGGACGAGCAGCTGGAGGAGGAGGGGCCTGCTGCTGGCCTGGATGCGCTGCCCTGGAGGAAGACAACGAGGAAGACGACGATCTGATTTCAAGTTAGGGGTAGTTCTGTACTTTCGTCGTTTTCACCTGGTCGGAGATTTCTCCCAGCGACAATTATTTTGGAACGGACGGAGTAGTTTCTTATGTAATTGTGCGATAGAATGAAATTATACATGAGTTGCTGCTAGAATGAGGAACTGGAGAAGATACGACACGTGATAGAATGAATTTGGTTGATTTTATTTTTTTAATTCCTAATAAGTTAGTAGTGGCGTGGGGATCAAATGGCGCGCTACTAGTATTTAGGATACTAGTAGCGTTGGGACTATAAACACGCTACTACTATTTCATTAGTAGTAGCGCGGTTCATAATAGCAGTAGCGCGGATTGAACCCTCGCTGCTACTAATAAAGTTAGTAGTAGTGCGGGTTCGACCCATGCTAGTACTAACTTTTAACTGTAGCGCGATACTAGTAGCGCTAGTATCCGCGCTACTAGTAGCCATTTTACCCGCGCTGCTAGTAGCCTTTTCCCTAGTAGTGATATAGAGATAGAGATAGAGAAAAGGAAAATTGAGACACTCGGTCAGAGCCTCGACACCTCCTTCTCTCCCGTCGCCTCCCTTTCCGCCACGGTGCGAGCCAGCTGACAGCCGCTCTAGGCAGAGATGACCTGATCGGCTCACGAGGATACACCTCCAACTCCAACTCCAATGGGGATCTGCTCGCCGAGGCCAACCCACAGCATCGGGCGGCGGCGGCGAAGCGGCATCTATACGTGGTTCTGGATGACCACATCGATGGACACGGCCGCTTCCACAAGCTGGACCTTGCCAACGACGACGATCTTGTGGCGGCACGGGGCGCCTACCGGACCCTCCGGTCCTCCGCGTGGCGCTTCCCACTGTCCGAGACGATGGGAAGTTTGGACAGTCCCTCGAATGTTCATGTCTCCAAGAGTAAAAATATGAGTTATTTACAAAAAAATGTTATAACATTGGAAATTTCTTTTGAATATGGTTTCTGAAATTAACTTATATGTCCAAAATTTGACTGAAAATACGAGGGTGCTTTACAAACCTGGATGTAGAGAGTAAGATCGAGTTCTTGTTTCCATAATCATTTAGAGTGGAACTAGACTCTATATACCAATTTTTGAACTAGGTGATCAGTAAACCAAAATCATCTATGCGAAATAACATGCTCCTCATATGGATTGAGATTTTTTTTTTGTGTGTGTGCATATGGGTTGAGTCTGATCAAGATTTCAGAAATTTCAGTAATTTCTGGATTTTTACTGTTACCAAAAAAAAATTATGTATTTCTAACAAAACATTTTTGTCAGTTTTAGCAAAAACACATATGGGTTTCAAACCTTTGTACGAGGTTTCGTTGGATTTTAGTCAAATCTAGTGGGTCTTTATTAAGTAGGAATTTCATCATCTTACACAAGTGCAAAACCAAAATTTAGAGAAATATACTTATTTTGATGGTGTCCAAAATATCTCCAGAGCCAGAATTAAGAACCATGAGACTACTTAGTTATTATATACAAAATTAACCAAATCCTAAGTGCGTATTCATCTAACATGGTTCCAAACATTTTCTATAATATAAAATAAAAAATTGTACTCGCAAAGACGCGTAGCATACTATCGATCTCGCCGTCAATCCATTTTCTACTAGTGGTAGCCGGTCACGTAGGTCTTTTCTTTCCCAACCCTAAACTCCGGCCGCCGCCAATACACGATGTGGGCGTGGCGATCGTTCCTCGGTCAGCCTCGGCACCTCCTTCTCTGCCCGCTCCGCCCTTTCCGCCACGGTGCCAGCCAGCTGACCGCCGCTCTCGGCCGGGACGACCTGATCGGCTCACGAGGATACGCCTCCAATTCCAACTCCAATGGCGATCCGCACGCCGAGGCAAACCACCAGCATCGGGCGGCGGCGGCGGTGGCGAAGCGGCATCTATACGTGGTGCTGGACGACCACAGGGACGGACACAGCATCCACAAGCTGGACCTCGCCGCTGACGACGATCTGGACGGCGGCACGGGGCGCCTACCGGAGCCACCGGTCCTCCGCGTGGCGCTTCCCACTGTCCGCGATGATGCGCAGTTCGCCGCGGTTGGCAGCAGCATTGTCGCCATATCTACCAGCATCACCACAGACGTGGAATGGCAAGAGTTCGTCGGCGGCTGCGTCCTAATTTACGACACCAAGACAGTGGCGCAGGTCGTCTCGCCTAACCTCCCAAAAAGCCTCCTGGACGCCTTCGGCTACCGGGCAGCCATTACAGTCGGCGACAGGCTCTACTTGCTCGAGTCATGTGGGTTTGAGAGATACTACAAGTACGTCGGCCATGGCAAAACCATTTTTGCATCAGGCTTGCACTGCCTGACCGCCCATGCAGCCGGAGGAGACGAGGACAAGCTCTGGAATTGGCAGCCGGTGTCCGCTTCGTCGCAGTGGCGTTGGAGTTGCACTGAGAATCTTCTGATGCTCCCCTTCGACGCCGATAACATCTTGGCGCATGCGGTGCGCGCCCCGCTAGGAGCGGCCCCGCACGACCATGAGATCTTGGTGTCCGCTTGGCGCTGGGACCGGGACGTGAACAAAGCCACTCCCAGGACCTTCTCTTTCAGCACGACAAGTCACAAGTGGACGTGCCTTGGCGACTGGCGGATGCCCGTAGTCGGCCACGCCCACTACGACCATGGTCTCGACGCTGTCGATGATGGCTACCTCTGTGCCGGCAATGTCTTGAGTGCTCCCTCAGAGTGGAAGGACGGCAGGGACAAGCTGTTCTGTCTCGACGAGGACGCCGCCGCTGGCTGGAGCCACGTCGATACCAAGCTCGTGCCCGTGCCATCTCCCAAAGGCGGCGACAGCGAGTACTGTCTCATGGAGCGCCTGAGGCCCAAGGGGAATGGCGACCGATACAAGTGCTTGGCTGACGGCGAAAACTCTCTTCTCCGGCTGACCTCCTTGTGTGTGGAGCGTGGCGAGGAAGGTGAGCCCGTGGTCACGGCTCGCCGGCGCGCTCGCTCTTACAACGTATCTAGGTATAATGAAGATTTTGAAGCTCAAGCATTTTGGATGTAGTTAATTCTAAGTCTGCTTCCAAATTTACTTTCATGAATTCAGAGGTTGTTGCTAATAGAATTTACTGTGACGAATTTCAACTTTGGCAATCCTCATTTTAAAGTTCCTAATTTTTATTCTCGACGTTGTATGAATTTGGAGATCCTTGGTGGGCATTAGTCATCTCTGTCTCCAGCAACTTTTGGGATTTTAACCCAAAAAAATAAATTTCAGAGGCCTCTCATATCGACGAATTTGGAAAATTCAGACGAAATAAGGAAATAAATTTGAAGTTTTAGATGAAACTCAATAGGCTTGAGATAAAGTTTGATTGAATATTTTTTTTCCAGGGCGATACAAGGTAAAGATAAGTTACACAAGAATTCAAGGGCAATTTTTCGCCTTTTTTATACAGGGAGTCATAGGTGGGCATAGTTCGCTCCCAGGCTGGTCCAAAAATTTCAGTACGTCAAAACTTTATGGCCGCGACAAGGTTATCTCAAGGGGGGCAATTCCTATTTGTTGCTTATCGCGTTAAATAGTGGACCAATCACACAAATTTAACCAGGGGAGAGACTAATTAACTAGGCAGGCCCATTTAGCAAGTTCGTGGGGAGACTGCAACTAACTTTTAGCTTTTGAGCTTTTTAACCTTGCTATGTTGGCTAAACAGGCATTTATAGAACCCGGACAGCATGTGCTCAAGGTTACTTAAAGGTATCTATTACCCACAAGGTTCCATCCTGTCCGCGCAGCTGGGCAGCACTCCGAGTCAAGTATGGAGGTCCCTGGTGGAAGGAAGAGATATTCTAAAACAGGGTCTGATACGTCGCATAGGCAATGGAGAGAGTACAAGCATCTGGGAGGATAATTGGCTACCCCGAAACGAGATGATGAGGCCATATGGCAGCGTGACTACCAACCCTCCGACACACGTTTCTGAGTTAATCGATGCCAGTTCAGCCTCATGGGACAGACAAAAAGTTCAAGCAACTTTTCTGCATATGGACGCAAGTGTCATACTGGGTATTCCGTTATGTACGATGAATGTGGAAGATTTTTGGAGTTGGAGTCAGGAAAAGAATGGAGTTTTCTCAGTCAAATCTGCCTACCGTATGCTCGTTTGTACGCGACAGAGGAGAGAGGCGTGGCTTGAAAACAGGCCCGGTCCCTCCAGTTCAGATGCAGAAGAAGGTGAGTGGAAAAGGCTATGGAAGACAGAAGTTCCAGGGAAGGTCCGAATGTTCCTTTGGAGATTATCTAAACAGTCCATCCCGACAAATGATATAAGAGTACACAGACATATGGCGACTTCTAGTGCGTGTGGGATCTGCGGCGCTCCAGACTCATGGAGACATTCATTGCTAGAATGCACCATGTCAAGGTGTACTTGGGCCCTTGTAGATGAGGATCTGGCGCAACATTTAGCAACCATTGCTGAACCGAAAGCTAAACAGTGGCTTTTCACTCTCATGAGAGTGTTATCGCATGATCTTTTTGTGAAGCTCTCAGTCACCTTATGGGCCATTTGGGCAGCGAGAAGGAAAGCCATTCATGAGGGTTTATTCCAGAGTCCCCAAACTATAAACGGCTTCATCAACAGGTACCTGCAGGAGTTGAAGATGATAGCCGAGCCTGCATCGCCCCAGAACGAGTTACATACACTTTCAGCAAATAGGAACTCTGCGCTTCCAAAAGCGCCTCCCCCAGGGCATGTAAAAATTCATGTTGATGCCGCATGCCGTAAGGGGTTGGGGGGTGCTTCGGCTGCTGTGTGCCGAGATGCTAATGGAAACTTCCTGGGTAGCTCAGCTCTTGTGATTCAAGGAGTAGACGACCTTGAGATTCTTGAAACTATAGCATGCAGGGAGGCTTTGGCCCTGGCGCAAGATCTCAATGCACTCGACCTGGTGGTGGCTTCTGACTCGAAAGGCACTGTTGGGAGTATCAACAACAGCAACAGAGGAGCAAATGGCGCCATTGTCATGGAGATTCATAGCATAGCTAGTAGCATGAACTGTAAATTTACTTTCAAAGGTCGTGCAGTCAATGTAGATGCACATAAATTAGCCAAGTTTGCTTTCTCGTTAGGTCCTGGTCGGCACATTTGGTTGGGCCAACCCCACGACCAGAGATGTATCCCACGAACTGTGGTTTTTGCTGAATAAAAACTTGGTTTCCCCCTAAAAAAAAAACTAACTTTTAGCTTTGTTTGTTTTCCTTTCCTTTTTTTATTTTCTATTTTTTATTTTCTTATCTTGGTTTTCTAAAAGGTATGCAAACTTTGGCAAATGCTCATTTATTAATTCAAGAATTTTATCAAATGCATGTTTTTTTGAATTCGAGAACATTTTTGAGAATATTTTTTATTCAAGAACATTTTCAATATTTGAGAATATCTTTAAAATTTATGGATTTATTTAAAAAAATGCGAACATATTTGTATTCAGGAACAAAATTTTAAATTAAAATATACAGGAATCATTCTTTTAGAAATTTGGTTCAAAAAACTAAAGTAAAAAATATAAGCGGAAGGAAATTCGCTAGAGAAGTGCTCAATGTCATATTGGGTCCGTCCACCATAAAATTATATGTTTGTTAACCCACTATTTGTGAGGAGAGCATCAAATAGGTGTTCCATGAGCCATACATGTCTACCTCCACCAAGGATGAAAACTTTGCCAAGGGCATCACAATTGAACTCTCTTCGTTCATGGTCGATGTTGTCTTTTATTCTGGATTACCTCTTTCAGGATCAATCTTGGGGCTCTCACCGTAGACTCCTCCAATCATGGTAGTACGGAGAGATGAGTGACACGTTTTGGGAATAGGTGGACCATTGGGTGAAGTCTAAGAAAAAATAATCGATGTCTAGTTGACGGCGATTCAATACAAAACAGCGTGCATTCTTATTGGGCACTCAAAAAAAAAACGAGTGTTTATTTTAACAGGTGAAATTGAATGTTGCTATGTTTAGAATGAAGAGTATTATTTTTTTACGGGGTAACTCTTGCAGTTGCAGTCACTTGAGATGAGGAGCCCTTGGATGGAGCGAGTTATTGTGACAATGCAAGGAAATCCATAATGATGAAATTAACCCCCCCCCCCCCCCCCCCCCTCATCCATGTTGAGTCAACAAGGATCGGGAGAATCTCGAGGTGTATTTCCAAGGTAGCACTTTTCCAAACAAGGTTGAACAAGTCCGTTGTGTGGACAACGGGCAGTGGCGTAGCCAGGCCTAGGGCTGCCCTGGCCGTAGCTACAGTACGTGCTGTGCCAAGGAGGCTGGTCTGGGGCGTTGAGATTTTCTGCCTACGCCACTGACAACGGGGGTGCCTCATGTTCTCCACCAGGGACAGACAAGAGCACACAATGGGTCGACATGTTGGTATTGTGGGGTGGGGGGGTCTCATTTGGACCTCTTGTGACCTCGATAACAAGTCCAACGACTTAGAGTTCATCCTATAGACTGCCTTCACCAACAATGACAATCCCAAACCCTGTGTCGCCTCCTGTATCCCCCATCACACATAGGCCCCTTACTGCCCCTACAAGCTCGCTGCCACCTCCGCCGTCATCACCTCCACGGATATCCACCTTAGCATGTCACCTATCCGCCCCAAGCAGCTCCTCGGCATGGCCAAATTAGTCATTGTTGAAACCTCGACACCTCAGCCAATGCCTTCCTCCCGGCTCTCGCTTCTGCATGTGCTTTTCTCGTCGGGCAATCTCACCGCATCTTGCTCTCCCTCGATGAGGTCCCATCCTGGACTTGTGTCCATGTTTGTTGAGCTCACATTTCGCCTCTCCCAGCCTCCACTCCCATCCTTCGACTACCCCATCACGCTTCAACGATATGTGATTGTGAGTTGCTTGAACCTACTTCCTGTGGCCAAGAAGGAGGTGATCCTCTCCCAAGCACGATTCCTCCTAGGATGCGCCACTAAGTGGTTGCTCACCATTGTCCTCCACTCGCTGGCGCTAGTCGCTAGACTAATCTCCCTGGCCATTTTTTTAAATATTGAACATTCTTTAAGTGTTACAAACATTTTTTTAAATCATATTTTTTGAATGATACTAAAATTTTCCAAAATTATGCGAATAATCTTTTGTATTATATTTAAATGTCACAAACATGTTCCTTTAAACATGTGAGCATTTTTTAAATGACTATTTTTTGAAGTTTACATTACATGAATATTTTTTCAATGAGTGGTGAACTTTTAAATGTCACAAACATATAGGATATTTTTAAATATAAAAAACAAAAAAGGAATTAAACAAAGGAACTAGTTCCTGCTAGACCGTCTCACTATGCGGTCCCTTGAGGTGAGGCAAAACAAGCAGCCACTACAAGGATTCCGGTCTATTGCAACAAAATTTATTGCTACAACTATGTTTTGTTGCAATAAAACGCAATATTACCATGAATTCTCTCATTGTGGTAATAGGTCGCACATATTGCCATAATTTAGTTTGGTCACGATAAATACTAACTTTGTTGCAATAGAGGCCTCATATTGCAACAAACAGTATTGGTGTTGCAATATGGAAGCGGTATTGCGACAAACAGATTCCATTGCGTGAGGACAGTCATTTTGTTGTAATAGAGACTAGGTATTTCAACAGAATAAATATTCGTGGCAATATTCGGAAAGATATTGCAACACAGGCATGACATTGCATTAGTTACAAATATTGTTGCAAAAAAGTGGCTAGCTATTGCAACAAACTAAATCGGCGTTGCAATATGGTAGCGATATTGCGACAAAAAAAATTCTGTTGCGCAAAGCAGTCATTTTGTTGCAATAGAGACTAGGTATTTCAACAGGATAACTATTCGTGGTAATATTCGAAAAGATATTGCAACATCGGTGTGACGTTATATTTGTTACAAGTAAAACCGTGGAAAAATATATTATTCGAATTTATAGATATTAAGTTGTATTTTTTGCAAGCTCTAAGGAGTAATTAAATTATTTTTAAATTGCACCAATTTTAATTAACCAAAACTATGGAAAAACTTTATAAATGGATAGAACACACTTTCTTGATAGGAATACATATTTAACTCATTACATTTGGATTTGAAATGGCCAAGAAATGTTCGCCTATGTAAAAAAATACTTGTTGACAAGCTCCAAAAAACATGTACGCAATTTCAAAGTGTTTGTGAATTCAAAAAATATTCAAGAATTTGTAAAAAAGTTCATGAATTTAGAAAATTTTCGCAACTTCAAAATTATGGTGAACATTTTTTCAATTTGGTGAACAAATTTTAAATTCAAAAAATGTTCACCCCATTGTAAAAATGTTTACCATTTGAAAAAAACATGAATTTTAAAATATTTGCAATTACTACGATGGTTTCAGAAAGTTGTGACAAGATTTTTTTCAAAGGAAGTGTAAGTCGGATTTAGCTAGGACATATTAAAGCACTTAGTTAGGGTTGTGTGCCATGAGAATTTGTCAGCAGATTTGGATTCAAAGAAAGTTATTTTGGATTTAGTTAGGAGATAATTATTTTTGTATGGAGTTTGGAGATATTTTCGACTTAGTGACGAGATAATTTGGATTTAGTTAGGTGATAATTTTGGATTCAGTTAGGACACAATTTTGAATGGAGTTTGCAGATAATCAGGGGACTTGAAAGATTTGTGCACTTTGGATTTAGTTAGGAGATCATCAGTTACAACAAGTACAATCAATTAAATATTTCTGGATTTAGTCAGGGAATATTTTATACTTACTTACAGCTTTTGAAGGACTGAGTTTGGTACATGAATCTGATATGAAAAATTAAATCAATTATTTAAGCAGAGTATTGCATAATTATTATGTATGTTATCCATCCGTAACATTGACTATCTATTTTCGTTGGCAGCATAACGACATGGATGATAAAGGCAACGATGGCAAAAACTTGGGGAATACAAGCAAGGATGACAAGGACATGGGTGATAGACGAAACGAAGGCAAAGGAATGGATGGTATGCACACGGATGATAACGACAATGAGGATGCAGGCAAGGATGGCATAGACGTACACATGCAAGGTAAAGGAATTGATATTAAAGACATGGCTGGTTCAGATCTGAATGACTGTATGGAATACATAGAGATTGTGAAGAAGACTTTCAGGACTGAGGAAGAAGCCTACATGTTCTACGTAGGGTATGCGAGAAAAAAAGGGTTTGGTGTTAGAAAGGATGATCTGAAGTACAGGGGTCCGGGTCCGAAACAAAATGCATACAGAAGGACATACAAGTGCTGCAAACAAGGATGGCGGGCCCTTAAACACTTTAACATAGCTGATAGAAAAAGAACACCGAGGGGTCTTTCTTGGTGTGGGTGTCCCGCTCTTTTTCAGGTTGAGCTACAAGATAGTAGTGGCCTCTGGTTCGTCAAGAATTTTGTGCACAAGCATAACCATCTATTTGTCCCTGCTGACCTGACTCCCTACTTATCGGCTCATCGTAGAATGACTGACGCACAAAAGGCCGATGTCATCGAGTATGCTGTTGGTGGACTTCGAACACATCAGATTCTGAATGTAATGTAGAAGAATGCCGGAGGTCCCGACAAGCTTGGATTTATAGATCGAGACCTATACAACCATGTTTCAATCTAGAAGAAGCGCAAGATAGAAGGCAGTGACGCTAGATATTTTCTCACCTATATGATTACACAAAAAAAAGCAGACCCGGAATTCTTTTTCAAATACACAAAAGACAAAGAAGGCCATTTGAGGAACATATTCTGGGCTGATTCACAGTCCCTGATTAACTATGTTGCCTTTGGTGGTGTCGTGGTGTTCGACAGTACATACCGGTCTAACAAGTACAGGCTTCCGTTTGTTCCATTTGTTGGTCTGAACCATCACCGCAACACAGTTTTGTTTGGGGTCGGTCTAGTGTCAGACGAGATAGTTGCATCATACCAGTGGCTTCTTCATGTATTTTTGGAGGTAATGTCCCAGAGGGCACCCATTTCAGCAATCACCGATGGGGACGGTTCAATGGCTAAAGCAATAGCTACTGTCTGGACTGGAACAGATCATCGTTTATGCACGTGGCATATCAAGGAGAATATGGTGATGCACCTCCGCAAGAAAAAGCTTGAGGAATTTAGGGAATTCATTTACCGTCGTTGGGATGTTGATGAGTTTGAGAAAAGATGGGAGGCTTATAAGGTTCGTTTCAAAATAAAACCAACGGGAAAGAGGTCGTCATGGGTTAACAGGATGTACGAGCTGCGACACAAATGGGCAGCTGTGTACACAAAGGGTAGATATTTCCTTGGCATGATGAGTAATCAGAGGAGTGAGTCTCTCAACTCAAGGCTTCATGTGCACCTGAACAGGAAGATGCAGCTTGTTGATTTGTTGCAGCATGTTGAGCACTGTGTATCCATAATGCGTAAGAATGAAGCAGCATTAGACGCAGTAGCAACACATACGATACCCTTCACTAAGCTGAATGCACACCCTCTGGAGATTGCTGCCTCTTATATTTATACAACTGTGATGTTTCCAAAGGTAAAGCGTCAGATTGTTGAAGGGACAAATTGGCAGGTCACGGACCGGGTAGCATGTGATGGTTTGGTCGTGTTTGGAGTTTTGCGCAAAGCCCCATATGATAAAGTCCCATATGGCAGGGATGCTATAGAATTGCAAGGTAAGGAAGGTAAGGATGCTGAGGACTTGCATGCAAAAAAATTGGATGCTAAGGATCCAAATGACTTGCAAGGTAAGGATGCTGAGGACTTGCATGCAAAAAAACTTGGATGCCGAGGATCCCAATGACTTGGTGTTGGGGAACGTAGTGATTTCAAAAAATTTCCTACGTACACGCAAGATCATGGTGATGGTATAGCAACGAGAGGGGAGAGTGCATGTCCACGTACCCTCGTAGACCGTAAGCGGAAGCGTTATAACAACGCGGTTGATGTAGTCGTACGTCTTCACGATCCGACCGATCCAAGTACCGAACGTACGACACCTCCGAGTTCAGCACACGTTCAGCTCGATGACGATCCCCGGGCTCCGATCCAGCAAAGCTTCAGGGATGAGTTCCATTAGCACGACGGCGTGGTGACGATGATGATGTTCTACCGGCGCAGGACTTCGCCTAAACTCCGCGACGATATGACCGAGGTGGAATATGGTGGAGGGGGGCACCGCACACGGCTAAGGAACGATCCATAGATCAACTTGTGTCTATGGGGTGCCCCCCCGCCCCCGTATATAAAGGAGGGAGGGGGAGGTGCGGCCGGCCTCCTAGGGGTGCGCCTGGAGGAGTCCTACTCCCACCGGGAGTAGGACTCCCCCCTCTTGCCTTGGTGGAGAAGGAAAGGGGGGAGGGGAAAGAGGAAAGGGAGGCGCCCCCCCCCCTTCCTTGTCCTATTCGGACTAGGGGGGGATGGGGCGCACGGTCTGCCCTGGCCGGCCCTCCTCTTCTCCCTCATGGCCCACTAAGCCCATTAACCCCCGGGAGGGTTCCGGTAACCCCCCGGTGTTCCGGTAAAATCCCGATTTCACCCGGAACCATTCCGATGTCCAAACATAGGCTTCCAATATATCAATCTTTATGTCTCGACCAGTTCGAGACTCCTCGTCATGTCCATGATCACATCCGGGACTCAGAACAAACTTTGGTACATCAAAACTTATAAACTCATAATAAAACTGTCATCGTAACGTTAAGCGTGCGGACCCTACGGGTTCGAGGACTATGTAGACATGACCTAGAACTATTCTCGGTCAATAACCAATAGCGGAACCTGGATGCCCATATTGGTTCCTACATATTCTATGAAGATCTTTATCGGTCAAACCGCATAACAACATACGTTGTTCCCTTTGTCATCGGTATGTTACTTGCCCGAGATTTGATCGTCGGTATCCAATACCTAGTTCAATCTCGTTACCGGCAAGTCTCTTTACTCGTTCCATAATGCATCATCCCGTAACCAACTCATTTGGTTACATTGCTTGCAAGGCTTATAATGATGTGCATTACCGAGAGGGCCCAGAGATACCTCTCCGACAATTGGAGTGACAAAACCTAATCTCGAAATACACCAACTCAACATGTACCTTCGGAGACACCTGTAGTACTCCTTTATAATCACCCAGTTATATTGTGACGTTTGGTAGTACCCAAAGTGTTCCTCCGGTAAACGGGAGTTGCATAATTCTCATTGTTACAGGAACATGTATAAGTCATGAAGAAAGCAATAGCAATATACTAAACGATCAAGTGCTAGGCTAACGGAATGGGTCATGTCAATCACATCATTCTTCTAATGATGTGATCCCACTAATCAAATGACAACACATGTCTATGGTCAGGAAACATAACCATCTTTGATCAATGAGCTAGTCAAGTAGAGGCATACTAGTGACTATATGTTTTTGTCTATGTATTCACACATGTATCATGTTTCCGGTTAATACAATTCTAGCATGAATAATAAACATTTATCATGATAAGAGGAAATAAATAATAACTTTATTATTGCCTCTAGGGCATATTTCCTTCAGTCTCCCACTTGCACTAGAGTCAATAATCTAGATTACATAGTAATGATTCTAACACCTATGGAGTCTTGGTGCTGATCATGTTTTGCTCGTGAGAGAGGCTTAGTCAACGGGTCTGCAACATTCAGATCCGTATGTATCTTGCAAATCTCTATGTCTCCCACTTGGACTTGGTCCCGAATGGAATTGAAGCGTATCTTGATGTGCTTGGTCCTCTTGTGAAATCTGGATTCCTTTGCCAAGGCAATTGCACCAGTATTGTCACAGAAGATTTTCATTGGTCCCGATGCACTAGGTATGACACCTAGATTGGAAATGAACTCCTTCATCCAGACTCCTTCATTTGCTGCTTCAGAAGCAGCTATGTACTC
Organism: Triticum timopheevii; assembly: GCA_963921465.1. Classification (NCBI taxonomy): domain Eukaryota; kingdom Viridiplantae; phylum Streptophyta; class Magnoliopsida; order Poales; family Poaceae; genus Triticum; species Triticum timopheevii. Next base: position 621,279,229 of record OY997270.1, on the reverse strand, counting down.
CGCTTCACATGTAGATCCCGCCACGACGCTTTGTTTAGAACTGCACCAACTTACAGCTCCACCTTCAATAAAAACACGTATCCGGTTTGTGATTTAGAATCGTCCGGATCAGTGTCAAAGCTTGCATCGACGTAACCATTTACGACTAGCTCCTTGTCACCTCCATATACGAGAAACATATCCTTAGTCCTTTTCAGGTATTTCAGGATGTTCTTGACCGCTGTCCAGTGATCCACTCCTGGATTACTTTGGTACCTTCCTGCCAAGCTTATTGCTAAGCATACGTCAGGTCTGGTACACAGCATTGCATACATGATAGAGCCTATGGCTGAAGCATAGGGAACATCTTTCATTTTCTTTCTATCTTCTGCTGTGGTCGGGCATTGAGTTTACTCAACTTCACACCTTGTAGCACGGGCAAGAACCCTTTCTTTGCCTGATCCATTTTGAAATTTTTCAAAATTTTGTCAAGGTATGTGCTTTGTGAAAGTCCTATTAAGCATCTTGATCTATCTCTATAGATCTTGATGCCCAATATGTAAGCAGCTTCACCGAGGTCTTTCATTGAAATTTTTTTATTCAAGTATCCCTTTATGTTATCCAGAAATTCTATATCATTTCCAATTAATAATATGTCATCTACATATAATATCAGAAATGCTACAGAGCTCCCACTCACTTTCTTGTAAATACAGGCTTCTCCAAAAGTCTGTATAAAACTATATGCTTTGATCACACTATCAAAATGTTTATTCCAACTCCGAGATGCTTGCACTAGTCCATAAATGGATCGCTGGAGCTTGCATACTTTGTTAGCACCTTTTGGATCAACAAAACCTTCTGGCTGCATCATATACAACTCTTCTTCCAGAAATCCATTCAAAAATGCAGTTTTGACATCCATTTGCCAAATTTCATAATCATGAAATGCAGCAATAGCTAACATGATTCGGACAGACTTAAGCATCGCTACGGGTGAGAAAGTCTCATCGTAGTCAACCCCTTGAACTTGTCGAAAACCTTTCGTAACAAGTCGAGCTTTATACACAGTTACATTACCATCAGCGTCAGTCTTCTTCTTAAAGATCCATTTATTCTCAATGGCTTGCCGATCATTGGGCAAGTCAACCAAAGTCTATACTTTGTTTTCATACATGGATCCCATCTCAGATTTCATGGCCTCTAGCCATTTTGCGGAATCTGGGCTCATCATCGCTTCCTCATAGTTCGTAGGTTCATCATGGTCAAGTAACATGACTTCCGGAATAGGATTACCGTACCACTCTGGTGCGGATCTTACTCTGGGAGACCTATGAGGTTCAGTAGAAACTTGTTCCGAAGTTTCAAGATCAATATCATTAGCTTCCTCACTAATTGGTGTAGTCATCACAGGAACCGGTTCTTGTGATGAACTACTTTCCAATAAGGGAGTAGATACAGTTATCTCATCAAGTTCTACTTTCCTCCCACTCACTTCTTTCGAGAGAAACTCTCTCTCTAGAAAGGATCCGATTTTAGCAACGAAAATCTTGCCCTCAGATCTGTGATAGAAGGTGTACCCAATAGTCTCTTTTGGGTATCCTATGAAGACACATTTCTCTGACTTGGGTTCGAGCTTATCTGGTTGAAGTTTCTTCACATAAGCATCGCAGCCCCAAACTTTAAGAAACGACAACTTTGGTTTCTTGCCAAACCATCGTTCATAAGGTGTCGTCTTAACGGATTTTGATGGTGCCCTATTTAACGTGAATGCGACCGTCTCTAAAGCATAACCCCAAAACGATAGCGGTAAATCAGTAAGAGACATCATAGATTGCACCATATCCATAAAGTACGATTACGACGTTCGGACACACCATTTCGTTGTGGTGTTCCGGGTGGTGTGAGTTGCGAAACTATTCCGCATTGTTTCAAGTGTAGACCAAACTCGTAACTCAAATATTGTCCTCCACGATCAGATCGTAGAAATTTTATTTTCTTGTTACGATGATTTTCCACTTCACTCTAAAATTCTTTGAACTTTTCAAATGTTTCAGACTTGTGTTTCATCAAATAGATATACCCATATCTTCTCAAATCATCTGTGAAGGTGAGAAAATAATGATACCCGCCGCGAGCCTCAACATTCATTGGACCACAAACATCAGTATGTATGATTTCCAACAAATCAGTTGCTCGCTCCATAGTTCCGGAGAACGGCGTTTTAGTCATCTTGCCCATGAGGCACGGTTCGCAAGTACCAAGTGATTCATAATCAAGTGATTCCAAAAGCCCATCAGTATGGAGTTTCTTCATGCGCTTTACACCGATATGACCTAAACGGCAGTGCCACAAATAAGTTGCACTATCGTTATCAACTCTGCATCTTTTGGTTTCAACACTATGAATATGTGTATCACTACTGTCTAGATTCAATAAAAATAGACCACTTTTCAAGGGTGCATGACCATAAAAGATATTACTCATATAAATAGAACAACCATTATTCTCTGATTTAAATGAATAACCGTCTTGCATCAAACAAGATCCAGATATAATGTTCATGCTCAATGCTGGCACCAAATAACAATTATTTAGGTCTAAAACTAATCCCGATGGTAGATGTAGAGGTAGCGTGCCGACCGCAATCACATCGACTTTGGAACCATTTCCCACGCGCATCGTCACCTCGTCCTTAGCCAATCTTCGCTTAATTCGTAGTCCCTGTTTCGAGTTGCAAATATTAGCAACAGAACCAGTATCAAATACCCAGGTGCTACTGCGAGCATTAGTAAGGTACACATCAATGACACGTATATCACATATACCTTTGTTCACTTTGCCATCCTTCTTATCCGCCAAATACTTGGGGCATTTCCGCTTCCAGTGTCTAGTCTGCTTGCAGTAGAAGCACTCAGTTTCAGGCTTAGGTCCAGACTTGGGTTTCTTCCCTTGAGCAGCAACTTGCTTGCTATTCTTTTTGAAGTTCCCCTTCTTCTTCCCTTTGCCCTTTTTCTTGAAACTAGTGGTCTTGTTAACCATCAACACTTGATGCTCCTTCTTGATTTCTACCTCCGCGGCTTTTAGCATTGCGAAGAGCTCGGGAATAGTCTTGTTCATCCCTTGCATATTATAGTTCATCACAAAGCTCTTGTAGCTTGGTAGCAGTGATTGAAGAATTCTGTCAATGACACTATCATCAGGAAGATTAACTCCCAGTTGAATCAAGTGATTATTATACCCAGACATTTTGAGTATATGTTCACTGACAGAACTATTCTCCTCCATCTTGCAGCTATAGAACTTATTGGAGACTTCATATCTCTCAATCCGGGCATTTGCTTGAAATATTAACTTCAACTCTTGGAACATCTCATATGCTCCATGACGTTCAAAACATCGTTGAAGACCCGGTTCTAAGCCGTAAAGCATGGCACACTGAACTATCGAGTAGTCATCAGCTTTGCTCTGCCAGATGTTCTTAACGTCGTCAGTTGCATCAGCAGCAGGCCTGGCACCCAGCGGTGCTTCCAGGACGTAACTTTTCTGTGCAGCAATGAGGATAATCCTCAGGTTATGGACCCAGTCCGTGTAATTGCTACCATCATCTTTCAACTTTGTTTTCTCAAGGAACGCATTAAAATTCAACGGAACAACAGCACGAGCCATCTATCTACAAACAAACATAGACAAGCAAAATACTATCAGGTACTAAGTTCATGATAAATTTAAGTTTAATTAATCATATTACTTAAGAACTCCCACTTAGATAGACATCTCTCTAGTCATCTAAGTGATCACGTGATCCAAATCAACTAAACCATGTCCGATCATCACGTGAGATGGAGTAGTTTTAATGGTGAACATCACTATGTTGATCATATCTACTATATGATTCACGCTCGACCTTTCGGTCTCTATGTTCCGAGGCCATATCTGTATATGCTAGGCTCGTCAAGTATGACCTGAGTATTCTGCGTGTGCAACTGTTTTGCACCTGTTGTATTTGAACGTAGAGCCTATCACACCCGATCATCACGTGGTGTCTCAGCACGAAGAACTTTCGCAACGGTGCATACTCAGGGAGAACACTTCTTGATTATTAGTGAGAGATCATCTTAAAATGCTACCGTCAATCAAAGCAAGATAAGATGCATAAAGGATAAACATCACATGCAATCAATATAAGTGATATGATATGGCCATCATCATCTTGTGCTTGTGATCTCCATCTTCGAAGCACCGTCATGATCACCATCGTCACCGGCGCGACACCTTGATCTCCATCGTAGCATCGTTGTCATTACGCCATCTATTGCTTCTACGACTATCGCTACCGCTTAGTGATAAAGTAAAGCAATTACAGGGCGTTTGCATTTCATACAATAAAGCGACAACCATATGGCTCCTGCCAGTTGCTGATAACTTCGGTTACAAAACATGATCATCTCATACAATAAAATATAGCATCACGTCTTGACCATATCACATCACAACATGCCCTGCAAAAACAAGTTAGACGTCCTCTACTTTGTTGTTGCAAATTTTACGTGGCTGCTACGGGCTGAGCAAGAACCGTTCTTACCTACGCATCAAAAACCACAACGATAGTTCGTAAAGTTGGTGTTTTTTTAACCTTCGCAAGGACCGGGCGTAGCCACACTCGATTCAGCTAAAGTGAGAGAGACAGACACCCGCCAGCCACCTTTAAGCACGAGTGCTCGTAACGGTGAAACCAGTCTCGCGTAAGCGTACGCGTAATGTCGGTCCGGGCCGCTTCATCTCACAATACCGCCGAATCAAAGTATGACATGCTGGTAAGCAGTATGACTTGTATCGCCCACAACTTACTTGTGTTCTACTCATGCATATAACGTCAACGCGAAAAACCTACGCTCTGATACCACTGTTGGGGAACGTAGTGATTTTAAAAAATTTCCTACGTACACGCAAGATCATGGTGATGGTATAGCAACGAGAGGGGAGAGTGTATGTCCACGTACCCTCGTAGACCGTAAGAAGAAGCGTTATAACAACGCGATTGATGTAGTCGTACGTCTTCACGATCCGACCGATCCAAGTACCGAACGTACGGCACCTCCGATTTTAGCACACGTTCAGCTCGATGACGATCCCCGGGCTCCGATCCAGCAAAGCTTCGGGGATGAGTTCCGTCAGCACGACAGCGTGGTGACGATGATGATGTTCTACCGGCGCAGCGCTTCGCCTAAACTCCGCGACGATATGACCGAGGTGGAATATGGTGGAGGGGGCACCGCACACGGCTAAGGAATGATCCGTAGATCAACTTGTGTCTATGAGGTGCCCCCCCGCCCCCGTATATAAAGGAGGGAGGGGGGAGGTGCGGCCGGCCCCCTAGGGGTGCGCCTGGAGGAGTCCTACTCCCACCGGGAGTAGGACTCCCCCCTCTTGCCTTGGTGGAGAAGGAAAGGAGGGAGGGGAAAGAGGAAAGGGGGGCGCCCCCCCCCCCTTCCTTGTCCTATTCGGACTAGGGGGGGAGGGGGCGCGCGGACTGCCCTGGCCGGCCCTCCTCTTCTCCCTCATGGCCCACTAAGGCCCATTAACCCCTGGGAGGGTTCCGGTAACCCCCCGGTGTTCCGGTAAAATCCCGATTTCACCCGGAACCATTCCGATGTCCAAACATAGGCTTCCAATATATCAATCTTTATGTCTCGACCATTTCGAGACACCTCGTCATGTCCGTGATCACATCCGGGACTCCGAACAAACTTCGGTACATCAAAACTTATAAACTCATAATAAAACTGTCATCGTAACGTTAAGCGTGCGGACCCTACGGGTTCGAGAACTATGTAGACATGACCTAGAACTATTCTCGGTCAATAACCAATAGCGGAACCTGGATGCCCATATTGGTTCCTACATATTCTACGAAGATCTTTATCGGTCAAACCGCATAACAACATACGTTGTTCACTTTGTCATCGGTATGTTACTTGCCCGAGATTTGATCGTCGGTATCCAATACCTAGTTCAATCTCGTTACCGGCAAGTCTCTTTACTCGTTCCGTAATGCATCATCCCGTAACCAACTCATTTGGTTACATTGCTTGCAAGGCTTATAATGATGTGCATTACCGAGAGGGCCCAGAGATACCTCTCCGACAATCGGAGTGACAAAACCTAATCTCGAAATACGCCAACTCAACATGTACCTTCGGAGACACCTGTAGTACTCCTTTATAATCACCCAGTTACGTTGTGACGTTTGGTAGTACCCAAAGTGTTCCTCCGGTAAACGGGAGTTGCATAATTCTCATAGTTATAGGAACATGTATAAGTCATGAAGAAAGCAATAGCAATATACTAAACGATCAAGTGCTAGGCTAATAGAATGGGTCATGTCAATCACATCATTCTTCTAATGATGTGATCCCACTAATCAAATGACAACACATGTCTATCGTCAGGAAACATAACCATCTTTGATCAATGAGCTAGTCAAGTAGAGGCATACTAGTGACTATGTTTTTGTCTATGTATTCACACATGTATCATGTTTCCGATTAATACAATTCTAGCATGAATAATAAAAATTTATCATGATAAGAGGAAATAAATAATAACTTTATTATTTCCTCTAGGGCATATTTCCTTCACTTGGAAGGTAAGGATGCTGAGGACTTGCATGCAAAAAACTTGGATGCTGAGGATCCCAATGACTTGGAAGGTAAGGATGCTGAGGACTTGCATGCAAAAAACTTGGATGCTGAGGATCCTAATGACTTGGAAGGCAAGGATGGTGTGGACTTGCATGCCAAAAACCTGGATGCTAAGGATCCCAATGACTTGGAAGGTAAGGACAGTGAGGAGTTGGATGCAAAAAACTTGGATGGAAAAAAGTTGGATGCACAAGGCGTGGATGCTAAGCCTATGGATTTTATATATAACGTGACTTGTCTGTTTACAGGAGCAAGACTGGATGATGCAGCTTGTAAATGTAAAAAGTTGGAAAGTCAGGATTACCCATGCGCACATATATTCTGCGTTCTGGATCATCTAGGTGTACGCACATTTCCAAAAAAAATTGTCAAGAAAAGATGGACAATGCATGCCAATCCAGCGTTCCCTTCTTCGAGGACTGCGAATACTCATGTATGGTCTGATCACATGAATAAGTATCATCAACTACGCAACATGGCTAGTGACGCTTTATTCACAGCCTCAGCTAGCGATTCACAGTCAGAACAGGTGATGGAGCTCCTCCGGAGTATATTGGTTGATGGAGAAAAAACTGATTTGGATGAAGGCCATAAATCGTTTGTTCCTTTGCCGGCATAATTCTCTGCTGCTCGCGAAGTTAGTGCACATGTTTATCTCATTATTCTTTTCCATACCTGCTTACAATGTTAATATGTTCTCTCTTTTTCTTCAATTTACTCAGGAACAAATCAGGGAAATCAAAAGTCACAAGGAGGAAGAAATGAAAAGAGAAAGACTCAGAGACAGAAGAAGACACAGATTCAGATAAAGAAGAGGAAGATTCAAAAAAAGCAACAAAGTTAGTGCACATGTTAATCTCATTGTTCATTTCCATACATGCTTAGAGTTTTAATATGTTCTCCCGGAGAGTGTTCACATGTTTTTCTTCAATTTACGCAGGAAAAAATCGGGGAAATCAAATAGCACAAGGAGGAAGAAGCAAAAAGAAGAGACAGAGGCAGATACAGAAGAAGAGACAGAGGCAGATACAGAAGAAGAGGAAGATTCAGGTACAGAAGAAGAGGGTGATTCAGATGCAGAAGAAGAGGGAGATTCAGATGCAGAAGAAGAGGAAGATTCAGATGCAGAAGATGGTGGGCTGAGGAGGGCCAGGAAGAGACCATTGGAGGTTGCAGAAGAGGATTACGCAAAACCAAACAAGTGGGCATCAGCACAATTGTGCGTACTTAAACATGTTTTCGAATGCTGGCTGCAGATTCATCTATTTCATTTTTTGCAGGAAACGCAAGGGCGCTCCAAATGTCAATGCTGGGAGGAAGAAAAAGAACGATGACAAGGGTGCGCGAGGAAAACCAGTGAAGTTAGTTTTTGTACTTACATGTCCGCTCTAGAAGTCGGGTATTTGCTAGTACTGTGTTGACGTTTGTTAACTTTTCCAGGAAAGACTCTAGGAAGGGCAGTAAAGAACAGGCCAAAGGAATGTATCACAGGCTGAGCGAATAAGAGCTGTCAAGTTAGCTTATGTAGCTATGACGAGAAAATCAGTGAAGTTAGTGTCTTTTCTGTTATAGTGTACTGTACATGCTCAAATCTTCTTTGCTATCCTATTAACAAACGTTGTTTCATGCAGGAAAGCTATAGTGAAGTAGATACAGGATGTTTAGATGCACAGGGTCAAGCAGAGAAAACAAGGATTTCTGGGGCCGAAAAAATTGAGAACAAACTAAAGTAGACAGTTTTCCATGCCGTGATCCACCTTGTTTCTGATGTATTAGACCTATTTCATGGACTGCCACTATTTTTCTGAATTCCTTGTTTGCTTGGTACACCCCCATTTTATTATGGACGGGACGACATGGTAGGCTAGTTATGATTTATCAACATCGATGAAACAATGCATTTTTAGTGAAGTTGGTTTTCTGTATGTTTTCATTTTTTTACATAATATATTGCTGAAATTTGTTCAAGTGTAGTCAAATTTCATGGTTGAAATATAAAATAGAAACCGAAAATTTATATATACAAGAAAATAGAACTTTAATAGAAACATCGTTTTCAAATAACCTTGAAAATCGTTTATTTTCAAATAGAAAATAGGCATACTGATATTTTAATAATAGCATGCTCATTTGAAAAAAAGCATGTTCAATTGAAAATAAAATAGAATGAATATGCGGATTTAAAAGTAGCATGCTTCTTTGAACATACTGTTTTTAAAATACCTTGCTATTTTAAAAATAGCATGCTGATTTAAAAAATATGATTTCAAAAATAGCATGCTACTTTTAAAATTATAATGTTCTTTTGAATATGCTACTTTCAAAATAACACGCTGATTTTAAAAATATCATGCTAATTTTAAAAATAGCATGCTACTTTTTAAAAATATAATTCTTTTTTTCAATATGCTACTTTTAAAATAGCATGCTATTTTCAAAATTATCATGCTAATTTTAAAAATAGCATGCTTATTTTAAAAATAGCATGCTCTTTTCAATATGCTACTTTTAAAATGGCATGCTGATTTAAAAAAACCATGTTCTTTTGAATTTGATATTTTTAAAAATAGCATGCTGATTTCAAAATAACAGCCTCATTTTAAAAATATAACGTTTTTTAAATATAACATTGTTTTTAAAAATAGCATGCTACTTTCAAAATAACAGCCTCATTCTAAAAATATAATGCTGTTTTTAAAATAGCATGTTGATTTCAAAAATTACATGCTTTTTGAAATATGCTGTTTTGAAAGCAGCGTGCTGATTTTGAAAACAACATTTTTTTAAATTACGCTTTTTAAAAGATGGCATGTATTTTAGTATACTGTTTTTCAAATAAAAAACATGCTGGTTTGCTCTGTTTTTGAAAATAGCATGCCATGCCATTTCGAAAGTAACAGAAACATCATTTTTGGCATTGCATTTTGACCCTCAAGTTTTTGTATTGCATTGCATTTTTTTGTGCGACACACATACAAACCGCATTTACAAAATAACTCGTAATAGCCAACACAAAAACCTCATTCAAAAATTAAAGTAGTGTCCAATCCATTTGAAACCCGGTTAGATTTGATTATAAAAATACTAGCATCACTATGGCAAAAAAAGGAAATATAATTGCAGTCCATAAAGGTAATTATATCAAGGAGGGTACTAGGGTGCGTTATATATATAGACTTGCATAGCAAGTACATTACGCCACATAGGGTACCACTAAGTTACTGCCAAGTTCCACTTACTGGACGATCTTCATACCCAGTCGGACCCAAAAGTTATACCACCAAAGTACCAGTTACTACCAAGTACCAATTACTACTAAGTTGCACTTACAGGACCCAAAAGCTGATACTACCAACTTGCAGTTACTGGCTACTACATACAGATAATAAAACTAGCGTCAAACTACTGCCATGGGTCAACGAATCCTCATGCCACTAACCATGTTCACCCTAAGCCCACCTCCACTCCTTTCCATGAACCTGAAGATAGCCATTTGATCTTCTTTCATTCTGTCTCCCTCAACGACTTCTCCCCAATTCTTCGTCATGATCGCACGCCCGTCCTTCTTGCCCGTCTTGAACAAGACCTTTTTATTACCTTCAAAATGTTCGTTGGTGACACGCACAACCATGGGATTTCGCAGATAATCTCTGAGGTAGGCCTGACTGTAATCCTTTGAGAAGATCTGATTGCACAGGGAAATAAATAATGTTACATAAAAAATTAAGTATGATTTGCACACAAAAAAAGTAACTATGATTTGCACAACCACGCCCGTCCTCCTCTCTGTCTCTACATGATGGCATTTTCACTAGTGAAGTATGATTTGCAAAAAGAAAAGTCCAAGTGTTTACCATCTTGCTCTTCCCTCTGATTACTGCCGAGCGAGTGACGGTGCTGACATAGTATGGTATGGGAGGTTGGCACTTCGTTACTATGGATTTGAGACAGTCCCACTGATCCTCATTTAGCGATACATGGTTGCCGTAGAAGATGCGATCCTCGAAAGTTCCTTTTCTCACAATGTATCCCAGACCTGTATAAAAAAATTTAAGATGACAGAGTAGTAAATAATTTCATACGTAAGATCTAGAACATCAGCAGTGTGTTAATGATCAATGCCTACTCCAATGATCAAGAAATGAAGGACATAGATAACCCAATCACATCCACCCAGCAATATCTCGTAGAAACATGGGCAAATTGAATATTTGATTTATTTAAACTAACAACTAAACACTCCTCTATGTAAGCTCTAGTTCAGTCAATGTTGATTTGGAAGGTCATCTAGAACCCAAACAGAGTAATGTGTGGCAATCAAGTGTCACTCAAACATCAACTTTTGATATTTCACGGTTCATTTAATATCTGACCAGCCATATAGAACTTTACCCCGTAGTGCCAAGATAGGATCGTGGTCCACATCTCCATCTCCATCATTACTATCATCAGTGTCATAGTCGCTAGAGGTGTCGTCATCACCGCTATAGCCGTCACTCCCACGTGAAGTGCCATCTGAAGCATCATCTGAGGTGGTCCGGTGATCACTCTCTTCACTGCTGATGAGGATGGTTTCCCTTGCCATTCAAACTTGTTGCATGCATTGCAATGAACAAATGTTAGTTATTGATATATGAAATCAGTCTTCCATTAGGAATTGTTAGCACCATATACAATGTGAATAATCTTTTCGCATACTTCTCACTAAGTATGTAGTTCATGTGTAAACATCTACACGAAAAAGCTAAGCGACAACTATTCGCACGACTAGTCAAGAGAAGTGGTTAGACTCATAATCATTGGGCAGACATAACCAATTAGGATATTTCAAGGTTACAATTTTGTGAGCTGCACAAGAAAACTTGGTAACCAACCAATTAGTAGCCATGTACAAATGAACCATGATTGACTGGTCTCATCGAGCAATACGTGAAACAATAACTGATCTGCCTTTGATCACTGCAAATTTCCTGATGGGCTGTTGTGTGGTACCATCAGGTAATAAATATAAAGTCTTTAAATTGTCCCAACAAAACAAATAATGCATTTGCTGCTGTACATACCATTTTTAGAGGTAGCTGTGGAGGTTAATTTTCCAATTTCCAGTGAGAATAAGGACATGATAGAATCTCTCAAGCAAGATGACAACATAGTGAAGGCTATGAGAACGAGCAAGGTATGCTGACCAATAGTCACCCTTTTGTATACTTGCTATTTATTTACCCATTACTACCCATACAAACAAGTAAAATCATGATTATGAAGTATAATGGCAGAAAATCCAACAGTGAGGAATTTGTTGCAATGTGAACTACTAGCTCACAGCAAATTTTCATTGACCCCAACAAGCCCATACCATATCTTGGAGATAGGCTGACATAATTCAAGTAAGCAGTAACAAAAATCAGCAAAAATATGCGCCAACCAAAAATATTACATGTGTGCACATATCATCAAAAACATGGACCAATGAAGAGCAGTCTATACTTGACAAATCCTTCAAAATATGCACTAATCATCATACTACCATCGAGTAATACATGAAACTATAACTGATCCTCATTCCATCATTACAAATTCCTCATGGACTGCTTCTGTGCTCGCCTTTTTAGATTTTAATAATTAAGCATCAGCAAATACATATACACAGTCTTCAAACTATCCCCACAAACCAAAACATGTGTATGCTCCTGTGAACATACTTTTTCTATATCTAGCAGTGGGGGGTCATTTTCCAGGGGAAAAACTACTTGATAGCATTTGTCAAGCAAGATGACCTACTAGCTGACAGTAAATCTGCGAATACCCGAGATATGCACACAAGCAAGTGTCAGATCGACATTCGAAGGGCAGGGAAGATCAATCTTACCTGCGAAGTGGGCTGGAGTGGACTTGTTTGAAGCTGGCTCCGGTCAGCACCGGAGCTTCGGGCGGCGCGACCAGGATTGGGGATGAAAAGTTGTGGTGGAGGATCATGGACGGAGCAGGGGGGAGTGGAGGATTGTGGTTGGAGCAGGGGGGAGTGGGTGGCCTCGTGGATCCGGCGGATTTGACGATGACGGGGGCGGCCAAGGTGAGGGCTTGGCAAACCCTAGTCGTTGCCCTCCGTGTCGCCTCTCTGTCTATGCAAAGAACAAAGTGGGTGGGATTGGGATGGGGGTGGGGTTGGGGTTGGGGCCATCACCCACTTTTCTCTCCGCCTCCCACTTGTACGGGCCCACAAAAGGAACAAAGTGTTGGGCCGGATCAGATGCAGATTTGGCAGCTTTACCAATTCTGGCCAAACAGAAAAGATCAGCATGACCACAGGTCTTCTTTTGAAGAAACCCGAAAAATACACTGCTGGTCATATTGCATGTGGATGAGTCTTTCAGTACACCAATTGACCTTGAATAATTTTAAGCACTCCACAGTATATATATATATATATATATATATATGAAAATAATGGTTAACCAATAAAATGGTAAACTATTAGATGCAAGGTTACAAATATTTGAAAAAATCGATAATTGAATTGTATGCATTTTTATGATTAAATTTAATAAATGTAACATTTCTGCAAAAACTATGATAATTAAAATATTCATTGGTATTTTCAAAAAATAAAAAACCCACAAATGACTACTTATGCCAACCAGAACTTCTTCAGGGTTACATTTATTCATCTATTCTTTGGAATGCTGGTTCTCATAACGCCTTTTTCGGACCTTCTCTTACTCTGACAAATTCCTAAGATATTGGGCTAGCGCCTTGTGTTTCGCCCTCACACCATGCTTCATTTGGTATCCTTTGGCAACTCCTTCGGCATGCTCAAGAATACTAACGAAAGCCGTGTCCAGATATTTGCCACAGAACGTGCAACGATACGCCATACGCTTAAGCACGTTGCACTGTCCATTCTGCAATTCTTCAAGGGTTTTCTGAGTGTGCACATCCATCTCTCCTTCGAAAATGTCCGCATAATCATGAGAATAAGGCTGCAAGTTAAAATTATGTATGATATAAGCTGCACCATTGTTTTCAGTACCTAATATTCCCTAAGTTTCATACTATAGTGCCTATAAATTATTTTTAAAGTAAATATTTATTAACTTTGAAAATTTAAGGAGAAAAAGGCAATATCAAATCCATATGAAAGCATAAATCATATGATATACTTTAAAAACAATTGTCAATAAACATGCACAACCTTTATGATGTCTGACTTTTGGCATAAAACCAAAATGCACTAAATTGTGGAGTGGATGAACCATTAATTTCTCAAAGATTGATTGAATAAATAATGATCATTACATACTGATGATCAACATTATATTTAGAGCTAGATTCCATTATGCCAATTCAACAATGCATTGATGGTTTAATGATTAACCTCTAACCTTAAACTTGAAGACAGATCTACGGTTAAAAAATTAAAATTACCGTAATGGAATTCCAGTCGATGCCGTGCATGTGCTGCTGCTTGTGATCGACGACGGAGTACTGCACCTTGTTGACACGATGCTTCTCTGGGACGGACACCGAGTAGTCCAAAGCTTTCTCGTGGCGATCCTGATCCATAAGATGGACGACGACGTCGGTGGTTAGCCCCGCAAGTCCATGATCTGTCACGATGCCGTCCGTGACAGGCCCCTCATGTCCATGGACACGATTTGTCACGATGGCCAATCGACCTCGACGAGTGGATTTCATATCCGGCGGCAGGGAGGCGGGCATGTGAGCGGCGGCGATGGTTTTAGAGCGTAACCTAGGGGGAGAGATGCGGGTAGTAAATGGTAGTTACCTACTATAGTGGAAATACTTATGAGAAAAATTGATTGGTCGGTGTTGGGCACCTTCAATGCAGCGGCGCTTATTTAGGCGCTTAATTAGGATCCTGGAAAAAAATCACAAGCGTAGGCACTTGGGGCAGGACCTAGGAATTGGATTTTGTACATCTACATGATGCAATCCAAAGATCGTGTCCGGGGTGGATGGGCTAGGGATTGAAAATTGTGTACATAAATCCTAATGCTCAAGACTTCTGAAAACATCAGATGAAATTGTCATCAAGTGATCTAGTATTACTTGGATCGAGACTTTGTGATCATCATGTAGCCACGCCACAACACGATGGTTCTAGTATTACTTGGATCAATACCTTAGGCAGCAAACTAGTGCATTTCATTTTTGAGTCACCATCCTCCTTGAAAACCACATGTACACACTCATCATGTATACCATAACACATCAAAATCTGTTAACTAGCGCTCACAAGCTTAGCTAGCTTCAAACGAACCTAGGTAATCAGGGTTTTATGCTACTAAATCTAAATGAGCCGATGATTAATGAGCACGAGTTTAACAAGCAGAGATGCCAAACCACACACCAATTAACATAGTTCTACCTTAGTTCAACGCTTCCATGCATATATATATATATATATATATATATATATATATATATATATATATATATATATATATATATATATATATATATATATATATATATATATATAGAAAAGCAAGCACCAGTTAGTAGTGCTGGTGCACATAGTTCAACCATAAACGTTCACCAACGAAGTATAGCATACGGTAGTACTTAGCATAGTTACAACCAAAAGAGCATCAGTTCTAGCTGCGAGGGTGCGCACTTCCCTATATCCTCAAAGAAGCCTAATCAAGTAGTCGGCATACGCGGCATGCTTCACCCTGAAAGCGTAGCCATTCTTGGTGCTGCCTTGGGATGTTCCGATTGCATAGTTGATGGTACTCGACAGGTTGCCTTTCATCACCTTGTTGCAGAAAGGGCATCCGTAGCCCTTTCCGAATCTAGGCCTCACATCTTTCTTGAGCTCACCATTGTTCAGCTGCCTCAATTTCTGCCTCCTGAAGATCCTCTGGGTTTCTGGGCCGCTGTCAACGTCATCACTTAGGACCTACATGTAGTACAAAATATTGCGTAAGTATATTTAATATGATAATTCAGCAGGCACATAGTCTATGAAAATTAATGTAATTGATGACAACGTAAAATATCTTCAAATGGCGTTGAAAAAATAAATGCATAACTTATTAGTTGCCACATAAGCAACTAAATGGGATAGTACCATATAGTAAAAAAATGAAGGATCAACCATACATGTCGAAGAGAGCACTAGCATTGCCACATTTTTCCACACATTTTTCCCAAACTTGCGTAAGGTTAGTTCATCAAAATGAGAGCCACAAGTTGGCAAGCCTAAGGAACCTTGCCACACTTATTGTGTGTATGCCATGTGGGACCCAAGTGTGGCTTGCCTAAGGTGTGGCTGGAACCAAACACTCACTTAAGTTGGTCAGGCTTGCCTAACCTTGGGTATAGCAATCTTTGGCAAAGTTAGTCACAAACCAAACAGCCCTTTAGTGCAACAAAATTCACTTGTTACGTAAAAATGCATGAACTAATGATGTAACATGGCAGAGCAGCATACAGATGTACTAATGCAAAAAAAAAGACTTATAACTTACATGCATGACTAGATAAAATAGCTCGTGAGCTGTATTTATTTAGGGTTAGAAATTTGTGTGCTTATGATGATGGATATTAAAAGTCCCCATGTTATCGTCATGGAAGTTTCCCCTGTTGATCGATACCCCACCCATCAATGTTCCTGAACCATTCAACGTTCTAGGTAAAGTAGTTAATTATTATGAATTCTGACAATAAGTGATCCCAAATGTTGTACTTACAAAAAAGGGTTTTTATCATTTATGCCACCAGTTGTGTCCCACAACTAAGTATCACCACTAGGAATTTCTACTGCTAAAAAAAGCCATCGCTTCGTTACACACATACTAAAAAATGCCACTGCACATCATTATTATGATATCAAATCTATCTTGACATGCTATAATGGCATCAATACCTATGAACCAACATGCCAGCTCTCCCTCTATCTCACTACAATAAAGTGTGGGCCCACTTGATCCCAACAGCGTTCTTGTTTTCCGGTAAAATTATTCGCTTACTTACTCCTCACAAGTGGGGCCACACTTATCATTGTGAGATAGAGAGAACTGAAATGTGGGCCTGAGCTTTTTTGTCATATTAGATGGTCAACAAGTTTTACATGAAAATAACAATGTCTAATGGCATTATGGAGCAAAAATCTAACGGAACGATGGCATTTTTGATACATCTAATGGCATTTTTGAGTAAGCATCTCACGAACCGATGCCATTTTTGAGCGGCTGTAACTGCTAAGGGAAAAACTGAGTAGTGGGATACAACTTGTGGCATAAATGATAAAAACCCCACAAAAGAACTAATTAAAACAACTCAAGTAAAACATTGATGATATCCAATTTCTTTCTAAAATAGCCATTGCTTAGAGATAATCAATGTTTAAAATCATTGCCACAACCACTTATGGAACATTTAAACCAAAGATTGATCAAGTGCAACCAAACATGTACTCAACATTTTAATAACTTATTTGCCTTGTACTGACCAGGGAAAACCTAGGATATTACAAAATAAATAAATGAATAAATAAAGGGGATAGATGACTAACCTCTTATTTGTTCTTGTCGGCGACGACCACAGGTGGGGGCAGGGGAGGCAACAACGGTGGCAGGTGAACACCCGGCTGAGGCTAAGCAGCCACCACCTGCTCCGGCAGAGGAGCCAGAGGAGCTACCTATTCCGGATTATTAGCAGAATAATTTATATAGGTCAAAAACTGACATATACATGCCTCAATAAATGTAATCTAGCTACACAGCTGCGGATCCAGGATTTCATACTTGGGTGTTCAAATATATATATTGCAAACTAAAACCACAACAATATTTTTCAAATGGAGGGAGTAATATCTAAAATTTTCATGTGAAAAGATTATTTGTCCATCCTAATGACAGTACTGATATGAATGACAGAAAATGAAGATTATTTACTTCATGACCATTGAATATGACATTTTCATAAACAAGGCATGGTGTTGTTATCCTTAAGTTGCAGAAAATATTTTCACAATCACCTACTTAGGCAATTCAATTCCACGGTCAAGCTACGTATTTGTATTAACGTATTTGTATTAGCACAGTCAACAAACCTAGGTGGATTTATTAGCAGAATAATTTATCTAGATCAAAATATTGCCTATACAGGGCTCAACACATGTAACCTAGCTAGTTACCTAACACATCTACAGAATATAGATATAGAGTCCATCGATCAAAGATACAAAGAAACCCTAGACTTCCCCAAAAATAGACAAAAGGACTGACTAGAGCAAACCTAGGATTTTACAAAAAATTAAAGGAGATAGATGACTAACGTCTTCTTTGTTGACATCACCGACGACCACAGGCTCGGGCACAGGAGGCGTCACCTGCGGCAGAGGAGACACCTTGTCCGTCTGAGGAACCAGAGCAGCTACCTGGTCCCACACATAAATAGCAGAATATTTTATATAGATCAAAAAATGTCATATACATGCCTAAACTAATGCAACCTAGCAACATAGCTTCGGACCCAGGATTTCAAAGTTGGGTGTTCAAAAATTTATATTGCAAACCAAAACCACAACAATATTTTTCAAACGGCTGATATCAAGTTGGCTTTTGAGTCCAGAAGGCATTCTTCTGCCTCTGCTTCTGCTACTCAAGAAATTAAAGAGTTAGGAGTAATATCTAAAATGTTCATGTGAAAATATTATTTTTCCATCATACTGATAGTACACACATGAATGACAGAAAATGAAGATTATTTACTTCATGACCATAGAATATGACATTTTCATAAACAAGGCATCGTGTTGTTATCCTTAAGTTGCAGAAAATATTTTCACAATCACCTACGTAGGCAATTCAATTCCAAGGTCAAGCTACATATTTGTATTAAAGTATTTCTGTTAGCACAGTCATCAAACCTAGCTAGGTGGATTTATTAGCAGAATAATTTAGCTAGATCAAAATATTGCCTATACAGGGCTCTACACATGTAACCTAGCTAGTTACCTAACACATCTACAGAATATTGATATGGAGTCCATCAATCAAAGATAACAAGAGACCCTGGACTTCCCCAAAAATAGACAAAAGGACTGACCAGAGCACACCTAGGCTTTTACAAAAAAATAAAGGAGATAGATGACTAACATCTTCTTTGTTGACATCGCCGACGACGATAGGCTCGGGCACAGGAGGCGTCACCCGCGGCAGAGGAGACACCTGCTCCTTCTGAGGAACCAGAGCAGCTACCTGATCCCACATAAATAGCAGAGTATTTTATATAGATCAAAAAAATATCATTTACATGCCTAAACTAATGCAACCTAGCAACACAGCTTCGGACCCAGGATTTCAAAGTTGGGTGTTCAAAAATTTATATTGCAAACCAAAACCACAACCATATTTTTCAAATGGCTTAGATCAAGTTGGCTTTTGAGTCCAAAAGGCATTCTTTTGCCTCTGCTTCTGTTACTCAAGAAATTAAAGAGTTAGGAGTAATATCTAAAATGTTCATGTGAAAATATTATTTTTCCATCATACTGACAGTACACACATGAATGACAGAAAATGAAGATTATTTACTATGACATTTTCGTAAAAATGGCATGGTGTTGTTATCCTTTACTTGCAGAAAATATTATGCTTAAAATAAGCAAGCAAATAATATATTTCAAGTAGGGATGATAACAAATCTAAAATATTACAGCCTATGGTAATTGAACTCCAGGAATCAAGCAATTGGTGTTGAGCAAATTGAACGACAAAAAATGTGTCTACTGGATAAAGCGTGAGAGGCTAGTTTTATACAAATTGACATGAAGTTTAGTGCACAAACTACACCACTTTTAGTCCATTTAGCAATAAAAGAACCATATATAAGAAATTTAGGGCAGCAAATTTCGGGTGGTCGGTAGATCTATCTTAAAATTTGGCATCAAAACATTTTGGATGCACGAGAGCCATGGATCGGAGTGGTTGGTAGATCTTAAAAACAAGATAACCTATACAATGAGGAGCCGACCCCCAAACCCATGCGCCCATGTGGATCCTCCCTTGAAACCTACCGGATCTAACGAATCTAGATACGGATTTCATAGATGGAAGAAAAGCAGAAACCCTAGCCATGCCCAAAAATAGATAAGGGACTGAACAAGGAAACCTAGGATATTTCCTAAAATAGGACTGACATCTTCTTCATCATCGTCACCGTCGACGTTGACCACGGGCTGTGGTAGAGGAGGCAGATTGTGTGGCACAGGAGGCAGATAAGTCACTTGCTCTGGGGGAGGAGCCACCTGCTCCGGCATAGGTGACACCTGCACCGGAGCCTGGACGTGGTCGACGACGTCAAGGCCGCCCTGCTGCCCGCTGGACACCTTGCCGGCGGGGAGGGGTTTCTCCATGTGCAGCTTCGCCCGGCGCTTGGATGCTTCTTGCGCCATGTCGTCGGCCCCGGCATCGGCCCTCCCTCCCATGGTGCGCTTGGGCATGTCGACGGCGGAGGTGCAGCGGCGGGAAGGGAGCAGTGGCGGGATGGGCAAGCGAGTGGTGAGGCGTGGGAGGAGAAAACCCTCGTATTGGTGGATGGATAAGAGGACGGGAAGAGGGGGGCGGCGATGAGATAAATGCTAATGGTGAAGCGGGGCATGCTATGGGGAAACGGAGCTGCCGATTTATTCCTGGGCAGTCAAAAGGAGTTGTTGCCATGTTCGCACCTCCCAGTGCGTTGTTCACACCACCACGTCTTGGCACGTCAAAACGTAACTTCTCACTATTTTTATGTGGATCCATGCGATGCCATGCGTTTCATCTGGACCCATGTCATGCACCCCCAGCCAACCGGGCCAACATCGTGTGCCGCTAGGCTTCTCGATCCTAACCATGCGCTAGTGTCCACCATGGGTAGAGATGCTCAGGCGCATAGGTTTGCTGGCACTAGTGAATGACGTCGTATCTCGGTGTGCAATATGTGTAGTCGCGTGTTGCTTTGACATACCTGGCATGTCGAGGGAAGGGAATCGTGTCGGAGGTCCAACGAACCGAGGTGGGGTCCATAATGGATGGATGGTGTGGGTGAACCTGGCAAATGGTGCACGGTTTGAGTGAAGATGGCTAGGTGTGCATGGCTGGGGGCTAGATGGCTAATGAGTGCGCATGCATCTTGTGTACATTGTCAAGGTTGACCGGTGAGTGTCTACTTGGCCACGCGTGCATGCATGGTGTGGGTCCAGTTGGCGTGCGGCGCACGGGACGAGCCTTGGTTGCTAGGGTCCACATCTAGCGGCACAGAGTTCTGAAGCAGATGAAGGGCAGGCCCCACACACCGTTCATAGGCTAGACTCGTTTCCTCTCAATGGACAATGGCTCCGAGGCGGCCCTTCTCTTTTTGTGGCACATGGTCCATATATATGGACCAAGGAGCTTAGCATGTGATTGTTACCCCATTCACTGCTATGATTTCATGTGGCCGCGGTATAGATCGTGAATTCCCGATGATACTACCCTAGAAATGCGGCAACTGTCCCGAATATGGCACGCGGGACCCAAGAATGGCCAGGACCTAGCATGCGCGTTTGGATTATTGTTCTCCTTGACCCGAGAGAAAGCATCGATGAAAACGGAGGAACGGGCCCGCACTCAATGCGCAAACCGGATGCGTTACCTCAATGTAGCTAGATCCAAACCATGCACCCCTGCCGTCTAGACTCACGTGGCGCATCACTTACACAGTAGACCCACACAACTTACACCGGCCCCGAAACCAACCATTCGCCATGTAGACTCATATGCCGCACCCCGCAAAATAGCTTAGCACAAGACTTCCACCCTGATTTCCACAACATGCACCACTACACGTAAGTGTCCAAAAAATGGACTATCGCATTATCAACATGTTTTTGCCAAAACAAGTAAGTTGTTTTTAAATTGCTTGAAAATAGCAAGGTTTTAAATTATAATTTCATTAATTACACATTATAACGTGCATTTTTTGTCCCTCAAAAAGGGGTGCATTCCTTTTTTGTAAACCCACAAAATTACTTCCTTTCCCTCGAAAAAACGAATCCTTCTTCACGCTCTCACGATCACATTCACGTTCACGGTGGCCTCGCCCTATAATCTAGGAGTGGTCGATCCAATCTCCCCACGGGGGACAACTTCCACGCACTATCTATCGTGGTTGGTTGCAACCATCTCGCCATCACGGTTTTTTATGGGAAAATCACATCCTTTTGTTTTTCCTTCCAAAGATATGTGGTGAAAAAACATGACAAAAATTGTAGAAGGCATGGTGGGATACGTGCACATGTTGTATTTTTGTACTACAAGTGCACTTGTTGGCAAGTTGCATGTGCACGTGTCATGTTTCATTTTTTATTGAAAATTATGTTATACACCTTTACATAGACGCTTGAATTATTGTTTTCGTATGTTAATAATTCCAAAATATTGAAATTCAGCATACACATAACACATGGCTTCCAAGCTTCGTCAGCGACCGCTTGGATTCGTCTGGTATATGCCCGTTGTCTGGTATTGGGCGGGGGAATGTGGATCCATGCGATGCCATGCGTTTCATCTGGACCCATGTCATGCACCCCCAGCCATTCGGGCCGACATCATGTGCCGCTAGGCTTCTCGATCCTAACCATGCGCTAGTGTCCACCATGGGTAGAGATGCTCAGGTGCACAGGTTTGCTAGCACTAGTGAATGACGTCGTATCTCGGTGTGCAATATGTGTAGTCACGTGTTGCTTTGACATGCCCGGCATGCCGAGGGAAGGGAATCGTGTCGGTGGTCCAAAGAACCGAGGTGGGGTCCATAATGGATGGATGGTGTGGGTGAACCTGGCAAACGGTGCACGGTTTGAGTGAAGCTGGCTAGGTGTGCATGGCTGGGGGCTAGATGGCTAATGAGTGCGCATGCATCTTGTGTACATTGTCAAGGTTGACCGGTGAGTGTCTACTTGGCCACGCGTGCATGCATGGTGTGGGTCCATTTGGCGTGCGGCGCACGGGACGAGCCTTGGTTGCTAGGGTCCACATCTTGCGGCACAGAGTTCTGAAGCAGATGAAGGGGCAGGCCCCACACACCGTTCATAGGCCAGACTCGTTTCCTCTCAATGGACAATGGCTCCGAGGCGGCCCTTCTCTTTTTGTGGCACATGGTCCATATATATGGACCAAAGAGCTTAGC
Source organism: Triticum timopheevii (assembly GCA_963921465.1). Taxonomy (NCBI): domain Eukaryota; kingdom Viridiplantae; phylum Streptophyta; class Magnoliopsida; order Poales; family Poaceae; genus Triticum; species Triticum timopheevii. The sequence goes on along the minus strand of OY997270.1, from coordinate 621,256,370 downwards.
ATGTGATTGTTACCCCATTCACTGCTATGATTTCATGTGGCCACGGTATAGATCGTGAATTCTCGATGATACTACCCTAGAAATGCGGCAACTGTCCCGAATATGGCACGCGGGACCCAAGAAAGGCCGGGACCTAGCATGCGCGTTTGGATTGTTCTCCGTTGACCCGAGAGAAAGCATCGATGAAAACGGAGGAACGGGCCCGCACTTAGTGCGCAAACCGGATGCGTTACCTCAAGGTAGCTAGATCCAAACCATGCACCCCCGCCGTCTAGAGTCACGTTGCGCACCACTTACACAATAGACCCACACAACTTACACCGGCCCCCAAACCAACCATTCCCCATGTAGACTCATATGCCGCACCCCGCAAAATAGCTTAGCACAACACTTCCACCCCGATTTCCACAACATGCACCACTACACGTAAGTGTCCAAAAAATGGACTATCGCATTATCAACATTTTTTTGCCAAAACAAGTAAGTTGTTTTTAAATTGCTTGAAAATAGCAAGGTTTCTTTTAAATTATAATTTCATTAATTACACATTATAACGTGCATTTTTTTGTCCCTCAAAAAGGGGGGCATTCCTTTTTTGTAAACCCACAAAATTACTTCCTTTCCCTGGAAAAAACGAATACTTCCTCACCCTCTCACGATCACGTTCACGTTCACGGTGGCCTCGCCCTATAATCTAGGAGTGGTCGATCCAATCTCCCCATGGGGGACAACTTCCACGCACTATCTATCTTGGTTGGTTGCAACCATCTCGCCATCACGGTTTTTTATGGGAAAATCACATCCTTTTGTTTTTCCTTCCAAAGATATGTGGCGAAAAAACATGACAAAAATTGTAGAAGGCATGGTGGGATACGTGCACATGTGATCATTTTGTACTACAAGTGCACTTGTTGGCAAGTTGCATGTGCACGTGTCATGTTTCATTTTTTATTGAAAATTATGTTGTACACCTTTATATAGACGCTTGAATTATTGTTTTCGTATGTTAATAATTCCAAAATATTGAAATTCAGCATGCACATAACACATGGCATCCAAGCTTCGTCAGCGACTGCTTGGATTCGTCTGGTATATGCCCGTTGTCTGGTATTGGGCGGGGGAATGTGGATCCATGCGATGCCATGCGTTTCATCTGGACCCATGTCATGCACCCCCAGCCATTCGGGCCGACATCATGTGCCGCTAGGCTTCTCGATCCTAACCACGCGCTAGTCTCCACCATGGGTAGAGATGCTCAGGTGCACAGGTTTGCTGGCACTAGTGAATGACGTCGTATCTCGGTGTGCAATATGTGTAGTCGCGTATTGCTTTGACATACCTGGCATGCCGAGGGAAGGGAATCGTGTCGGAGGTCCAACGAACCGAGGTGGGGTCCATAATGGATGGATGTGTTGGGGAACGTTGCAGAAAATTAAAATTTTTCTACGGTATCACCAAGATCCATCTATGAGTTCATCTAAGCAACGAGTCATGGGAGAGAGATTGCATCTACATACCACTTGTAGATCGTAAGCGGAAGCGTTCAAGGGGATGGTGATGATGGAGTCGTACTCGCCGTGATTTAGATCACCGATGACCAAGTGCTGAACGGACAGCACCTCCGCGTTCAACACACGTACGGGACTGGAGACGTCTCCTCCTACTTGATCCAGCAAGGGGGAAGGAGAGGTTGATGATGATCCAGCAGCACGACGGCGTGGTGGTGGATGCAGCAGAACTCCGGCAGGGCTTCGCCAAGCTGCTGTGGGAGGAGGACGAGGTGTAGCAGGGGGAGGGAGGCACCAATGCACAGGGTGCGGCTGCCCTCCCCCCTGCCCTCCTTTATATAGGCCCCCGGGGGGGGGGGGTGTGACACTCCAAAATTTTTGCTTTGGTTTTCAGCAAAAACTTTGTGGTTTTTGAAAAGAGGCCATTTAAAATTTTCCAGAAAACCTTCCTCTTAAAAAACTTTCTTTTCTTTGGCAAGGTTTTTTTTTTAACCTTGGTGTTTGATCTTTTGAAACTTCTTCTTTGTTGGTTCCCTCTCAAATTATTTTGGGAGTTTAATTTAATCTTTTTCTTTTAAAAAGAAACTCTATGAAAATTTGGATTTTCATATCTTTGAAGCCACCCATGGCATTGTATTTTTGCTCATGTGGTAAAACCCCTCCAAAACCTCCCCTCCTCCTTGAAATCAACCTAAGTTCTCTGTCCCAACTCATCCAAGCAAGTTTGGGATTTTATTCAAATTATTTTCCCCCTCAAATCATTTCTGAAAATTATATGGAGCCTGAGAGTTTTTCAAAGCAAGTACCCTATTGCATTTGAGTTGTGACCTCAAACCAACTCTCCTGGATTGTCCTTTGAACCCACAACCCAGAACCATCTTGATCCACTCCTCCCCTTTTCAAATATTTCAAAATTCAGTCTTTGCAAGTTTGGACCAGATTTGCCAAATTTGATGAAATTCATATCTACACTTCTCCAAAAATTCCACCAAAATTCAGGCAGCCTTCTTGAGCAATGAGTAGCCACTCCACCAAATTTCAGCTCAAGGAAAAATCCCTAGATACCTAAATCATTCTGTCGAACACCTGAGCTACACTGTTCTTTGCATTTTCAGGAAAGTTCAGAAAATTCAGTTTTCAGTGTCGATCGTCGACAGAGGTTCAGTCACATGCCCACAGTGCCCTTGGCACGTTCCTCGCCGCCTCTTCCTCCTGTCTGGAGCATCCCGCATGCGCGCCTGGCGTCTTCCCGGCGTCGGTGGCGCCCCTGGCCGCCCGCGCCGGCGTGTCTTGCGGCGGCCGAGACCCCGTCACGGCCGACAGGGGACAAGAACGGCGGCTCAACGCCGTTCCGCGCCACCCATCGCTCCCTGGCTCTCCGCGTGGCCTCATGCATGCCAGCGCACGCCCGTGGCACCGTCGCCGTGGCCCGGCAAGCACGGAACGTGCTCTCTGCCGCCGACGGGCCGCGCCACCCCCGTTCTGTTGAGCTCGACCCAAACACCCAAACCCCGGCCATTTTAGCACCTAAACGGACCCATTGAACCTCCGTGATGACGCTCGACTCCCTAACCACCCCCGACCGAGCACTGCGCCACCGTAACCATCGCCGGAAATCCCCGTTCACGGCCACCGCCTCGGACCGCCTATATAAAGGGCCCCCGAGCTCACCCTCGTGCACGCATCATCACTACAACTCACCAACGCCCCGCCAAGCCACTAGGAGGACCTCGGGGAGGTCTCCTTCCCCAGCTCCGGCCGCCCCGATCCGCCTCGGCCTCCACCACGATTCGCTCCGGTGAGGCCGTCTCCGGCGCCCAAAACCCGTCCGTTACCCTCTCTAGCTACCAGAAGCCTAACCCCCTCCTCAATTTGATCACTGCAGCTCTCTCCAACGAGTCCCACGACCACCCGAGCCGCCGTCCGCCGGAGCAAAGCTCGCCGTCGACGTGGTACTCGCCGGCGACCACCACCACTACCAACCGACACGGAATGGCGCCCTGAGCACGGAGGTACCCTCCGATCCCCATGCCTCGCCGTGGATCGCTGCCGGCAACCACCGCGGCTCTCGGGCGCCGACGAGCTTCGTCCCCCTCCCATTTGAAAATTTGAACATGACAAGTGGGACCCGCTGTCAGCCTCTCTGTCCTTTCTAAACGAAGCGTTTTCTGAAAATGCCTTCTGCCGAATGCGCTTTCCCTCTGGGCTGGCGTAGTTTCTATCGAAGCGTTTTCTGTTTTTATAAACTAGCCCCTGGAAACTTTCTGTTTCATTACAGATGAGTCCCTGGATTAAAACCCTTATAACTTTTCAACAGAAGAGTATTTTTGATTGATTATTTTTCTGTCTTCTTTAAAATTTTGTCTAGTTTTTTATCAGATTTATTTGAAAAATATTTGGTATAATTTTTGTGCACCTCTTGGTATTTATGATAGCGCATATATTTTCTTTATACCGTAGATACCGAAGGAGGTGACGGAGCCGCGAACTTCACCGAGCTAGGCTCCGACTACTCTGAACCAGGCAAGCATGTTTGAACTTTTGATATGATGAGTGTCCTGGCATGTTTTGCATTTAGTTAGTCTCATGGCATGTTGATGAGCATACCGATGAACGTTTTTTCCATGCACTGTTGAAGTAAGTGAGTTCGATGATCCATAAGTGGATGGATGTGCATATGAATGGCCATGTGTTGGCATGAGAATGGGTAAGATGGTAGTGTTGTAGCATGCCAGTCTTATGCCAGACTATGTGACTTCAGTGTCAAACCGTATTGGTCCAGTTACTTCCATTTCCTTCCTTGTACTACCACATGCTTTCCGCAAGGAATATGGCTTAGTAAGTTGTAAATCGCTTTCCTGGTACACACCAAAAAGGAGAGGCCGTGATGATGGTTCCATGGCCTTGGATTAAAGCCAGTCATCCGGTCAGGGGGCATGGGTGTTTCTGGTTGGGACCGAGAGGGGGGCACCCCTTAGAGCGCGCGTATATAAATTTGATCCCATGCTATTCGAGATTGTGATCTCCCCGTCTCAAAAGTTTTTCTTGGATGATGTCTAGGGTGATTCCTAGCATCGAGAGGTGGAATGGGTGTGTACTGGTTAGCTGTGTTTTCTACCGAAAAACCGTAAACGGAACTAGTCCTTCGTGACTACGGAAATCCGTTGGCTGTGGGAAAAATTTTGTACAAACTCTGCAGAGTCATATATTCCTTCAAATCATCTATTCCATCTCCAAGTTCGATATTAACTTGTCCTGACCAAATGTCAGTTTTGATGACAGAGACTCCGGTGAATCGCATGAGTGCTAAGTCCGGTTAAATGATTATTCCTGTGGATGGACTAACCCATTTATTTTCGTGAATTGAATGTTTATTATGAGTAATATTTACTTGTGGACAAAAGCCCTTTCTGTGATGTCGCTCAGACGTCCGACTGTGGCATTTCTTTTAAAGCCATTTCTGTAATGTTGCTCAGACGTCCGACTGTGGCATTTCTTTTAAAGCCCTTTCTGTGATGTCGCTCAGACGTCCGACTGTGGCATTTCTTTTAAAGCCCTTTCTGTGATGTCGCTCAGACGTCCGACTGTGGCATTTCTTTTAAAGCCCTTTCTGTGATGTCGCTCAGACGTCCGACTGTGGCATTTCTTTTAAAGCCCTTTATGTGGTGTCGCTAAGACGCCCGACTGTGGCATCATTTCCTTTTATTTATTTGTTCACCTTTCGAGGCGTCGCTTCAGACACCCGATCGGTCTCCATTTATGTTTTGTTGGGATTTCAGGCGGACTACCGCCGTTTCCCTTTTACTTACCTCGTTAAGCTAATTTATTTTAATGTGCATTAATGAATTAATCATGACGCATCCATGCATGCATTTGTTATATCTTACGTCCGAACTGTCTTGCGAGTACTTTCAAAGTACTCACTGACTTGTTGATTTGGCCAGATGCTGACGAAGGCAATCTCATGGATGAAGAATTTGATAGTGAGTCCGACGCCTAGAGGAGTCCCAGTCAGTCTCGTGCGACCCTGGATTTGGTCACTGTATTATGTCCGCTTCCGCTACCAAATAAATTCATCGAGCCTCACCTCGACGCTCGATGAGATGCCAGTTTTAGAGTCCTGTATCCCTCTCCCCGCCATGTTTATCCACCACCACCCTATCCTCGAGTCAGTAGTATGCCTCCACACCGCCATGTCTTGTCCGCCATTATGTATAATTATTGGCGTGCTTGTAATAATTTGGTTGAGCAACCGTAGTTCGACCCTATAATATATTTTATGCTACTGGCTTATTCTATCAAGATTTTGTCTACCAGTGAGGAGGATTTCTCTCATACTGGACTCAAAAGATTGGTTTCTCAATAAATATTTTTATTGGAAAACCGGTCATGACAAGCTTGGTACCAGAGCCAGGCTGACTGTAGGAAGCCACTAGGTGCGATCGTTAATTGGTTATTAGCATAATAGAGCCATTTTATATTTTTCTGCAATTGTAGACATATCTGATAGTCATCATAAATTTATGATCTGACCATGCAGAATTTTTTCCTACTTTTGTAGATGGCCGACAACAGCTGCGAGTCTCAGACCTTCGCCAACGTGCCCGATGGGTTCGTCAAGCTTCTTTCCTTCATCGTTCAGGTCGCGATGGGGCCATCTGTGCGCCCAGTCTTCACACTCTGCCAGCACCGAGTCAACGACAGTCTGACCATGCACCAGGCTGCGGTGCAGTTCAAGGGAGGGCGTGGTGAGTTACGCCGCTTCCGGTTCTTGGGAAGAGCCATGCCTACGGAGAGGCATGCTATGCAGATGGCAGCCCGCGAGGCGATAGCTCGTCTCAGGGATGTCCTACCCGTGATGAAGACTCGTCGTTACCGTTATCTTCCATGCCATGTGCCTTACACCTGTCACTACGCATTCTCCTGCCCCAGAGGAGAACGAGACGAGGCTTTTGAGATGCTTATTGAGTATCTCCGGGCCCTGGAGGCAGCCTTCGACAACCTGGTGGACGACTTCGTGGCTGCCCGCATGGACTCAGTTCATGGCTGTGCTGCCAACAGGAGGGAGCTCCTACCCACCGCACCGCCACTGACTTTTGTCTCATCCTCAGCATCTTATGCACCTACTCGTCGCCTGCCTTCTACCGAAGAATTCAACCAAGTTATTGCGCCCACTCCAGTGCGCACTGCACCAACCTTCGCGCCCACTCCTATTCGTGTTGTTCCGCCCCTGGCAACCGCTCCATCCACTCTGCGCAACACTACACGTATGGAGCCTATTAGCGAGGAGGAAGTCGAGTCCCCAGCCTCGCTACGCCTCACCCTCGGCAGGGCAAAGGAGGTCGTCAACATCTCCGCCTGAGTACGCTTAGCCGCCATGTATTGTACCGCTGTGTATGATATGTTTATATGTACATAGGTTGTGAGAAGTAGCCTGTTTGCGCATCATGTAGGATCTGGAGAAGTGCACTAGCCTAAATAACATGTCAGGATTACGTACGCATATCCTGAGTGATGTATTGTATAATTACCGCCCACGTGTAAGATATGTAATGAGCAGTCCTTCTCCGTGCGCAAGTCGATTTGTTTTTCTTAAGTAAGCTTGGTTATTTATTTTTATATGCCAGCGTTATGCACTTATGGAATTGTTTTTGCGACTCTTTCCGCTTTTCTTATGGGTTTTACAAAATATCCCCAGAGTGAAAAATGTCTCGTCCTTGGACTCGCTCCATGCCAACTCCACCAGAGGAAAATTATGATACACAACCCAGCAACGAGTCCACTCAGGGACAGTCAAGCCAACAGGGCAGCGAGTCGGCACTTTCACAAATGTGCCGCCTTTATGAGCAGAGTCAGCAACAACATCGGGAAATGATGAACCAAGTCATCAACATGGGAAATCATCATGGATAGTATCAGCAGCATTCCAAGTTATCTGAGCTACAGAAGACACGTCCCCAAACATTTTCTCTTACTGACAAACCTCTTGAGGCCGAGGATTGGCTTCGAGATATGGAGAGAAAATTAATAATTGCCAAATGTTCAGATCTCGAGAAAGTATTATATGCTCCGCACTATCTCACAGGAGCAGCCGCATCATGGTGGGAGAATTTTCTGCACATGCACCCCAACGAAAATGATATAACCTGGGATGATTTCAAGGAAGGTTTCCGTGGTGCACACATTCCCAAGAGCATTATGGAAATTAAGAAGAGAGAATTCGATGACCTCAAACAAAGGAACATGACAGTGTCAGAATACAATGGTCAATTTACTCTATTGTCGCGCTACGCCAATGAAGAACGTATGACTGAAAGCAAGAAGATGGAGAAATTCCTTGACGGTTTGGCGCCTGCTCTTAAATGCCAACTGGTCGTGCACACATTTCCAGATTTTAAAACACTAGTGGACAAAGCTATTACTCTGGAAAATGAGAGACGTAGCTTGGAGGATTTACGCAAGCGAAAAAGAGACCAGACTACTCTTGCACGCAACCACCGAACCAGGACCGATTTTCAGAAAGGTGGGACACACAAACCTACCACAAACATTTCTCGCCCAACCAAGAATTTCCATGCAAGGGACAAAGAGTTCACATATCGCCCAGGCATTACTTGTTACGCTTGTGGAGAAGAAGGGCACTACGCCAAACAGTGCCCCAAGCCAAGGAACTCGACCACGAAGCCAAACAACGGTGGCAATAATTTAGCACCCAAGCGCAACAACTTCAACCCCAACAACAACCACAGGAAGGGTCATCTAAACCACGTGACCAAAGAAGAAGCACAAAATGCTCCGGATATCGTACTCGGTACGTTTCCTGTAAACATAATACCTGCAACGGTTTTGTTTGATTCTGGAGCTTCTCACTCATTCATTTCGAAAAGTTTTGCTTTGCAAAATAATTTTTCGATGTACCCCTTGGAAAAATCCATGATCATCAAGTCCCCTGGGATTCAGCAAGTTACTCACAGTTATTGTCAGAATGTGGCCATTGAGTTCGAAGGATTGAAATTTTTCGCCAATCTTATTGTGTTGGAAAATAAAGGACTGGATGTCATCCTAGGGATGGACTGGTTAACCACCAACAAAGGTTTTATTGACTGTTTCAACCGGACCGTGATTCTCACACACCACCACGGGAAGACAATAAAAGTACCAGCCAAGGAAAGAAAAATACCCCGGCAGCCAAGATTGAATAAGGTGGATATTTCTGAGTTAAGCAAGGTTCCAGTAGTATGTGAATTTCCAGACGTATTTCCCGAAGAACTACCAGGCATGCCACCAGACCGAGAAATAGAATTCAGCATTGAGCTAGCACCAGGAACCACCCCCATATACAAGAAACCATACAGAATGGCACCATCCGAGTTGATTGAGTTGAAGAAACAAATAAAGGAATTACTGGACAAAGGATACATTCGAGCCAGCTCCTCACCTTGGGGATCACCAATTTTATTTGCCAAAAAGAAGGATGGAACACTGAGATTGTGCATAGACTACCGAGCACTTAACATGGTCACAGTCAAGAACAAATACCCGATGCCAAGGATAAATGATTTATTTGATCAGCTCGCTCAGGCCAAGGTATTCTCAAAGATTGACTTAAGGTCAGGATACCATCAATTAAAAGTGCGAACAGAAGATATCCCCAAAACAGCCTTCACCTCCAGATATGGATTATATGAGTTCACAGTTATGCCTTTTGGATTAACTAACGCCCCCGCATATTTTGTTCACCTCATGAACAAAGTATTTATGAAGTTTTTGGACAAGTTCGTTGTGGTATTTATCGATGATATTCTGATATACTCCAAAACACCAGAAGAGCACGCGGAACATCTCAGGATTGTGCTAGGAGAACTCAGGAAGCATCAATTGTATGCCAAGTTCAGCAAGTGCGAATTTTGGCTAAGGCAAGTAGGCTTTCTAGGCCACGTACTGACCCAAGACGGTATTGCAGTGGACCCGGAGAAAGTCAAGGCCATACTTGACTGGAAGGCACCAGCCAGCGTAACGGACATACAAACTTTTCTGGGAATGGCAGGATATTACCGCAGATTTATTGAAGGATTCTCCACTCTAGCCAAGCCAATGACGCAGTTACTCAAGAAAGACAAGAGGTTTGAATGGACAGAAGCTTGCGAAAAAAATTTCCAAGAGTTAAAACGGAAATTAACCACAGCACCGGTATTAATTGTGCCAGACATACACAAAAACTTTGTGGTGTATTGTGACGCATCCCGAAAAGTTCTCGGGTGCGTGTTGATGCAGGAAGGCAAGGTTGTCGCATACGCTTCACGCCAACTCCGCAAGCATGAGGAAAATTATCCCACTCATGACTTAGAAGTGGCAACAGTCATTCATGCACTTAAGGAATGGAGGCATTTCTTACTTGGGAATCGATGTGAAATATACACGGACCATAAAAGTCTTAAATATATTTTCACACAGCCAGAACTAAACTTACGGCAACGCCGCTGGTTGGAATTGGTAAAGGATTATGACGTTGGAATCCACTATCATCCAGGGAGAGCAAATGTAGTAGCCGATGCTCTTAGTCGAAACCCCAGCTCCGACGAAAACAATCTGCAAAGTTTGAGGCCTGAATTCCAACAAGAATTTGCAAAACTCAACTTGTTAATGATCGCGGAAGGGACCATATCAAACTTGGAAATAAAGCCCGACCTTGTGGAGAGAATTAAAGAATCTCAGCCTGGTCACCCCAGCATTGAAGGAATTAAAAGAAAGGTGAGTATGGGCAAGGCCTCAGAATTTGTCATAGGCGATGATGGAATATTACGGTACAGGGACAGACTCTGTGTGCCAAACATAGAGGACCTCAAACAGCAAATCCTAGCTGAAGCACACACCACTCCTTATTCAATCCACCCTGGAGGAACCAAAATGTATAAGGATATTCAGGAAGGATTTTGGTGGCACGGTATGAAGAGGGACATAGCCACACTCGTTGCATGTTGCGATTCGTGCCAACGCATAAAAGTTGAGCATCAAAAACCAGCCGGACTACTGCAACCAAACAAAATACCTGAGTGGAAATGGGATGAAATAGGGATGGATTTTATTGTCGAACTACCTCGGTCACGACACGGGTATGATGCCATATGGGTCATCACCGATAGATTAACCAAGGTGGCACATTTCATTCCAGTAAAGACAACCTACAACACTCAGAAGCTTGCCAGGATTTATCTCTCCCGTATAGTTTGTCTGCATGGAGTCCCGAAGACTATAATCTCCGATAGAGGCACTCAGTTTCTCTCGAGATTCTGGGATCATTTACAACAGGCTCTGGGAACCCAATTGGCCTTCAGCACAGCCTACCATCCCCAGACTGATGGACAGACTGAACGTGTAAACCAAATTCTGGAAGACATGCTGAGAGCATGTGTCCTCACCGATGGAACCAGTTGGGAAGAAAGCCTGCCATATGCCGAGTTCGCATACAACAACAGTTACCAGGCCAGCCTGCAAATGGCACCTTTTGAAGCCCTATACGGACGAAGATGTCGTACCCTGCTAAATTGGTCAGAGACCGGAGACAGCCGTATCTTCAGCCCAGACATGCTCAAAGAAGCCGAGGAAAAAGTCAAGCTAATCAGGGACCGACTCAAGACCGCTCAAAGCCGACAGAAGAGTTATTACGATCAGAAACATCGTAGGGTCAATTTTGAACCCGGTGAATTTGTGTACCTACGAGTATCACGTATGAAGGGACTGCAACGGTTTAAGATTAAAGGAAAGTTAGCACAAAGATTCATTGGACCATTCTGCATAGTGGCACGAAGAGGCACTGTAGCCTACCAGCTAGACTTACCCGAAGACTTGTTTGACATTCACGACGTGTTCCACATCTCTCAGTTAAGGAAATGCGTAAGCAAACCAGAGAAACAAGTATCCCATGAGAACATTGACATACAACTAGACCTCACTTACCGAGAACACCTAGTAAAAATATTAGAGGAGTCTGAAAGGAGAACCCGACAGAAGACCATCAAGTTTTTCAGAGTTCAGTGGAGCAACCACACCGAAAGCGAAGCAACTTGGGAAAGAGAGGATTTTCTTCGGACAGAGCATCCACACTTATTTGAGGAACAGTTGAAATCTCGGGGACGAGATTTTTCCTAAGGGGGTAGGTGTTGTGACACTCCAAAATTTTTGCTTTGGTTTTCAGCAAAAACTTTGTGGTTTTTGAAAAGAGGCCATTTAAAATTTTCCAGAAAACCTTCCTCTTAAAAAACTTTCTTTTCTTTGGCAAGGTTTTTTTTAACCTTGGTGTTTGATCTTTTGAAACTTCTTCTCTGTTGGTTCCCTCTCAAATTATTTTGGGAGTTTAATTTAATCATTTTCTTTTAAAAAGAAACTCTATGAAAATTTGGATTTTCATATCTTTGAAGCCACCCATGGCATTGTATTTTTGCCCATGTGGTAAAACCCCTTCAAAACCTCCCCTCCTCCTTGAAATCAACCTAAGTTCTCTGTCCCAACTCATCCAAGCAAGTTTTGGATTTTATTCAAATTATTTTCCCCCTCAAATCATTTCTGAAAATTACTTGGAGCCTGAGAGTTTCTCAAAGCAAGTACCCTATTGCATTTGAGTTGTGACCTCAAACCAACTCTCCTGGATAGTCCTTTGAACCCACAACCCAGAACCATCTTGATCCACTCCTCCCCTTTTCAAATATTTCAAAATTCAGTCTCTGCAAGTTTGGACCAGATTTGCCAAATTTGATGAAATTCATATCTACACTTCTCCAAAAATTCCACCAAAATTCAGGCAGCCTTCTTGAGCAATGAGTAGCCACTCCACCAAATTTCAGCTCAAGGAAAAATCCCTAGATACCTAAATCATTCTGTCGAACACCTGAGCTACACTGTTCTTTGCATTTTCAGAAAAGTTCAGAAAATTCAGTTTTCAGTGTTGATCGTCGACAGAGGTTCAGTCACATGCCCACAATGCCCCTTGCACATTCCTCGCCGCCTCTTCCTCCTGTCTGGAGCATCCCGCACACGCGCTTGGCGTCTTCCCGGCGTCGGTGGCGCCCCTGGCCGCCCGCGCCGGCGTGTCTTGCGGCGGCCGAGACCCCGTTACGGCCGACAGGGGACAAGAACGGCGGCTCAACGCCATTCCGTGCCGCCCATCGCTCCCTGGCTCTCCGCGTGGCCTCATGCATGCCAGCGCACGTCCGTGGCACCGTCGCCGTGGCCCGGCAAGCACGGAACGTGCTCTCTGCCGCCGACGGGCCGCGCCACCCCCGTTCCGTTGAGCTCGACCCAAACACCCAAACCCCGGCCAGTTTAGCACCTAAACGGACCCATTGAACCTCCGTGATGACGCTCGACTCCCTAACCACCCCCGACCGAGCACTGCGCCACCGTAACCATCGCCGGAAATCCCCGTTCACGGCCACCGCCTCGGACCGCCTATATAAAGGGCCCCCGAGCTCACCCTCGTGCACGCATCATCACTACACCTCACCAACGCCCCGCCAAGCCACTAGGAGGACCTCGGGGAGGTCTCCTTCCCCAGCTCCGGCCGCCCCGATCCGCCTCGGCCTCCACCACGATTCGCTCCGGTGAGGCCGTCTCCGGCGCCCAAAACCCGTCCGTTACCCTCTCTAGCTACCAGAAGCCTAACTCCCTCCTCAATTTGATCACTGCAGCTCTCTCCGACGAGTCCCACGACCACCCGAGCCGCCGTCCGCCGGAGCAAAGCTCGCCGTCGACGTGGTACTCGCCGGCGACCACCACCACCACCAACCGACACGGAATGGCGCCCTGAGCACGGAGGTACCCTCCGATCCCCATGCCTCGCCGTGGATCGCCGCCGGCGACCACCGCGGCTCTCGGGCGCCGACGAGCTTCGTCCCCCTCCCATTTGAAAATTTGAACATGACAAGTGGGACCCGCTGTCAGCCTCTCTGTCCTTTCTAAACGAAGCGTTTTCTGAAAACGCCTTCTGCTGAATGCGCTTTCCCTCTGGGCTGGCGTAGTTTCTGCCGAAGCGTTTTCTGTTTTTATAAACTAGCCCCTGGAAACTTTCTGTTTCATTACAGATGAGTCCCTGGATTAAAACCCTTATAACTTTTTAACAGAAGAGTATTTTTGATTGATTCTTTTTCTGTCTTCTTTAAAATTTTGTCTAGTTTTTTATCAGATTTATTTTAAAAATATTTGGTATACTTTTTGTGCACCTCTTGGTATTTATGATAGCGCATATATTTTCTTTATACCGTAGATATCGAAGGAGGTGACGGAGCCGCGAACTTCACCGAGCTAGGCTCCGACTACTCTGAACCAGGAAAGCATGTTTGAACTTTTGATATGATGAGTGTCTTGTCATGTTTTGCATTTAGTTAGTCTCATGGCATGTTGATGAGCATACCAATGAACGTTTTTTCCATGCACTGTTGAAGTAAGTGAGTTCGATGATCCATAAGTGGATGGATGTGCATATGAATGGCCATGTGTTGGCATGAGAATGGGTAAGATGGTAGTGTTGTAGCATGCCAGTCTTATGCCAGACTATGTGACTTCAGTGTCAAACCGTATCGGTCCAGTTACTTCCATTTCCTTCCTTGTACTACCACATGCTTTCCGCAAGGAATATGGCTTAGTAAGTTGTAAACCGCTTTCCTGGTACACACCAAAAAGGAGAGGCCGTGATGATGGTTCCATGGCCCTGGATTAAAGCTAGTAATCCGGTCAGGGGGCATGGGTGTTTCCGGTTGGGACCGAGAGGGGGGCACCCCTTAGAGCGCGCGTATATAAATTTGATCCCATGCTATTCGAGATTGTGATCTCCCCGTCTCAAAAGTTTTTCTTGGACGATGTCTAGGGTGATTCCTAGCATCGAGAGGTGGAATGGGTGTGTACTGGTTAGCTGTGTTTTCTACGGAAAAACCGTAAACGGAACTAGTCCTTCGTGACTACGGAAATCCGTTGGCTGTGGGAAAATTTTTGTACAAACTCTGCAGAGTCATATATTCCTTCAAATCATCTATTCCATGTCCAAGTTCGATATTAACTTGTCCTGACCAAATGTTAGTTTTGATGACAGAGACTCCGGTGAATCGCATGAGTGCTAAGTCCGGTTAAATGGTTATTCCTGTGGATGGACTAACCCATTTATTTTCGTGAATTGAATGTTTATTATGAGTAATATTTACTTGTGGACAAAAGCCCTTTCTGTGATGTCGCTCAGACGTCCTACTGTGGCATTTCTTTTAAAGCCCTTTCTGTGATGTTGCTCAGACGTCGGACTGTGGCATTTCTTTTAAAGCCCTTTCTGTGATGTCACTCAGACGTCCGACTGTGGCATTTCTTTTAAAGCCCTTTCTGTGATGTCGCTCAGACGTCCGACTGTGGCATTTCTTTTAAAGCCCTTTCTGTGATATCGCTCAGACGTCCGACTGTGGCATTTCTTTTAAAGCCCTTTATGTGGTGTCGCTAAGACGCCTGACTGTGGCATCATTTCCTTTTATTTATTTGTTCACCTTTCGAGGCGTCGCTTCAGACACCCGATCGGTCTCCATTTATGTTCTGTTGGGATTTCAGGCGGACTACCGCCGTTTCCCTTTTACTTACCTCGTTAAGCTAATTTATTTTAATGTGCATTGATGAATTAATCATGACGCATCCATGCATGCATTTGTTATATCTTACGTCCGAACTGTCTTGCGAGTACTTTCAAAGTACTCACTGGCTTGTTGATTTGGCCAGATGCTGACGAAGGCGATCTCATGGATGAAGAATTTGATAGCGAGTCCGACGCCTAGAGGAGTCCCAGTCAGTCTCGTGCGACCCTGGATTTGGTCACTGTATTATGTCCGCTTCCGCTACCAAATAAATTCATCGAGCCTCACCTCGACGCTCGATGAGATGCCAGTT
This sequence comes from Triticum timopheevii, assembly GCA_963921465.1. Lineage (NCBI taxonomy): Eukaryota > Viridiplantae > Streptophyta > Magnoliopsida > Poales > Poaceae > Triticum > Triticum timopheevii. Next base: position 621,240,951 of record OY997270.1, on the reverse strand, counting down.
TTAGAGTCCTGTATCTCTCTCCCCGCTGTGTTTATCCACCACCACCCTATCCTCGAGTCAGTAGTATGCCTCCACACCGCTGTGTCTTGTCCGCCATTATGTATAATTATTGGCGTGCTTGTAATAATTTGGTTGAGCAACCGTAGTTCGACCCTGTAATATATTTTATGCTACTGGCTTATTGTATCAAGATTTTGTCTACCAGTGAGGAGGATTTCTTTCATACTGGACTCAAAAGATTGGTTTCTCAATAAATATTTTTATTGGAAAACCGGTCGTGAAAGGGGGGGCGCCGGCCCTGGGAGATCCAATCTCCCAAGGGGGCGGCGGCCAGGGGGGGTGGAGTGCCCCCCAAGGCATGTGGTGCGCCCCCTCCACCCTAGGGTTTCAACCCTAGGCGCGGGGGGTGGGCCTAGGGGGGTGCGCCAGCCCACTATGGGCTGGTTCCCCTCCCACTTCAGCCCATGGGATATATTTCCAACAGGATGGTGTGGGTGAACCTGGCAAACGGTGCACGGTTTGAGTGAAGCTGGCTAGGTGTGCATGGCTGGGGGCTAGATGGCTAATGAGTGCGCATGCGTCTTGTGTACATTGTCAAGGTTGACCGGTGAGTGTCTACTTGGCCACGCGTGCATGCATGGTGTGGGTCCAGTTGGCGTGCGGCGCACGAGACGAGCCTTGGTTGCTAGGGTCTACATCTTGCGGCACAGAGTTCTGAAGCAGATGAAGGGGCAGGCCCCACACACCGTTCATAGGCCGGACTCGTTTTCTCTCAATGGACAATGGCTCCGAGGCGGCCTTCTCTTTTTGTGGCACATGGTCCATATATATGGACCAAAGAGCTTAGCATGTGATTGTTACCCCATTCACTGCTATGATTTCATGTGGCCGCAGTATAGATTGTGAATTCCCGATGATACTACCCTAGAAATGCGGCAACTGTCCCGAATATGGCACGCGGGACCCAAGAAAGGCCGGGACCTAGCATGCGCGTTTGGATTGTTCTCCGTTGACCCGAGAGAAAGTATCGATGAAAACGGAGGAACGGGCCCGCACTCAGTGCGCAAACCGGATGCGTTACCTCAAGGTAGCTAGATCCAAACCATGCACCCCCTAAGTCTAGACTCACGTGGCGCACCACTTACACAGTAGACCCACACAACTTACACCGGCCCCCAAACCAACCATTCCCCATGTAGACTCATATGCCGCACCCCGCAAAATAGATTAGCACAAGACTTCCACCCCGATTTCCACAACATGCACCACTACACGTAAGTGTCCAAAAAATGGACTATCGCATTATCAACATTTTTTTGCCAAAACAAGTAAGTTGTTTTTAAATTGCTTGAAAATAGCAAGGTTTCTGTTAAATTATAATTTCATTAATTACACATAACGTACATTTTTTTTGTTCCTCAAAAAGGGGTGCATTCCTTTTTTGTAAACCCACAAAATTACTTGCTTTCCCTCAAAAAAACGAATCCTTCTTCACCCTCTCACGATCACGTTCACGTTCACGGTGGCCTCGCCCTATAATCTAGGAGTGGTCGATCCAATCTCCCCATGGGGGACAACTTCCACGCACTATCTATCTTGGTTGGTTGCAACCATCTCGCCATCACGGTTTTTTATGGGAAAATCACATCCTTTTGTTTTTCCTTCCAAAGATATGTGGCGAAAAAACATGACAAAAATTGTAGAAGGCATGGTGGGATACGTGCACATGTTGTCTTTTTGTACTACAAGTGCACTTGTTGGCAAGTTACATGTGCACGTGTCATGTTTCATTTTTTATTGAAAATTATGTAGTACACCTTTACATAGACGCTTGAATTATTGTTTTTGTATGTTAATAATTCCTAAATATTGAAATTCAGCATGCACATAACACATGGCTTCCAAGCTTCGTCAGCGACCGCTTGGATTCGTCTGGTATATGCCCGTTGTCTGGTATTGGGTGGGGGAATGTGGATCCATGCGATGCCATGCGTTTCATCTGGACCCATGTCATGCACCCCCAGCCATTCAGGCCGACATCATGTGCCGCTAGGCTTCTCGATCCTAACCATGCGCTAGTGTCCACCATGGGTAGAGATGCTCAGGTGCACAGGTTTCTGGCACTAGTGAATGACGTCGTATCTCGGTGTGCAATATGTGTAGTCGCGTGTTGCTTTGACATACCTGGCATGCCGAGGGAAGGGAATCGTGTCGGAGGTCCAACGAACCGAGGTGGGGTCCATAATGGATGGATGGTGTCGGTGAACCTGGCAAACGGTGCACGGTTTGAGTGAAGCTGGCTAGGCGTGCATGGCTGGGGGCTAGATGGCTAATGAGTGCGCATGCATCTTGTGTACATTGTCAAGGTTGACCGATGAGTATCTACTTGGCCACGAGTGCATGCATGGTGTGGGTCCAGTTGGTGTGTGGCGCACGGGACGAGCCTTGGTTGCTAGGGTCCACATCTTGCGGCACAGAGTTCTGAAGTAGATGAAGGGGCAGGCCCCACACACCGTTCATAGGCCAGACTCGTTTCCTCTCAATGGAGAATGTCTCCGAGGCGGCTCTTCTCTTTTTGTGGCACATGGTCCATATATATGGACCAAAGAGCTTAGCATGTGATTGTTACCCCATTCACTGCTATGATTTCATGTGGCCGCGGTATAGATCGTGAATTCCCGATGATACTACCCTAGAAATGCGGCAACTGTCCCGAATATGGCACATGGGACCCAAGAAAGGCCGGGACCTAGCATGCGCGTTTGGATTGTTCTCCGTTGACCCCAGAGAAAGCATCGATGAAAATGGAGGAACGGGCCCGCACTCAGTGCGCAAACCGGATGCGTTACCTCAAGGTAGCTAGATCCAAACCATGCACCCCCGCCATCTAGACTCACGTGGCGCACCACTTACACAGTAGACCCACACAACTTACACCGGCCCCCATACCAACCATTCCCCATGTAGACTCATATGCCGCACCCCGCAAAATAGCTTAGCACAAGACTTCCACCCCGATTTCCACAACATGCACCACTACACGTAAGTGTCCAAAAAATGGACTATCGCATTATCAACATTTTTTTGCCAAAACAAGTAAGTTATTTTTAAATTGCTTGAAAATAGCAAGGTTTCTGTTAAATTATAATTTCATTAATTACACATTATAACGTGCATTTTTTTGTCCCTCAAAAAGGGGTGCATTCCTTTTTTGTAAACCCACAAAATTACTTCCTTTCCCTCGAAAAAACGAATCCTTCTTCACCCTCTCACGACCACGTTCACGTTCACGGTGGCCTCGCCCTATAATCTAGGAGTGGTTGATCCAATCTCCCCACGGGGGACAACTTCCACGCACTATCTATCTTGGTTGGTTGCGACCATCTCGCCATCACGGTTTTTTATGGGAAAATCACATCCTTTTGTTTTTCCTTCCAAAGATATGTGGCGAAAAAACATGACAAAAATTGTAGAAGGCATGGTGGGATACGTGCACATGTTGTCTTTTTGTACTACAAGTGCACTTGTTGGCAAGTTACATGTGCACGTGTCATGTTTCATTTTTTATTGAAAATTGTGTAGTACACCTTTACATAGACGCTTGAACTATTGTTTTCGTATGTTAATAATTCTTAAATATTGAAATTCAGCATGCACATAACACATGGCTTCCAAGCTTCGTCAGCGACCGCTTGGATTCGTCTGGTATATGCCTGTTGTCTGGTATTGGGCGGGGGAATGTGGATCCATGCGATGCCATGCGTTTCATCAGGACCCATGTGATGCACCCCCAGCCATTCAGGCCGACATCATGTGCCGCTAGGCTTCTCGATCCTAACCATGTGCTAGTGTCCACCATGGGTAGAGATGCTTAGGTGCACAGGTTTGCTGGCACTAGTGAATGACGTCGTATCTCGGTGTGCAATATGTGTAGTCGCGTGTTGCTTTGACATACCTGGCATGCCGAGGGAAGGGAATCGTGTCGGAGGTCCAACGAACCGAGGTGGGGTCCATAATGGATGGATGGTGTGGGTGAACCTGGCAAACGGTGCACGGTTTGAGTGAAGCTGGCTAGGCGCGCATGGCTGGGGGCTAGATGGCTAATGAGTGCGCATGCGTCTTGTGTACATTGTCAAGGTTGACCGGTGAGTGTCTACTTGGCCACGCATGCATGCATGGTGTGGGTCCAGTTGGCGTGCGGCGCACGGGACGAGCCTTGGTTGCTAGGGTCCACATCTTGCGGCATAGAGTTCTGAAGCAGATGAAGGGGCAGGCACACACCGTTCATAGGCCAGACTCGTTTCCTCTCAATGGACAATGGCTCTGAGGCCGCCCTTCTCTTTTTGTGGCACATGGTCCATATATATGGACCAAAGAGCTTGGCATGTGATTGTTACCCCATTCACTGCTATGATTTCATGTGGCCGCGGTAGAGATCGGGAATTCCCGATGATACTACCCTAGAAATGCGGCAACTGTCCCGAATATGGCACGCGGGACGCAAGAAAGGCCGGGACCTAGCATGCGCGTTTGGATTGTTCTCCATTGACCCGAGAGAAAGCATCGATGAAAACGGATGAACGGGCCCGCACTCAGTGCGCAAACCGGATGTGTTACCTCAAGGTAGCTAGATCCAAACCATGCACCCCCGTCGTCTAGACTCACGTGGCGCACCACTTACACAGTAGACCCACACAACTTACACCGGCCCCCAAACCAACCATTCCCCATGTAGACTCATATGCCGCACCCCGCAAAATAGCTTAGCACAAGACTTCCACCCCGATTTCCACAACATGCACCACTACACGTAAGTGTCCAAAAAATGGACTATCGCATTATCAACATTTTTTTGCCAAAACAAGTAAGTTGTTTTTAAATTGCTTGAAAATAGCAAGGATTCTGTTAAATTGTAATTTCATTAATTGCACATTATAAACGTGCATTTTTTTGTCCCTCAAAAAGGGGTGCATTCCTTTTTTGTAAACCCACAAAATTACTTCCTTTCCCTCGAAAAAACGAATCCTTCTTCACCCTCTCACGATCACGTTCACGTTCACGGTGGCCTCTCCCTATAATCTAGGAGTGGTCGATCCAATCTCCCCACAGGGGACAACTTCCACGCACTATCTATCTTGGTTGGTTGCAACCATCTCGCCATCACGGTTTTTTATGGGAAAATCACATCCTTTTGTTTTTCCTTCCAAAGATATGTGGCAAAAAAACATGACAAAAATTGTAGAAGGCATGGTGGGATACGTGCACATGTTGTCTTTTTGTACTACAAGTGCACTTGTTGGCAAGTTGCATGTGCACGTGTCATGTTTCATTTTTTATTGAAAATTATGTAGTACACCTTTACATAGACGCTTGAATTATTGTTTTCGTATGTTAATAATTCCTAAATACTGAAATTCAGCATGCACATAACACATGGCTATCAAGCTTCGTCAGCGACCGCTTGGATTCGTCTGGTATATGCCCGTTGTCTGGTATTGGGAGGGGGAATGTGGATCCATGCGATGCCATGCGTTTCATCTGGACCCATGTCATGCACCCCCAGCCATTCAGGCCGACATCATGTGTCGCTAGGTTCTCGATCCTAACCATGCGCTAGTGTCCACCATGGGTAGAGATGCTCAGGTGCACAGGTTTGCTGGCACTAGTGAATGATGTCGTATCTCGGTGTGCAATATGTGTAGTCGCGTGTTGCTTTGACATACCTGGCATGCCGAGGGAAGGGAATCGTGTCGGAGGTCCAACGAACCGAGGTGGGGTCCATAATGGATGAATGGTGTGGGTGAACCTGGCAAACGGTGCACGGTTTGAGTGAAGCTGGCTAGGCGTGCATGGCTGGGGGCTAGATGGCTAATGAGTGCGCATGCGTCTTGTGTACATTGTCAAGGTTGACCGGTGAGTGTCTACTTGGCCACTCATGCATGCATGGTGTGGGTCCAGTTGGCGTGTGGCGCACGGGACGAGCCTTGGTTGCTACGGTCCACATCTTGCTGCACAGAGTTCTGAAGCAGATGAAGGGGCAGGCCCCACACACCGTTCATAGGCCAGACTCGTTTCCTCTCAATGGACAATGGCTCCGAGGCGGCCCTTCTCTTTTTGTGGCACATGGTCCATATATATGGACCAAAGAGCTTAGCATGTGATTGTTACCCCATTCACTGCTATGATTTCATGTGGCCACGGTATAGATCCGGAATTCCCGATGATACTGCCCTAGAAATGCGGCAACTGTCCTGAATATGGCACGCGGGACCCAAGAAAGGCCGGGACCTAGCATGCGCGTTTGGATTCTTCTCCATTGACCCGAGAGAAAGCATCGATGAAAACGGAGGAACGGGCCCGCACTCAGTGCGCAAACCGGATGCGTTACCTCAAGGTAGCTAGATCCAAACCATGCACCCCCGTCGTCTAGACTCACGTGGCGCACCACTTACACAGTAGACCCACACAACTTACACCGGCCCCCAAACCAACCATTCCCCATGTAGACTCATATGCCGCACCCCGCAAAATAGCCTAGCACAAGACTTCCACCCCGATTTCCACAACATGCACCACTACACGTAAGTGTCCAAAAAATGGACTTTCGCATTATCAACATTTTTTTGCCAAAACAAGTAAGTTGTTTTTAAATTGCTTGAAAATAGCAAGGTTTCTGTTAAATTATAATTTCATTAATTACACATTATAACGTGCATTTTTTTGTCCCTCAAAAAGCGGTGCATTCCTTTTTTGTAAACCCACAAAATTACTTCCTTTCCCTCGAAAAAACGAATCCTTCTTCACCCTCTCACGATCACGTTCACGTTCACTGTGGCCTCTCCCTATAATCTAGGAATGGTCGATCCAATCTCCCCACAGGGGACAACTTCCACGCACTATCTATCTTGGTTGGTTGCAACCATCTCGCCATCACGGTTTTTTATGTGAAAATCACATCCTTTTGTTTTTCCTTCCAAAGATATGTGGCGAAAAAACATGACAAAAATTGTAGAAGGCATGGTGGGATACGTGCACATGTTGTCTTTTTGTACTACAAGTGCACTTGTTGGCAAGTTGCATGTGCACGTGTCATGTTTCATTTTTTATTGAAAATTATGTTGTACACCTTTACATAGACGCTTGAATTATTGTTTTCGTATGTTAATAATTCCTAAATATTGAAATTCAGCATGCACATAACGCATGGCTTCCAAGCTTCGTCAGCGACCGCTTGGATTCGTCTGGTATATGCCCGTTGTCTGGTATTGGGCGGGGGAATGTGGATCCATGCGATGCCATGCGTTTCATCTGGACCCATGTCATGCACCCCCGGCCATTCGGGCCGACATCATGTGCTGCTAGGCTTCTCGATCCTAACCATGCGCTAGTGTCCACCATGGGTAGAGATGCTCAGGTGCACAGGTTTGCTGGCACTAGTGAATGACGTCGTATCTCGGTGTGCAATATGTGTAGTCGCGTGTTGCTTTGACATACCTAGCATGCCGAGGGAAGGGAATTGTGTCGGAGGTCCAACGAACCGAGGTGGGGTCCATAATGGATGGATGGTGTAGGTGAACCTGGCAAACGGTGCACGGTTTGAGTGAAGCTGGCTAGGTGTGCATGGCTGGGGGCTAGATGGCTAATGAGTGCGCATGCATCTTGTGTACATTGTCAAGGTTGACCGGTGAGTGTCTCCTTGGGCACGCGTGCATGCATGGTGTGGGTCCAGTTGGCGTGCGGCGCACGGGATGAGCCTTGGTTGCTAGGGTCCACATCTTGCGGCACAGAGTTCTGAAGCAGATGAAGGGGCAGGCCCCACACACCGTTCATAGGCCAGACTTGTTTCCTCTCAATGGGACAATGGCTCCGAGGCGGCCCTTCTCTTTTTGTGGCACATGGTCCATATACATGGACCAAAGAGCTTAGCATGTGATTGTTACCCCATTCACTGCTATGATTTCATGTGGCCGCGGTACAGATCGTGAATTCCCGATGATACTACCCTAGAAATGCGGCAACTGTCCCGAATATGGCACGCGGGACCCAAGAAAGGCCGGGACCTAGCATGCGCATTTGGATTGTTCTCCGTTGACCCGATAGAAAGCATCGATGAAAACGGAGGAACGGGCCCGCACTCGGTGCGCAAACCGGATGCGTTACCTCAAGGTAGCTAGATCCAAACCATGCACCCCCGCCGTCTAGACTCACGTGGCGCACCACTTACATAGTAGACCCACACAACTTACACCGGCCCCCAAACCAACCATTCCCCATGTAGACTCATATGCCGCACCCCGCAAAATAGCTTAGCACAAGACTTCCACCCCGATTTCCACAACATGCACCACTACACGTAAGTGTCCAAAAAATGGACTATCGCATTATCAACATTTTTTTGCCAAAACAAGTAAGTTGTTTTTAAATTGCTTGAAAATAGCAAGGTTTCCGTTAAATTATAATTTCATTAATTACACATTATAAGGTGCATTGTTTTGTCCCTCAAAAAGGGGTGCATTCCTTTTTTGTAAACCACAAAATTACTTCCTTTCCCTCGAAAAAACGAATCTTTCTTCACCCTCTCACGATCACGTTCACGTTCACGGTGGCCTCGCCCTATAATCTAGGAGTGGTCGCTCCAATCTCCCCATGGGGGACAACTTCCACGCACTATCTATCTTGGTTGGTTGCAACCATCTCCCCATCACGGTTTTTATGGGAAAATCACATCCTTTTGTTTTTCCTTCCAAAGATATGTGGCGAAAAAACATGACAAAAATTGTAGAAGGCATGGTGGGATACGTGCACATGTTGTCTTTTTGTACTACAAGTGCAGTTGTTGGCAAGTTGCATGTGCACGTGTCATGTTTCATTTTTTATTGAAAATTATGTTGTACGCCTTTACATAGACGCTTGAATTATTGTTTTCGTATGTTAATAATTCCTAAATATTGAAATTCAGCATGCACATAACACATGGCTTCCAAGCTTCGTCAGCGACCGCTTGGATTCGTTTGGTATATGCCCGTTGTCTGGTATTGGGCGGGGAAATGTTGATCCATTCGATGCCATGCGTTTCATCTGGACCCATGTCATGCACCCCCAGCCATTCGGGCCGACATCATGTGCCGCTAGGCTTCTCGATCCTAACCATGCGCTAGTGTCCACCATGGGTAGAGATGCTCAGGTGCACAGGTTTGCTGGCACTAGTGAATGACGTTGTATCTCGGTGTGCAATATGTGTAGTCGCGTGTTGCTTTGACATACCTGGCATGCCGAGGGAAGGGACTCGTGTCGGAGGTCCAACGAACCAAGGTGGGGTCAATAATGGATGGATGGTGTGGGTGAACCTGGCAAACGGTGCACGGTTTGAGTGAAGCTGGCTAGGTGTGCATGGCTGGGGGCTAGATGGCTAATGAGTGCGCATGCGTCTTGTGTACATTGTCAAGGTTGACCGGTGAGTGTCTACATGGCCACGCGTGCATGCATGGTGTGGGTCCAGTTGGTGTGCGGCGCACGGGACAAGCCTTGGTTGCTAGGGTCCACATCTTGCGGCACAGAGTTCTGAAGCAGATGAAGGGGCAGGCCCCGCACACCGTTCATAGGCCAGACTCGTTTCCTCTCAATGGACAATGGCTCCGAGGCGGCCCTTCTCTTTTTGTGGCACATGGCCCATATATATGGACCAAAGAGCTTAGCATGTGATTGTTACCCCATTCACTGCTATGATTTCATGTGGCCGCGGTATAGATCGTGAATTCCCGATGATACTACCCTAGAAATGCAGCAACTGTCCCGAATATGGCACGCGGGACCCAAGAAAGGCCGGGACCTAGCATGCGCGTTTGGATTGTTCTCCATTGACCCGAGAGAAAGCATCGATGAAAACGGAGGAACGGGCCCGCACTCAGTGCGCAAACCGGATGCGTTACCTCAAGGTAGCTAGATCCAAACCATGCACCCCCGCCGTCTAGACTCACGTGGCGCACCACTTACGCAGTATAACCACACCACTTACACCGGCCCCCAAGCCAACCATTCCCCATGTAGACTCATATGCCGCACCCCGCAAAATAGCTTAGCACAAGACTTCCACCCCGATTCACCAGGTTACTACCTTGTGCACCCCTAGCCAGCATGATACACTGCATGCACCTAGAGCCACCTGGGCCCACAGCATGCACCACTACACGTACGTGTCCACAAAACAAACTAACCCATAATCAACTTTTTTTGCCAAAACAATTTAGTTATTTTTATAATGGCTTTAAAATAGCAAGGTTTCTGTTAAATAATAATTTCCTTAATTACAATAAGGTCCATTTTGTAACCACACAAAATTCCCACCTTCCCTCGAAAAAAAGAATTCTTCTCCCACGATCACGATGGCCTCACCCTATAATCTAGGAGTCGATCCAATCTCCCCACGGGGGCCAAGTTGCACGCAGTAGATATTTTTGGTTGGTTGCAAATTTTCTCCAAAACGGTTTATTATGAGAAAATCACCTTATATTTTTTTTACTTCCAAAGACATGTGACGACAAAAGCATGGGACAAAATTGTAGGAGGCACGGTTGGATCCGTGCGCATGCTGTCTTTTTCTACTACAACTGGACTTGTTGGCAAATTGCATGTGCACGTGTCATGTTTCAATTTATCTTGAAAATTATGTTGTACACATTTACATAGGCGATCGAATTGTTGTTTTCATATGTTAATAATCCCTAAATATTGACCACGTGACACGTGTGGTAAGCAATCCAAACAATTCAAAAAAAATCCCTAAATATTGAATTTAAGCATGCACCTAGAAATTATCAGTCATAGAACCAACATCTCTTTCATAGAGATTAAGGTACTTCCACATTAAATCTAATACAATAAATTCAAAGGATCAACTTAATACATTAACAACACATAAGGATGTAGCCCAGGAATCCATCGAGTAGAGAGAAAAAGGAGGAATAAAAGCTGGAAGAAGAAGGATCAGCCAGCAGCAGCGCCATCAACCTCCTAGCCTCAAAACTCCAGGTCTCCAGCCTTTTGAACTCCAATTTTTTTTCTGCAAAACACGAATGGCAAAGTTGCTGTTACAGGTTAGGACTTAGTGAAAATTACAGTTATGCTGAAACAGTTATAATGACAAACAATGTTGACATGATGGTTACAACAAGCAAACAAAACCAAGCTCACAAGTGCAACTTACTTTTAACATCAAACAATTATATTAACATGGCCGCTTTAGTGCAAGATTTTACCATGCAACATAAACTTGTCATAGCAACAAAAGGCATGGCATGAAAGTATCGACAACATAATGCAAATAATTTTTAGGAAGCATGGCCATAGGAGTTATATTTTTGGTGGCAACCTTCAAGCAAAGTTGCATAGTTTTATAACAGAAAGGGCTGCTGTTATTGGTAGAGGCACACTGAGGTTGGCTAGCCATCGAGGATGACCAGTGGGCCAGGGGGGTTTATAGTTTAGTGGGAACCATCAAGAAAAGTCGCAAAGTTTTATAGCTGACAGATTTATACTTGCTGAGGTGCACAGAGTAAAATGATGGCATGTTGGAGGCAATAAATAAATATGCTACATGGCTTGTCATGGCATATAATTGCACAGAATGCTAGTACAAATCATGGAGAACAAGACATACAACATGAGCATCTCCATAAGAGCTGGTAGCTCTGCCAAAAGCAATCAACAACTCAAAAAAAAGGTTCAAATATAGTATCAAGTACTTAAAAGTAGAAAGACACATAACAAAGTTTTGGAGTAGAAGTGCAGGTGAACATCAAATAGTACCACTACAACAGTACAAATTTAGCCTAGGGTTCATATACATCATAATCCAGCCCCCAAAAGCATGTACTCAATCACTACCACCACAACTGTAAGCACGAGCAGTAGGAAGATTAGGAGTGGGGAAGCTTACTCTAAACAACGGTACCACCGCTGTTCAGACGAGGGGAGCGGCGAGGGAAGCATGGAGAACGGCGGGGAAGCGATGTCGCGACCACTGTCCTCCTCCTCTTGCACTTCGGAGCCATCTCCGACTCGGTTGGAGGCTCCACAATCTGCAACGGCACCTCGTGCACCGTGGGTTCCTGATCCAGTGGATGCTCTACCCTGGATCTGAACGCCCACCACCTGCGCCTGTCCCACGGGCTGGACGAATTGGCCTGCTCCATCGCCCACAGGAGGATCTCGATCTTGTGCCTCGGTTGTGCAGGCGGGGGAAAAAGCTTTTTCTTCTCCCTGGATGTCATTTCCCTCAAAGTGGCCATTGCCGTCCAGTCCAACTGCCTTATGTTGTTAAACCAAGAATGAATCTCCATCAACCTGGCCATCTTGACCTGGTCGCCGCCGGCGATCTCCACGTAGTCGGTGTTCTCACCGCCGGTGTTCTGCTCCTCCATCAAGGTTCTTGCATGGATGGAAGAAGGGGGTGGGATATGGAAGAGGAGACGAGCAAAGTTGCGGCCGCGAGAAGGAGGAGAAGGAGAGGGAGGAGATGTCGCGGTTTTAATGGCAATGGGTGAGGGGAAGGACGATGGCGGCGGCGGTTCTGCATTGGATGAGAGGGGCAGCGCGTGATTGTTTTCTTCCTATGACTTTTTTTTGAGACAATTTTTTCCTATGACTAAAATGCCAGAG